>OX387715.1:17318482-17950040 GCA_947577245.1 Andrena bucephala
GAAACTAAGAATTTCGGTACGCCAACTAGTGACAGAAAAGTGAACTACTGTGAGTAGGCCGAAATCCGTCGAAGTACATATGATTATCAGTGTACATCAGGGTGGCTCTTATTTATAACTTTTGAATTTTCTTCGGGACACCCTCCAGAATAGTTCCAAGAAATTAAAAAAAAATCCGTGTAAACTTTGAGCTCGATCGGATCACGGGAAAGGGGGCCCTTGAACATTTCAAATAATTATTCAAACAGCTCGCAACGTCGCAGTTGTATAATATTCTCCGAGTTATTGATTAAATAAAAAAATATATCAAACAAAAGTTGTAGATCCGGACAAGGAGCATCTTTTATGTTCTATTACTTTTTCTCGTGCTACAAACGGTTTTCGAAAAAAGTCCGAAAAACTAAAAAAAAAAAAATTGTTTTCCTCAAATTTTGAAAGTTTCTGGAACACTTTTTATTTACGAAGACGAACAAAAAATGAAATTTTCATTTTCGAGGACTATTTTTTAAATATTTAAGAAGGAGGCATATACCGAAATATGCGAAAAAGATAACAATTTTTTTACTTATTTCCAGTGTTTGATATGTCGTGAATGTTTCCTGAAAGTTTGGGACCGAAATTCGCAAAAATATCGAAGATGTAGACTATATTTCCGATATTTTTGCGAATTTCGGTCCTAAATTTGAGTCTATATCTTTGATATTTTTGCGAATTTCGGTCCCAAAGTTTTGGGAAACATTCAAGACATCAAACACTGAAAATAAGTAAAAAAAAAATTGTTTATCTTTTTCGTATATTTCGGTATATGCTTCCCTCATGAGGATCATCTCTTAAATTTGCAGTCTGTAGATAAAATGCAATAATTTCGACAACCTCATTGTTATCTTCTACATTCACTTTTCCACAATTCAACAGGTGATCACTATTAATTATATTTTCACCACCAATAAAATTTTTGCTCTGAGGTGTAGCACACGCGAATTTACAAATTTCCTGAATAGAAATTCACTTTTCTTTTTTAATTAAGAGAACTTTAAATTGTTAAAAGCTATTACTGCTGAGTACTTATTCGGAATGTTTGCTGGGATCCGGGCCTACTTTCAATAGTTTGCCAACTGACCACCACAGCGCTGAAATCTAAGCCACGCCTCCTCTAAGTTTCCCAATAGATTTCAGACAGAAATCGAATCCCAAAACAATCCAGATTGTTGCTTCATAACTCTGGTTATGACAAAATTTTTCACAACAGTTTTAAGTCGCTTAAGTGCGTTGCGTGAGGGAAACCAGACTCCACCGCTTGGTCGTTAAAGAAATTAAACGCCCTCACGTAACAGTTGTATCTAGATAATATTTCTGGCTAGTCTCGATTCAATAATATAAACGAAACAAAGTTGCATAATGTGAAATAGAAATTCTAAGTCTTATCCCTCACCAAAATAACGTTTAAATGTGATCATCGATTATTATTAACTTCTTTTCTTGAAATTATTATCATTACATATTTTTGCCACGGACTGACCGCAACAATAGAAGATGCTACAAAGTATACATTACAGACATTTGTAAATAAATAAAAAAAATCGAATTGCTGATGGAAAACATTAATTATGGATATTGAAGTGAAATCAGTAGTAACGCCAATTCAATTTCCAAGGAAACTTTTATATAATTTATACAGAAAAAATAGCAAATAGAAATAATTTGAAAGCAACGTCAAATATAGCATACATTTGTGCATACTGTTCTTATTAATTTTACTAGCTAATCCTGTTTTGGAAATTATGTTTACGCTTCGTGGTGTTGTTTGTTATCCTTTTGTTCACAGGCCAATTTTAAATTGCAATTCGCGAAGTCGCATAAACGTGGCAAAGGATGCGATCGTTGTAATTCACGATAATGTTGATTTTATAAGCGGGACACCTAGGACGGATGCAGATCGTATCTCGCAATAACGGAGCGTATAGGAGTTTGTTGCCGTGTGTTACGATAGGGGAACATAATACCTTGAACCCTGTTGCCTTATACTATCAGGATATACTTGACACTTCAGATATGACGATTTAACGCGGTAGAGTAGAGCATAACACGAAGATCTCTCATATAGCATAAGTTAGTGGCTATGGGGCTAAAGATAAAGAAGAGATTTTATACCGAAACGAAATATAAAGTGAAAATTGTTACATTGTTGGCGATATTGATATTCAGTATTTTTTAAGTCAAAAGGAAGGGGAAGAATATTCGCTAAAGGTTAAGTAACATTAATAATAATAATAATGTTAATAATATATAATAAAAATATAATAATATAACATAAAAGTTAATATGAAAAATTTATATTTATGATGGAATACTTGTGTCAATATATGTATATATATAAATATGTATAAATAATGTATAGAGACGAAATTATGAAATAGGTAAGACATTGGCATGCTGAAATTCAGGGTTGTATATTTGAAATTAAATGTAATATAAAATTTTAATCTACTCAAGTTCAATGATGTAAAAAATTCTACAACATATTAAATACTGACAAGGGATGTTGGGCAACTTGAAAATTAAAAAAATGTTGAAACTTTGCAGAAATGTAGTTCAAATGATGCTAATAACCAAGCCATTTTTTGGTTCAGCAATGAAACTATATTAGTGGTGTAAACACCCTCTCAAAGAAATTGTGAGTTTTCATATTATCATGAATGTCTGTGAAACCGTAAAAAAACATCGAAAAGAAGTTTAATTCAAAGTTCTATAGTTTTGACATCCTACAATATTGTGATAGAGAATTTTCGAAAAAAGTGGGTGGTCGGGATAAGTTTTAAAAAATTACTTTTTTCGAAAATTCTTTATCACCATATTGTAGAATATCAGAAACCTTAAAATTAAAAAATTTTTTTTTTTAGCTCTTGATTTAACAATTCATAAGTTCATCCCTGAAGTTGATTTCACTAATAATGATACACTCCGTGTGAGACAATAATTGCTAATTGTATTTTGTATAACGGATTCGAGGTTCAATTAGAACGGACAGGTAAATGCAAGCGCGAGGACGTAAATTCCCCAGGGATTCTAGTGCTATTGAAACCCGTGATATACCGAGATGTGCGAAACGGTCGATCAGAAAAATGCAGAACGATAATCGAAATTTTCCATAAGTCACGCAAATCGTATGTCAGTTTCAGGTACTTTCGATATCAACGATTCGACTGCAAGTGATTGTTGACTGCTAATGAATTATTCGTTGTTATTCCAACGCGCTGATAACAACTATTAGATACCTACTAAGATTGAAAACTTCAACACAAATAAAATATAGTTGTGGGGCTGTTCTTTTCATTTCCCTTTTAATTACTAAAAATCTTTGACGAGTAATATATTACTAGTGAAATAGTGGAATAATTCTGGTTTAATATACTGTTTGAAATAATAAAGGGATTATTTACACAATTAAGTCAGTGGCCAATACTTCGAACGCTAAGAAGTTCATACTAAACTGAAACTTTCATAGTTTTTTCATTAAACCTGAATATGTAATTATCAAAATTGTTATTATCTTTCACTACTAACATGGCGTTAGAATTTATTTCTCACACAATTTTTGTTGAAAACAATTCCAAAGAAATCGCCAACTTACTAGCCAATACGTTTGCGAAGAAGTCCAGCAATGAGAATTGCGATCCAAGCTTGCTTACAGGCTGTAATTTACAGCTACGTGCCGATGAAGAAACTTTAAGACACGAAGTTACCATATCTTCAGACAATTTTATTATCACCCCCTTAATGCAAAAATCCTGCTTTCTGAACTCCACTCTGCAGTAAACTCTGTTAGAAACTCTTACCCAGGGGCTGATAACATACCAAACATTTTTATACAACAACTACCAGAAGTGGGACTGAATTATCTGTGAGAGATCTATAATTGTATGTAGTTGAACGAAGTTTTTCTTGAAAAATGGCAAGAAACGATAGTTGTCCCCATACCAAAACCCAGCAAAAATAAATCCGATCCCGATAGCTATAAACCTATCCCCTCACTAGTTGTTTGTGTAAATGTAAATTATTAGAAAAAATTTTAAACGAAAAACTACTATAGATTGAAATCAGAATGGGTTGAGACAATATCTTTCCACAATTGATAGCCTCATAATGCTAGACTCAAATATTTGTGAAACTTTCCTTAAAAAACAACACTTAATAGAAATATGTCTAAGTAGATATCGTAGAAGGTCGATGATATAATAAAGAGGCACCGAATTATGCAAGTTCTTAAGTGGTCATTCTGGTAATCACGCCGCAAAATTCAGGTTTCTTTTCTCAGTGAATGCAATGAATAACAATGTCAAACTTTTTTTTCATTTATTAGGTTACTTATAATGTATACGGAACATTTTGTGTTTTTAAATACACTTTTAATTGTGTTTTTCAATGTTATCTGGAGTTGAAAGTCGCGCCTTTGAAAATACGGCGGGAGTGATTTCAGCTCACAGACTCATCTGAAACAAAAAAAACAAACTGATTATTAATCATTATGAGTACCGCTATCGCGGGTGCCAGAATTAGCCACGAAAGTCAAAATTTAATAAAATTGCGCGCATTCAAACTTGAAGTAAAAATGGAAAATTTCGATACTTGAAGTTTAAATTGGGGGCACCGAGCCAGGCCCAAGAGCGAAAGGCCTTCTTGGTGGGGGAATCGGTGAAAGTCACTATCCCCACTCTTTTACGGCTGCCGTTCTTGCCGTCGCTCTTGCCTTTGCTCGCAACCACTCGCGGCCTGTGATGCCAGATCGGGGACGGGTTCCCTCGAGAATTTCCCCCACCTCGCGCATACTACGCCGGAGCAGCGTGTCCGTGAGCTCGGCGCTTCGGAGTCCAACTCACGGGCACGCAGCTCCGGCGTAGTGTGCGCGAAGTGGGGGAAATTCTCGAGGGAACCCGTCCCCGATCTGGCATCACAGCTCGTGGCTGCTCTTCGAACACAAGGGCAAAAGTTGGACAGGCCTGTTCCAGAGAGTCGAGTCGTCGAAGCGCGGTGGAGTAAGATTCTCCGATTTGCTGCGCGTTTTCCTTGAACAGAATTCTAATTGTAAGTATGTATCGGCCGGTGTCTGTATCGCGAGCCGTGGTTGGCGCGAAAAGCCTTTCGTACGAGCGCTCTTCGACGAGCATTGCTATTTGAGACGGCGGCGATTCCTCGATCTCCCAGAGTTTCGCGAGTTGTCCCTACAACAATTCGCGAGCCAGACTACAATAGGTTTTGCTTGCAGCCGTTTCGCACGAAGCTCTGCCCGCGAGAATCCAACCGAGTTTGGTTTTCTGCAGTGTCACAGAGGTGTTTGCAAGTTTCATCTGCCCGACACACAATAGTTGAAGAAATAAATCTGCACTGATTAGACCGTCGATTTCGGCTGGTTTATTGAAAGCGGGATCAGCGAGTGGCAAATTCCGCAGAATGTTTATCTCCCGTTTGTAGATTAATCGCGACGGTAATACTTCGGTGATGTGAGGTAGCACCAAGAAGACGATTTCGGATTTGCTTGTACGCGCACTGTGGTGCCACGCACGTGAAAACTATGCCCGCGTTAAATTTTTGGGCTCCCAACTGAGGTTAGGAACACGATGTGAGTGTAGAAACACTTGATCCGCGCTGAACGTGTTTGATGCACAAAAGAGATTTATTTTCTCCACCGCGATTGACACTTTTTGTACATGAACAATCATCCGTACACACCGGCATGCGGAAAAGGAGAGAGCAGACGTCTCAAACCCTTAGAGCAGGCATGTGTTACGTGAGGGCGTTGATTTTATGTGACCGAGCGGTTGAGTCGAATTTTCTCACGCAACGCTTAACAATTTTTAAAGAGATTTTAATAATTTTACATAATCAGATTATTATACAAAAAAGCAGGATTGTTTTGGGTACGGCTTTCGTCTACAACCCATACAGGTTGCCCAATCGGGATGTGGTATCTTGGTAAGACAGGTTCGAACAGAATGAGACGATATTTAAGTAAATATTACCATGTATTACAAAATAAACAAAAAGGAAATGTTTTGAAGGTGGTACAAAATGGGGATTTCTACATGGGTTTTGAATAGAGTCGTAGATGTTACAATTTAACGCAAGTGTTCTACGGACGACAATTGATCGAGGGAAACCCACAACTCATTAAATGAGTTGGATCAATGTTTGCGCGGTTGTGTGATACTACATATTCTAGATAAATAGTTTCGAGGAAAATAGCGTGATCAGCGCTTTATAATAATCGAATTCGAACAATTCACAAATGCAGTATACGCGAAAAGGAATTAGACAAATGATCGAGGGAAACCCACAACTCATTAGATAGTTGGATTATTTGTCTATTCCATAGGATGACATAGTAAAAATCACTCACCGATTTTACACGAAGATTGTTAGGGATTTGAATGGCTTACTCTCTCACTCTGTCTCTGTGAATGGTAACCTCTCGCTCTATTTCTCTCTGTCTCTGTGACCTGGATGGGGCCTGCGGTACACGGTGTTGAAACGCAGGACACTTCACACGCTACACCAATGTCGATGTTGAGTCCCGATGTATTGTATTTAAATATTAATCGCAAGAATATAAATAAAGATTTAAACGGTAGAATTTAAAACAGTGAAAACGCAAAATATATATATATAGTCTCTACGGGGACTGAGTCCTTCCACGCACTACAAGACAACGATGGAACTCCGGCTCAACGACTATTTTATACAAAATAGGATTGTCCCTCGGACAGAACAACTGCGCACTACGCGACTTGCTAGCCGACTGCCACGAAATGATAAATTTTGAATAAGATGATAGGTGATTATATAGTTTCTATGAGAGAACTGAGTCCTTCCACGCTCACTATGACAACGATGGAACTCCGGCTCAAACACTATTTTAAACAAATAGCAATGTCCCTCGGACAGAACAACCACGCACTATGCGACTTGTCAGTTGACTGCACCGAGCGATCGCAGGGTAGGCCCGAGCACTCGGGCCTTTGGACAAAGAGCGCCAAAATTGCTGACTCTGCACCTCGTGCACACGGGTCCAACCGTCGTCGCTCGGAACGTTCCCAGCATCTAAGTTGTTATCGCGCTCAGCGTTCTAAGAACGTCGACGGTGTTGGAAGATTTTCGCATGGAAGAACGCAGTGGCGTAACGGCTCATATAAAATTATTATTATAATATGGTTTGTAGATTATTGGCAATTGATTGAGGGGGACTCCCACAACACGCAATGGTTGGATCAGATGCTAATAATAGTGTAACAGAAATTTAGCAGGGAAGAAAAATATAAAATGGCCTACTACAATGCTTAGGCTTCGGAATGCTTATCATACAAGGCGTTCTCGGAAAGCCGCACGGCGTCGACAATTTTGCGTGGGACAATATGCCGCGGCGTGACAGACTTCAAGCTGAGTTAAAATCGTAGCTATTGAGATCTTTCACAGATAATTGACTATTGATCGAGGGAGATTCCCATAACACGCAATGGTTGGATCAATTGTCGACATCTGTGAATTGATAGTGTAGGCAATGAATTTGAAAAAGTAACCGGCACGTAACACATGCACAGGACCCCCAATTCCGGGCGCGAGCGCACATTCGAACTCGAGCTCCGAGCTCGGTCAAGCCAAGCGAGTCCGCCAATGGAGTGGGAAGCGGCTGGAGTAGTGGGGAGCGGAGCGTCACAGGCTGCCGTTGAAACAATTGAAACCGCCAACCTCGCGATTGGCATGATTAGTGACGTTACAACTGATACTGGCTGAGCTGAGCCATTCCTCTGGTCTAGTTGTGTTGAGGAACGTCAGTGAACTGATCTCGTAGAGATGGCGTTGAATAATGAGACCAGCAAGTTGTTGTATCTCCTTGCTGAATGAGGTGCGCCCCGATCCAGGGTGCACTCGGAGCTAGCACGATAACTGATGTTGGAGTTGGTGATGTTGATTTCGCCTCTGCAACGTCTGGAGTGTGAGCCATGTGTAGATGCATTGCACATGGTGGTTGAATGGTGAGTCAGGGGTGAACAGTGAGCTGGTCACATTGTGACCATCGATGTCAATGAGGATGAGTGTTGTTGGAGTGAGGCTCTCGAAAGAGGTAGTTGGCCCATCAGAAGATGGACACGGATCCCCCTTTGTCGAGCCCACACCACACAACGATGAAGCTGACCATCTCTTGAACTTGTCATAGGATGATCCAGTGACTTGATTTGATAGAGATGTGACAGAGCTGAGTTCTTCCATGATGTTGATAGATGTAGACATGGCCCTGATTCAGACAGACGTGAGAAGCGAGGGAACTTTCTCTTGAGTTACCTTCATGATTCATGGATACGTTGTAAATGATCGGTGGCTCCTGAAGAAGGTGAGGTGGTACTCCCTCAGTCTTGACATGGAGAGCACCAGTTGAGTCCGCCTCCAATATGAATCATTCCTTGGTCGTTGATGACGGCCGTGATTCGGTTGGTGCAGATTATGAAGGCTTAGAGCGAGAGCATTGCATTCGTGTCGGATGCAAATTGATGCGATTTCATCAGCAGAATTGCTGCCTTCCTCGATCCCAGATTGCAGAGGTTTGATCAGATTGTTTTGTAGGGCAGTCGTTCGGGTTGACTCTGGAGAAATGTGCATTGAGTCGCTGCCCGCGTCACATAGATCTTTGCTATTGCATCACCCCGTCCTTCTTCTAGAGAGTTGAGAAGAGCGTTCAGCACATTTGCGTGAAACCAGCTAGAGCTATGGTTATCTATTGATGTTGAATTAGCGACAATTAATTCTGCGTGGTTCAATACTCACGCAGCATCCCAATCACTTATTTGTGATTGGGGGTTCGAAAACCCTTTAATTGATTTATGCGGATCAGAGTCATGTTGTGAGAGTGCAACCGTGATGGTCGTTGACTAAGGTTGCAGTTGAGAGGTATCTTGATGAGGTGGATAGAGCTCCAACCTCCAGTGGGCTGTTGAATATTACTTGCGAGTTGAGACACCATCGTTGTTGTGCAGATTGTGTAATTGGAAAGATGTTTAATGAGACGCTGCCCGCGTCACACAAGTCCGTTCACAGCATGAGTAGTTTCAATGAGTTCGTTGTCTACTTCAGCGTTGCCAGACACGAAATTAATGCATCCAGCATGCATTATTGATGGCTATAAACGAGCAGCTATTGATATTGGATGAGATTGATGGTGATCTTAGCAAGATGATGATGTCTCTGGATTCCTTTCTGAATCCATAATAGCTGTGACGATACTTATTGATGTTGTTGAATTTGATGAGCGTGCCCGGATGGAGTCACGGGCGCTGATATTGGACTTGCGTAGTACGTCTGAAGATGGTGTGAGGGCGTTGAGCACAGTGAATCGTCATGTTGATTCACAAGTGTGGGCTTGAGAATGTCCCTTGATTTGAGGCGCCAATGTTGAAACAGTGAATTTGAACTTTCAAATTCCAATTGCCACTTTGAGGTTATGAATTGTGGCAATTTTGACGGCACTCGTGGTTGAGAAGAGCTCTGAGCACTCTATGTCAATGATGATGGTGAATGCTGGCGTTCACTGAGCGTTGAGAATATTGGTGAGAATCTTCTTGATGTTGGTGAGTGGAGATAATGTTTGAGAGTCAACGACACTGAGTTTGTGTACCAATGCTGTAAACAGACGTACCTCGTCGAGGAGCGAGCTGTGAGTACACGGGTAAATGTTGCCAACAAGGGCTTGTAAAGTATTGAAATGACCCACCTGGGTTTGATGAAAGTTGGTGGTGAGCATTGTGCTTTGAATTCGCCTGGATTGCCCAGATGTGGTTGGCGACATTGAGATGAGCCGAGATGAGTGTGAGCTGAGCTTATGATGAACTGAGCCTTCAGTGAAGCAACATGAGAGAACTGGTTGAGCTACAGGAACTGATCTATCTGCTTGATGTTCCTGGTGATAGCTGAGCTGAATTCTTGGACACCGACCTGAGAAGAGATTTGCCCTTGGTGGTGGTATGCCTGCCACAGCAGTTGCGACAGAGCAGTCTCTCTGTGATGATTTTTCGTCTGTCAGGAATAGTCATCTGACGGAACTGAGGGCACTTTACTATGAAGTGAGGTGCCTCGCAGCAATCGCATGGATATTCAGTTGATGCAGCTAAGTGGTGCGCATGAGTAGAGCTGTTCGCAGACTCTCTTTTGTCCTTGCTGCTGCTTGGACCTGAGCTGATAAAATATGATTCTAGTTCCTATGTGAGGCAATTGAGTCTGAGCTTGAGAGTGAGAGTGATTTTTGCCTCTCTCTTAAACTGGTTTGAGTCAAAATACTCGTGATCAAGGAGAGTCGATGGCCAATTGGTTTCAAGGTAGTCGTGTTCTTTGATGAAGGACTGGTGGAGTTCCTCCACCTGAGCCGTGTAAAGCCTCACCTCGTCGAGAGTGAGGTTAGGTACACACGTTGATAGCTCCCCCTTGAGGGCCTTGAGCGATTCAAATCTGCTTACTTGTGTGCGATATTTAAGCGTGAGATGAGATCCACTGGTGCTGTGTTAACGATCAGCATTGCTGATTTGATGACTGCCTTGATCACTGACCTTGCAGCGACCGTTGCCTCGTGGTCGCTATTTTCAATAATCGTATTTGTACCGGTGAGGTTGAGCTTGAGCGTTGAACTAACTGCACTATATTGCACCTTTACCGTCGCTCCGGCTCGAAGGACCAAAATGTTTGAGAATTGACTAGGTTGAGCGCGCTGGATGCGAATGAGGTTAGGAACGACGGTGAAAAGGTGCACACAACACAGCACTTGAAATGAGTAGCGTCGAGTTTATTTAAAATACTTGTAGGATGAGTCACAATTAATAAAAGGTGAGCGGTGAGAGAAAGCACGTTGTGCCGTACAAGAAAATTCTCGCTGAGAGTTGCCACGCACAATGACCACGCGGTCGCACCACGATCCACAATCGATTGCACGTGAGGTTGAGCCCGAAAATGAGATAAATTGAGCCAATAATAGTTTGGTGAGAACTGTGAGCACTACTGAGAATGAATTTGATGAGAATAATCACGAGTTACGTGTTAAACGTTTTAGCAAAGCCGACGCGTCTACTCATGTACTCTGCGTGAACAAGATAGATTTGTTGAAACACACTTGATAAACGTTACAGTGAGTTGAGCTGAGCACAGTGAATATAGAGAGAGTATTGAGCTGAGCACGGTGTAGATTGAGACTCTCGTTGAGCGATTACATTGAGCAGAGATAGATTGAGAATTCACGAGTTGATTATGAAAACACTATATCGCACGCGACACGTCTTTTCTATCACGCTACATGAACAAGATTGATGACCGTTGGACAATCAGACTTCCGGTACGGGTCGTCTCGAACATTCTCGACGATCGACCGGGGGAAATCTGATTGTTTGAGCCACAGATTTGTTGAACTGTGATTTGCTACGCGTATTCTACAACCGGCCGAAACCGTTTCACGCGATGCGCTGATTGGATGATCGTCGGTTGAGGAGCGCAGATGATTGGTGATCGACTGTCGCTCAGCGTCTTCGATTGGCGGATCGACCGTCGATCTGTGATTCTGAGCTGAGTCCGTGAGGTGCTGCGCCGAGAGTGAGAGTGACGGCTTTGGGAACTAATGCATTCCCAAACAATATGAGTGTGGTTATCATATAAACTTTAGTTCATGTTGAATGAATTATGGCTGTGTTCCAATTCACGCATACTGCGCATGAAATTGGTGGCACCGTATTGGTGGCATCGTACGATTCCCTAGAATTTCTCTCACTTGCCACCAATACGATGCCACTTCCGGTGCAGCGAGCGGTGCAGCAATCGCAGAAATTCAAAGGAGAAGCAGTCACTGCACCGCTCGCTGCACCAGAAGTGGCATCGTATTGGTGGTAAGTGAGAGAAATTCTACGAAATCGTACGATGCCACCAATACGGTGCCACCAATTTCATGTGCAGTATGCGTGAATTGGAACACAGCCAATGTTAAAACGCACTAAAATGGTTGTATTTCAAATGAAAACATTACTTTTTTGGAAAAGCATTTATTAGTTTTCTGTGTTGTAAAATTGTATTTTTGCAAATAATTACTTTATTCTAGTTCACACGATAACCACACTCATATAGATTAAGAAAGTTTTCGCGCTTTTTATTTCCGATGACTACGACAGCCAGAATCATCTTCGTCAGCAACAAACTTCTTTAAACCCTTCTTACTGCTATCATTATAACTTTAAACAAAATTATTATTATTGCATACAAAAATTTAAACATTTTTCAAATCTCAATTAACCCTCCGTATCCTGTGCTTGAGTAATTTTTAACCCACCACTTGAGATTGCTGACGCACACAGTGACGGAACTGTGTATGTCAGTTGCGACCAAGCGATCATTTAGCTGTCGAGGGTGTCATAAAAGCATTTCCGGTGATCGTGTTGGAACAACAATGGGAAGCTCGAAACAATACCATATTTTCCTTGGAGAAAACAAAATGGGCATACGGCCTCCGTAGTTATAGAGTTCTCCACCAACGGAACTTTATACAGGGGAGTGGGGGGTGAGCATACCACGGTCGAGCTCGAGGGCGCACTGACTGCCCTAGGGCAGACTTAGTGTGCACCCCTGCCTTAGAGCATATACTACTGGAGGTCTCATTGCCTTATGTTTCCTGTCCTCGAAACTGTCGCCAACATCACGCGAGGGAGAAAGACATGTGCAAACTGGTGCGAGAGAGAGAAGTATAGAGTCCTAATCGACCGTAATGCGCATACGCCGATATCGTGCGAGAGAGATTCTTATCGCATATATACATGGAGGTCTCATTGAGAACTGGAAACTGTCATCAACATCATGGGAGAGAGAAAGAGATACTTTCTCGATGGTGCGAGCGAGAGAGGTTGAACGAGGGACTCCCAATCGCTCACAATGCGCATGCGCCGGTGTACACCTCTCACTCGTACCAGCTCGCACATGTCTTTCTCTCTCGCGTGATGTTGGCGACAGTTTCGAGGACAGGAGACATAAGGCAATGCGACCTCCAGTAGTATATGCTCTAAGGAGAGATTAGGACTCTATACTTCTCTCGCTCACACATGTCTTTCCTTCGCGTGATGTTGGCGACAGTTTCGAGCTCTCAATGAGACCTGCATGTTTATATGCTCTAAGCTCAAACCACGCGATCGTGCTCCCCACTTCCGACCAAGATGGCTCAACGCGAGCGATCGCCGCGCCAGCCCATGAGTGACGCTCAACGAAACCCACGCCATACGCGCGACATTCAAACACGCCACACCATACGCGTGACGATCAAACATGACTCGCGACTATAGTTGCGTCTTGACGGTACATGTGATCATGGTCATTTTCTGATTGATCCCAATCACCGGTACTTCGGTTCGCCGGGGCGTTATTCCTAATTTAGCCATTGCGCGCTCGTTTAGAAAATGCGATTGAGGTTCGGCTCGAAGTACCAATTTATTTAGATTGTAGAATGTAGAGGGTCGGCCGTTCTTGAAAGTCGGCTTCTCATTAATTTAAGAAACGATCCGCAAGAGCAACCGACGCTCTACATTATCATTTCGTTTTGTTAAATAAGTTTAATTCATGGTTTCTTAGGATACGTGTTCTTATCTGAAATCTATACAATACTAAATTAGTACGTGGTGTATACTGGTGGTCCGATCTGAAAGAACGAACTGAACTATGTAGTCTCAAGAATCTTAAGATAAACAAGTCTCTTAGCGAGGCGATGCACTTCGAGTTTTATGAGAAACATAAACCATCGAAACGATACCTACTACATATACAGTAAATCCTCGTTATGAGCCCGACGAACAGAGCTGGCGGCGGGCTCGTAGCGCGTTGTGGACACTATTCCGCGCGGCCAATGACGCAAGCGAGAAGAAACGAAAGAGCCTCTCGTCCGAAGGATTCCAAGAAATGGTTGGGATAGTCGCCGGGCTTTAAACGCGTGGTAGAAACGAGCTTATTACGAGGATTTACTGTAGAACGTTAAATGTTTAGACTAGTTTTAAGTTAACGAATCGAAAATTCAACTTATACAAAATTAATGTACAGGTTGTATCGAATGAAGTAGGTACATTTTGAATAAATCCGGTAGAAGATTTAAGATAGATTTTGTATATGTTTGCCGAGTACTTGATTGCCTAAAAATGCTGAGTATATATATATATATATATATATATATATATATATATCAAGGACCGCATTAAAAACGTGATACAATGCATTTAAAACGAATCCCGACGCGAATCTTGGGCATTGCGAGAACTAGCTCGAGCCCACCCGATTTTCTTTGATTTGACCCGAAATAATCGTGCTAGGTACCCGAAACAGTCGGACTACCCGAAGGTCTGTATATCTCGGGCCCCCGTCAGAACCGGCCCGACTTTACCCGACCCGAGCCCGAAATATCGGCTACCCGCACAGTGTGCGGCGCACACCCACAGTAGGTACGTCATGATACGCTGTTTATGGCGTAATAAATTTATTTGTTCTAAACATTTCTTTGAAAAGTTCGAAAAATTGTTGAGTTGTGCACTCAATGGGTTTATCGTATTGTATACAAAATTTAAATCAATTTATGAACATTCTTCTCGTAATTTTTAAATTGAGATTTACAATTTATTATAGAATTTATTACATGTTATACATTATTTGCACTTTTATTAAGTCTAATCATGTCCTGCAACTTTCAAATGAATTTCAATCAAAACTTTTTTTCTTGTAATTTCTAAATATTACAATATTTTTGTAAAATTTAATAATTTTTTATTCTTCTAGTTTTATTTTTCAATAATTCAAGAATATCTCTTCGTTCAAAGCCCCAACATTGCTAAATGGATCATTGTTAAACAATTGAAGACGCATTTACATTAGGGTGTGCGGGTACCCGAAATTACGGGACCCAATTTGCGATTCAGAAGCCGATTTTCTTGCTTAAAAATTCTTACATCTGATCACACTGAAAAATCACAACTTAAAAGTATTCGGGTCTCGGGTACCCGATAACTTTTAAGTTGTCATTTTTCAGTGTGATAAGATGTAAGAATTATTAAACAAGAAAATCGGCTCCCGAATCGCAACTCGGGTCCCGTAATTTCGGGTACCCTTTCACCCGTAATTTACATTCATCATTTATATTGTGAAATCAAAATGCTGAAAATTTAAAAGTCAAAGTTAACAGACATATTCGTTTCCTGAAGTGTTTTTTTTTCATCATTGTTTCTTTTTTAAACTACCGCGTAATCTGAACGACATTCCTTTAGGAAACAAATTGGAAAGATGATCGTTAATTATTAATAGTGGTAAAGAGAAAAAGAAAAGCAAATAGTATATTCGGACATACATAGAAGAACGTCGTATAGTTAATTTAACTTTGTTATCTCCATCAGACAGGTGAATAAGCTGGCGGCCTAGAAAATTAAAATTTATTCAGTCGATTCTCGATTGAGCTGACGTCGTTTACATAGCACGTGGAGTCCTGTGAAAGCATAATGTCGAAGTTCGAGTCATGCGATGAATAATATCGACTTTATCCACCGTTTCATCCCCCCATATAATACATAGGTATAGGATATATCTTTAGAAGTGTATCAATTCTCGTAAATTTTTCACCAGCTTAACCTATGCCAAAAATATTCGCCCTTGATTTAACGTAATTAGGAAACGGAATTTATTACAGGCTAATCGAAACAGTTAAAAATGTTATTCCATATATTCGAGTCTCGGAGATAGAAGAGTTCAACTTCCTGGAAATAGTATAAACATTTGTATAGATTACATTGAAGGGAAATCTGAATTCCTAAGTCGAATGCAAGATAACTTCCACATTGTTATCTTAAGGAGGCGAGTAACATTGATTTAATTGAAGATTAAGTGCTTATAATGCTATCACAATGTATTCTTAAGTCTTTATAAAGTAACATGAATATGTATATTAAGAAAATTACTAAGGTAGGTACTATACAGTGGCGTACAAAAGTATTCGGCCACCCTTTAAAACAGAATAACTTGTTTAAAACTGGTCCAAACGACTTGAGTGTTTTTGCGAAGCTAGAAGAATTAGTTTGCTAAGTGACATGATTCGTCGTTTTCAAAAAAATTGTAATTAGTTAAAAAAGCGAAAAAAATAGTAAATGTCATGTTTTTAAACTTTTTTCTCTGTGCTCGTAATGAAAATTTAAAAATGCCTTTTTTAGATTTAAGTAAGTTGTATACGTGCTGAAAATTTCATCAAAATCGGTTAACGCAGCTATGAGCTACAAGCAGTTAAAGTTGGTGAAAATCATTTCGACAGTTTTCGGCCAAATTATGAATAATGGCTCTTTGAACTTTCTATGTTCCTATCGTATAAAATACCTACACGATGTACGCAGTCATAAAAAAATCTTTCTCTGCGTTTCAAGGTCAAGGTAAATTTTGCAATGTGTCTTAACACATCTCCACTAGCATAGATCCGTAAGCATCCCTGGAATCCTTTACAATTACTTATTTTACAACTATATAGTATCTTAATAACAGAATAGTGTGTCATAAACCTACTTCTTCACGGTCTATCAGACGACATTTCCCCTCGTATACTCGTTTAATGCGTAGCCCCATCAGCAATCTAATATTTAAATTACACGAGAAGATCGGGGCAAATTATCATTACACATTATGCGCCACACTTGAGTACCTGTTATGCAAATCCACCTCCCGTGATTTGCACTCCAATAACTGAAGTTCGAGAACGCTTATAAAGCATGTGCTTCCCCCACCGAACAAAACACAGCACAACACCTCTTAATCACCCCGCACCTCGTGCCTCCTGATTTACTGTTTCGCTAATGATAATGTCTTTGGTCCCTTAACTGTTCCTGCAGTTGTCATTTCCAGCGAGTTATCACTTGAAAGTTGCAAAGGCTGACAATAAAACCGCATCGCGGTGAATCTCATTACCTACACAGCAGTTACTATCCTCCCATTTCTGACAACTTCAACTTCGAATTCATTAGAATCGTTTAACAAGGATCATCCGCAAAATGATCGACGCTAGATTCAATGAAACTTTGCAGGTTTATGGAGTATCTGAAAATAAACGGCAGGGGATGAAACTACCCTCCAAGTTTTTGTCCCTTTGATACTATAGGGTAACTTTTTGGACAAATGTTTTGTGATTTTTTTTATGAAAGGTAGCATGTTAGTAAAGGTACATGTTAGTAAAGAGAAATTGATAAGAAAATCAAACATCACTTTTACTATCTTTACTATCTACTTCTTTATTAATAATTTTTTAACATCCTATTGAAAATGGTGATTGTCATAATTTGCAACTATCAATGACGATTATTAAAATTACAATTTTTCGCAAACGAGAAAAAATACAATTTGAAATATTTTGCAGTTGTAGAGTGCTCCATTTCCATATCTTAAATGAAGTTGTCAAGATTATCAAACTTGCTACTTTACAAGTTATAAGGCGCGAAGTTTACTAAAGTCAGTTAAGCTTTATTAAAAGTGTAAAGTTTGAATAATGTATAAGATACTTTGGAATAGAAGTAAACAAGGTAATATAATATATAACTACAAATAATTTCTTCTTTAATAAAAGAGCTTTAGACAAATATATAATATACATAATATAAATAAACAACAAATACAAAACTTTTATTATTGATAGAACTCATTGGTAGAAATTAAGCAAAGAATATTTAAGAAAACATATTCCCAACGCTAATAATTAATTTTTATCAAATGTGTCGTACCTATTCTTTCAAAGCGAAAGATAAAACTGTATGTAACTTATACAAAACATTTCAAACATATTTCATGGAAACGTATATTAAAAAAAAAAAACACACAAGCATGTTGCCAAACTCAGCTGAGTCAAATATATCTACTTCAAAATAAAAATACTTGCTTATATGTATAAAATATATTTAACATTCAAATACAATATCATGTAAAAAAATTGACTCATACAGAAATTAAGCAGTTACATAAATGTTCCAGTAACAATGTATTAGTACAATATTGAAATAAAGTTTAATTTATTTCACAGTGTAGAGCATAACAGTATTACAGGTACTAACAACAATCAAAAACTGACAATTGCTTATTTCTTCAGAAATAAATGAACTCTCTTTTGTTTTCCGTGTCATTCCCTTCCGTCCTTTCTCTCTGCAGGTTGCATCAGCCACGAATGGCGAAAAGCGGAAAAGCCGATGAAAAATGTAAACGTTCAATTCTCGTCGTGACAAATGCTCCTGTAGAGGTTTCGCTGGCGGACTACATTTCTGATCCACGAAATTCCCGCTTTCAGAGGACATTCCTCCATACGGACATATTCTCTGTTCCTCTGACTAAGTAATTCGTATCAACGCGAATGAATGTCTAATGCCTGTTGCGCAACAAGGACAATCGTAGTGTCTATTTGTTCATGAATTACACAAAAGCCAAATAATCTTGAGTAATTGTTAATAACGTCAAATCAACATTAAATTCAGAGCGAGATTTTATGTAGATTGCTGCTTTCAGAATTAAGCTGCATCCCCAACCTTTCATTTGCGAAATCTTTAGCAGATTTCCGTTTTGATCTAACAGAGAGCTGCTTTAAGATTGCTCTGTTTGTATAAAATACATGTTAAATTCTTCGTGTGCTAGCCAGTTATCATTCTCAATTCACTCTTGTACCTACTTCATACCCAATATGTGAACTCAACAAAAAACGAACACACACAAATAATGTTCTACACATTTGGAAGTAGGTATTCATAGCATCAGAAGCAATAATCAAGTAGTATATAAAGTATAAAAAGAAAGTAATCACGCGAAACTGTTAACTTTTAAAAAAATATGCAACTTAGCAGCTGAGAAAAATGATTGGAACAATTCTACCTATCTAATAATATACAATAAATTACATATCATTTTTCATGCGAATTTTAGGGTTCAACGATTACACGCTTGAGTCAATTTACAGAGTTTAATTTTGCATTAGTTTATTTAACAGCTTCTATGGTTTACTTAGAGGACATTGAAACACTGGAGATTCTGCCAATTTTATTACAATTGTTCTCTAATTTTTATATTAACTAATTAATCTAGCTAACCGCTGAAAGTTTATGTGAATCGATGTAATCTGTCCCCTTCTGTTAAGATTTTTCAATGATGTCACTGGTGATTAAAACTGACACAGAGCAGAATAGCTATTGAAATATTTAATGTAACCTACGATTAGTTCTGTTAAGGAACAGCTTTTCCGTCAAAAGTTTTCAATTTTTCACGTAAATACTAGAAAAATGAAGCAACAATTTAATACATACTGTTTTATTGTTGTGAATAAAACGATTTGAAGTGGTTAAAAAACGTCTAACAGTGGACGCTCCAGTTTTAGTAAAATGACTTTCGAACAATGGGAAATGGAGAAATCATGTTTCATTTTAACGAAGCTATCGTTTCTGTGTACTTGTAAATACAAAAGGTTTAGAATTTTATTTAGGTCGAAATCAGCAAGTAAGATATTTTTATACATATAATATAGCAAAGAATTTAGTCTAGTTCATTTATTACTTAAAATTAAAGTTCGTACACATGTCGGATATTAGAAGTTAAACATATGAATATTCTTTTCATACCAACCTTTCTTTTTAAATCCATAGATTTTAATCATAAGCTTTAAGAACATAAGGTGGATCTAGCACTTTCCTTCGTAATCTCCTCAATCCTGCCTTGAAGGAATTGAAAATTTTTAGAGAAACGTGTGCGAATATCTTCTTACCTTACTTTTATAATTAATTGTATTAAATTTTATAGTCGATATATCACGTGATAGTAATGAATGTTTTTCGGAATAAATATTATAAAATGCATCAAATGGTTAAATTTCAGTAATTCCATTTAAGATGTTTGAGTTACATAAGCTATTTTTAAATTCGTTGCAAACTGAAATATGCATTTCGTGACCACATTGTCCACAGTAATTAGGGGTCTCTGTTTTCGAATTTTAAGCTACGAATTTTCAAGCAGAAACATAAGCTGGTGTATATTTAATACCATACGATGTTGACTTAACATTTAGTCACTAATTGGGCATGAGTAATATTTCACGATTAAGTGATCATGATACTGTTTTGCTATACGTAATAACCAGAATAATTTTACAAATATCCATTCTCTTTAATACTTCAAAATTAGTACTAAAAACGTCAATAAAACATGGCAAAAATTAACACATCGAAGAATCGATGCATGTAACACAATTTTGCACAAATACACGAAATACGTAAATACAGTACTCTGTCGATAGTTTCAGGACAGAGACGACTGGAGTCAGTTTAATGATTATAATGGCTTTGGCAACACCAATCGTACAAATTCCTCGTACCTACTTCCTCGCTCGCGGCATCTACTTGCAGTAATTTCAGCCTCTACGTTTTATCCAGGAAATAATTTATATCAAAGGAAGGAATGAATCAATATGTCCCATTAGCAATCTGCAGCGATTACAGTCCACGCTACAAAAGAACAACTGCAACGACGAAGTACCGTGAAAGAGGAAGATGCTGAAAATAATGAGGGATCCCTCTTGTGCAGCTAAAGAGGGGTGTAATTTTCTTTGTAAGGCGCTTCAGGAATGAGATGAATTGTCTTTGACACGAAATGAATAATGCTGATATACTATGATGCATCCACCAAAGCCAGGGACAGATTACATTCTGCAACAGCTGACTAAATTGATGACATGAAATAAATTGATCTAGAAAATAGGAGGTATAGTTTGGAATGAAAAGATATTTAAGACTGCTGTTTATTTGACGGTAATAGAATTAAGTGGAAGGATTTTTATAAGTTATACAAGTTTGATACTATTATATTAGGGGTTCTCTGGCACAGTATACTAACCTCCTATAGACTGTATAAAGTTGTAATTAAAAATCTAAATGAGCTGAAAACTAATTGTAATATATTTTTCTAACTGCCTTATTTGTCTAATAACTACGCTATTTTATACCAACGAATTAAATTGCCACATTACTGAGAGGTTGCGTCCAATCACTTTGCTACCTCATCCGTGATGCAAATTATGAGAAACAGAAACACAAATCTCCACAGCGAGGCAGGAAGGAGAGCGGCTGCGATGTTAACTTTGTAAACTTGCTAATAGAAGCAGCGAATCTACGCCGTGATAGAACTGAAGTCAGCGACGAAAATCGTGTTATGGTTGAATTTCCTCCGCCAACCTCGATGTTCTTCTTCGATTATTCCAGAGCTCCTTAAGGTTTCCGTGTTTCAACCACCTGACCGTGGCTCTACAAAAACGTTAGGAACTCTATGGCAGCCAACACTGGCAGTCAGTGATATTATAATTATTTTCACAATTAACAAAACGCCCAATAACCATAAATTATTTGCTAAATTCTACCTGTTCGCTGCCGCTCATAGTTCAGTGTTACCAGTAGGTTACCATAGGTCTCCTTTAAAGCTAAGAGATTACAACCTGTACCTGTTTGTGGTACAGGTTTTTAGGTGGTACACGTATGTAGGTCATTGCTGATATTTAGGATACAATAATTGCAATAGAGACTGTAATGATTTGAATGACAGTAAAAAATAAAGCATCTGTGGATATGTTCGAAATACAATTAAAACTATATAGTTGACCGATCAGTTATAAAATTAAACCAGAGGTATTTCCAGGCATTCCCACTGATACTCTTGACATGATTTTAATATTTCCAGGATCAAGCAGGGTTTTTTATGAAGGTGATCTTATACATATGTTATTATCGTGTGAATACGTTTTCTGTTTTATACTGTTTGGGGAAGTAGTCTCCAACAGTGACACCAAAAGTTCAAGATATTCTTCCGAATGGCCCGACCTGAAGTAGAAAAAGTTATTCGAAGCTCAGAGTGAAAGGCCATCGATTAAGAAAAGTATTTATGTCTTGTCGCATGAATATTCCCGTCGAATAAACTGGTTCGTCCGTGGCGTTTCGAATAAAGAAACTTCGGGGGTATCTTTATTCGACGAAGAACGAATACCTAAAATTTTTCTCTTTTATTCGAATTTGAAATTTTTATTTAGGTAATTTTATGCCCATCTCGGTCCATCCTGTCCCCGTAATCTGTTCTACGGACAGCCGGACGCGTTCCCCTTACCTCCGCGTGCTCCTCAGGCGCCTAAAAGGCACCCGTATTTAGCTGAAATTCAAAGCCAATTTTCTCGTAAACGAAGCGCGATATTAAAAAATTGTATTCTATATTTTCGTCTAATTTTGGCCTGTAGAACCCAACCAATACTAATATCCGGAACAAGGTAGAAAGTGGAATGCGTTGTGTCGGAATAAATAAAAAAAAAATCTAAAAGTTTTAATACAAAAATATCTCGGAAACCAATTAATTTCCCGAAGCAACAATTTTAGATTTAGAGTCCACACACCCTCCCCACCCCTCCCCTCAAACTTCGTGTCGATCGGCTACTGGGGCCATTCGGAAGTACAGCCGAAGTTCAAAATTAAGCGCAAGAAATATTCAAATAAAATCTGAAAAATATTCTGCGAGTAGAATTTTATGTTATTTCAGCCGTGATGGCTTCGATAAACAACATCTATATTACATACACTGTAACAAAAACTTGTATTCCATCACCTTGTAAAATCAGATCAAATTTGAAAATTAACACTTCCGGTACTCATATAATTAGTGCACATGTATGTGCTTGAGTGGGATCAAAAGAATGCTAGAACACTATAGGAACAAAGGGGTTAAGAAAAACAGAATGCATGAGTAATCGTAAAAAAATTCCAGTGAACAAGTTTACAAGTGCACAAAAATGTCTTCTCAGTATTAGAAAACTTTCCGCAACATGATCACGAACTACATAGTTGTAAGTGTTATATTATTTTTTATATGGTCAAGTTTATCACATTACTTATAATTAGGGATTTTAGTCATTACTTGTATCGAATGAAAGTATTGATACTTACTCGGTAGTCAGTGGAACAAAAGTATTGATACCTTCTTGTATCAAATCATTATCAAATCTTTCCTTATTAAGAGGAGTCCAATCCATTATTAAGGATGTCGAAAGAACAGTTTAGAAAAAAGTGTAGATGAAATCTCGCGGAACCGAAAGACGGGCGATAATATATACGAGTAATATTAATGATAAGTAATTGCAAATATTTAAATATAAACATATGCATATAACGCATGTTGTGTGACAATAAATATAAATTATAATGACATCAATTGACATTTATTATGTAACAGAATTATGTAACATTGAATTATGGTTGTATATGGTGGGAGGAAAATGTATTCGCTCCATTTGATACGAGTACATTTGTCCGATACCATGTGGGTATCGCCTCCACTAAAAATACTTGGTATCGAAACGAAAGTATCGACTACCCCTACAGCACATTTTGTTGCAGGAACATGGCAGAAACTTTGCACGGAATGTCCCCGAAGCGTTACAAGTAAATTGCTATGTCCGCCCTTGTGCAACATTGCGAGAGATATTTCTGAAACATTGTTTCGGAATTTTACAGCAATGATCACGGAACGTTTCGGAGATCTTACAGGAATTTTTCCTGGAACGTTTCGGGAAAATTGCAGGAACTATTCATTCACCGTTTCGGCGATATTGCAGGAATTATTCGTTCACCGTTTCGGCGATATTGCAGGAATTATACCAGTTTCGGTAATATTGCAATATTGCACGGCATGTGCGCGCAATATTCCCGAAACGTTGTACAAACGTAGCCATTGCAATGTTGCACGGCAATGTGTGCACAATATTCCAGGAACATTGCAGAAACGTGTCCATTGCAATATTCCACGGCAATGTTTCCACAATGTTGCAGTAATATTGCAATGCAACCTGCAACCAAACGGCAACATTGCAATGTACTGCAACGGTTATGCAACGTTCCTGCAACGAAGTGTGCTGTAAGGGTATATGCATACTCGTACTTAAGTACTTGTAACAATCCATCCCTACTTATAGTTAATGGACACGAAATTCCGAACTGATATGACTATGTCCCTTTATTGTACACTTGCAAATTTTATAACACATGCCCCAAGTTGATAATATTTATAATTATGGATCCCAATAACGTTTGAGGCCTTCCCACACGAGTCACTTTTGTGCCTCATAACTCATAACTGACGTTCCAGATACATTCACTTAGGAGAGGCAATACTGATTTAAAAACACAGAAAACGATAAGAAATGTGTGAATTTACTAAAAATACAAATTACCAGTCACAGCAGTGTCACGTGTGAAAAGGCCTTAAGAGCACACATTTGGGGAGACGTTATTTGCTCTTGAACCACGTAACAGGGTGGATGGGAAAGTTGGTCGGTGAAGTACAGTCGGGTGCATTGTGGAAAGACAAATGTCGAATTGATAGTAGGACCAGAAGCATCAATCCAATAAATTGCCGCGGATTCGAATCCAGATCTGTTTGCCAAGCGACAGCTCTCACACATTAAGCTACTTCACCTGCCCACAGAATCCCTTTCACCAAACCTAATATTGGAAATGTCTAAGCCACAGAATAACATTTTACAACTGTAATTATTTGATCAACACACTTCAAATTGGTTGAAAACCTTCCCATCACTTATTGTTAGAAAAAATACGTAGGAAATATTAGACTTCAAAGAAAAGTGTATTATACGATAACATTTTTGAAGAAAAACCGATAAAAATGTCATATACACTATAGTATTACGCCAATATTTACGCCATAGTTCTAAAAATAATTAGATTTCTAAATACAGGATTGAACAAAAATAGTTTTGGCAAGGTGTGCAAACTTGTGCACCGCCGCACGCCGCCTGCTTTTAGGCATATCTTTAAACGCTTATAACTAACAAACGAAGCCCCAACCGCAATATCGTTATTCTTGATTTTCGTCTTACAATTAGTATGCTGTCTAGATTGACCCTTTAAATTTACTCCCACATGTAGCCGAACACCCTGTATTGATTTTAATGTAGCTGAAATGGAGTGTCAATGCCACTGCCTCATCAGGAGAATCATTTATCATTGTTTAGAAAATTATATAAACCACATCCTCAATGTTCATCCGCGGTTAGTTTAAATACTGTGTGCGGGCATCAGCGCCTCCAAACGAGAAGAACGAGCAGGTAATGAAGACGAGGCCAGGAACACTATCTCAGCCATGGATCATTAATCACCGGTTGCCCCTATTATGCTTCAGATTTACCCGATCGATTGTCGCCTTGCATGGTCGCACCACACCCCGCAAATTAATAAAAATTTACAAGGATTCCATCGTATGAACAAAACATCTTCCAAAAAGCTATCGTCCAAATGTTATTTATAACATGACAGAAAAACCTTGTTAAACCTTGTTCCAAACCTGTGAAGAAAAACCTTTCTTGTAGTGACTGAATTTCATTTTCCTTCAAAAGTGGAAACTGCTTTTTTAACACACATCCTATAGAATAAAAGTAGGTTCAAAATTGAGGGCCCTCTTTGCCTAACAAATAAATACTATGTAATTAATTTTAATATTGTAGGTACATATGCATTTATTTATGCGCCTATTACTTAATGTGTCTAAAATAAGGTACCTTCTCCTCTAAATTGTTTATAGTAGTTACAATATTTTTGAGTCTGCTGCACAAAAAATATTATCGCAAATCAGTCTTGATCGATCGTATATACTAATTTTCTGCTTAGTTCTTGCTTCACCTTTAAAAATGATAGTACTAATAATTACACAATTATGGATTTGGCGGACAACGAATAATTTTTATAAAACATGCATCTGTAGTAGTAGAATAATTAGAATATACAATATATCTGCCTATGTAACGGATATAATGGGATATAAATAAATAAGGACTAATGGATATGTTAATGATAATTAGAATAACGTGTCACAAATTTGAATTTTAATGGTGCATAACCGGATAGAAAGTGAACATACAGATTCAATGTATTTCCCAGTAGGTAACTGATAACAAAGAATTCACCTCAATAGCCTTCATGCTTGAAGTGTTTGAATATAAATGACACTCTTTCTTCGCATGCTTCGAAGTCAATTGAAAAGGAATATATAGCATGTACTCGATAACGCACCCCGAGTAAAATCGACAGGTATGGACATAAATGCTTAGCTATATGTACTCACTTCTATCCATTTGCTGCTGTTTTAGTGATATCGATTTAAATAACGTTATTTATTTAAAAATACTAAGGCGAAATATTTGATACTATTTTTCCATACGAGGATTTCTTTTCTAAACAATTAGATAAACAATAACTATTTTGCTTTAAACATTTTTTATTGTTTCGTTTCGTATCTCTCGGAACACACAAACTTCATATTTTCTACCTCGTCGTACTTTTGTTTTTATTCCTTTAAAGTGGAGACTATATCTACTAATCGTGTATCCACTACGTTATTTAATATGCACACAAATCTTTAGGAAATTTTATTTTTCAAAATGAATCTTTTTTCTCTTAAGAAAAATATTCTTCACTTGAACATGTAAATACAAAAAATCATGCGAAAGTATTTGATATTTTTATAAATATGTAGGCTTGTTCGCCAACGTCCAAAAGCTCTTCGAGGTGAGTGAAAAAACCTCGAGCATCGTCGCCGATCAGAGATGGGCAAAGAATTATTTGAAATAAAAATTTGTGTACGAAATTTTTATTTCAAATAATTTTTTGCCCAACTCTGTCGCCGATACGTAGGGTTGCGGCGCGAGGCGACCCGCGACAGTTCCTGCTCCACAGAACCTCGATAACGACGTGTTAATTTGACTATCGCGCGACGAAGGAGAAACCTAATAAAAACAGTTCAGGAAATCTGTTATTTCTCACCGCAGTACCAATAAGTTCTCCTACAAATATAAATATTTTTACCTTAATAAACTGAACAGTTCGATCTTATTTCTCTACACAATATAAAGCAACTACAAATATTCATTTTATAAATATTAAATGTTGCATGTTCCACCACATAATCGCCCTTTTATTAAACTGAAAGGAGAGTCAAACTCTGGCAGAGTTAAGTCAATGGTAATTGAGGATTTTTTTATTCAATTTAGCGAGTATTATACACTTTTTTATCGCACCAGGTAAATAATCATATGATGGAACGATTGGAAAGAAAAAAGGCTTTTGTCAAAAACGTTTGCTCCACGTTTCTGACAAGGACTTAACAGGAAACTAACAGTGGAAGTTTGGCAACTTGAAAATTCAGAAAATTATGCAACTTTGTGAGCAAAAGACAAACCTATTTTTTATGGGTGCCATAGTGTAGTTTTAGGAGGTGAAATCACCTCTTGAAAAAATGCAGTAACGGTCACCGTGTAACCGTTAATCCATACATGAAACAGAATGTCTGCCTATATGTTCCCTACTAACTCCTAAACCCTTTGACCGATCTGTACCAAATTTTGTATAATTGCCCTACAGGACCCTGCAGAAAATATAAGCTACCATGAAACCTGGACAGCCCAACCCTCCCCGTGATTTCATCCCCTTGACACTTTGGTGAGCAGAAACACCTGACTATTTTGAAATGTGCATTTCTGCCGCTGTATGTTCGCAACACCGCCCAGCATGGTACCATATGACAGCCTTCATCTTGGAGTTTAGTTTGCCATTAAGCGTTGGCCTGTACGTGACCGCGTTGCTACCGTTGAGCTATTTATTGTAACAAGGTCTATAACAGCCACTCAGCGAAAGTTTCTTGGGCAGTTCAATCGACACAATGCAGCATCTCTCAACACTATTCTCATATGGGTATCGAAGTTTCGGAATGAAGCTTCTATATAACATAATGTTCTGGATAGCGCTAGGGATTCAAAGCATCCCACGGGATATGATACCGGGGATAATGCTAAAGCTTCCGAAATCGACTCCAGCAGTGTGTGCAGTGTAATGGATGCCATTTGAAAGACATAATTTTTAAATGGACATAAAGGTTGTAAGAGCTACTAATTTTCTACTTAAGATAAATCTTCTTCCATTGTAGATCATTAGTATTCCATTGTAGATCATTAGTATACCATTATAGGTTCATTAGTACAAAGTGATGCCTTTATTTCATTTTCAAACCCGTCAGGTGTTTCTGTTCAACACTGTGTAAGTACCTAAGCATTGCGTAATGAAGTATTTGTATGTAAGCATTGCGTAATGAAGTATTTGTATGTGAGCATTGCGTAATAATTAATGAAGGCGGTAGTTAATTTTAAAATGTTATATTGTTATTGTTTCATTTTCACGTTTTCCGCGAATGCTGATGTTCTGGAATCTGGATATAAGAAGCCTGGGAAGAGCCGGGTAATTTAATTACTATATACAGCATCGTATCGTTATTCACGGTATACATGCCATACACGAAACACAAAAAACAAGTGTTCAATTGGTTCTAGGAAATTCTTAACACTTTACATACCGGAAGTCTATTAATCAGCTTAAGGGGTTATATCTAGTCTGGCGACCGAAAAGAGGCGAATGTTTGTGAATTTTTTTTTAAAAAACGGAAGCATATATTTTTACTGATCTTTTTGCACTTAGAAGAGCAACATTTAAAGAACATTTGAGAATTTTTTCATAGAAAAATATTATATGTTTATAATATAGTGACAACCCACATCCAAGAAGCAATTTAAAAATTTGGTTTTGCGAAGAGCACTGTTATTCGGAACCATATTATCTAAAATCAAAAAACAAAAATGATTTCGTTAGTTTATTATTGTATCCTCTGATTGACGTAGAGATTTTCCGAAATATTAATTTTAATCAAAAATTTAAAGCGGCTATTTAAAGTTGAAATTCTGATTTTTTCGTGCAAAAATCACGCGAAAAATATCAGGACTTCAACTTTTTGTTTAAAATTAATATTTTGGAAAATCCCTCCATTAATCAGAGTATACATTAATATACTAACGAAATCTTTTTTGTTTTTTGATTTTAGATAATCTGATTGCGAATGACAGTGCTCGCCGCAAAACCAAATTTTTAAAAAGGCTTCTTGAATGTTGGTTGATACTTTATTATAAACGTAAATATTTTTCTACGAAAAAATGACCAAATGTTCTTTAAATGTTGCTCTTCTATGTGCAAAATGTTCTGTAAAAATATATGCTTCCGTTTTTTCAGAAAAAATTCAAAAACATTCGCCTCGCTTCGGCCGCCTGACTAGGGGTGAATTCCACTTACGCCCAAATCGCCCGTAATTTTCATTAACCTAGGTTTTCTCGTACGCGACTGAACGCATCGTCAAGAATTTCAAAGTCGATTTTCTCGACAATGAAGAAAAATAACAAAAAATTTTATTCCTTTTTCTCAACTTATTTACTTGTTATAAATCGAAAAGAAAGAGTGACTTTTTTTCATATCGCGCTTCATTTTCGAGAAAATCGGCTTTGAATCTCTTGACATCGCGTCTAGTCGCGTATAGGGAAACTTACCCTAATGAAACTCACGGGCGATTTGGGCGTAAATGGAATTCGCCCTAGGTATAACCCCTTAAATTCAGCCACGAGCGGTTGGTAAAGTGTTAAGGTGCGATCAAACGGCGTCGTGAGAATGATGAGACCGGCCTCGTGCGGCTCGGCTTGGACTTTCCATCCGTTGTCGGTAAATGTTGCACGAGTCAAAGAAAAGCTTATCTGCCTCAGCTGAAACAGCGAGCGTAGTCGCGCTTTCCAAACAGACTTGACGAGCCTACAAACTCGCCGAGACACGCGCCGTTGGATCGCACCTTTACACATACCAAGCATTCCGCCAATGAACGTTTTACGAATCGATTTCTATTAGCATACCGTTCCAGCGTGTTAAGCTCTGTCCACGTTCTTGATATCGTACTTTTCAACGATTTCCTCTTCGTCTCCATCGGAGCATATAAAGTCCCCCTTCTATCGACGGTGATACGAATCACGTAAATTTTTCCTCCCCCTCAAGAAAATTTCATTCGTAGAGAGCTCCCCTTTGTCCGCCGTAACTAACATCCTTTGAGATCCGATCTAAAGGAGACCGTCTTCAGCAATCGAAATCGATTCGTTAAAGCACTGAGATCTGGACCTTAAAATATAAAGTAAAGCCACAGTTCTGACTTTGCTACGTATTTATTAATAATAGTAGCAACAATATAAATGAATATGTATATACGCTTTGGCATCCAACAAATTTAGAAATTTATGTGTGATTGTAAGAGGCTTAACTGATTCACTTTTTGGAGTTAAAAAATTAAAATGTTCAAACTGTAAAATACTTAGGTAGGTACCTACCTACATTCAAAATAAGTTTGTTAGGGTAATTCTATGCTAGGGCGTATTCGTGCATCGGGTACTCAAGTGATTTTGACTATGAGTCCATGAGCTACTGGTTATTGTTTATGTTTTTGCATTAATAATCATCGCTTATTTATCAATATAAAGGGATCTGTGGTTGTATACAAGTTTGAAGTAGCTGATAATAACAATACGTGAAACACATTATAAGTTTAAAAGTTGTAATTGAAGGGTTGGATTCAATAAGGGGACTAGCGCTTGGAAATAGGAACAATTATTGTCCAAACGCTAAGAAAGATTGGAAAATTAAATGTTGTTAAACTGAATTTTTAAAAATATAGTGTTGTAAAGCTCGTCACGACACACATTTTGTCTATTTACAGTTTGTTTATCCAAGCATTACTATTGGAGCTAAAAATTATAAACTAAAAATTTTTCATCGTCCGAAATCATTATTTCTTTAGACAAAAATTGCGATAACTTGAGTAAATAACTATAATTATTATAGTTTAGAATTTTTCACTGATTAAACTAGTAAAATCAAACCACCAAAGTAAAATGGAAATAAATTGTTAGTCCCCAAGCTAACGAAGAGTTCATCAAGTTAATTCTTGTCACTACCCTTACCTGCGACACTCGTAATCCATGAACAAATGATTCTCTACTCGTCCTTCGTGTGAGATAGTAATACAGTCAGCTTATACAGCAATTCTGCGACACCAGTTCAAAGCTTTTACCGCAGATATAGTGTGTCCAAATTAGTCCAGAATTATGTACACACTTGTGTACCTGTTATATGAACGTCAACCATCAACTAAATAGAAACAAAATCCCAGTTCCTGTTCTCGAAAATAATTCAAAATTTCAACAAATAATAGAAAAGTCGTCTTCAAAGTCATCTTTCCTTTGCCATAATTTATAGAAATTCACTTGAAACGTGTGAAAGTGTACGTAATTTTTTTCCAAAAGGATTCTATTCCAAACACTCACCGTGTACATACATTTTGAGCAAAAGTAATTATTATGATTCTTTAACCACTGGCCAGCGCTGAATTATACGAATATCGTTAAAAAATATCATTTAATATATTTTGTAAGTTGGCTATGTTATTACCACATGCGAAACATGAGTGGAAGACAATTTTGTCAGTAGCAACGTGGGTTGTGGATGCTGTTAACACGATACTCGCGTATCATGAATTGCGAACCTTGAAGGAAGGTCAAGTTTTATGTTGCTGACTGATAATGCTGGCCGTATCGATTATCGTTAAAGCTACAGAACAATCTTTGCCCTGATCGGGATTATTGTCCAATTATTGGAAATACTCGAGCATTGACTTCCTACTGGCTCTGCTCGCATTTAGGTTCTATTCTCAGAGTTAATTGGGTTCAATCGCTGAAACATATCTTCGCTTTACCAATATCCGAATAAGCTTCATAACGTGATGGAACATCGTGCGATGTCATTCTGTGAAAAAGCGTATGAAAGAAGAGAATTCTATCGAGCAACCACAGACCTTCGATTTCTCCACAGGATTAAGCACGACCATGAACCAATCCTGCAGTTCTGAATCGCGTCATTAGAAACATTGTCGCTGGTACAATAGAAAAAGAGGCAAGCGTTAAATACCTTTATTTTTATGTAAAATGAGTGCAATGTATAGCGTGAGTTGATATACCCATGTATCATTTTACATAAATTTACAAGGTAATTGTATTCTAAAACGAAGTCAGTGTAATTTATGAGAAAAATTCCCTCAACGATATTTATTAAGTGTCATTCAGTATCGACTGAAATTTAATTACTGTTATGGAGATTCTCCTTCGTCCATTAAAAACATATTTGATTCATATAATTAAAACTTCGAAAATGAATATGTTTTTACGTAATATTTTAAGGTTTTCAGATATAGCCTTGTATTCTGATATGTCTGAACTGTTTCAGATATTAACGAAAAGAATGCTACTTTTTATTGCAGGAAGATAACTTTCACAGTTGCTAACAGAATTTGAAGGCAATCATTGTAGTGGTAATATTTTTGCGGTAGAGATACTATATTTATTCACAACTCCCCTTTTTAGATATGAATAATTACAATTTCTCTGATTTCTCATGTGATGCGTGAGCACTGTTTTTAATCTTCACTTTGAATTAGATTAAATATGTAGATTTTAAATCTTCTTCACCTTTTAATCGCGAAATATAAAACTAAGCTTGACTGTATGTATAATCATTTTGAAATATGTGCTTTCACTTTTTGGTCTATATGTCGTATATTTGTACGACGAACATGTCTTACGAAAATACAATAAGCAGTTATTGTTCGTATTTTCTGCGGTGACGCAAATACCGTTTACCTGCAATTGAACCTTTATGATTTCATTACAATGGAACTTTCATTACGTAAGCTAGCATTGAGATATAACTGTCTAGATGAGAAATTTTTCGAACATTATACAGGAGAACGATTTACTAACAAATTTATTTATCGACAACAAAAATTGCAAGCTTTTAAGGCCCGGGTTTTTTAAAAAAATTAAAGGTAACAAAACGATGACTTAACCCCCCCCCCCCCCATACACACACACATACACACATTTCCCATCATATTTTAATATATTTTAATATATTTTATTATATTTTAATTTCATTAAAATCCCTAACATCAAGTGTAAAAAGTGGTTGATTTGGCCAGAAATAATCGAAATTCCTTTTCTTGTTTGTTGTTATCACGAAACGCAATTAAACTCTTATTGTTATTGTTAACCAAATTTTTACCAAACGGAGACTACAGTTTTTCAAATTCGAAGGAAATAAAATTAAGGGGAGGTTTCGGTCTAAAAACCGATTCTTTTTTTATTTCATTTTTCGAATGCTCGACCTTTTAGGAATATGTGTTTAAAAGAATTTGTTGAAATTCGTAAAATTCTCGAAGTTATAGGCATTTGAATAGCGGCAAATGCATGGGTAACACCCGGCCACTCGGCACACATGTAAAACTTTAAACGCGTTTTTCTCGAAACTGTATTCTCAAAATCGGTGGAACCTGTATCTCCAAAAGTTATTATCCGATTCGACTGAAACTTTTTTATTTTGAAGATTATAATTCTGGCTTCTGGTTACACCAGTAAAATTTAAAAAAATTGAAAATTTATACTTACCTAAGGCATTGAAAGGACGAAAAATATGAGGAAAAAATTATTTCAAACTTGAAGTGTCGTTATTTTCTCAAAAAATTAAATTTATTTAATTTTTTTCCGGTCTAGTCCACGAGCGAGTTTCGTGCCCTTTAATAATCTGGCATTGTTTTTTTATCTCAAACCAATGGTTTAAGTGCTACAAGTCCCACCGTTTTGAATGAATTTTTCACGCCTCCACTACAATGAATAGTGGCCACCCTAATGCCATTTGCAATGATAAATTACAGAGAAAAAAATATATTCCTATAGTTTAAGACACCCTTAATGCAATGCAAAAAGTCTCATTAAGTTATATGTAGTAGTTTTCCTTTAATTAATTCCAAAAGATCCGCTATTTTTATGGGCTCTAACCGGAGCAACCCCTTATGAAACCAATATTCGCAATTAATTATTTCTTTGAAGCACACGAGCAAGTCTGTAAGTCACAATGTGATGTCAACCCGACGAATACTTCAGTTGTTTATGCGAGTGAAGTTGAAATGCTTCGATGAAAAGACGATAGTGCATACAAATCTACGCCAAGATACCAAACAACGAACACTTCCTCAGAATCGATGCGAAAGAAAACCGTCTGCTGCACGAATACCTTCGAAGAAAATGAAAACTACATACGCTGATCGAGACTCTTAAATGTCGCTAGAAAAAAAAAAAGAATATCGCGTAGCACGTTTCTTATTGATCAGGACATTTGAAGCTTTTACTGGCGTGTGTATTTCCGCGCGGCGTAAACTGACTCGATGTGAAATGTCGAGCACAGTATGCGCTATTTCGGAAAATGTCGATCTGACTTTAAAGCGTCGTCGAATGTCCTATCAGCAAGAACATAAAAATCGTACCGTACCGGGAAAGCAATAACATGGAACAATTGTTAACGTGGAAAGTTTCCTTTCCGCTGTCGCAGTACATCGTGCAAACAAGGGATAGGTATAGGTATTCTTTTTTACAGAACTAGGGTAAACTGTACTAATGCTGGCACTGCACTAATCATTGGCACTCCAGATTAAAAAGTCAAATATTAAGAAAGTACTTTTTTACAATTTCTTATTTTTCTTTCACTACAACACTGCAAAGCCCAGTAGCTGAACAACACATTTTACATCTGACAACATCACTAATTGGGACAAAGGGTTGAGTGTTAGGTGTTTTCTTAAAATTTTGATAAGGGGTAGGTAAGTATATTTTGTCGCTTTATAACTAAGTAATGGATTGAAATATAGATTTACTAAGTGTTTTAGGTATTTAATAGTGAATGAAATAGTCTGTTTAAACACTTTACACTTCGCTACTAAATTTATTAAAATATAACACCTTCAACAAATAATTTTATCTTATTCCAGATAATTTAAATTTATCAAAATTAAGCACCTACAACAAAATTTTTAACTCATTCCAAAAAAACGAAGTTAATTTCAACTAAATTTATCTAAATTTAGCACCTTCAACAAATAATTATTACTTATTCCAAAAAACCCCAACATAATTTCAACTAAATTTATCAAAATTTAGCACCTCCAACAAAAAATTTAACTTATTCCAGAAAAATCGAACATAATTTCGACTACATTTATCAAAATTTAGCACCTCCAACAAAAAATATAACTTATTCCAAAAAAACGAAGTTGAATTCAACTAAATTTATCAAAATTTCGTACATCCAACTGAAAATTTTGACTTATTCCAAAAAAATTAACATTAATTTCAACAAAATTTATCAACATTTAGCACTTCCAACAAAAATTTAGCATGCCAATGATTGTACATTTATGGTTATTTTTGTTTTCCATTGAATATTTTTAAAATAAAAGACTTAATAGGTACTCAAGATGTTTTATTTTAATAAGAAATCCATAATCATTGATAATATCTGAAAATTAAGACCATACAAAAACTTCACAAAAAAATATAAACATTCCAATTGGGATTTCGACTTAGGTTGCCAATCATTGTACAGTTTATCCTATATTCTTCTGTTCGTAAAAATATATCCTGGAGTAGATATATTTTAACTATTAAATGCAATTGAAGAAGAAGTATGTTTTATTAAAAAATTCAAAGTATCTCGTAAAATATTCATTTTTCGATCACCTTACATTAATATTTTTACACACAGAATGGCGAAAAGAATCGATTTATCAGAAAAAATATACAAAGGGTGATTCAGAAGTACAGCACAGCCGAGCAGGGGTAGTTGGGGCGATTCAAAAAACATATTGTATCTAATGAACATATGTCCAATTCTGTTTTGTTTTTTAGTTATAACGCTAAAAAATGATGTTTATGATGTTTAAGGGTTTAAAAATGTATGTTTACTATGTAGTGAAGCTTTGAGCATAAAATTACATATAATTATTATTATTATTATTATTATTATTAATCGTCTTTATTATTCTAATGGAAAAGAGAACAAATAATTTAGAGTAGACAAGAAGAGTAAAGGCGAGGCTACAATGGTGGCACTGATGGCAAGCCTAACCGCGAGCTTTAAAACTAAACTAAAATAGGGACAACAAAACAATTATACAAAAGTAAAAATAAACAAGTAAGAACTTAACTTATTAAAGGATGGAAAGTATAAGGAGTTGAGCTAGGGATAACGTTGCAGGATAAATAAACGAGTGTGAGACTTGAAGGACGAATAAGATTTTAATTCTCGAATGAGAGGTGGAAGAACGTTGAAGTAATAGGCGGCAGTGTAAGAAAAAGATGCTTCAAACTTAAATGTGGAATGAGAAGGAATATAATCTGACACAGAGATAGAAATTCCGTTTCTTTCGCACACTTCAACGTTAACACTAATTATTAATAATTATAGGCACAATATTTGTACAGGTATTGCAGGAAGTCCCGTCATTATTATTTACAATGTCTTCGAAATAATTAACTAATCATTTTTAATTGGGGGTACAAAAATAGTAATTAGCTAATTCGAAAATTATTAAGAATAGTTCAATTTGATGAAATAATGTAATGGCACTTTGCGCGCACATTCCTACCCTTGTGAGAAGGTTTATCTAGCATTCGTTTCTACCCTCAAGGGAACTGTAAGTAGTTTGAACCAGAGTTGGGCAAAAAATTATTTGAAATAAAAATTTCATACACAAATTTTTATTTTAAATAATTTTTTGCCCATCTCGGATTTGAACCCGTACTACTTATGTGAAACACTCTGTATAAGTCTTCGATGTATTATACAAAGATTAATAACAGTACACGCGGACAAAAAATAATGTTCTATCTTTACTTTGAATTTAAATTAATTTAAATTCAACTTATTCAATTTTTAATTTAATTTATTCGTTTCCATCGATTACTCTTAATTAATCTCTCTTACAAGGAGAGATTCCCAGGTGGCCGCCTCCGATTGCTTTAGTTCTTGGATATGGTTTAGAGGACCGAAAAATAAGAAATGCCTGTCTTTCTATTTTGGCCCATTTGCATGTTTAGGGGGTGAAACCACCCCTCATAGTTCATAAGGGGTACGAAGTTGGGTTGAATAAAACTTGATATAAATTTCATTTGCGTCATAACTTGCTGTATGGATGATGTTCTTGTCACCAGTCACCGTTATTAGGGGGTAAAATAACCAACGGCTGGTTCACCTCTGATTGTCAGTAGCGATGGGAGGCCATAAAACCACTGATGCGTCATCCTAAAATAAATTATGTCTAAGGTTTTTTAACGATTTTATTAATTTTTTACATGTTTCAAGTCTCTCAAATGCGCAGTTAACCGATTACGGGTAGTTTACCCTCTAATAACGGTGGCTGACGACAAGAACATCATCCACACAGCAAGTTACGACGCAAATTAAATTTATATAAAGTTTTATTCAACACAATATTGTACCCCTTATGAACTTTTGAGGGGTGGGTTCACCCCTACACACGCAAACGGGCCAAAATAAAAAGACACGAATTTCTTATTTTTCGATCCTCTAAAACGTATCTAAAAACTAAAGCAAACGGAGGCGGGCAGCACCTATTATTATGAAATTTGTGGGGTGGGTTCTCACCTCTTAAACATGCAAACGGGTAGAAATAAAAAGACACATATTTTTTATTTTTCGATCGTCTAAAACATATCCGAAAAGTAAAGCAATCGAAGGCGAGCACCACCTAATATTATGAAATTTAAGAGGTGGTTTCACCCCCTAAACATGCAAACAGGCTAAAATAAAAAGACACGTATTTCTTATTTTTCGGTCCTCTAAAACATATCCAAAAACCAAAGCAATCGGAGACGAACACCTGGAAATCTTATAACTTTGAGGGGTGATTACACCCCCTAAATATGAAAATGGGCCGCTGTAAAAAATCACTTATATATTATTTTTCGGTCCTCTAAAACATATCCAAAAACCAAAGCAATCGGAGACGAACACCTAAAAATCTTATAACTTTGAGGGGTGATTACACCCCCTAAATATGAAAACGGGCCGCTATAAAAAATTACGTATATATTATTTTTCGTTCCTCTAAAACATATCCAAAAACCAAAATAAGCGGAGGCAGACATCTGGGAACCTCTCCTTGTTATATGTATGTATAGTAGTGGAAATGAATACAATTAATCCCATATTATTAAATCTAATTATAAATTACTACTGTTTAAAACCACCTAGTTCTTTAATGGCATGCATGATCAACTATATGTACCTATGTATAGTATCTAGAATATATGAGGCAGTCAGAGCAACAACGAACTAACCCACATTTTTTTCGAAATTGAATTAATAGCAATAACGTATTCCAATAGGCTCTACTAACCATATAAAATAGGAAAAAAAAATTTTAATTTGAGTTGGTCCGTTGTTGCTCTGACTGCCTCGTATTCTAACATTCTCAGATGCCATTATACCTATGTATAAAACTCCTTCATCTCTTAAGGGGGTAGGTCACCCTCGCTAGTCCTAAAACAGGCCTGTTTTTAAACGCAAATTGTGAAGTGAGACATAACAATAGAGACAGCGGTTTTTTCCTATCTTTAATCGTTATTCTATGAGTTTTAACACAAAAAAAGAAAAGTCAAAATATCTCTATATACATAAAAGTTGTGAGTAAAAATGTAAAGGCGTGTACGCGGTGCACCGTTTGATGGTGTACATAAAATCTCGAAAACCGCTCCAATTATTTGGATGAAAATTTAATGATAGATGCAGAAAAACATTCCCTACGATGTCCCGGGGCAGAATTCCGTGATAAATTCTTAAAAAGAAGATAAAAAATATTTTTCATACAAGAAATCGATAAAATCTTATTTTTCAAAATTAAAATTGTATTATTTTTTTTTCGAAAATCTGCTCCCGACACATCGTAGGGAATGGTTTTCTGCATCTCTCATTAAATTTTCATCCAAATCATTGGAGCGGTTTTCGAGATTTTATGTACACCATCAAACGGTGCACTGCGTACACGCCTTTACGTTTTTACTCACAACTTTTATGTTCATAGAGATATTTAGACTTTTCTTTTTTTTGTGTTAAAGCCCATAGAATAACAATTAAAATTAGAAAAAAAAACGTTGTCTCTAATGTTATTTATCACTTCATAATTTGCGTTTGGAAAAAGGCCTGTTTTAGGGAGTTCGAGGGTGACCTACCCCCTTAAACCTTCAACACATTTCCAGTGCTTTATATCATTCCTAACTGTTTTATTACATTCCTATGTACCATGCACAGTCACTTAAAATGACCAGCGTATATGTATAATGAAAAAGTGTATTATACTCGTACCATTCCAGAATTGCATTACAGGTCGTGTTCTCTCTGTCACTGGTATCCCTCACCATAGCAATAAAGAAGCTGAAAGATGATAATAAAGAAATGACGTCGGTGCGAGCGCGAATGCGAAGTACAATAAAGGGAAATTACATAAAGCAGAAAACAGTAACGCACTTTATGACACATTTTTCAAGCACGTATGCACACGTATGCACAATAATATACATTTTGCAGCAACTTTCTTATCACGTGAAATAAATTTTGCATCCTATACCGTTATAGCCGTCAGAATTCCATTAATAAAATGAACAACGAATTACCATTTCACCATAGTTCAGAACAGGCAATAGAAGAGAGAAAACAAATCGTTGAACCTAAATTTATTTGTCCCCACCCTACACAGTTTTCGCTTGCGCTTTTAATTTCGTTGTATACAAAATTTCGTTCCTTCGACTGTGAACGGAGCATTTCCTTTTACAATTTCTTATTTCCAGCAGTTCCACCAAGTTGTACCGTGGCAACAATACGCTGCCATAGAAGTAGACCGGCCCTTCTTACTGCTACCGTACGAGAACGTAATTTACGATTTGATCCTCGGGAGATTCCGCTTCCTAGAAATACTTCTGTCGAGAATCACGATGTGTACCATAATTTTCAGTACACGCCACGGCGAAATAATCTAATGCCAGACCGTTTCCTTTAACGCGGCGAGAGAGTTTCTGCTCGAATGTAACAGTCACGTAGAATGGACGTTTGAAGTGTTAAAGTACTTGGAAACGTAAAATACAAAATAAAGGTTCTACTCAATAAAACACTGTATGTATAGATGGATTTTAAATACTTCTTCATTCCATAGTTCTTCCCTTAATAGAAAATAAATACGTGAAGTTTGTGTGGGGTCTGAAAATTGTATAAAAGAATATCTTAAGACTTATTTTAAAAAGAAAACGAGATAACAACGAGTCAACAACGTGATCAGATTCAATAACACTCAGACAAAAATATTTATATAAACAGTTAATTTCCACCAGCTCTTAGGCTTCTAATCAGTACTTCGTTAACGGGGAATAGCAATCAGGACACGTAAGAGTCCTTTGTCTCTCAAGTCAGTGAAACCAGTCAAACACAGTTGTTGCAGTTGTAAATTGAGCACATCATCATCGTCTGTTATTAGTCGTTATTTCTTATTTATTGTAACATCTATACCTCGTTTATCTACATTTGATTCGAAATTATTTTTCTTGGATGGTTGGTTTCTCACTGTCAGTGTGCAATATTTAAAGTTGCGACCGGGCAGGACTTTTTCGTGGTTCTAATAAATGATATATTTGTAGTGTAATAAAAGATATCCCCAAGGGTCTTGGACTTGCCTCCATAGATATTTCCAACCGCAGAAGCATGTCCTCAGGGCGGGAACCAGTAATCCCTAGGTCCTGAGCTAACTTACTATCTACATCTAACGAGGGGATCACATGAAGTGTTACCACCGAATTTAATCTAAGTTCGTGAGTAGATAGAAAAGTGAAAAATATTTCATCGGCGCCTGGGTTTTCGCGTGAACTCTTAAGGGGTCTCCCTAGTGTGACGCCTGGAAAATAGGGCAACATTTGGGAATTTTTTGAAGGAAATGTACTTGATATTGCAGTTTCAAACTTTGGAGTATTTACTCAGTTACATTTGGGCAATGTACTCAAATTTTTTGAAGCATTAGTGATAATTATATTCTATGTTTGAAGGATTACAATGAGGAGCTCGCAAATAAACGCCTGCTGCTGGCGATCACGATTCCGGCTGTCAGGGTCATCTGAAACAAAAAACACAGTTATTTTCTTAATCTATATGAACGTAGCTAGGGTTTGAACTAGAACGAAAATAAAAAATCACAAAATACAAAAATGGCAGCACTTTAAAGAAAAGTTTTCATTTCGCGGCAAAAATGTGGTCAGTTTTTTCAGCTGCGAAATTCGAATTTTACATATAATGACTTCATTCTAGTTCAGGTTCTAACAGAACACGCGGCGAATATATATGTTAAGTTTTAAGTCGTTTGGTTGAGTAGTTTTTGAGATATCGTGATCGCCGCGCCAAAAAATGTCGTTTCGATCAAAATGCGTTTAAATATTCAAATACCATTTATTAAATAATAAATCATACTTACAATTAGTCTCCAATGCCTGGCCCATAGAGAACACCTTCCTCTTATTCATAATAGATGTTGAACTTTCAGAAAATGCAAAAAGCAAACAATCGATTTTTTTAAACCGTCACACTAGGGAGACCCCTTAATAATTTACGAGGCATATAAGAATAGAGATGGTGTTTCACTCGATACTACGTGAAATGCCTACAAACTGAAATGACTTCAAACTTTCTTCAAGCAAGACGTTATAGCTCACAAGGAAACGTATGCAAGGAGTCATTTCTTCCGCGGAAATGCACTCTGAAGGGTTGAAATCAGCCCTTAAAATTATATGCGTTTTTTCTCATAAAGATTTAATAGGCAATACAGAAGTTTAAATCATAAATATGTGTCAAAATGTGTGCAAAATGCGGGAGGATCTGGGGAAAACTTTCCCGACAGAAGCGATCCCTAGGAATACCTTGACCGACCTGAAAGGACATTTTTCAAAACCTTGTGCCACTCAAAGTGTTAAAGTACCTACTGATGTGCAAGAAACTACACTCAAGAGCACTGCCATCCTCGACCCTTGTTGCTTTTACGAGTTCACTTGTCTGTTGCCCAAACAATACGCCCATTAGCCCATCAAGTCCAGGCTGATCAATAAGTAAAAATGGAACCACTCTCTATAATCGGTTATCTCGTAATTGGTTTTTTAGTTCTTTGCTAGTGGTTTGCCCTAAATAAACGGGAGGCACAGGTCCGTTAGAAGACTCGTTAGCAGGGGTTTGCACCCCTTTGTGCGAAATGGTAGGCGACTCTGCACGTGATTAATATCCCGTTTCGTTCTGCTTTACCCCTCAAGGCATAATAAATATTATTCGATACATCTCGAAGGTTTCGCCATCTGCAACTGAAAGCTGTTCACCCAGAGTGGAGAGTAACTTATCAAGGGCAACCGATTGAATCTTGCGTGGGAGTAATGAAGGGAAGCGAGAAAATTGGAAATCGGAGGAACAATCTCACCGAATCGCCAACACCTGAAATTCTGCAAACTTTAAACGCGTTAAACACGCAGACGTTGTTCAAGCTATATTTAAATCGTAACGATAGGTTGCTTAATTTCTAAGATTCGGCACAATTCTCTACCACTTTTGCTACACGAACTCTTGAGAACGAAAATGGTGTATGTACGTTTATTTCATCTTAAAACAGTCACCATTAATGTATAATGTGTATAATTAAAATTCTAGTCATTTATGGATTATACTAGTGTATTAAGAAACAGGACCATGCAGCTCGGAAGCAGGGTTTTCAAAATTAATCTCCTAAATACAAAAATTCACAAAGTGAATATTCTAGTTGACTAAAAAAATTGATAAAAAAAAATTTTTATGTTAAACGATTTTATTAAAAATGCACTAAAAACAAAAAAATAATTATTTTCTTGTACTGCAATTTCGATGGTGTTTTTTCGCTTTAAATAAAATCGTGGAGCAGGATTTTTCATAACAGAATATGAATGAATTTAATACAGCATCAAGCGTCGAAATGAATTTGTTGTTAGATACCCTGCACCACGATTTTATTTAAAGTGAAAAACACCATCGCAATTGCAATACAAGAAAATAATTATTTGTTAGTTTCTAGTGCATTTTTAATAAAATCGTTCAACATAAAATTTTTTTTATATATTTTTTATTTTCTAGTTTCTAGTGTTTATGGATTTACATTTATTGGTTATATTTATTGATGACTGGGTCATTTTTCCGCAGTATTGTCATCCAATCTACGCACGCCTGCAAAGTTTCAAGACAATTGGATAGTTGAAAGTGGGTTAAATTTGAGTTGCCAGATTTGAACCATACACACAAACATACAAACAGAGGATCGAAGCTGAATAAAATCGTTTAAAAGTATAAATTAGCAATAAACAGAAGACAAAGTTAAACGAAACAAAAGTCTACCACGTGCCAGTCACATTCCGTATTCATTTCGTCACGTTCCAAAAACGCATGCCATTGATTTACTGTCACCCTTATATAACGCATACACCCCTCTCCCCTCTCCAGCACAAATGTACCAGTAATTCTCGTTAAGACACTCTCGCGATATTGCGTCCTCTCTGGCGTTTAATGTCAAGTACTCACAATAAGATACTTCTTGGAATCTGATCGGAAGCAGGTCACGCCGTTTCTCGTCAAGAAAGTTTGCTAACAACGGCGTCGAAACGAAACGCATCACGGCCTGGTCCCCCTTTTATGCGATACCACGGCACGTCCACTTGGACACGCTATTCCCGATGCGACGGAACAACACAGGTGACGTCAGAGTGCATCGAAAAATGACGTAAAAAAGTACGCACAAAGGGTTGCACGCCTCGCGGAATCGCGGCAGCCTAATGCTAGCAAACGGCGTATAAAAAAAAAAGAAGAAGAAGAGAGTACACAGCCAGTGAACCCCCCTTGCGTTTTAGCTTTGTACCTTTAAGGGTGAACCGTGGTCGCGACGCACGATCGATAGACTATCTAAAGCTGCACTCGCCAGGTCTTTGCTTTATTGGATATCTCCCGATATCTTTCAGGGGATCGCTTTCGGATGTGGCCGATGGACTGGTACACTGGCGTACCTAAATCGAGCCTGCTGTCTGGCTGAATTTTTCGATACAGTGGAACCACTATGCCTCGAAGTAATTGGTAGGCACAACTGTTCGAACAAGAAATTTTTAGAGAAAGTTTATTGCTTTATATTTTAAGTGAAATAAGATAAATAATACGTCGATGCAAAAGTTGGTTCGCTCACTGTTTGGTGATATTTTGTGTAAGGAAATATACTTTTTTACTGCACCTACTTGTACTTTTACAAGAAAAGTGACGAAAGGTCGCAGATGCCCAAGGAAAATTCTTTGATTAAAAAACATGTAAAACATTTTCACTTTTAATAGAGGCTTTGGTTCGATGAAGCGAACGAACTTTTACACTAGTCTAGTGTATGGCGAATGTTGGAGGATAGTGCGGGTGATCGATTTTCACAAACTGTAAGACTGTCGTTTTTCTTTAGCTGGTGACTCGCGCAAGATTCGAACTTTGCACTGAAGCGGGTGGGATAACATTTATTTTGTTCCTCAAATAATCTAACTTGGGCTGTTCTAATGTCAAGGGTGGTTTATAAAGTCTCAGTAAATGTGACTTTTAATGCCACGAATCGTAGCTTCTTCGATATTATATTTTATTGACAATTCTACAGCACTCTTTGTACTTTTTATTCTTGTTTGCTTTTGCTTGGACGCCACTGTTACTGTGAGAACACGGAATCTGTTAATTTTATTCCGTGTCAAGTTGTGATGGAAAGTAGTATTTATACACACTTGTACACAAAATTTTAATAAGGAAAAAGAATTTAAGGTTTTATCAGGATATGCTTTGTTTAAGTAATAAATATTTTGAATAATAGAGCGTTCAGAGCGTAGAACATTCGAATGGCTCATTGGCTCTACTGTATTGTTACTTTCACGATTATTGTGTAATTACTCGTGCAAACTGACTGAATTGCATTATTTCTTTCAATTGAGGACTTTGTAGCAAGAGTGGTACAACTCCATTTTTGACAGTTTTTGAATTATGACGTGTACTATACGTAAAACAATTTACATCGTTTGGTGCACGTTTGATGCAAATCCGATAACAAATGAGCGATTTATTGGAAATTTTGAACCTGCACCAATTATTATTTTGTGCAATATTTTTGTTTTGGACAGCTCCAGATTTGAAAAATTCGTCAAAAATAGAAATAAAAACTTATCAACTCAATAACTACTACTTATTGCGTGAAAATATATATTTTTCATTTAGTGTTCTGTTGTTAATTTAAGTGAAAGCAATAATTTTATAAACAGTTTTTTCTAATTTACTCCTAGTTGGTAAAAATGGAGCTGCACCCCTCTTGCTGCAGAGTGCTCAATTATACACTTGAACCACTTATTCATAGGTCAGAGAATTTAAAGATTATATTTTTCGTACAGTCAGTTTCAAAAACACCTACAAGGGAATGTATCGATCCATAAAATCCAAAACTTTTAAAGCTTTATGAACATATAAAGGACAACTCGATATACAGTACCTACGTTATTTTTTGTTACCCAAATTCATTCTAATACAATAAACTCAACCCTCGACGATTGAGGGTGTTTTTAGTATTTATTCTACTCTTCGCAAATGACAGGAGATATGAAACAGTCTGTATACTTCTTTTACCCGTTTTCAACACCATTTGAAATTTATTAACAGAGAAATGTAACCAGGGTTGTTTTCAATTAACGAAAAGGTTCAATTTAGGAATGCGTGATTGGATACTACGGAACAACTGAGCACTCCTCAAACTTTTGACAGTCTTGAAAGTTTTACGACGCAGAAGACTGCTGGTCTTTGAGATCGAATTGAGAACTTTAACCACATTGATCAAATTCGTGATTTATGGTCGTGCGTGTAACTGGAGAAAGTTGGGAATGAATCGTGTCGAGACCGGATCGATAAAAGTGTGGCTGTGGCGGAACACGAAATGGAATTATTTGAAAGTAACGTTTTTCAGCGCATTGAATGTAGGTAGTACAATATTTATATTTGTCTCGAAACTGTTTAGAAACTACAAGAAATGTAGAAAGCAACTTCGAAGATAATTTGGTTAACGAAATAATTATTTCCATCGTACTTTGGGCATAATAAGCTTTTGTCAGTGAACTTTTTAAGGCCCACGAAATGCTTTCTTTCTAAATTCTGAGAAGATAGAATGGTCCAAAACTATATAGGGGAGAGTAGGGTAAAGCGGAAGGGGTGGGTAAAACGGAACATCAATGTTTCTCTTAGATGAGAGCTGCGAATGAGTTGGTATCACGTAACATGGGACCAAACTGTCCTCGCAACAATACAAAATTATAAAAAAAAACGGGAGGGGTGAAAAAATTATCCCATTCATCAATAAATATAACCCATAACCACAAATGACTTGAAATCAGCCTGTAACCACAAATAAAATTAATGCAATCGATATGCAATCAGCATATAACCACAAATCAAACTCAAACAATAAAAAGTAAATAATACAAAAATTTGCAAAAAATTTTTTTAAGTTAAACAATTTTATTTAAAGTGCACTAAAAACTAAAAAATTCTCCATGCACGTGTTGATATTCATTATTCATGTAAAAATCCATGCGTATTTGGTTATTTTCAGTAATTTTTATGTTATCTGGTAAAATATTTTTTCTTATGTGTATAATATATACTTTTGTTATATTTTATTCGTAATAGTTATACCTGAAACATATATTTATATTTTTTTACATAAATGAATACTGTTTAAATCACAAAAATAAAGATTTTGTACATTTACATGGTCTTCAAGTGGGTGTACTTTACCTTACCACTTGGGCGAGGCGAAGATTTCAATACCTCTGGTAAATCTCATTTTCCTTTGTTGCCAAATATTTTTCTTAACAAAGGCTTTGATTTTCTTATAGTCTAAGGTACACTTAAGACTCCTGTTGAAGTCCCGCGTCTTTTTTTCTTTCCGATTTTAAGTTATCACCCTCCAAAGTTAAGCGTTCCATTTTACCCTACTCCCCCCCACAGTCGAACCTCAATAACACGAATCTCGAGGGAAGGGAAAAAATCTTCGAATTATAGAGGTTTTAGCTTATCAAGCTTTCGGAATAGAGGTGATTACAGCGGAGCGGAAGGAAATGAAGAACACTTTCAACTTATAGAGGTTTCCGAGTTATCGAGGTTCGAGTTATCGAGGTTCGAATTATCCAGGTTTGAGTTATTGAGGTTCGAGTTATCGAGGTTCGAATTATCGAGGTTCGAATTATCGAGGTTCGAGGTTCGACTGTATTTAACATTCAAAGCTAAGATCGTTATTAACGTTTAAGTACCCACGAGAATCTTAATCTAGCCCTGTGTATTTATAGAATGTATTAGACGTACTTACACAACGCAATATCAGTTGAATCGATGCTGCAAAAACTTGTTTAGTGCACTTACTATAATGTGCTTAATGAATATTACTTGACAGTTATGCGCATTTTTCGTGTTTCACGTTCATTGTGTATTCTACATATTTCGTGCGTCTTTCTTTTTCTCTTCTGTGTAACGTCCGTCTCTACTATGTATCGTGTAGGTATTATTAATATTGTTATGAAATGGGTCTTACCCGTATATATGTGAAATAAATATATAAATAAATATTGAGAAACTAAAAAAATTTGTGAAACTAAAAGAGAATTGTTTTAGTTGCATTAAGATTTATTGTTTTTGAGGAATGCGTGGAATTAATTTATATGCGATGGATAGTTTTGTTATTGATGTATTATGAATTATGTTTTTAGTCATTAAAAGTTTAATAGAATTTGCAAGGAAATATCAGTATAAAGCGTTTAACTGTTCCTTAACTTCATCGCTATAATTGAAAGCTCTGAGTGACGTACTCCATTTCTGTTGACCATTTCACTGTCGTCACTTAGAGAAGGATATTACTTTCCGGGAACGCGTGGATCTCAATTTAACTTTGTACCTGTATAAAATGAACGAATAATAATGAACGTGACATTTTCCATTTCACCGTAATTCTCATTTCTAAGCAAATACATCTTCAAATATACACTTGATAGATGTCAATATTTTTTTTTAACCAGCATCTTAAATTCGTAAAAAGTATTGACAAGAACAAGAATATTGTCTTATAAATTTATTAACACAAATTGCATAGAAGTTGTGTGCACGTAACAATGTACCGTATAATTAAAGTTTTTGAAAGAATAATGCTGCGAGCTTTCGTTGAAACAGTAAGGAAAAGGCAGAAAGTTAATTTAACTGTATTTGCTTGCACTAAAGTTTTTCATTTAAGGTGAAGATTCTCGGTAAATCTCTAAGCTGCGTCGTGAAGTTCCTAAAATAACGCTTCGCCGTAATTGTTGACTAGGCAATAGGGGAGAGTGGGTAGGTTTGGGTCAGATTTCAATTAATCTCTAATATTGACCAAAATGAGAGAGAAACACGCTTTAAATGTGAATAGTTATAATTAATAAGGTTTTACCATCAATGTCCACCATCATTTCATTTAATTATTCCAAAGAAATCTTTAAAATTATAAAACTTCTAAAAGTAATTATTGTTATTATCACCGTCAGTTTTTGAGAAATTCGATTTTGAAAAAAATGCAAATTTATAACTTTGAACATCTTTTGTGTCAAATTATTCTATGAACCCTCGCTAACGCAACGATATAAGTTATTAGTGCATTATGAACATTTAAATATGTTTAAACAACGAACAAAGGGAAAAGAACACCCACAATGCACCCATTTTGGCAGATATCTTTAAATTTATTTCCAAAACTAAGGTTCTAGAAGAAAATCTAACTACTCCGCGCGATGCAGCAGACATTTTTCTTTCAGAAACCATCAGCAGAAGTGGTAAAACACCTTTCGTTTTCAATACAGAAATGAAAGAGTTTGGCAAAAGGTGCGGCGCGGACGGTCGAGTTACGCGCGTTACGCGATTCTGTGACGCTAAGCGGCCCACGCGCCATTGATTACCACTGTCGGCGCCGCACGTTTTGCTAAACTCTTTCGTTACTGTATTGTAAACAAAAGGTGTTTTACCACTTCTGTTGATGGTTTCCGGAGGAAAAATGTCTGCTGCATCGCGTGGAGTAGTTAGATTTTGTCCTAAACCCTTAGTTTTTGAAATATATAGAAAGATATCTGCAGAAATTGTTGCATTTCAGGTGTCCTTTTCCATTTTATCGTTGTTTAAACATATTTAAATGTTTATAATTCAATAATAAATTATATCGTGGTGTTCGGGAGGGTTCGTAGAATAATTTGACGGGACAAGCAACCGAATAAGTATTACTGTTTGAACACAAAAGATGTTCAAAGTTGAAAATTTGCATTTTTTTTTCAAAATCGTATTTCTCAAAAACTGAAGGTGATAGAGCAATTCTGCTTGCGTATTCGTGTTCCGGGAGAAAAACTCTACAAGAATCACCCACCGGATATTGTGGGCCAAAAATCATGTTGGACAGTGTTATCAGTGTTTCTGAAACTGTAACAGCATGGAAAATAATTTCACATTTAATAGAAATGAGTAAAGAAAATTGTACTTATACAATAATTCAACAAATCGGTTTAAATAAATGGCAAGGAAGTAATAGTATAATAATATTGTCTTGTTTTTCCCACTCAAGGTTAAAATGGACCCTTGAAAGCAGTTCAGCTTCCGGTAAATTACGTTAATTATGCATGGCCTAGAAAGTCGATAACAAGCTAATGTTCTTAGAATGTATTTAATCAATGTTTACGCAATCTTTTTTTGAAATTTGTCAATTATAATATAAAATCGAATTTGAGAAACATTAGATACAGTTAAAATTAAAAAGTTTAAAATAAATAATAAATACCATTAAATTTCAAGTAAAACCTGTTCCTTTATATTATTTTACAATTCTCTGATTACTATTTACATATGTATGTTATTTTTTCCTTCTGTGGCATTCTAGAAATCAAAGATTTTTAACAATTCCAAATGAATCATTCATACACCACAGTCACTTTATCTTTGGCAATCGCAACATTTCCAAGAACGTGCCTACGATGTTTAACATCAAAGCGCGCTGTATTTCCTGGCTACACAAATCTCTGCATGGCACTGGGCATACGTCAAACGTTCCTTGATTCCATGAAACGCAGCCTTCACTTTGCTTGGGTTGTCACGGATTACACAGTACCTACCTCACAGTAGTAGCACAGTCTATATTTAGACATCAAAGTATTGACCCCAAAAAATTTACTTGTTTTGAAGGCTGCACGTCATAGTTACAGTTTCCAAATATTGTTTGGAAAATGATAAACTGAATGCCCATCTAATTGGTATCACACACTCACGCATACACCGTTCGTTATTTAATCACATAATTTTCAGACTATATTGTATGACACAATTCGGCTGAGAAATCTTGCTTGTTTTATTTTCCCAGTAAAAATGCTATGAATAAAGTAAGTCCTTATAATAGTGCAGTGTTATGCAATTTTATAGGTAGCCTGAGGCATGGGTTTATAAAAAATATTCCAAGTATGATGTGCCACAGTTTAAAATAGTTATAAACTTGCATAAATTTAGAACGATCAATTTATTATTACGTAATAATTACATGGTGAGTCTAATTGTAATTATACGAGTTAATTATAAAATTGCACGAAAGGAATGTACTTACATATCAAAGCGACCACAAAATACCCTTACCATTATAAAACACAAATTCGAGAATACCCAAGTACATACATAGGGGATTATATTAGAAATAAAATATCACATAAAAAGTGTTTATTGAATTACATTCGTATTAAAATACAAGTGACAGTCACTGAATAAGACTTCAAACCACATAGCATTTTATTGCAAAGCATAGTAGGAAGTCAATAGTGGTAAATATCGCGTGCATATAGAACAATAAAATTGAAGATTATGCCAGTATAAGTGAACGTGTGACACTGAAAAATGCACTAATTTCGGCAAATGCAAACGCCATTCTGGCACCTACCACCTTTACGACGTTGAGCCAAGCATCTGATAGCGCATGCAGAGTGGTTGATGCTCAACCATTTTGATTGCCATGAGAGAACGTCGCACGTTACTCGACGATGACGGAGGGGTGCTAATTCCGTAGCATCATCCTCGGCTCCCATTTCGCCACCAGCATCTTCGACGGGCTCTAAATAAACAATTCACATTTATTGACACATTTACAAACACTAGTATGTAGCTTCTTAAACTTAGTGTGTGCTAGTTTTAATAGAATTTTATGTTTGATATAATGATTGAGTCAAGTAACTCCGTTACATAAAATATTCTGAAAATTTGTAGAAAAAAAATAATTACTTCATTATCTATCGGGTGTTTGTCTCAAAAAAATGTGAGAACGTTTGTTGTAAATTCTTTTAGGTGCAAATAAATTTCACCACGGTTGAAATACAAGGTGCAGTTTAAAAAGTTCAAGGTAACTTTCTTACCTTTTCGGGTGAACATGTAAAAATTGTACACGGATACCTACAGGGTGGTTATGAAAATGTGGGACATTTTTAACCGACTTCAAAAAGACAGAGGTTCCCAGTTCGATGTGTATGTATGTTTGTCCGCGAATTTCTCCGTAACTACTGGACCGATTGTCTCCAAAATTGTTGCATTTCGTTTAGCTTCAATTATCTTATGTCATGAAGACAGAATTATAAAAATCGGTTAAGTGGTTTTGATGTTACACCAAAAATAAGAAATCTGTTTCTTGATCATAAATCTGATCAAGTTCATTGATAATAAGGCCAACTAGGATTTTTACCCTACATAAGGTCGTTGCCTATACGCTTGTCCCTTTGCAAATACTGCTCCTCACCCATTACACTTACTTTCACAGTCTATCAACTAATAAAAATATGCAAATAATATAAAATTAAACACAATTAAAGCGACTTCAAAATGGCTAAGGAAAGCATAAAAGAATTTTTCTTATTACCTTCTTAATATTATACATGAATATCAATTTATACTTTTCAAAGTCGGAGCCAGTCAGTTAATTTAAAAAAAACCGAGACCAAAAACACATGGCGCCGACTTCATCGAAAAAACTGATAATGCATTTTTAGTATCTACATAGTGCGCAAATTTTTATAATCTGCTTGATAAAAATTAAAATTTCATTGGTCGAGTTTTCTCATACAGAAGAAGTATCAAGCTTTTTAATCTAATGGATTTTTCTTTCGTTTCGTAACTGCCAATGGTTTATCTTGAAAATCGTGTATTTATTTTACTCACTCAGCTCGTAAGTTGGACCATCGTAGATCACTTGCGGAGCACTTAGAGCGCAGACATAAACGACGATAGCAGAAATGTAGAGAAGAATGCAGAGAAGCTTCATGTTTCTTTGAGCAAAGTTTTAAATAGAACTGTGAATGTTGCTAATGAAGCAAATGACGCGTGTAGTGCAAGTCTTTGAGTTGACTTGTATCGAAATACTATTAAAGACTGTTGCTTATATACTTCATCAAATCACGGGATGCAATCTTTTGCTGGCCTCCATTCGCTATCTTTGCCCACTTCCATACCGCAAAATTTCCTATTAGAATGTAGGAATTCTAAAATTGCATATTCTAAAGAAATGGAAAAACTTCTGAACGAAACTAGACTGATGTGTAAAAGTCTATTCTCATCTAATAAAATTTAGAAAAATCTATAATTACGAACCTAAAAATGTAAGTAATATTTCCAGGCTTGAGTATTCTATGGATTATATATGGTTTTGAAACAGGTTATAAAAATGGTTAGAATCTCTGAAAAGGTAGCATCGTAAATATGTATCGTCTGCTTAAAATGAAGAAGATAGCATATTTCATTTGTTATAATTTAATGAAGCCACACATTTATGTGAGTAATAATTCCCCAATTATATTCTGCAATGGATGAATAGGATGTTCTGGAACGTCAAAAATCCAACAAAGTAAAATAAAACAAAACTTTCACATTTCAATTTAAAAATTTCACGCATCTAATCAACCAGAAATGGTAAATTAAGGAGCCTCCCTAGTGTGATAGCTGAAAAAAACTTAATTTTTCGGAAATTAAAAAAAGAAACAAGTATTGCACGTATAATTTTGTATGTTTATAGTTTTATTTCATCACCTTTTAGGACTATGACAAAAAAAATCTATGTAAAAATATCCATTTAAAGCGGAATCGTGAGGAGAACAATATTTCCTTCCGGATGCCAGACCTAATTGCCAAAAAACAAAAATTCCCGATGCGCTTCAAATATATATGGCGTATCCACTCACAAGGGAAGATCCTCCTGATTACAACGCAATTTTTGTTTGCTGCCCAAATTCACTCGAAGAGGGTGAAATTAACCCCTGAAAATTCGGCAATTTTCCGATTTTGTGTTATAACTCGCGAACTTTAAGAGATAGAAAAAAAGTTTCAAGACAAAAGTTACTTCTTTTAATTAGATCTATCATTTGGTGAAGAAAAATATTTTAAAGTGAATTTGGGCAGCAAATAAAAATTGCGTTACAATCGGGAGGAAATTCCCTACATATTCAGAAAGTTTCAGAATTTTTTGAATTTCCGGGTTCGAGATGTTTCCTTGTCAGTGGACGTTAGGTACTTTATCGTTCGAACTAGAATTTTGAAAATATTAGCAAAATTGAAGTACTTCGATCAACAAAACCATAATTTGTTTTTGCTAAAATTGATGATATATTTGTAAGACGTTGCCATTTCTTTGTTTCTCAATATTAACTCATTATACTGTTTCAGACGATAGCCACACGCCTACAGATTATCAATCTTTTTGAATTTTGTGTTTGAGATAACTTCAGTTACTGATATGAGGTCTGACAAGGATATTGTTCTCTTCGACATGCTCCTATTCCGTTATAAATGGATATTTTTACTTTCAATTTTTTTTATACTCTTAAAGGGTGACAGAACAAAGCTAGAAACGTGCAAAATGAGACGTGCAATATTTGTTTCTTTTTTTCATTCCTGAAAAATTAAGTTTATTTCAGCCGTCACACTAGAAAGATCCCTTAAAAGTTATACTGCTCCGTGACAGTATAAGTATAGAAAAGAAATTAAAAATTCTGTATACAATTAAAAAAGTTATAATCACTAAAACTACAAGTATAACTTTCCAATAATGAGATACCTACGGTTAAACCAGTTTATCTGGCTAACTTCGTAATTTAATGGATATCGCGAATACACTACGCACAAGAAGCTTGGAGACAGTCATTGGCTTAACTAAGATATTTTTCTGGGATGAGGGGGGTAGCTCCCATCTTCTCCCCCCTCTCTCTGTTTTTTATAGGTAGAGGAAATCTTTATATACATACACATTTTTTTAACAATCATTTTCCTACATATTTATTCAACCCTAAAATAAAGAGTAAACTGAATAACAAATTATTAACTATTTAACAGACGAATGTTTTTTACTTATTTCGATAGTTTCTAGAGAGGGGCCATTCCGCGTTTTGGGGGGTCAATCCGCATTTTGAATAGTTATGCCAATTCAGGCAGCATAATCCCTAAGAAGCAGGGATGATCATTTGCGAGTAATCCTGAAAGGCATGCAGTCAAGGCAACTTCTTAATTGTAGTATACAAAATTGGTTCTTCCATCTCGTCTCCGTTATTATTTCGTATATCCTCGTGGTACACGTGTTGCAATAAGTAAACGTAGACAAATTTTTAGACACTCTATTGCTTCTAAACTGTTGGTCAGTTATCATACACAATCCCATAACCAGGTCCCTCAGGAAATGTCGCAACAAAGAAAAAATTGAGATAACTGTATTCGTATTTTTTACAGTTTGTAACGGGTGGACTACACATTGTACACTATTTAGGAAACATTTCTATGTAATTAAACTTTTGGACTTTAGTGTACAGGGTGTTACAGGAAAACGCGTACAGCAACCTTTATGGAATTAGTTTAAAGCACCCGGCGTTGCCCGGATAAAACTTTGATTGTCACAGAGTGCCAAGGGGGTGAAATAAGGGGTAAGGGATGGGATGTCCAGATTTCATGCTAGTCCATAGTTTTCGCTGGGTTCTAGAGAGTAATTATGCAAAATTTGGTCCAGATCGGTTACAAAAATCGTGGTAAAAAGTATCCTATATGTTATTCCTGGTCCTAGACTAGGAATAGCGAAGCTTTTTATGTGAGCGTGCCAAAAATTTGTAAATATTATTTATCGAATTGCTGACGTGCCGGGCAGTTTTTAATAGGGGAAAAACTAGTAGAAAATTAATCATTGCAGAATTTTATCAAGACACCTTTAAAAATTAACAAAGATTTTCATAAGAATTAACCAGAGTTGGGCATTAACTAAATACAAAATTATTTAAATAACGGATCAAATAAAAGTTATTTCAACTTTAGATTATTTGACGAATACAGTTAATTTCTTTATTCGCCGAATATAGTTAAGCCCGGGAAATTTTATTCGACACATGACAAATAATTTTTTGCCCATCTCTGGAATTCACTCATAACTTGACGTACACATTGTCGTATAGTAAAAGCTGGCCAAAAATATTTTCGTAGGTGTATCTAACCTTATAATAATTATTTTAGATTAATATACGATATTAAAGATACCACCTGTAAATCATTGACGTGCCACCTCTGCCACCCCTGTCCTAGACTAAGTGTATACAAAATTTCAGTAAGATCCGTTGCGTAGTTGCGATCGTGATAGAGTAACAGACATCCAAACATCCAAACACATTTTCGCATTTATTATATTAGTAGGATGTACACACCACAACGGTTTTCAGCGGTTGTTACAAACTATAATCGTTTCAGTTCTTCCGTTTGCGGTCTACAATTTTAATTACACTTATTTTCTTTTTTATGTGTATATTTAGTTGGATTCGTAAAAGAGTCCGTTATTGTGTTGTACCTCTGTTAAGCGGGCCCTATACAATGAGACTTGTCTTGAGACATGTCTCGAGACAGGTATCTCTGTTTCGTGCTGGCAAGGTGGAGAGAAGAAGACAGAGAGACTTGTCTCCAGACATGTCTCAAGACAAATCTCATCGTATAGGGCCCGCTTTAGAGCAGTGATGAGCAACTCGCGGCCCGTCTGAACATTGGCATATAGGGTAAACTATACAATGATTGGCACCCTAAGCAGAAATCCCAATTAGAAAGTCTATATTTTTTTGTGAAGATTTTATATGGTCTCAATTTTCAGTCATTATCAATGATTATGGATTTCTCATTAAAATAAAACATCTTGAGTACCTATTAAGTCCTTTATTTTAAAAATATTCAATGAAAAACAAAAATAGGCATAGAAGTACAATTGGCACCCTAAAATTTGAAGTTATATAAAAAACATATGTAGTTAAAAACGAAGTTTAAAGTGTTTAAACAGACTATTTCATTCACTATTAAATACCTACAATACTTAGTAAATCTGTATTTCAATCCATTACTTAATTATAAAGCGACAAAGTGTATTTACCTACCCCTTATCACAATTTTAAGAAAACGGCTAAAACTCAGGCCTTTGTCCCACTTTGTGGTGGTGTCAGATGTAAAATGTGTAGTTCAACTACTGGGCTTTGCAGTGTTGTAGTGAATGAAAAATAAGAAATTGTAAAAAAGTACTTTCTAAGCTTGTACTTCTTAATATTTGGCTTTTTAATCAGGAGTGCCAATGATTAGTGCAGTGCCAACATTAGTGCAGTTTACCCTACTATCATTTGAACTGTAAAAGATATCGGATTAGTTATATTTATGTATTTAATATTGCGGCCTGCGTAGAACAGAAGGTTTCCACTTGTGGCCCACTTCGGACAAAAAGTTGCTCACCACTGTGTTAGAGTGTTATGGGTGTTATTTAGCCATCGTGATCGATACGTTTATAAATCCTCGTTATTGCAAAACATTTTTCCGCAGCCTTTAGAACTCTTCTCCATACTCTGAACTCTCCTCTGTCCGAAGAAGCTCGCCAAGCTTTAATCGATACAATTTGAAGTAAAGCATGTTTCAAATTTGCAACCCCTCTGTATGCAGAAAGATCATTCGGTCCGATGATCCGCGAAGAAAAGTAAGAGTACGCTGATTCTGCGGACGAAAATAAACTAAAATAATCGATACCGCTGATATAAGAACATATGTACTTTTCAATATGTACATTGCGTCTGGTATGTATGTATAAAACTGCTAGCAAAACTTAAACACCCAATGTTTGTCGACATGGACGCGATGCATATGCATTTTATGGTGGCCCTTATTTTTCCACATCTGATTTCTTTGAGCTTCGCCCTCTGGTATGATTCCATCTCATAAAAAAATAATCCCTCAAAAAGTTTATTGCAATCGGACAACATGAGAGGGTGCTGCCCCGGCCTTAAAGTTTAGAATTCATTAATGTTTTTGGATTTAAAGAATTTCTCAAAAATGTTAAGTCGTATCGAAATTTTGTTCAAACAATATTAAAAAAGCATTTAATTTTCTATAATTTCTGTGTATGTAACTTTTTAAAGAAATACAAAAATAGAATTATAGACGTATAAAGAAAGGCCGCCCTTTATTGCATATCCATTCTGCACACCGAAAACGAATGTTGATTTTAGATTCACACGGGAGGATATCAACCGTATTCCAGCGTTCGTCCTGAATATACTAGCCACAAATTTGATTGTACAATCTGGCTCGAGACTCTCGAGAGGTAAAAGAATACTCTTTGTGTGGAGAAATCTAGAATTACTAAAGAAGCGTAATGTGCAAGGAATAACCGCCACATTGAAAGAAAACGTCAAATTCTTTTCAAGTAATATTTTTGTTCAGTATTTACGTGTCGTGGAATGTGCCATTATCATATAATGACATTTCATTTTTAAAAAAAAGGGACATATGACCTATAGTTGTCACTATGAAATTGAAAAATTAATATGTCTTAGTTAATAATTTTTGTTTCAAGTAGTACGAGGTTTTTGCAACCTATCGTGATTAAATTAAAGAGGAACTATAAAATGGCTATTAATTATTCATCTCGCGCACCCTAAAATTTTTTTACATAAATGTTGTTACTTCTTCTATTTAATTTTAAAATTAAATGGACGTGCCATTAGAGAAATAGGCAGTGTCCTTTATGTCTCTGTGTTTTCCGTCACATAATCTTTGAATGATATTTTCATTCCTCAAAAATTGTTGGTATTTTCGTTCCCCAATTATATAAACGAGGGTTCACTGACACATACATACCTACTTAGGTACATACGCAAGTCTTTTGACTGATATCGTTCAGTTACAGTGTCACACTGTAGCAGTATGCATTGTATTTTTAACCGACTTTAAAAAGGAGGTGGTTATATATTCGACCCGTTTGGATTTTTTTTATTTATTTTTTATGTTTGTCCCCGCATAACTCCTCAGCATATGGACCGATTTTGATGATCTTTTTTTTATTCGAAAGTGAGCGATGCTCCGGTGGTCCCATCCTACACTGAATCAATGTTGACCCAATATTTTGCCAGTTCTGGTTAATAATAAAGACTATTGTCACCTAATTATTATTATTTTATGTACAAACGCGAATATCTCCTCAGCATGTTGTGTTAATATATATAAAACTAAAAGGTTAAAAGTAAAAAAATTAAAAAATTAAAACCGGCTTAAAAAAAAATAAAATGCACTAATAAGTAAAAAATAATTTTTTCCCTTATTTAATCTACGACTCCCATTTTTTTTTATTTCGGTGCCTCATAATTTGCACTGTGTAAATCTGGCGCCGTCTTAAAAAATATGGGAGTCATAGATTAAATAAGGGAAAAAATTATTTTTTACTTTTTAGTGCAATTTTATATTTTTGAAGTCGGTTTTAATTTTTTTTAATTTTGTAATACCCACTGTAATATAAAAAGCACGTTTACACCAGAGAATTTATTTTTTACATACATTTTTTTTAATTGCGCAAGAAACACTCTGCAGATTAAAACGTAAGAAATGTCAATGATACTAATAAAAGGTACAAAGGAGATTAAAAACACCATCTAAAATAGTATATTTACTTCTTAGTAACTTCGGTTAGGACTCTTCGATCTTTAAGTAAATAAAACAGCTGATGATGTGTTTGAATAATGAGCCTATTAAAATATTCACCTTTATTAGTCCAAAGCTCCTTCGATAATAACTTGTAATAGAGATTTTTTTTATAAACGCACTTTAATGAAATTCCATAGTTAAATGAAATCAGTCCAACGACGTCATAAATCTCCCGCGGGGGTAAAGTTGGCCGCCAATGTGAAATTCTAAGCATTCCCCGCACGAAATCATACCACAACCGTGAATCGATTCAACTTTAAAAGCGAATCCGCATTTGAAAAGTTTTTCCGTGCTTCCACCACACAAGTTCCCAGTGGGTGACACACGAAACGGGCAAATTACGAATTCTTTTCTTTGGGACGTGTTTAGAAATTAGAATTCGCCTCTGCTCCTTACTTTTCTTCTGCAAACTTTGTATTTAATAAAATGGGGGAAGTGGGGGTAAGCTGTTTAGCATTCAGATATAATAATTGAAAAGTCTTAGCAGAAAACACTATAAGTGCGAAAATTAAAAAAAAAATTATCCAGAAATGTTCTACGTGCCAATGGTAATACTTTAGTATAAAATTTTAATACAATTTCCTTTTGTAAATAAGTTACCACTAGTGCTAAAAGATGGTACCGCCGCACTGGTAAGTCCAACGCCAGTTCTGTAGAAAACAATGTAAGAGTCAATTTAGCTGGGGACAAACCGGATTGGCACTTCCAGTACATGCGAATTTAAATGAATGGCACATTCAGTTTTCTCTACAACTAGGAAGAAGTACATTCAATTTTCTGTACAACTAAGAGGTGGCACATTCAGGGTTTTCTACAAATGAAATTCTTTTTCGCATAAATTTGAAATATAGGTATTAATGCAAAAAATAGAAAATTTTATAATGCATTTGGATTGTTGTATACTAAACACATTTAGCAATCAAAACAAACCAAATTTCGTAAATAATTTAAAGTCAGAGAAGTTGTTTCTCTCTCCTGAAAATTTTAATTTTTGGCACTTTCAGTGTATTCTACAAGGACGCTTCAATTGTTGATTAAAACAGGCTACAATTTTAACCGCCGGATGGCTGAAGGCCCGACGATGGGATGAGGGGCGGAACCGGGTCATTTCTGACCCACAATAAAATTTATTTATCTAGATATCAGTGAAGGAACTTTCTCAAAAACATACTGTAATTTCGTCTTATCTTTTCATAAAAAATCATCCTCATCTCGTTTCACGATTATCGTGCCACTCTGTACAATAACCTGCGAAATGTTTCAATTTCGACATGCGCAAATACCCTACCGATAACGACCACTCTTGCCACCTCGAGTCAAATATTTGCTGATGCAACGGGAATGATATGGACCGATGATTCAGTGTGATCGTATGCTTGGAACAATGCACGTCGACGCCTGCTGTTGAATATGTGTGTGCCAATTCCATAAAACCGTACACAAATCCTCCTTTTGTTATGATATCGCTATCACGAGTATACTAAATACATTATCAACGAAATGTATCTTTGTTGTGAACACATTTCCATATTCAATAATATTATTGATATCTCTATTAATTATAAATCAATATGTTGCGATCACCTCGAATTTCTTTGAAAAAATAACATGTTTCATGTGTACATTTCCTATCGGGCATTTTTTTAAAGTTACGATTACTCTTTCTCGTTCGTTCTCTCCTGTATGTTTTTTTTTTCACCCTACCCATGTTGAAATACGAGACGCAATTTAAAGAGTTTAGATGTGCTTGCGGGGTGCATTACAATGCAGTGTTGCAAGAAGAATAATTTCTAGTTTCGATTCAATCTGTACGTCGGTTCCAGCTTTAATAAATAATCTGCTTAATGGAAGACAGTAGTTAAGATTTGGTATTTTACTATGACACGTGATTGTAATCTGGTTCTTCAGTAATTCACTGGCAAATAACTGCTGTACGATAACAATACTGTTTGCACGATTTATATACAGGTGAAATATTTTACTTTTACTGTAATTATTTAGGAGATACATTTTATAGTATTTAATAGTTTCTTCATATGATACTTTCTTATGTGCCCCTTTTTATAATTTCGAGCAGCATTTACATTTTAATTGTGTTCCTTGTCTTCCAAAATGTTTCTACTCACGTGAGCACAATTGTATGCAAAATGATCTAATCTATACTTATATAATCGTTGTGTCACTGATTCAGCACCGACATCACCGTCCAGCCCAAACCGCTGACCCTAGAGACATGAAATTCGGAGGGTATATTCTTTTTGCGACGTAGGTGCTCGATAAGAATGGATTTTTTTAAATTACAACCCTAGGGGTTAAAAATGGGTGAAATATTTTTTTTCGGACTCCTTATTATTCATTAGGCCCGATTAGATATCAAGTTGGTTTTTACTTCGAAAGGTTACCCATTATGTGGGTTACCCATTATGTCTAAAAACCAATTTCATGATTTTGCCCTAATCAACCCCTAAGGGGGTGGTGATAAGGGGTGAAATGTGTTTTTGTGGAGTCCTTAATATCTCTTAGGCCCGGAGCGAAGCGCGGGGGTATTTTGCTAATATAATACATATATATGTCTATGCATATTAGGGTAGCCCTTATTTATACGTGTCGAATTTATTTTTGTATTTCTTTGCTCTCACGCCCCAGAACAGTGTCATTTGATAAAAAAAATAGTCCCTGAAAAAGTTTATTGCAATGGGACAACAGGAAAGGGTGCCAACCAGGCCTTAAAATTTAGAATTCATCAATACTTTAGATTTAAACAATTTTTCAAAAATGGTAAACCCTATTGAAATTTTGTTCAAATAATATTAAAAGAGCATTCAATTTTCTACACTTATTGTATATATAATTTTCTCCTGCTTCCGACCATTTTTTAGATAATAGCGTTTGAATATAGAGAGATCGGCACTATGCGCGTATAGAGAATACGTCACGACGTACAAGTGGGACGTTCGCGGTGCGGGCCTCTCTATATTCAAACGTTATTATCTAAAAAATGGTTGGAAACACGATAAACTTATATATACAGTAATTGTAGAAAATTGAATGCTCTTTTAATATTATTTGAACAAAATTTCGATAGGGCTTACCATTTTTGAGAAATTCTTCAAATTCGAACCATTGATGAATTCTAAACTTTAAAGCCCGGTCGGCACCCTTTCCTGTTGTCCGGTTGCAATAATCTTTTTCATGGATTATTTGTTTATGAAATGGAACCATATTAGTGGGTGAGAGCAAAAGAAACCGTAGGTTGAAAATAAGGGCCAGGGTTGTTATACTATACCTTGGGCTACTCTTGGTAAAAATTAAATTTCAAAACAGTAATTTGTAATACAAATGGTGCTTAATAAAAGCGGATAAATCGGTATTCTGAAATTTTATCATAAAATAATTGTAATTTGCAGCGAACAAAAAATTGTCGTCCAGTACCGGCCAACTACTTAGTTATTAGATTTTAAGGTCTAAATAATTAATAATAGTAGTAAAAAAACATTTTAAAATAGAACAGAACTTTTATTTAGGCACGTCTATAAATATCACAGGTAAAATGATCGATATTTTCTTGGTCTGTACTCTCCACGTAAGCCCAACCCTTGCAGTTGATGCACTGCACCCAATCTTCGTTGAAGGATTCTTTACACACACACAAATGATGCACTCAGTGACTTATTTATCAAAGTCTAGTTTAAGTTTAGTTTAGTTCAGTTCACTATAATTTTGTTTTGAAGTAGCATTTTTAAAGCCGCATTCATATCGTTCTGCGTCTCATTTTCCTTTTTTCTGTTTAATTTCCGACATTTTTCTGCAGAAAAACAAAGAAGGAAAACCTAAGGACTTGAATTATAGGAAAAAATTTGCCCGGTACTGGACAACCGGTACAGGTAACCGGTATCGCAGGACAAGCACGTGAAAAAACTTTTAGGTTTGATGCGTAGTATACAAAGCAAATGGCAAAAAAACCCAGATTTATGTATATCTAATAGTCTAAAAATAATGTACGTAATATGGCAAAATTATTTAATTACCAGCAAAATAAGAAATCAGCTATGTAAAATAACTTTTCTCGTACGAAACACCAGCATAAACGTTAAACGTCTTAGAACTCTGGTAGTAATATTAAGGAAAAAGGAACGTCGCCTGAATATACGTTGCTCAGGACTATATTATTCAGTTGTTTCTCCATTGATAGCGCAGTCAACTAACAGTAGAAACGAGATCTATTTAGCTTTGGCCGGTACTGTACGACGCAGCGTGATAATTTATTCAGGAATAATATATTTGTGGTTAACATTTGAAACACATTATACTAATTTCTTTAAGAATCGTTTATTACATTTTAGCATTATAAATATAAGTAGGTATGGCAATGTGCTCGGCGAGCAAGATTTCAAAATGTACAGTTTTTCTACTGAAAAACTATACAAGAATACTATTTAATTGTGAGTATCAAATACCGCATAAAACAATACAAAATTATAAATAAACTGTATTCTGTATATTAGTCAATAAAAAAATGCTTTAATTTCGGCAAATGCAAACGCCATCCCGGCAAGAACCACCCTTACGACGTTGAGCCAAGCATCTGATGGCACACGCAGAATGGTTGATGCTCAACCACTGTGATTGCCACGAGAGAACGTCACACGTTACTCGGCGATGGCGAAGAGGTGTCAATTCCGTAGCATCACCCTCGGCTCGCATTTCAGCATTCATTGCATTACTATCATCAGCGTCTTCGATAGGTTCTGAACAAATTTATAGTCATTATTAATACTCACTAATTCTTATAATAATTAATCATAATAATTGATGTTATTACTTATAATAATTTATAAACGTCTCTATAGGTTCTTCATATTTGTGTTAGTGTTACTACGTTCTACAGATTTAGAATAAAAAGTAAAATGTATCAAATATGCACAGAACAGTTCAAGGTTCATTTTCTATCAGGCATTCGTTTTAACAAATGTAAAAGCATGTTTTGTAAATTCCTTTTCATTATTGCTATAACCCAAGGTTTAAATTCCAAGTGCAATTTGTAAAATTCAGTGGAGCTTTCATACTTGAGAAAGTATGAATGTATTTATGTGGAAAAAATTTATATGCTTGCAATGTAATGCATTATTACAATTAAAGAAAATATTGGTCTTCAAAGTTATATTCTTAACTTTTATGTCATTTAAGATTGTACGCTTTATTTAATAGAAATTAGAACGTCGTTGATCGAGTTTTGATATTTCAAAGTAATATGTTATCGTAATTTGATACTTGAGTTATTTTTTTCATGTTGATTATTCAATTTGGCATGTTATACGATATTAATTTTGTTTGTACGTAGTAGTATTTGTTATTCCATATGAGAGTTTGAACGAGCAAAGTTGCTAATTATAACAAAATGAGAAAATGTAATGTTTTAACGAGTTGATTATGAATTGCAAACAAAATGGGATTAAAAATGATGCAACCTTTTATTTTGGCATATTAATTAACGACGCAGTGTTCACACAATATTGCACCACTCTATAATCAAACGAAGAACTGATTATCAGTCGTTCTGGGAATTTAAAAATAAGCTACGGTTATGTAGGTAGTCGAACGCGTAATACCGTTCGATTTTTACTAAAATGGAATAATACAAATTCAGTCTTTTAAAAATAAAATATTGATAATTGCGAAAGGAAAGAAATATCCATAATACATATAACATAATTTGTTATCCTTTAATTTAAGTATTGCTTAATATACTAGGGATGAAAAATATTTTAAAATGTGCACTAAATATGTAAGTTTTGAAAATTTGCTAATACTATATTAGCTAATTAGGATTAGAATTCTATATTAACTAATTAGGATTAGCTAATTTCAAAACTTACATATTTAGTGAAACATTTTAAAATATTTTTCATCCCTTGTATATTAAGGGATGAAAAAAATATTTCAAAATGTGCTCTAAAAATTAAAGGATAAAAAATTTTATGACATATTATGGATATTCCCCTCCTTTCGCAATTATGAAAATTTTATTTTTCAAATGGTGTACATACACATTTTACTCACTCAGTTCGTAAGTTGGTCCGTCGAAGATTACTTGTGGAGCACTTGCAGCAGAAGCATATGCGATAGTGGCGAAAATGCAGAGAACAATGAGAAGCTTCATGTTTCTTTGATCGAAGTCCTGAACAGAACTACAAATGATGCTAATGAATAAGTAACACTCGTTGTCTATTCCAAGCCCTTTGAATCGACTTCTGACTGAATGATGCTCCTGTAGCGAATACTCGCTGCTTATATACATACGTACTCCTTGAAATCATGGCACTCGATCTTTTGTTGCCGGCTATCCCCCTTTCCTTGCGCATTTCCGTCCCGTGGAATTTCCTTCTTCGACTCGCCATGGGGATTCCCGTTGTAAGTAACTGCGGATGCACTCTACAAAGAAGGAAAGTGTGCTCGAGGGAGCAGAAATGGAGTGACAGGAAACACGGCTGCGATTATAAAATACGGTTCCCCACATCCATTGCCACTACTAATAATTGAAATTACAAGTCTTAGGGCGATTGACACCTTTCCTCAAAATTCTTTAATTTCTCCCATACTTGAGTTAAGATTTTAAGTCGTCTTATAATTTTTTACAGAGGTTGTCACTGGACTGGTGGTACAACCCGAAACTCGGAAGGATGTAACTGTACATAAAAATACAAGTAGTAAATATGTGTAGGGAAAGACTTTTACATTTGGAACTTCGTTTCCAAGAAAAATCACTTTCAATATTTGGGGAATATAATATAAATGCAGATGAAATGAATCGTCGTGGAAAAATAAGAAATCATTGAATACCATTTCTGCGAATGTGCCAGGAGTGGCACATACAAAAATTTTGCTGGCACGTCAATGATTTGCAGGTGCTATCTTTAATATCCGTATATTAATGTAAAATAATTATTATATGGTTAGAGACACCTACGAAAATATTTTTGGCCAGCTTTTACTATACGACGATGTGTATGTCAAGTTATGAGTTAATTCGAGAGATGGGCAAAAAATTATTCTTCATGTGTCGAATAAAATTTCTCCGGGTTAACTTTATTCGTTGGATAAAAAAATTAACTGTATTCGTCAAATAATCTAAAGTTGAAGTAACTTTTATTTGATCCGTTATTCAAATAATTTTATATTCAGTTAATGCCCAACTCTGGTTACTTCTTATGGAAATCTATGTTAATTTTTAAACTTGTCTCAATAAAATTTTGCAATGATTAATTTTCTACTAGTTTTTCCCCTATTAAAAACTGCCCGGCACGTCAGCAATTCGATAAATATTTATAAATTTTTGGCACGCGCAGATAGAAAGGTTCGCCTTCCCTGCTCTAGGATATCGATTCTAAGTGTTTTGATGGTCAATGTTTTGACTTTCAAACTTGATTTTCTGGAAAGCAAAGTCTCGTTGCAAAAAAAATTTACTTTATAATTTCGATTTATTCTTGCGCAAGAATTCATGTCATCTATATTTCCACGATAGTTACTGCTATGGTTCACCGATTTCCAGTCAAATACGCGCATGCCAGACGAACTTTTGGAATTAATTTTCTCGAAATCAAAGTTTCGTAGCGAAAAAACTTATTCTATATTTTCTACTTATTTTTTCATATAGAATCATCCCCTTTCATAATGTAATACTACTTCGGTCATACCCTGTCTATTGACATTTAATATTGTTATATTTATGAAAACAGTCAGGGAACAATTTCACAAATCCTGAACAATTCAGATGTTCCCTTTCTCGAATTTCAGGTTTTCGGTAGCACTTTGAACAGTGACTTACATTTAACTATAACATTGAATCATAGTACTGTAGTAGTTATATTAACATTGTGAGTCATTTTAGCTGTTTTATGTCAACATGCAATTGAAAAATACGCTTGTGCGTTGGATAAAAGTCTAATTTCCGATAAATATAATGGGTCACTGATGACCCATAGAGCCGCAGAGCGTGTGACTGTACAGTAACATTTTTGCTGTCTGCCTACCTTCTGTAGCATATTGGATCTTCTAAGTTAATAGACACATTACTTAATAGTTTTCAATTATTAAAAGTATTTTGCCACTTTAGTAACTTTAGAAAATACCAGGGGTGTGCGGGTACCCGGCGTTTCCGGCTCCTGACGGGCCGGAAAATTTCGGGCGGGATCGGACGGGGTCCTGATACTTTCGTATTGCTCGAGATCCCGATAGTTTCGGGATCTCGAGACTCTATTCAGGCTACATGAACGAGACTTGATTCTGTCTAATTGGACAGAACGGTAATCGGGGTTGGGGGATCCCGAGCCTCGGGACGATTCGCACACTCCTAGAAAATACCTTATATCTCGTTCCATTTGTGACGTTCCACGCGTAATAGCTCGCGACACTTAGGCCGTCTGTCCACGGAGCGCCAGGGTTGCCACCTCTCCGGTTTTGGCCCGGAGACTCCAGGTTTTGAAGCAAATCTCCGGGCTCCGGTTTTACTGGAAAAATCTCCGGGTTGTAGAAAAAAAAATGAGATAATACGAAATTGTGGTATTATATAATGGTATCAATTTTATATATAATAAAAGTTATTAATTAAACAAAACAGATACTTTTATATCTGAATTGTTTGAGCTTAAAAGAATTGCACATCTGTTTTCCGGACATTCGAGAACAAAACTTTTTTTTACCTTTTCCATCTCCGTGTTTATATTTGAATATCCGGGTTGGAATGTATGGCACTCCGGAATTGATATGGTGATAAGGTGGCAACCCTGGTAGAGACCAATCGTACGACGCATTTGTTGATCATTGATCTGCATTTGTCAAGATGCCCGACGTACGATTGGTCTCTACTAGGGGTGTGCGGGTACCCGAAATTACGGGACCCGATTTGCGATTCGGGAGCCGATTTTCTTGCTTAAAAATTCTTACATCTGATCGCACTGAAAAATGACAACTTAAAAGTTATCGGGTACCCGAGACCCGAATACTTTTATGTTGTGATTTTTCTGTGTGATCAGATGTAAGAATTCTTAAGCAAAAAAATCGGCTCCCGAATCGCAAATCGGGTCCCGTAATTTCGGGTACCCGCACACCCCTAGTCTCTACGCGTACGCGTCTATGTGAAAGTTGCCCCATCCGCATTTTAGATAGATGCGGAAACATAAATCTTTGCACGAAAGGGGCGTCCTTAGATTGCCGCTCTTGACCTCTTATCACTCGAAAGGGAGATATGTAGACCAGACCACCGCGAACCGGGTCTCGTAAGCACCATGGATCCAACATCGCAACGGTTTTTCGCCAGTTAGTGGACTGCCGGCGACGTCAGGAGCGTAAGGGTTTTCCCACCGGGGGATTTTCCCCCGAGGCGTAAGAAGTTGACGCCAACGCACGCCACTTTACACAGACACGCTGAGGGCGCAATGGCCGAGTGATTGCGGGGCCGCACGATGCTGATTGGGCAAGGCCCGATTTTCCGATCACCACGAAGGAGAGTGGAGCAGCTGCGAAGTCGAGAAAAACGGCAGAAGAACCTTGTCACTCCGTAGAGCTAGATCATATCACGAGTCCTTAGTTAATCTCAGACCATATCACGAGTTCACGTGTTACACATTGTTAATTTCGTTTAATTAAGTTTGTTGAATAAACGTTTGCGAAAACCAATTGAACATTTCCCTACCGAGGGTGATCCCTCAAAGTCCGCACTCGCAATCTGTTGCAAACCTAACCAACTCCGAAAGAATTTCATTCAACCTCGGGGATTTACCACAAACTTAACGCCTAGGAAACAAAATTGAACGCAAGACTTTAATGCACACTTTATTTTGTTGTGTGCTGCAAACATGTTTGCAATGAACATCGCTTAGACGTATGTAAAGCATCTAAAAATTAGTTTGTATAACATTGTATCACAGTTTGAATAAAGTTTTTTTTTTATCGGAGTGGTATTTAAAGAAAAATATGTGTGTGGTGGCTAACAACTTCATGTATGCATTTATGCAGATTTTTATTGCAATAAAAGGTCACTAATATTCCAACTTTAATTGGAATAAATTAAAAAATTAAGTTTGGCAAGATTAATTTTTCGACATATGTTAACTCAAGATTTTTAACTGAATTTAGTGAATACCATCTGACATTATTGTTTCTTTCAATAAGATCAACGTTTGAATAATGTGTAGTACCGTTAGTTTTAATTTTACTCTCTATTTTTATTAAAATTTGTGCATTAATTTTTCTTAATTTTAAGTTACATCAATACTATCATCTGTATTCTTATGCCAAAATGGCTAGAATCTTGCTTTTAATATAGTCACATCACTATTACATACATGAGCGATTCAAATCTAAAATTCGAAAAGAATTGTTAGTTGAATTATTTTACTGTGGCAAAAAAATTGTTTATACCGAGGTTGGGTTACGAAACAAAGGTAAATGTTCCTAGTATCTGATCTCTGGCCCTTGACCTGATAGCTGAATAGTACTCTTGTACACGTACCATATTGATTTTTGGAACATTGACTTACTGATGATGTGAAAGAATTAAAATTAAAAACCGATGGCACCAAGAAGAAGCAGATTTAAATGAAAAGTCCCGATAAACGGAGGCAAATGCATGCAAACAAACGAAGGGAAAGTAAAAATGATAAAAATCATTCTTGACATATAACGAGTCATAAAATTATTGGCGTAATAAGAGTTTTTATAACCTTTTTCATTAAGAAACAGATAATTTTTGTAATTTTAAAGACCTAACCATTTACTTCTTAATAAAAAGAATATCAAAACCCTTTTATTGTCTTTTCAATATGCACGTCTCTGTCAGACTGTTTCCTTTGCCAATAGTTTGTGACCCTCTGTATGCATGTCTATACCGTGCTAGGAAAATTTTTGTGCAAGTTGAATTGAATATATTCGTATGATAATTGAACGTTTTTTGATCGAATATCAGTTGGATGTAAAGATAATTAAGCTTCGGTGAGGTGGGAACGCAAATAAATGAAATACAATATAACAAGAAAAACATGTGCGTCGTGCCTGATGCCTATCTAGCGTTCGGAGAATGCATTTGTGTTTGCGTAAAAACTAAGTACATAATGTACTTATCTTTAACGTAATGACGTAACTACTTAGGTATGTACGTTCCAGCTGAAAACTATTCAATTGGCGCCGATCGCGCAAACTGTATGCTGGAAAGTAATCAAAAATCGCAAAAAACTTAAGGGGGTATACTCGTTTAGAGGGACGAGATCCTCTATCCTCTTTAAGGACGACGCAAAAAAAAAAACTGCATAGTTTTTACCGATGAGCATTATCCACGTGTATTTACTAACATTTCAGTGAGTTGTAAAAAAAGTTTCAGCCATGTATAATAATAATTAATGGATACATGTAGATTTTCTCAAAACGATGTTTTTCATGAAGGTGCGCACGATATCTCTACTTCTAGTGGGCCAATCTGGTCCAACTTTTTCGTACACCTTCAGAAAACATATAATTCTAGTCGGTAGCAGAATCGAGTCGAAAGAGTTTTGCTCTCACATGTTTAAAGCCGTTTAAAGTCGAAAAAGACACCAAAAATGACTTTAAATGTTTAAATGAGTTTTTTTTATAAATCTGGTAAAACTTTTTCGCTTTTTTTTGTTTTTGATCAGCGGAACAGTCGGAATCGTGTGCACAATGAGGCAACTTTTTTTGCATACGCTTTACGACATGATCCAGTGGACATACTTTTAAAAATGACAAAAAATTACATTTTTTTGACAAAATAACGACGCTTTGAAATCACCTTTTCCCTATGTTTTCGTCCTTTCGACGCCTTTAAAAAATAGAAATTTTCAAAAATTTCGAAATGTTAAAGGTTTTCCCACTTCATAGAAGTATATTCTTCAAAATAAAAAAGTTTCAGTCGAATCGGATAATAACTTTTCAAGATATTTGTTCCACCGATTTGAAGAACACTGTTTCGAGAAAAACGCGTTTAAAGTTTCCCGCTTATAACTTCAGGAATTTTTCGAATTTCATAAAATCCTTTCAAACAAGCATTCTTAAAAGGTTGAACATTCGAAAAATGTAATAAAAAAAATCGATTTTTAGACCGGAACCTCTCCTTAACGGGACACAGATTTTCCTTAATACTTTACTTCTTTAATATTTCATTTGAGCTTAAATACGATTCCACTGTTGTTTTCACTTCTCTTAAAGGGCGAATTAGCGTTTCATTATTGTTCTAATCTATTGTCTCATCTCTCTGTGATTAATATTTGTCATTTCATGTGTGAATTCCGTGAAGTATTGAGGATATAAAATTCTCATTAAAATAAAATTTTAGACATTTAAAAAGATCAATTCAGGTTCTAAATAATTCAGTGTAAGCAACGTAAGATAATAGGTAAAGGTCAATCATACTCGACTTACAGTATAGAAAATAGCTGCTCAATGTGTTATCTATATAACACATTCAACTCCAAATAAAAATTCTAATTTCCAAAAGCAGCTGTATCCGTTACCTTCATGAGTTTATACAGTGTTGTGACGTACCTAAGTTACCATTTCATATGCAGCACACTACAATGCATTACGATATTAACACTATAAATAACGTTGGCATGTTTTCACGTCGAGGATTTGCATCATGTGCATGGTTTTTACGTGTTTTCACGTCGATGTGCATAAAAAATAGAGTTACATACAGCAAATTTTCTCGACAGAAGCGATCGACTTGAAGGGGCATTTCTGAAAAGTTGGCGCCACTTAAAAGTGCTGAATTGAAACAAAGTCGTTTATAGCTGAAATCTAGGAAACGACAAATTTCAAACCTCAAGTACACAATATTACCTAACGTTTTGTGTTTCCTTTTTCAGAAGGGAATTTCTGAACGAAAATGAGGAGGCAGCAGTCATACAACCCGAACCCGATGCTGGCAAGCGGAGGTAATGAACCACAGATCATCGTCGAGGAGAGTACGCTGGGGGAAGAAGAAGAGGAAGAACGTAGAAACGAATCGCCTCCGCGATGCCTGGATCCAGATTCGCCATCCTTGAATCCTTATCTACTGTCCCCGTGGAGGGAAACCAGGAAACACTCCTTGCCAACTCCGCAATGCACGTCCGGGATAACCGCATCTCAGGTACCCTCTGGTCATTGTGCCAGGAAGAACCCATATGTAAACCACATCCCGGAGTACGATAGTATATTTTTAATACATTTCACTTATACATTAGAGATTTTTAAGCCGGGAATCCACCGGGAAGCTAAACTATGCTATGCGATGCTATGCCAATCTACGTTTTAAAAAAATTAGCTTCAGTACATTCTTATGGAACCGTTTCCACCAAAAGCTAAGTTAAAACATAGCATCGCATTGCATTGCTTAGCTTAACTTCCCGGTGGATTCCCGGGTTTATTTCGAATCGTGGTTATGGAAGAGAACAGAAAAATCTTGAGCAATACTTGGACATATTGACGCCTTGATTACTTTTCGAGTTATCCAAATGCATAGTGTATCGATTCAAATCCTTTCGGCTTGGATAACTTAACTGAAAGAAGTGCACAAAGTTGATAGATTATGATAGATTTTCTTATTTATTGTCCCGTTTTCGTAACTGTTCGTGTCGTCTTTAATTTTTTAAAGCGAACCTCATAATTGTCTCGTTCATCTTTTAGTAAGTAGGGAAACGAATTCAACAAATATCACGAAATATCTATCTCTGTCAGCAGTTTTACATTTCGTGCTTTTGTTATACATGTATTGAACAAAGAAGCTCGTCATGAGAATACAAATATTCCTTGACCACACTTGAAACTTTCCTTCTTATCATACTAATCCAGCATTATTCAAAATTCCTCCCTTCTCGGTGTCTGGGCGTTTCCTCGCGATTCGTGTTTTAATCGTGCGTTCAAACTTCCCCGGAGAAAAACGTATAAAACAGAAACGAGGGCGACGGAATTTCCAATGGCTCATCGTTGCCTGATACTCAGGATGAAACTCGTAGCCTCCCATTGTTAACGGGACTTATCGTCCTATTGCATCTACGTTCCGGTGTTACGAAGTTAACTGCTGGTACAACTGCTCTCATTCAAAACGGGTTCTATCAACAGGTGAGGCGACTGAGCGAGCGCGGCGGAGAAGGATCAGGACCGTCGTCAAGGGAAGCTGCTTTCCTGGCGACTCTGTGTCAAGCGCCAGCCCCACAGGCTGGTGGTCGAAGGCACTCCGTTGTGACGATTTCCAAAGTGCCACCGACGCTGTTTGACCGTAATCGTCGTGAATCCATCGCCGCTTTTCCGCTAGGGGGAGCCACCAGAATATTAGCTGGCCGTCGGGACTCGAAATCTAGAATATCGGGCCCGCCAAGCAATAGTGGGAGCACGCATAACCTTCAGTTAGATATCATGGACGACATTACAAAAATAAAACCGAAACAGGTAAAAGTTCTATTATATTAACTATATTGGTTTAGTTACTGAGGACAGGGCCGGATTAAGATTTTTGGGGCCTGGGGCTATCAAACCTTTAAGGGTTAAAATCGGGGGAGAGGGTGCACGAAGGTTTTGTAATTAAACATACAATATAATACGTAAATCTTAAAACATTGAAAATTATTGTAAATAAAATTAAATTACATTTAAAACCATAACGAAAAATAATGATTTACAAATAAATAATATTAAAAGGTAAGCTTCGAGAAGATATTTTAAAATAAACTTTTAGTGCGATTGTTAATTATTTCAAAAGGGAAGAGGTAAATAAAATTTCATTCAATTATTTTTTTACATGAATGGAAGGCTTAGAACGGGTCAACGGGCCCCCCTGGAAAGTGGGGTCCAAGGCTGCAGCCGCACAGTGGTCCCAAATCTAAAAAGCTGGCCAAATTCAATTTTCGAAGTATATAGCTACTTTTTGCTATTATAACAGATTTGTTGTATATATGTATATCAGTGCATCAAATGCCGCTTGAATTTCGTAAATATATTGATTGGTTATTGAGATATAAGCCGTCAAACTTTACGAAATTTCATGCTCCTTAATGTCTTGAAAATATCTGCTCAATATTGCTCCGAATATCTGAAAAGATCCATACGTGAAATAGTTTACCATTAAAGTAGTTGTTATAAACATAAACTTTCCACAGAAACAAAGTAAAATATCTTAGAATTAGTGACCCCGTGCGACAGTGACTTTGACAACCACTGCTCGACTCCTCGCCTGAGTTGCTCCGCGGGCACCGGTGCACACGGATTGCCTGCTTTTAGGCATATCTTTAAACACTTATAACTAACAAACGAAGCGTCAACCTCAATATCGTCATTCTTGATTTTCGTCTTAGAATGTTGTCTAGAATCACCCCTTAAATTTATTCCCACGTTTAGGCGGACACCCTGCATATGTACATATATGTGACAAGAGATATCTGAGACTATTAGTTATTGAACTTGGGCAATAAAACAAACTCATTTTACCATAAACCAAACGTTTTTTCAAAAAGCGCCACCTAAGGTGTAGGACGTTCGTTCGAACGTCACATCCGGCCTACATTCATATAAATAAAATAATTTTCAACAGAGACTATTATATAACCATAGTTTTATAATAGCTGTTTGGGTTCGATCTAACAAAAGACATTATACAAGGATTCGATTTAGTCTTCCTTGGAAAATGTTGTTAAGCATTAAAATCTGTGATACATATATTTTCTCGTTTCGGGTTACATATATTTAGGGAACGAAACAACCGTTTGACCATTGAAACTTGTTATTCCAGGAATGATGAATTTTGTCTTCACATATTTTAAATATCTCGCAAATAACATATATTTTGGAAGAATTATAGATTACAGGCGAACAGTTAGTACTAACTTCACAAACGATGGAAGAGAAGAAAGGGAGAGCAGATCAAGAAATCCAGAACAGTGGAAGCAGTGGAAGCGTTCATTTTGAAAAAGCACCGCCATATTAATTTTTTTAAATCTTGACAAATAGAATAACCATACAAAATTAATATACTACCACCGTGAGGGAAAAATAGTGGATAAAAAGTGAGAAAAAGTTTACTAAAGGCAATTTATTGTCACTAAGAAAATGAATTACATAATATTCCTTCCTAAACTAAAAAAAAAATGTTAAAAGAATTCATGCCTCGCTTACATTCAGAGATATTGTCTTATAACACCATTTTATATATATAACAACAATTTTACAACCCAGATAATTGGTTGTCCACCATGAAAAATAAATTTAATTGTGAGAAATATATAACACATCGAAATACGAAATCTTTGCTAATACTACGTTACATTTAACTAATACGTAGTAATAACTCGCAGTTACTCCGTTTTCTTTATTGTTCTTTCAAACATACATTTAACTTCTATCAGTCTCTTAAAGGATTATATATTTTTCAATAGCTTCAAAACTTTCAAGACTCTCAAAGCTTTAGAAATTTCCAGAACTTACTAATAATTTTAAAGAACTCGAGATTTAAAGTGATTCGAAGTGCCTTAAGGTGCGAATCCACGGTGAGATTTTACGAGACTTTTTTATCATGAGACAAAAATCTCAGCAACAACTAAATATGAATAATACAAATATTCGCGAGAGATGAGATTTTTGAAAATATATCATGAAACTTGTCTCGTGAGAGTCTAAGTAGTTTCATGAAACGAATGACAAAATGATTAAAAAATAATAAAATAATGAAATAAAAGTCTCGTGTGAGACACGATATTTTTGTCTCGTCTTGGATTTGCACTTTAAAGTTACCAAACTATTATATTCATTGAATCATCGTGTCTTTCAGTGTTTATGAACGAAAAGTATACGAAAAATTCGAATGCACAAATGCAAAACAAATTGTAAATAATAGAATAATTCAAAATTCACTAACGTTTGTTATTATCCTCTCCATCACATCACAAAACAATGAATTAAATCAATCCACGGATCCTCACGTATGTCACCACCAATCAGAGTTAGGCAAAATGTAATCTAATTACAAATTACAAATTACGATTAAATGTGGGTAATTGATTACACATTACTTTCTGTAATCGATAATTTAGGTAGTTGATAAAATTGTGGTCGTTAATTTGGGTAGCTGAGCACAATTTTGTCAACTACCTAAATTGACGATTGCAGAAAATAATGTGTAATCAATTACAAAAATACATTTTAATCGTAATTTGTAATTTGTAATTAGAATACATTTTGCCCAACTCTGCCACCAATGCATTACGATTTTTCTTTGAATTACATAATCATATACACATGTACATAACATAATTTTGTACTAATCAGAGATCCCTTATTACATTTTTTGCTGGTCTAAATCTCGCTGCAGTTTAAGGACATATTGGACCTATTTTCAAAATAGTGCCAAGTTGATGAAAATTTGTGAGATTGTTCTTTTTAATCTTCCAGGTGTGCTCCAAAATTTTTAAACGAATTCACAAAACGCTTACTGAGTTATAACAATTTTAATTTTCACCGATTTTACACGTACTCTTATGGAAAGAGACGATCTTGACGGATAAACCATCCGAAAAAATGTTGAAGAAATAGTGCCAACGTTTTCAATTTTTTTGTACATACAGTATATGGGTAGATGAAAATATCTGCTGAGTTTCAATTGTTCACTACACCGTTTTAAAGAAATAAATTATAACTTGAGAAAATTGTGAATTCTGGGCATTTTCACTAGCAAAAGTTTATCAAATAATGCTTGAGAAAGCATTTGTAAAGTAAAAAATACCTTCCTAGGATTAAAAATAAGACTCCAACTGTCGTTCGAATTCCTTACATCTAGATTTACTATGCGTAAGACGTAGATATTCAAGTATTACAAATTTCATATACTTTTGTCTGATATTGTACGTCCGATACATCCTTAAACAGTCAACGCAACGCTGGAGTTAAACATACTATAAAATACGAATGATTCGATTTCGAAAGAGAACCTAAATAGCAGAGGGTAATTTCTTTCAGGTGCGACTGAAGATGTATAATACATCGACGGAACAAGTCTGCGAGATTCAGCCTTTAGAAGGTAACAGCTCTGCTCAACGATACACCCAGCATGCGAAACGGCGATTCTCTGAACTGCCTACCCCCTCGATGTCGCCTACTTCTTCTCTAAGAAGACGAGCCTCGGACTTGCCAAGAGCAGTGAGCGTTTCTGGGGCAGCAGGCATCGTCTGCTCCAACACAGATCTGATATCAATCCTGAACTCTTTGACATCCTCCGCGACAGAGATCAACCTCTGCGGCGACGAAGCATCGAGCTCGCGAGAAGACAGCAAATCCAGTTGGTCCGGCAAAACGACCGAACAAAAACGAAATCGCCTAAAGAGCTTCCGGTCGAACAGCTTCGACGTGTCTATCCTTCACGGGGCTAAGGGCAAGTTAGCCGGATCCTCGAAGGCGACCGCCTCTACCATAATGGCCCCCTCAAATTGGTTCAGGAAGAGACATCTGCCGATGTCGAAAAAGCAAAAGCCCGAGGATCTGATCACGGCCAGCCTGAACTTAAAGAAGTTCAATAAATCGAAGGTCGTGAAGGTGGTGAAAGACACGCTTGGTAAAACGTCCCCTAACAGTGACGTCAGGCAAAAGGTCATCTGGGACGACACGAGTGGGACAAAAGTGGATGCTCAGGTTTGTTGCCAGCTGCAAAGTTTACTACCTTCTTTTTCTAAATAATCTGGTCTCACTAGCATTAGATTTAGAATTAATATATTAACGTAGGTATAAATGTATTTAACTAACAATGAGTTGAAGAAACTTTTCTTCAGCGATTCTTCATTCTTCTTATTCAATTATCACTTTGTAATATTGCTTTAATAATACGTGCAACATTTATGGTAAAACTTTTTACGATATTCTTATCCATTTATCATTACATTAATCAATCTGCGAATTTCTTCTTCCTCTTAATTTACGCCTATTAGCTTTTTAATAATTCAATCTTCTTTCTGACCTTTTCCAAATCATCTTATCTATCTGTTTATTTTATTCTCTTATTTTGCTCATGTAATAATAATAATAATAATGATAAACTTGAAGTATATAATAGTAATAATTATATACTACTGGCACGCAATAATAATAAAACTGTAATAAGAAAAAATTTAACATTAAAAGTTTCATAGGTACTATATTCAAATACGAGTTCAGGTAGCAACCCTAACTCTTATAGACGTTGATACACATTCCCAAAAGTAATTCTAATTTTATAAAAGTATTACTAGTTACGTAAATGTTAAACGGTTCTGTTCAGGCTGGAATTTCACTTGCAGGTGTTAGGTAGTGCGATCGAGAAAATTTTGACAGCGCAAAGAGGGAGCGACACGACTGCGTCCAGCTCAACTGGTAAAACCGCAGTGTCGCCGAACAAATCGAGATCCAGCAAAGCGCCGAGTTGGTTCTCGGGCAACAACCAGGACCAAGAACAAACCGAATCTTGCGAGCCATCGATCTGTTCTTCCTTGAAAGACCTCTTTGTAAAGTAGTATGCGAACACGAGCGTGGCCTCGTTCCATTCATTAACGTTTCTTCGTTTAAGGATTTAATCAGAGCTGAACACGACCTAATAGCTGATCTGCCGATAACTGATAATCCCCTTTTAGTTACGTGCTATGTCAATGGCAGACTGTAACTTGTAGCCTGCGACACTCTTCTATTTACTTCATTTAAACATTCTATCGTTTTCCCTTTAACGAAAATTCTTTATTACTTTCAGCAAAACCTACGTGTATGAAGATATTACACCATTACGTTAGTATTTATTTAAAAATAAACGTTATATCGTTAGGGCTATATGTATAGGGTATCTCTGAATAACGGTCGCCAGATGTACTTGATAAATGATAGTAGATACAAAGAAACGTAACGAGCCTTTCCCTCAGCACTTTTCACGTAGATTGAAATTGTAACGGCGAAGACTTTTTATTTTGACCTGCAGTGTCATCCAGAAGTTACTTCCTGTCTTTTTAAAGGGGGAAGCCACTGCGACGGTCGAAAATGAAGGCTACTTTCGAGGCATTCTTTTATATTGAAGTGTAACTTTCTACGAGAAATCTTTATTACCATTTGAAAATACATATATTTAACTAATATTTTACGCTCCTAGATTGAAAAAATATTGAGTAGTATGGCCACAGCATATGGTGTGTTAGGCTCTACAAAAAAATTACAAAACGGGCGGTCGTGTAACATTCCAACGTGTGCTCTGAATTTGTAAAATTAGAACGTTTTCTTAAATTATATTACAATTGCTTCAGTTAAGCGTACAGATTTATAAAAAATATTAATATTTGAAGAAATGGCGGACTTTGGAAGAAAATGTATCAAAAATCAACATGTTCTTTCAATGTTACGATTACTAAGTATATGAATTATTCAATCAAAACACTTGTAGTTACGCTTAACTGAAGATAATTTTATTACGAACATTCCCTGAAAACTTCAAGTGAATCCCAAAAAAATTGACAGAGTTATTAAACCGCCCAGTTTGAGAAATGCAGTTTCGAAGTAATCACGTTTAAAGTTGTGACAGAAGTTATTTTCTGCAACTCAAAGATCGCAGATGTATACGGTCTCGTCGTGGCCAGTGACTCTCTACCTATTTCTAAACAATACTTAAGCTCATAATTTATTTTATTACATACATTTGGATTCTTGGACATAAATTTTTCGGGCGATTGACACCAAGTTACTTATGACTGTATCAGAAATGGGCAAAACTTTTATTTAAATAAAATTTAGAATAAAGAATACAAGTTAAAAAAAATCGTCATTCATTCGTTAACCCGAGTTAACGTTATTCCACACATGACGAATAATTTTTTTAACTTTTATTCGTTATTCGAAATTTGATTTGAATAAGAATTTTGCCCATCTCTGTCGTGTAATCGGTTCTGAGCGCTGGACTACCGATGCAAAACCTTCCGTAGGTCCCAGAATTTTTCAAGATCCACTTTAAAACTGTGCAGGTATATTTTTGAGACCCCGAACATTATGAAAATGCACCAAAAAAAGTCAGAATAATTTCACAGTGGCTTCCCACCTTAATAGAATGCAATATTTTTTCTTACAGTATCATGACGGTGCAAAAAGAAACAGAATCTGTGTAAAGAATGTTGAAAGAACGTCTTCTTACCTATCCCCGTACTTTCTACCATGTACCAAGTACCTATATCGTACAGTATTTATTTAAAGATACTAGGGATTTTGATGAAATAGAAATAAGTTATGGTCCATGTGAAATTAGGGGGGTTTAAATCATCATTTTTCTGGTATCGAATTTGTTTAAGAAATACAGTTCGTTAAAATTTGCATATTTTGTCTATTTTCGCGAAGATAGGCTTTATAAATGAGTTTTTCATCGCTAAAACTATCAATCGCACAAAGTTTCTTCATCTTTTATTTTAATCCAGAAGGATTGGTCTATTTGAACAAATTTGTTTTTAAACCGCAAAATCGTTTAAACCGCAATTTCTTATTTATTATACATGTTCTTGAAGAAGCCCTTATGAGGATCCTTTCTGACGTAACAGGAACTTTGCTAATAATAACTCAACTATTGCTTACAAGCTTCAAATTTCATTTTTAATTTTGCTATTTTATTCTACACGAAAGAGATTAATTACTGCTATTAACATTTTATCGTCTATCATCGTTTCATGGTCAAAGTATGAATGGGAAACAAATACGACAAATCAGACTGGATTTTGGTGAATAAAATGTGGAACTTGACTAACATCAGAATTAGATAGAACTTTGCGCGATTCTTGAGGCAGAATTAGATATCAGCTAGCCCATAAACAAATCCCTTTCTAGACCTGAACGGTTCAATGGATGTAGCTTTCAATACCTAAATGTGGAGAGTCGTTTCTTTGATCTCTACGTATGCTTAGCGCAAAGTGTCTAATTCCAATGGTGTAACCGGGCAACACTTCGAAACTGAAATCCTGACTTCGAAATATAACTAAACAATATTGTACAATAAATGTTATGTGGTGTTCTGTAAAGAAGAAATGCTTTTTTATGAGGAAAGGTTAAATCCAAATGGAAATATTACACAGTTCGACAAAATTTGAATTTTTTTCGGACTTCCAACATTCAATAACCGTTTCTTATAGGTTTTCGTGCGCTGAAAACGAATCCACAAACCGTCGGCGCCGCACGTTTTGCCAAACTATTTCGCTTCTGCATTGAATACAAAATGTGACTTACCACTTCTGTTGATGGTTTCCGAGGGAAAAATATCTGCTGTATCGCGTGGAGTAGTCAGATTTTCCCCTACACCCTTAGTTTCGGAAATAAATTTGAAGATATCTGCAAAAATGGGTGCATTTCAGGTGTTCTTTTCCCTTTGATCGTTGTTTAAACATATTTAAATGTTCATAATGCACTAATAACTTGTATCGTTTGACGGAACAAGCAACTGAATAACTATTACTGTTTCGACACAAAATATGTTCAAAGTTGAATATTTGCAGTTTTTCAAAATCGAATTTCTCAAAAAATGAGGGTGATGGCGACAAACGAGTTGCGGCTTCGTTTTCAGCGCACAAAAACCTATAAGAAACGGGTATTGAATGTTACAACTCCAGATGGCTGTCGAACTGTGTTATCGAGCAATCTGAATGTTTTTAAATCAAACCGTTTCAACCCCATGCGTAGCGTGTTGTGTCCCGCACAAAAAATAAAATTACAAAAAAAGAGAAAGATCGTAATGCGAAAATCATTAACCAGAATCTCTAATCGCGATCGTAAGCCTAATTGTTTTTGTTCATAATTCCACTGGAGACGACGTGTAGAAGTGAGAAAAATGAAATATACGCATTAAGGCTTTATTAACCCCGAAATGAATTTCTGGAAAAATTTTCAAAATGGAAATGCTGCACAATGTACGTCCAGTTTTAGTTTTATTTTAAACCCGTTAAAGAAAGAAATAAAAAAAATGTTAAAATTCTTTTTGGGTGGAATAGTATAATTTTGTATATTATTTTATCATTTTCAGCATTAGTTAATTTCTTGTTCCTTTACATACAATCGTCTTTTTTTATTTTCTTATCTGTTTACCTATACCCTTCGGAAATTCCTCGTGTATTTCCAACTATGAACATTTTAAAGAAAACTCCATTTAAGTGTCAAAATGAACCTTAAATGGACATACCTCTATTTTACTTTGAACATAATAAACAAAGGTATACTTTCATCAAAAAGATGCGGACCTCTGTGACTACACAAATATTGGCTAAATGTGTGATATAAACTTATAAGAATCTTAGTTTTCAAACATTAAAGCTTTTGGAATTGAAATTAGTAAACTTTATATGTTCATCTTCATAGGTTGGAAAGTTTGAGGCAACTTTCCAATCACAATATTTGTATGTTAATTTATTATAAACGGTAGTAGTACTTTATGTACGTTTCTTACATACCGGGTGTCTGAACAGTTTCCATACAACCTCAGCCAGCATGTTCTGTGGCCAAAATTAAGTAAAAATTGTTCTACAAACGTAGGCTTGTAAATAATTTATTTGAAAGTTGAAGCAGAAATATAAAATGTATAGGAACCGCAGTAGGTACTTGACTATTCTTACATTTCAAAATCACGACCGCTCCTGTCGGCATAAGTCTGATATTTTATAAATTTATCAGGAATGGAACTTCATTGTAATTTCTCCTAATCTTGGCAAGTGTAACATTAATTACCTCCACTAATTAAATTTGTGTAGCGGGGCGCATTTACCACAGAGCGCATTAGGCGCAAAGGGCCTGACTCTCTATGGGGCCACATTTCAAAATTGGGTATGAATTTGATTAACTGAAATAGACTTGTACTTTTGAAAAAAAACAACATGCTTTTTTGGGAATTTTTTCTAAAAAACCGATAAACTTTTATTATTAAAAATTAGTCTATTGGAAAGAGAACATCTTACGGCTGTTTTAGTATTTTTTGTGATAAAAAGTATTGGAAGAGACGCCCATGTTTTCTTAAGCGCTTTGCGATGACAACCGCAGCTCGGTACAGGATCATCCAAAATTGAAAATTCGAATTTTTTAGATAATATATGAAATTATCTAGGCGCTATCGGGCCCGATTTCAAAAAAATTATTTTGTGCCAAACTGGCAGCTGTGCAAAGTTGAAGCGTCAATATTTAACAAAAAATTACTCGTCTTTCGAGTGTAAAAAAAATCTAGGCAAAAGAAAAGGAAAAGCTCCCGATAGCGCTTAGATTTTTAACCCTAAAAGCCTGCAAAGGCTCGAGTTAATCGATTCATTCATTTTTTAGTTATGTGTGTCACCGACTTTGAAAACATGATTTTGAGGAAAACGCGTTTAAAGTTTTGGGACTGAGCGCTACATCGAGAAACACATACCTACTTACACGCGTATAACTTTGTCAATTTTGGTCGGATTAACTTGACACTTTCAGGGAATATTTTCAAGATATTGTACTTCAAGAAAATATAAAAATCGATTTTTCGAAAATTTCTAGGTAGGCCTCCCCTCTTAATCAATTTCTTACTTGTCGTATATTATGTTGAACAGTCATCTAATTGTATCCAGCCATTTGCATATGCAGTTTTTTTTTAAAAGGTGATCGAACTGAATCATTATAAACTAAATACTATCATTTACATTGCACATTTTTTATACGACTTTTTAAAAAAATATTTATAGTCCTATATTTATATAACATTTTCGGTTTTTTTTTATTTGTAGAACATGCTGACAAAGATTGTACGAAAACGTGTCAGACATACTGAGTGTATACATTAAGTTTCACGTAGAATTACCATAAATTAGTTAACTAGGTACATTCTCGCGATTAGAGGGTGACAATCCGTCATAATTGAATCCGTCAATCTAATGGGCTGTCTCGTATTTTCATACGCGTACAAATTTAACTTTCCGGGTATCAATATTGCTCCAGTTTTCGTGAAAAAACACTTAGGAGACATCACTCAAAAGAGAAAAAAAAAGAAAATATAATGCGTGTATTTATTTGCCTTTGCTGGTCAAAGGCTCGTCAAAATAATTGTAATATATTATATGAATATTTATATATACTTGTGTGCATAAAAATCGACGTGTACTTTTAATAACAAAGCGGTGACTTCATTTGTATAGTAAAATATAGTGAAACATTGTGTAGATTATTTAAACATAAATAATGTCTGTGTTGCGTCGATCGTTCATTGTTCGAAATACCCTTAGCATATTCAATGATATGGATAAATGAAAATAATTATGGCGATATCATCGATATACGTATGTTGGAAAGCAAAATGGATTTACTAAATATACATGTTTCATTAAATATATGACTGTTACGTAAATGTGTTGTTACTTGTAGGAAACAATATTCAAATGATCCTCATATTGCATAATACTTATGGTTCTACTTTTCGCAACATTAATAAAATCCACGAAGTCCTTATCACGTGTTCTTTAAACGTTATACTTTTGAAAATTAATATTTCCGCGATAGATGATTCTACGCTTATCGTTTAAAATGGTACAATCATTTAATTAATCTACTTTTCCTAAATACAACCTTTCTTCAAAAAACACTGCTCTGAGAAAAACGAATTTTAGTAGTTTGAATTCTATAAATCACTATGAAATTTTACATCATCAATCCTTCACATATGATCTTGAAAATATAAGAACGTGGTTAAATAACACTAAAGTAATTTAATTAATTAATTGCGCGACAGAAATTAGAATGGTTCCACTTGGTTTTTTTACGCGGTTGAGAATCGCGTAAATGGCGTCTGCCAGTACAAAAAAAAATACATACGTAGGAGAAAAGCCCGTCTATGTTGTAAAAATATTTATTTCACATATTTGCACAAAAAGAATAATAATGAAAGTTCAGAAAAATAAATTTAAAGTTTATTCGCTGTCGCTGTCAGTATACTGTACTCAACAAGAGTCAACCTTTTTTTTAACTAGTTCGAACTTACTATCTTCCTCACTAAAAATATTTGGCACTGCTACTTCATTTTCATTATCAGTGTGTCTCCTTTTAGACGAGTTTTTTTTTCAAAATTGCGGAGTCGCAACCGCAGTGGCAAGTTTGACTTTCAGCAGCGGCGGTTGCCACATTCAGATGTTGAATAGAAATATATATATATATATATATATACACCTACATTTTCTGACCGCGTAAAATTAAGACCGCATATATAAAGTACCGCCTAAATCGAAAAATGAGTGTAATACAAGAAGAACATTTTTCAGTTTAAACTACAGATAATAGTTCTATAGACAGTTCTTAGTGTCTGTCAAATAATTGAAGTAAAATTGATATATAGTTTAGAAACCTAAAAGTTATTAGAACTAATGTATAAATATTTATATTGCCAAAAACCGCTGCAGCTGGCTGACGTACGATGTTAGTCTTCCGTTGTTCCGCATATAAATAAACAAAAATAAACACATACTTGAAATCATAATTATAATTATAATTGTACAGGAAAAAATATAAATCTCTATATGTATATATAAAATTGTTGTGTCACTAACTGATTCATCAACGCCCAACCCACGCCGCTGAACCTACTTAGAAATACGAAATTCGGAGAGTATAATTTTTCGAAGAAAAATTTTTTTTTTCGTTCGGGTATTTTTTTTTCAAACCGGTGAGTGTGGGTTCGCGGTGTTCCCTTGTAAGGTCACCAACCTTGTCAGAGGAATCAGGGACATCCTCGGACACTCCGGGACTACTCAGCGGTTTTCGGTAACGCGAATTGCATCATTAACAAAAAAATCAAACTTTGAAAATGCTTTGCAAATTAATAATTTCCATGTTTGTATTCTACTGAGAAGTTGGAAAGTGGAATTAGAGAATAATTTTTAAAAAAAATAAAACCGCTGCACTGGGATTTGAACACTCCATCTCCTGATTGCAATTCATACGCGCGAGTCACAGCAATGCGAATGAACTGAACATGGCCGACAGCAACGCACACGAGCAGGAGTAGGGATATGCTTGCGTGCAGTGCGATGCGAGCAAAGTGGCGGACGGCGGTAGGTTATGGTGGGGATAAGCATTTGTCCCACGCAAGGTTGCCAGGAAAATCCCTACCGTAACGGGTACACCTATAGCACGTGACCGTCATTCCACACGTCACCGAAGCCAAGTGACGTCACATACATGTCACGCCACAGCGATGAAATGTGGTACTAATCGGTACATCATCACGTCTGAAACACGGGGAACGCTTATGTTTGAAAAATATAAGGTCCTCTACATCCATGTTTCTATTAAAGTGAACTGAATTAATATATGTAATATTGATGAGATCTAAAAGAAAACACAACATAATAATGGAAATATTTATTTACGAATTTATTTTGCTCAAAAAATTCAAGTAATGTATCCTATTATAATTTACTATGTATACGTATAAGGCCATAAAACGTATTTCTCTATTTAGTATTTACAAATGTACATAAAATATACATAAAATATAAAACTTATACTACAAAAATTAATATTATAGTTAAAGTATATAATAATGTACATATAAACAGGACATATGTATATATATACATATTAACAACTACAATATATATATTTAAAAATATAATATTTTCTAAATGTCGCTTGTCTCGTTGTCACTTTCATCTGTATCATCCGGCAATAAAATCCCAGCAAGTTCTTCCGGTATACATTCTTTCCTATACATGTTGTTATTAAATAACTTTAACATGTTATCCGTAATATTGTAATCTAAGCTGTTTGTATTTTTATTGTCTAAATCTAATTTAATTCTAGTTAGCGCAGCTACCGTTTGAGGCTTCAATCTGTTTCTCTCTTTTGTTTTTATTTCTGTTACAGTGGAAAAAACTCGTTCAACATCAGCGTTCGAATGGGGCAGCGACAAGCACAACTGTGCTAGTTTTGATATGTTTTTAAATATATGTTTCCCAAAAATATCGTTAGTGTTGCTAATTTGGTGCCAGAACTTAGGTATACTCAGTACTTGCAAGTCCTCCATTTCTTGGCATGAAAAATAAAATGGTAATAAACGCCACTCATTTAATACATTGTCACGATTAAATTTTGACCTAAATTTGCTTAAAATACAATTTAATTGGTCATTCTGATGTTCAGAAATTTCTAAAGCTATGCGCGGGCTTAAAAATACTAGTGAATATAAAAATGGCTCGTTAAATGGCAATCTTTTGGCAATATTTTCGAAAGCACATTGATAAAATTTCTTTATATTTGTATAAAATTCTGTAAGTTGATCAGTTTCTAAAGTACTATTTATAATTTCATTAATTGTTGTCATAGCTGCGGATCCAATATAAATTTTTCGCATTGGCAATAAATTGGCTTCATTATACACATCTATTTCGTGTATATTTGGAGCCATAATATACTCAGACTTTATAAAATTGCCTCCCAATGTTCGTAACAATCTGGAGCATTCAGGGAGCAGGCAATGAAGAAGAACTTTCGGGCTCTGAAATGGAGCATTGATCTCAATAAACATGTTTAATACATACTCTAAAAATTCCACATATGCTTTAGTATAAAGGCAATTAAAATTCCGAAATATTTTGCTTGCGACTTTGGACTTTCCTTCTGTTACTGCCTCTGCAAAGACAGCATATAAAACTGACCACTGATTTAAAACTCTCGTCGCACATTCAGATAGCTCTAACCATCTAGTTCTTGATGGCTGTAGACGTTTTTGGTTTGCAACATTTATAAAATCTTGTATACCTTCCAAAGGGCTCTGTTGTTTAGGATTTCGTGAGAAGAATGTATAAATCGAATGCAAAAATTCCTCTATGTGGGATGGCAAGTATTGGCACGCATGGGATGTAACCACATTCATGGAATGGCATATGCACGGGAATACAGAAATTTCATCATTGTCTGATAATAAACGAGAAATCAATGAATTCGGTCTTCCCATCATTACATCTGAATTGTCGACGCATACACCAACGATATTGCTCACAGGTAAATTATATTTCTTTAAAGAATGTAGAACACACTTGTGTAAGTTTTCTGGTGTGCATTCCTTAATTCTAATTGAATCTAATAAATATGTGTGTATCTGTTCTTCGTGGACATACCGAATTAAAAACCATAAAAGTTTTGTATCTGATATATCCGTGGTTTCAGCGATTAAAATGGAAAAGAATTTGCCATGCAATATGTCTGTAGTTTCTAAAATAACGGATTTATCTAGAACGTTTTGAATGATTGCTGAGATTTTACTTCTTTTAAGAGATATGCGTTTAACTACATTTGGATCCGCCGGTGCTATTTGCGGTATTTTAATAAACTGTTTGAATGAGTTAAAGGATCTATTGTGTTCTATTATGTTAATGCAGAACCTTATTTCTGACACCTTTACGCTTTCCGTATAATTTCTTGTTGGTTCAATTGTTCTTAGTGGTTTTCCTTTTTTTCTATATTGCATGTTTATGTTATGCTTTTTGCGCTGTTGATGTTTTTGTAGCTCGCTTTTGCCCCCCACAACAGTTTTGCAGCAAACTATGCATTCTGCTTTGTACGGATCCTCGCATTGTCGAAGCCAGGGTTTAAAATCTGGGTCCTCCAGCCAAGCCTGGCGGAATGCTTGCCTCCTTGATTTCCTTGATTTCTTTGCCAGGGAGGGAGCGTTATCACTGCCTATTCATAAAATACTAATTTTTATTCACACAATATTAAAAAGCAATTTCAAAAAAATAAACATTGGACAAAGGAACTATGTTCAGTTTATAAATCATAATTCCAGAAACTCTTAAATTAAAAATATATCTTACTTGATTCATTCTCTATATCTGAGGTTTTAATAGCTGTACAGCTAGGTCCAGCAACACTGGTATCAATGTCTGTATAAAATATCCATTATTAGTACATTTCTAATATCATAACAGTACATACTAAAAAACTTCAAAAGAAGAAACTAATGAACATAATGTTTAGCATATCCTTGTTAAAGAAGTTACTTTAATTTTTCAAGAAATGATCATTTTTAAAATTATACTAATGTAAAACTATTAAATATTTTGCTTACCCGATTCCTTACTCATACTGCAACTTTAATCACAATTCACAAATGTCTTGCGTGGCGTTTACAAAAGTTGACAAAAATATGATTCGAAAGCGTGGCATGAATTCGCATTTGCGTTCTTGCATTGGTCACTTCGCTTCGCTTTGGTGTCACTTGGCTTGACTTCAGGGTTGCCAGCAGGCAGCGATGCCAGGAATATCCCTGTCACCCAGGGGACATACGCGTAGTGGAGGGGGAACCAACCTCGGCGTCGATTGGTTTGAAGCCAGCACCTACCTGGGCGTCGATTGGTTTAACGTCACGGCGGCATCACGCGCATGCGTGACGTCTCCCCCCCCTCCACTACGATTAGGATCTTCCTGGCAAACGTGCTTTGCTTGGCGTCGGTTGGTATGACGTTCCAGCATCAGCGTACACACATATATCGTCACTGCTGTAAGTGTTTCCACTCCACTACGCGTAGGGAAAAACCTAGCAACCCTGTCGCGTCCTACAATTTTGGTTACAGCCGTCGTTAATGTTAGCTGTGCTAAACATAAATCTGGCAACAGAGTGGGATTTCAGTCTCGGTAGAAACATAACTCAACCAGTGTGGCTGTCCGCGGGTTTAATAAATGTTTATTTGTGCAATTCATGAAAATAAAATGTGATATAGTGTGCAATGTAGCGCAAATTTGTTACTTATTTTATTAATTATATTGATTTTTCTTCTATTTGTGTGTAGCATAGTTGCTTAGTAGAGGCTACGTTTCGTCTTTTTCATTTTAGTTTCTTCCCTGATAACCAGGTCTGCCGGCAGATCCGGCGCCGTCTATGTCCGCATTCAACTACGGTTCTGCCGGCAGACCCTGACAAGGCAGGATCTGCTGCGGATCTGCCGTTGATCTGCCGGCAGATCCTGCTGCCCGTCTGACACATCCAATAGCGCCATCTGAAGGCAGGGTCTGCTGCGGATCTGCCGGCAGACCCTGCCTTATCAGACCCTGCTGTCCATCTGCTGACAGACTGCAGGCAGGGTGGTTATCAGGGTTACGGTAAAATTTTCTAAATTAACAATGCCTTGGCTTGCTGTGTTTCCGGATGTAAGGGTAATTATGACAGCACTTTAAAATCTGACAATTATATATCCGTTTTTTTCCAAAGAATGAAGAATTTAGTTCAAAATTTTCAAGACTTAAATGTAATTGGAAATTTTTTAGATTTCATAAATAAGCATAAAGAAAAACTTGAAATTTCAGAATGTTGGGCTATTAAATTAACGAATTCTAGAATTTATTTTTATAAACTTGATTATGACAATGATCTTTTAGTACTCTATATTCAAATTGTAATGAATGAACAAATGAAATTAAAGGTTTTTCAGAAAGGTAATGAAATTTCATTTAATCATTTGCAGTGGGGAATTGCCTGTTAACATGAAATTGTCTAGGTGGTCTCAACTTCGAAATTTTCGGATATGATATAAATTCATGCTGCTTGATGTACCTGTTCAAATAAATTCGTATTCTTTTACTAGCATTGTGATGATTTTTCAGTTGACGTAACTCCCTCTTTAGAAGTATTTAATAATGAATATTTATCTAAATATATTTTACACGATTCAATTAAAATTTATATATCCGGTTATGGGTCTCATTCTGTTCCCAAAAAATTAAATTGTAGTATCTGTAAGATATTGATTGTAGAGTATAAAGGAACTGTAGGAAATATATATTTTAGTCATTTACAAAGAGCAGGCCTTTTTATTCCCACTGAAGAAGTAATAACCCTGATAACCAGGTCTGCCGGCAGATCCGGCGCCGTCTATGTCCGCATTCAACTACGGTTCTGCTGGCAGACCCTGACAAGGCAGGATCTGCTGCGGATCTGCCGTTCATCTGCCGGCAGATTCGCAGCAGATCCTGCTGCCCGTCTGACACATCCAATAGCGCCATCTGAAGGCAGGGTCTGCTGCGGATCTGCCGTCCATCTGCCGGCAGACCCTGCCTTGTCAGACCCTGCTGTCCATCTGCTGATAGACTGCAGGCAGGGTGGTTATCAGGGAACCTTATTGATTCATATGTGTGCAATAATGGAGGCCATAATAAATGATAATAACTTGAAATCTTATTTTTGCAGTCTGAGAATCACAAAAATATTGTATGTAGATTCAAATATCTTACAATTAGTATTGGATCAAATTCGGATTAGTTAGCATTTTTTTAAACGTGTAATTCTAATATAGATTACCGCGATATTTTGTTTAAAGCATTAGGTTTTTCAAATATTTTATTAAATGACTATATAAAAAATATAAGCAATAATCATTTAGATATGAATAAAAATGTTGCTTCTCGTGAACACAAATTAAAGACTTTTAGTCAGATTAGTAGTAACAAATTTAACTTTTCAAATGTGTATTATCCAAAATGTGACTCATTTTTTAATATGTATGTATGTAGTTTGTTTATTTTATTTGATTAGTACCCTATTTGAAGATTTAACATTCTATCTTTTCCGTTCATTTCACAGTTTATTTCTGCATTCTTTGATTCAGATCATGGCATTGCTATTTTTTGTTTTCATTTTTATTACATTGTTGTTACTGTTGTTATGTTTTTATTTTATTTTATATAGTGGGATAATCGGGCTATTGGCGAACCACCCGCATTATAATTCAAACGGTAACGCGCCACGGTAGTACCCCCGAGGTGGTAAGGAAATTTACTGTATTTTATAAATACTATGAAAATTTTTACTATGCCTCACAAAGAAATTGTAGTATTTATATATTACTTCGTACGTAATTATTAAAATTTGTTGTATATTTGTATCAACTTCTCTAAAGAAGCGTTAATCAACGTCCATCAACAAACTCCACCGCAAGACGACGCAAAACTTGCCAGATTCCGAAGATTCGAGACAATTTCAGACAATTCGAGAGTCGGACTCCCGATGCTTGTAGAAGCGATGTTGCCACGTTGTTCAGCACGGCTAGTATTAAAGACGGCTGTGTTCTGGTATCACTGCTTTGTGGTTATGTCAGACAGTGTGACGATATATCACACCATCAGGCGTTCAATCAGATCACTATTTTCTTATCAAGTTTGCTGGAATTTTTAGTTTGGTAATTATTTATAAAAGGGTTGTCCTCACCGATTTCGATGACCTTGAAATGTGTTGTCGGGGGCATGTTTCTGAACAACTTTTTCCTTTAAAAAAGACTTTAGCTTTCGAGATATTCGCAAAAAACTGTGATTGGTAGTTGATTGTGGTTGGCCTTTTTACGGCCCCAATGGGGTGGGCCAACTTTTAGGAGATTTAAGATAAGAAAATGTCGCGGGAGGGCCGCTAAACTAAAGCCGAGCGACGGTAATATGTATAAGAAAAAGTTGTTCAGATTGTTAACCTTGACACATATTTGAAGATCATCGAAATCGGTGAGGATAAACATAAATAATAAATTTACATATTTGCTAAAATTATTAGACAATAATTGCTGTAATTATTTCACTTGACCCAGTAATGACTTATCTCAAACTCGTTTCAACATAAAACTTGGAAAATATGCAATTAATGTATAAATTATACATTTATATTTCCATTTTTGTAGTTCCTGTTAGACAATACAAATATATAAATATTTATACCGAAGTATCTTTCAGTATCATGTAGTAAGACATTAATAAGTAAATAAAACCTTAAGTTTCAAAATTTTACTTAACATACAGAAATACTGAAAAACAAGGAACGTCGATATTACCAAAATATAGTATTAGTACTTACATAGATAGTGAAGGTTGGTAAACAATATACAACAATAATTCTGAAAACAATTTTATTCCATAGAAATCCGAACTATTGTAATCGTTGCAACTACATTCTTCAACGTTGGTGTTACATCAATGTGAGATGAAATTCAAATTTAGTGGCATATCTCCTATTGCAGTTTAGATTTACCAAATACGTGTTACCAATTATTCTGTGCTTAGAAAAAGAAAGGTGTATACATATAAAAACAGATAATGCTCTACACAACACGGACATTCTTTTCACGAGTCTAAATGTAAAAGCACAATGGAAAAGTGAAAATATTCTAATCTTGCAAACAAGTGCATTGTACAGTACTTATGTAACACACACTAGTTACGAACTTTAAAATGCAAATGTTTACTTGTTTCACTCTTAACAGATATTGAAGTATGATTAGCACACGCAGAAAAAATTATTTTGATTAAATGCATTTTTCATACGTGTACATTTTAATGTGCATACCATCTAATACCATTAAAAGAGGAATATTGTATGGAAGAATGTGGAGCTAACATTTTTTCAGCTATTTTATATTCCGCTTTAATATACAAGACGTGCGCTGCTCAATAGGGGTAAGTATTAATGGAAATGAAATTAAACAGGTATTTATGAAAGAAAGATGATGCTAACAAATTCTAGCTCACAGTGTATAAAACTTCAATTGATTGTAATAAAAAGTAGTACAATTCAGGTAATTTGTTTCTTCCAATTTCAATTTATACACTTCTTTCGGCAGAGAATTAAATCGATAGCGTTGAAGAAAAAAGTGATCATTGGAATGAATGGGTCATACAATAAAGACAGCAACAGTTATATGCAACAGCTAAATAAAAATGCAGTCATTATAGCACGGTATCTAGTTGAACGATCTACAATTCTCCACTCTTGGCTACCACAATCTTCTTTGAAGTTTTCCCACTTTGAGATCCCATTGTCTCCAACTAAAACACAAAGCAAACAACTGTTAATCTCTTCGCTATGAAAAGTGAACCGGCATTCTGCGAGTCTATCGACTCTTCTCTGAATATTAAAAAGATGACAAATATACCATAATAAACTAGCTTCACTGAATTTAGAAGTTATTTATACTGAAGCTCAAAGTATTAGCAATTTTCAGATAAATTTATCGGGAATGCTACTTTAACAAAAAGAAATAACAGAATAATACTAGATGAAATAAGTGAGTACATACCTTCTTAACAACATCCATTCCTTCAACGACATTTCCAAATACAACGTGTTTGCCGTCAAGCCAACTGGTCTTGATGGAGGTAATGAAGAACTGGCTACCATTTGTGTTTGGGCCAGCGTTTGCCATAGAAAGAATTCCGGGTTGAGTATGTTTCAACGTGAAGTTTTCGTCGTTGAATCTCGCGCCATAGATCGACCTTCCACCAGTGCCATTATGATTGGTGAAATCACCACCCTGGCACATGAAATTTGGGATCACCCTATGGAAACTGCTTCCTGTGTAGCCAAAGCCCCTCTCACCAGTACAGAGGGCTCGGAAATTCTCTGCTGTCTTTGGCACCACATCGTTTCTCAACTAAAAATTAAATTAACATTTCGTTCACAGACAATTGTATAATATACAAAACAGTTTACAATGTAAAATTAATTCATGAATAATAAATAGGTCCGCATATCTTACCAAAATGGAACTTTAATACTTTAAAGGCTACATTTATTTAATTTACTGTTTTTTGCAAAAATATTTCATTTCTTAAAGCATCATGTTGTATTTGATAATCTATTTTATTTGCATTCACTTTGCCACTTACTACTTTTATAATATATTTCAAACATTTCCGTTTGAAATCTTACACGGCATCTAAATATAAATTCTGACTGACCTTAATGCGAATTACATCAACCACTTTTACATTCCAAGTAAACCATGCTTTGTTCTAATATTGTTTGGTAATAATATATTAAGCATTGTATTATTCGGTAGAATGCATTAATATAATCTAAATAATTAATCTTTCAAGATATTGTACAGGTTTCTTATGCTCAATGAAGCGTAAATAAATTTACTATTTATATAACAATATTTATGCATTATTGGTAACTATATATATATATATATATATATAGTAATAAATCACTTTTCAATCCCTAGATAAAAGAATTTTTATTTCCGCCTCGTATCATTGCTAACTTGTCCGGAAAATTTTCAATTTTTCTACTTTTTTTAAACACATTTCGAATAAAAAATATACAACTCTATTATTCTACTTTACTGCGACACCTAAAGCCACCAAAATACCTAAGAAAAGGCAATTCATAGCCACGGTTTAAGTTTTCACCCGTAAAGGATACATAATCGAACGTGTCAGCAGCAACCAGTGAATGGAAAATTTTGTGATTCAGTAGAAATTCGAGTGCATTGGAAATATGATACGAGCTAAGCAGCCGTGCGGTTTTTATCGAGGCCTAATACATCATACAGAAAATAGATTTTATTTTACACGTGTAAGATAATTTGGGGTATGCTAAACCTGAATAATAACGGTTTTATGGTACTCAATCCGGAAATCGAGTCGCATAACCGGCTTTGAAGGAAATCCAAGATGGCTAGTCATGCGGGGATTCTAGCGACAACCCGTTTCATATACGAAAAACACGTTAATTGAGGGAAATTGTTGCTCACCTCCATCACGATACGACCCACAGGCTTATCGTCTGCGGTCATGTCGAAGAAAACACGCTGTAAAGCCATTTTCTTGGCGGCTGCGGTGAATCCTCGTACGAGCAATGCAAAAGACGATCGTCTCGGCCGGGCGGTGGCTCCCAAATGGCTCAAATGGCTGAAGGTCGAATCAATTGACAGCCGGCAGATCGACCTCAACGCCATGTTCGAATGTTGCTATACCTCTGAAATCGATTTTAAGCAACTCAATCTTTCGTTGCTGGACAGTAATTTGGCCTGTATTGGATTTTTTGGATAACCAGCTATTCTTTGGTACGATTATTATGTAATAAAACGGAGATTTTCCGTTTGGTGGCGACAATTATTGAACGAATAGACGTGCTTTCCACGTTCGACCAATCCGCTGCTGCGTTTTCTCTGCTCATACACAGTAGCCAATCATGTGCCGCATTTTTAGTACACGCAACAGAAAGAACGCGTAAAACTTTGTTAAGGCTTACACAATAAACAGATTTTGGAAAAATAAGATCATAAGGCAATATTAAATGTATAAATTGCATCAATTATATGTATAAAATTCATTTTATGTAATTATACATTTTTATATTTTAAATACTCGTCATGCTGTATTTTTGTGCCCCATATAAGATTTATGGGGCCTCTTTTGTATGGTGAAATGGTGATACACTTATATGGTGGCGCTCTAAACGTTGCTATGTAGTGGGTATCGGAAATTTTTCACGTGCCAATAGTTTTCAGCCTAGAAGATTACTTCCGTTCCTAACCGCGTAATGATAATTGTTAGACTGTTCAATATTTGCAGGAAAAATTTGTAAAGTTTGTAAAAACCGATTAAAGAGTAGCACATGCAGCTCATATCATAGAAATAAAATAATATCCTTCCTAATAAAATAATGGCTTCCTACGAAATTAAAGAGGTTATTTGTTTCTACGACTGTACGCATTAAAAGTTAAAAAATTTATTCAAATCTTTGCTATTTATACTTTCATCCTTTTCAGTATTTACCTTTAAATCATATCTTATCTACAGAAACATTCTTTTAATTCATACTGTGAGTAGTGTGCAATTATACTATATAATGCAACTCATTTGACAATAACCAAAGGATGTTATGTCACACATTGCCTTGGATCTTCATAATCTTGATTGTGGACCAATCAAGATTCTGCTCAATTTCATTGTGCATGATTGTGCATCTGCGCCGAACATGACACTCGGGCTCGCATAACACCATCACGGACCTGAAGGACAGTGCATTGTTGCGATCCCCGCCCTAGCGGTGAATAGCTGAAGTTCCTGAGGCGAAAAGTTTGTACAAAGTAAATCGAATATAATAGAAAAGAGATAAGGGAGAGTGTTTAAACATTTAATATTAGGGTTCACCTCCTATCATAAGCGCTCGAAAAACATTGTACTGGTAAGAAAAAAGGAAATTACGAAGAAGCCTGTTTCTTCTTCTGGTAATTTGTCGTCGACCTTGTAATAGTCCAGACGTGTCATAATAAATTAAGAATTGTTATCACTGCATGAATCGGAACGCACCCGTACTTTTTTCTTTTATTGCTGAAATACGAATATCGAGCTACGTATTTACATGCATCGTAATACTTTGTAAAATAAAATGGGGAATGGGGAATTCAAGGAATATGTAACGAAAGCTTATGTTCTTCGAACTTCCAAAAGAAGAGAAGATCTATGAGAATACCCTTTCGATTTTTGATTGGAAAAAGTAGGGCGAACAAACCAATTTTATAATGATGTTTATAGGTTAGGGGCCGATTTCTTCACCTTCAGTAATCTTTCAGTTAGAGTTATGTTCCACATAACTGCCAAATGATAGCATTCAATTGGTCGACGAATGCCACATGATAGCATCTAATTGGTCGTTCACTAACCGGGACTTTAGTCGGAGGTGAAGAAATCGGGCATAGGTTAACTACGAACACGAATTTGTATCTGAATGATACGTCGTGTCCCACTCATAAACCCGCTACTTTAAGCTTCCGTTACCGCTGTTTATAAATAAAACCTTACCGTTACAATAACCAAAGAGAACCACTGTATCTCAAAAACCCTCTATCGAGAAATAACTTAACTAAATGGAAAACGCGCCCGATTCAATTACGCCATACCCATCTATAAACCTTCGCGTATTCAATCAATTTAATGAAATCGTTTAAAATTAATAAATAAAATAGTGTAAGAATCATTCATAGAATTTCATGGCAAGGAATGGATATAAGGAACATTCTTAACGGCACAATGAATTAATTGCTGTAAGATTATGCTTGAATAAAAAATTGAAATATTTACAGACAATACAAGTACCTACGTACAAATCTAATTTCACAAATTTATTATTATATATTTCGAACGGAGGCTTAATTCTGTCGGTAAAGAAGTAATTAATTTTAATGTACTTGTTTCACTCTATTGTCGATAGGCGTCACTAAATAATTTTCTATCACGTACGACATTCTCGATTCACATATTTTATGACAGAATATTTATGAATGTTTAGAACGAACATGTGGAATTGTTAACTATATTTAACGCATGTCAAATAATTTTGTCGGAGCACGAAGAATTCTGGTTCCATAAAAAGGCAATAAACGTAAAGGTAACTATTAACTAATTTTGCTTCGACCATATAATATTTACATGAAAACCAAATTTATGCCTGTTATTGTTACGCTGTCCTGTAAAATATGGGTGTTTATAAATACAAATTTTACCGACGAATACTTTCTGTAATAATATTGTTTAAAGCATTATAAACCTCATACTATGTAGTATGATCAGATATTCTTTTAATTGATGTTATGTTATTTTGATTTATACCCTGATCCATTTCCAATGTTGCTTTCTCAGTGTAAATGATTTTTAAAATTTTCAATGAACTATATTTATTACCGAACCATTATTTCTTAATTTAATTTCTTTCTGTAATTAACGTCTTACTGCATCTTTCCATGCATTGCTTCCAAAGTTAGAATTTATGTGTCTTCATAAATCTGCTATCATTAGTGTATGTTCAAATGTTAACAATAGAAATAAACATTTCTAATAGTGTTATATACTTGTATTTAACTAATACTCATTTAAAGCATAGATCTTTGAATAGATGAATGAATTATAAATACAAAAGCCAATGCGAAAAAAGTTTCTGCTAAATATAAAGATTCAGTTAGATTACATTTTAATTCAGAATATTAGTGATCGCTATTGTTCACATTTTCTTAGGTCTATGTTTTGTATAGATTCGGCGTGCAATGAACTACATTTAAGGCATATGAAACATATCGAATGGTACAGAAAGTAGATGAAAGTAGGGTAATTAGAAATTGTTTGTAGGATATTGTACTAACAGATGATATCTAATATTAGATATAGTCTCACGACTGGACATTTAGTCAAGCGATGCTTTTGGACCCAATATCGTTTTTACAACATTAAAATGACTTCTTTGCTGGTTCCTCCGGAATCAGTTCGAGGAATGACATGTTTGGATCGCACGGCATTTTCAACAACTATAGAATTGCCATGTTTAAAATTTCGTGACGTTACACTCTCGAAGATAACGCCACTGCTGAAAAAGTATATGTTCAAAATGCGGAACTTTAAACCGATTCAAAGCATAGATAACGAAACTGTTGTGTATTTGAATCCCAAGTCGGTACAACATTTCGAAGATATCAATGAAAAGGACAGAGAGCAATTATCAGGAGTATATGAACGTTTCGAAACGACAGAATTAACTTTGAATTATAATAATTGGCGGACCAATGACCTATTGAAAGCTATTCTGCCTGAAGGAATCGACGTACCAACTTCGTATAGCCTGATAGGTCACATTGTGCACTTGAATCTGCGAGATGTACATTTACCATTTAAGACAATTATCGGTCAGGTTTATCTCGATACCATACCAGTCGCTCGAACAGTTGTGAACAAAATAAATATTATCGACACAATCTTCAGACATTTCACTATGGAAGTCCTTGCTGGCGACAACGATACCGTCACAGTATCAAAAGCGAATGGTTGTACCTATGAATTGGACTTTACTAAAGTCTACTGGAATCCTAGATTGAGTACAGAACATTTAAATTTGACAACACTTATGAAACGTAATGGTGTTTTATATGATGTATTCGCTGGAATTGGACCGTTTGCTATGCCCGCGGCTCGTAAAGGAATTAAAGTACTTGCAAACGATTTAAATCCGGAGTCTTATAAATGGCTTCAGAAGAACGCTATTACCAATAAAGTTGAAACTAATTTCAAGTCTTTTAATATGGACGGCAGAGATTTTTTAAGAAATATTGTTAAAGCTGATCTTTTAAATAGACGAACTAATAACGAAATCGGACCAGAATATATAGTGATGAATTTACCGAGTCGTGCTGTTCAATTTTTGGATGTGTTGCCTGATTGGTTTGCTCAGAAGGAAATGGAAAAAATATGTTCCCAACCACCAATCGTACATCTATACTGTTTTGTAAAAGCGAACAAAGGAGAAGATGCTTGTAAATTTGGACAGGCGTTAGTAGAAGAAAAACTTGGTTGTCCGTTAAATGATTCTTTGTTAAATTTACACAACGTTAGAAATGTTTCTCCGTTTAAAGAAATGATCCGAGTGTCATTTCTGTTAACTAAGAACATATTAAGAGGCGAGGAGCCAGCAACGAAGAAATTAAAAGTGCAAGATAATTCCGATGTATCAGTAACTGGTAATATTGCAGAAGAGAATGGGAAAGAACAAGGGATCGCAGAAGCACCAAAAGACCAAGAATGTATTCAAAATAGCGACAGTTCGCAGCGTTAAACTAAAGGCGAAAGCGCAAAAGGTGGTGTCCAATTTGAAAAAAGTAAGTGAATTCTTACAAGCAGTATTGTACTAATGAATACATTTGATTGCAAATGATGAATTTGTATTTTTCAATACACGGGATTAGTGGGGTAAACAATAAAACAATACAATATTTATATCGTATAGAATAGCACGGACATTGCGATTTCTCATGCAATTTTCCTTCGTTTCAATAGTTGGATTTAAAAGGACACAAAACAGTCAAGGGGTGTGAGAATAAAACAGCGCAAATAGACGAACAACTTCAGGAATTACGCAAAGAAGTACAACAGTCCAAACCGAAGATGAAGGCCAATAATGCGAAACATGGGAAGAAGAGAAAAGTGCACAATACAGTGCCAGTACAAACAGATGTAACAACTTCTCTGGTTGAACAAATGCAGCTCTGATAAATATTTCTCCCATAGCACCTAAGACTTTTCCAATACACTGTTACCATTTGTTAATGAAAGTATTTAATAATATTCGTTTATTTTATACAATGTAATAAAAATATTGTATATTCTGTTTTATGTAAATTTTCATTGAACTGGCATTGTTACATAAAATAAATGTAATTAGAGATACAAATGCATAACTGAGTTACTTCTTATCACCTGTTGTTTACCTGAGATAATTATCTAAGCATGCTCAGGTGTTCGTCAATAAAATTTCATTTACTTAGTGATAAGTATATCGTCGCTTCTCTTTCATCAGTGTTAAGTCTCAAGTGGAGGAATCTTGAAGTGTTATTCCATGCTAAATCATATGTTTAAAAAATGCAGTTAAATGTATCGCAGTATTATTTATACAAGTTTTTGTTTTAATTCACTTAGGAAAACCATTCACGATGGAGGCCCATACTGCAGGCTTGATTGTAATAGGAGATGAAATTTTACGTGGACAAATCGTAGATTCAAACACATCATATTTGGCAAAAAAGTTGCGAGCTTCTGGTATTAAACTCGAAAAAATAACAGTGATTCCTGATATTGTGTGTATTCATTAATTATAATTATTCATTACCTGTCTTTACATCAATTAAAATCACGAAATTGCTACAAAGTACAATTGAGAGCTCGGATGCACTAAGGGGACTAGCGCTCGAAAATGCGTAAAAGAATTGTCCGAACGCTAAGAAAAATTGAAAAATTAAATTTTGTTAAACTGGATTTTAAAAAAATATAGTGTTGTAAAGATCGTCACAGCACACATTTTTCTATTTACAGTTTTTTTTTTGTCGAATCATTAGTATTTGAGATAAAAATTATAAACAAAAAAATTTCTTCGATCAAAGTTAATACCTTTTTAAACATAAATTGCGATAACTTGAGTAAATATTAACGGATCGTTATGAGACTTGAAACATAAAACTCAGAAAACTCTAGCGAAGCCGTAAAATGTATGCACAAAACACTTATGTTAAAAAATGTAATAATATTTAATTAAAAAGTAATACTGGACATAACACATGTTCTTTTTTTATGTTTCAAGTTTCATAACGATCCGTTAATATTTACTCACGTTATCGCAATTTATGTTTAAAAAGTTAATGTCTTTGATCGAAGAATTTTTTGTTGTTTATAATTTTTATCTCGAATACTAATGATTCGATTAAAAAATTGTAAATAGAAAAAATGTGTACCGTGACGGGCTTTACAACACAACATTTTTAAAAATCCAGTTTAACAAAATTTAATTTTCCAATTTTTCTTAGCGTTTGGACAATACTTTTTCGCATTTTCGAGCGCTAGTCCCCTTATTGCATCCGAGCCTTCAATTAACTATAACTATTTAAATGCTTGAAAAGTATTATTTAATTCAATATTAAAGATAATAAATTTGATTTAGGATTTCGATATTTTATGCCATTTCTTTTTTAATTATATATGAACCTCAAAAGTATTTTGGAAGTTTCATTTTACATTCTTAGTAGTGAAATTTACAAAATATGTTAATCGAAAGAGATTTACTTTTTGTAATATGCATGATTCCTTCAACTTGAATATCTGAATTCTCACTACGCATAATGTAGCCTTTTGTATTAGGTGGATGAAATTGCAAAGACTGTGAGCGAAGCTTCTAAAAACCATTCTGTTGTATTTACGTCTGGTGGTGTTGGACCCACACATGACGATGTAACATATGAAGCTGTAGCTAAAGGTTTAAAATTAAAACTTGAATTAAATAAAAAATTAGTTGAAATTCTCTCGAATCTCTTCCCTGAGGAAAAAGAAGCTCAACGTCTTGCCATTGTACCAACACCATGCGAACTTGTTCATGTTCATTTACAGAGTAAGTATTTTAATAAATAATTAACACATATCTACTATGTAATGTTATTTATTAAAAAGATATTTCTTTACCACCAATTCATGATATCAGTTCAATTGTAATAAATAAATTCTGAAATTATTCTAATGAATAATGGTAAATCAATTAAACTACTTGAGATTTATTAACTGATAAACACACAATTTGGTAAAAGTTATAAGAGGACTACCTTTCAGAAGACTACGTGGTGATAAAAGCAAAGAATGTATATGTATTGCCAGGCTCCCCAAAATATTTTGAGCCTGCTGTCGATACAATCATGCCACAGTTAAAAGGATCTACTCCTTTACACTCTGAGTATATAGATATTAATTTAAATGAACTATCAATCGTACAAGTTTTGGATGATCATGCACAACGCTGGAACAATATAGTCAGTATTGGTAGTTATCCTCAAACAACACCTGAACATTTCACAAGAATCACACTGGAGGGAACGAAGGAACATGTTTTAGAAGCAAAAGGAGAACTCTTGTATTCTTTACCGATTCAAAAAATACGAAACCTGAGCAGTGGGTTTACTAGTTATCATGCAAAGAAAGTTTTTGAAGATGGTGATAACCAGGAACACGTAAAGAGTGCATTAAAGATTTTGCAAGACTGTTATGAAAGGTAATGTATTTTGATTTGACCTTTATTTATCTTAATTAATAAATTAACGTCATTGATATACTATATGTACTCTCTTGAGACTATTCTTTAAATAAGCTATAGATTATTTTGCCTCCATCAGTTTAAAAAAGAATATGCTATACTCGTATTTTATATTTATATGTTTAGGTACAAGCCAGAAGAGATTTTTATAAGTTTCAATGGTGGAAAAGATTGCACGGTGGTGTTACATTTGGCTGCCATTATTGCGAAATTACAAAATATTACAACATTATTGTGTTTATATGTAACAGCTGATCCATTTCCAGAGGTAATATCAAACTTAATTAATGTGAATTAATTAGTAATAGAATGCATACATTTACTTTTTAAAAGAAACTGTACCTGTTGTCAATACCTTTATATTATTAAAAATTTTCCCGTAATTCTAAACATGCAAAAGCTATTTCAGATAATTAAATTATGTTGAATACCTAACAGAGTAAGTATGTGATTTTTCAATACTTTTTTAGATGGACACTTTTGTGGAGAGAGCTGCTCAGTATTATGGGTTGGAATTAGTGAGGAAGGAACGTCCCATGCAGGCGGCTTTAAGTTCCTTGTTAAAAGAAAGGAGTAACTTAAAAGCAAGCCTCATGGGAATGAGGAAAGGTGATCCTGGCACAGAGAACTTGGAGCCTTTCTCAGCGACCGATCCAACCTGGCCTCACCTAATCCGCGTGAATCCTATTTTAAACTGGACGTATGAGCAAGTGTGGAAATTCTTGTTAAAGCACAACGTGCCCTATTGTCCTCTATACGATGAAGGGTACACGAGTTTAGGAACAAAATCGACTACAGTACCGAATCCACGTTTAGAGGATCCCAATAACCCGTCATCCTATTTTCCAGCGTACACTTTAACTGACGAGTCTGCCGAGAGACAAGGCAGAGTGTAGCCAGAACGTTAGATTCATTTCTACGCAACAAGAAACTAGAATAGTGCAAATCCATACAGTATCTGCATCCTAGGCAACTTGAAAACGCTTAATACGAAAAGACAAGAAAAACTATTTTATATCTCCTGTACTATAAAATATTACATAATGGTTTGAAAGACATGCGTTATACAGTCCTAGGCAGAGAATAATATATACCAATTTAGCTTTATTGAAGTATTAACAGGGCCATAATTATTGTTATTCAAAAATGTAATTCCCCAAGTATTAAAGTAGTCGAAGTCTATTAATTAACTTAGAGAACTGTTACTCTCATTTGCTGGGGAATACGACCGTATTCAAATAAAGCTTAAATAATTGTAAAAGTATTGGTGTGCCTTTGTATGATTCCCAATTCATTAACGCGCCGGAGCCTCATTGATATGAATTAATGTACTATGAATGGGAAACGTTGCGACACGGTGTTAAGAGACTCCAGCCTGGAGAAGGCCTCGGGCCTGACGAAAATCAGAATCTTGACTGACGATCTGCATGATCAATTCGCATGACTTTGACGCACATTCCTGCTGACCCAGAGTAACCAGGGGATGATCCCCGGCTGATCCCCCTACGAAGCCAGCAAAGCTAGCGGATTAGGGTTTCGTCGGTTCAAGGGGGTAGGGCGGTATAAAACAGCCGGCTGATCAGCGGTATCAAGGAGAGGGGCTGGCAGACGGAGTGACCAACATGTCCAACGACAGTGTTCATTGGGAGGCAAGATACCTACCAGCAGGGCCACCACGTTTGCTGGGATGGAACGTTCCCGCTGAGGAAATAGTTCATATACCAGAACATTGGCTGGTCTATCCTGAGCCGAACCCCTCCCTTCATTATTTATTGGCCCTCCTCTATATCCTCTTCACGTTCCTCGCCTTGCTCGGGAATGGCCTGGTGATATGGATCTTTTGCGCGTAAGTCAACTTCTTTGTCGATAAATCTCGTCGCGCCACTGCGTGGTCTAGTTTCTCCAGTGATACGCGTGAGAGCATTAATTATTGTCGCGTGAATGTTATACAAACAGTTATACATAATTAAATTAAGCAACACGAACAATTCAACGTACTAATCATCTTGTGGTCCTTCTGCCGCTAGCGCCAAATCACTAAGGACACCCTCGAACATGTTCGTCGTGAACCTCGCGGTCTGCGACTTCTTCATGATGATCAAGACACCCATCTTTATATACAATTCCTTCAACACTGGTTTCGCTCTAGGCCACTTGGGTTGTCAAATATTCGGGTTCATCGGTTCCTTGACTGGCATCGGTGCCGCGATTACGAATGCGGCAATAGCTTACGATAGATATAGGTATGGGGTTCCGGTTATTCCTAAAGAAACCTGGCAGCAAAGTGCTATTGTTCAGTGTACAATGGAAAACCACTTAATGATTGTGTAACCAGTTACTAAATTTCGCGAGCAAATCTGTAAAAGGGAACATAAGTAACGATTAACATAAAGGAAAGCTTCCATCTTCCAAATGGGAGTACATGCCAAGAGGAAATCGATAAAGAGTAATTCTGAGTGGCAATAAAGGAGACTCTATGAGAACATTATTATGTAATAACAGTCTGAAATTTGCAATACTTTGCATCGGTACTTTCAAAGTACTTTCATTTTCAATAACTATCTACGAAGAGACTCTTGGAGACAGGGCTTCCCTTGAATTCAAAATTAGCAATCTACTTATCATTGTATTTCTTCATTTCAGCACAATAGCAAGGCCACTGGATGGTAAGTTGTCACGCGGACAAGTGATGCTATTTATCGTGCTGATCTGGACCTACACTATACCTTGGGGTCTGATGCCCGTGATGGGAGTTTGGGGACGTTTCGTGCCCGAGGGCTTCCTCACCAGCTGCAGCTTCGATTACCTGACCGACTCCAATGAGACGAGAATTTTCGTCGCCACCATATTCACTTTCTCTTACGCTATCCCGATGATGCTTATCATATATTACTACAGCCAGATCGTTAGCCACGTCGTCAACCATGAGAAAGCGCTTCGCGAACAGGCGAAGAAGATGAACGTCGACAGTCTACGGAGTAACGCAAACACGAACACTCAAAGCGCTGAAATTCGTATAGCGAAGGTATTACACATGATATTCTTCTTCCTTTTCATTTATGAATATAATATTTGTCATTTATTTAGTACGAATAGTGGTCTAAGAAATGGAAAATCCTTGCTGTGATAGTACGTCAAAATGATATACCCGTCCGTCCGTGGCAGGGGGTGAGAGCGGCAAGGAGTTTCTGACGTTATGTAATCACGTTACGCGATTATTAAATTATTGTCGGATTCGTAGAAAGAAAAGAAAAAGCTTCAGCTTCGCTTGTCATGGTTTAGAAACAAATTTTCATTTGTTGTGGATTAGAAGGAGAAATAGTACAAATTGAGGAATTTCTTTGGCATACTTTTGAGGCTTATTTTGTTTTTTCTTAATTTCTCTTAATATTCAGAATGAATATTTTTACTTCTAATATACAGTAGGTACCTTACGTTGAAAGATTATAATATTTTTCATAATGCAATTTTTTTGATATTTAAAGTTAGAAGAAAATTCATTGGCCGTTTAAGGCCACCAAATAGGCATTTCCGTCAGAGTAGAACTTAATTTTATAAATATCATTGGACCAGCCATGCAGACCATTTGACTTTGTTCAAATTATAATTTCATATTAATACCAAGAAAAATGATATTTGATATTATGTATTACATTATGTGTTACACGCAGAAATTCCGTTGGTAATAATTTTATGCTGTTTTAGTACCAAACGTGCCAACACGAGTTTGTAACAAAGGATTATTCAATTGCTCTAACTGTTATCAGTTTAATGTCTATTATGCGTGTTTGTTCGCGAGATTTGCCGTTAACTGTTTAACTGGTATAAAATGTTTCTGTTCGAAGGCTGCCATCACAATCTGCTTCCTGTTCATCCTCTCGTGGACTCCGTACGGTGTGATGGCAATGATCGGCGCGTTTGGCAATAAAGGACTGTTAACACCCGGTGTCACGATGATACCAGCGTGTACGTGCAAAGCTGTCGCCTGTTTGGACCCATACGTTTACGCTATAAGTCACCCGAAGTACAGGTAAACTTGTGAAGCAAAGTTGCAACGCGACATTAAACACTATAATAGTCTTAAGAACATTACCCTGATAACCACCCTGCCTGCAGTCTGTCAGCAGATGGACAGCAGGGTCTGACAAGGCAGGGTCTGCCAGCAGATGGACGGCAGATCCGCAGCAGATCCTGCCTTCAGATGGCGCTATTGGATGAGTCAGACGGGCAGCAGGATCTGCTGCGGATCCTGCCTTGTCAGGGTCTGCCGGCAGAACCGTAGTTGAATGCGGATATAGACGGCGCCGGATCTGCCGGCAGACGTGGTTATCAGGGTTAGATGTTAACAACTATGGAAGAGTCCGTCACGAGCATACCCTTTCTTTCACTTTTACTCATTATTCTTTCCAACTTGAAAATTGATTCATTAGAATATTCTCTGATGTTACCCAATACTTCAGCTAAGAGATGTTATCAGCTAACTATTTGAATAGTGAGACCGGGGTTTTACAAAGATTCTAAATGTTACACTATATCAGCTTGCTACTTGAGAGACAGGGGTTTACGTTTTCTGTGTTTAAAACTCAATCAGCGGAGCAATACGATGGCATATAAAGTAGGAGGGGGGGAAGGGTAGCTTTTTAATGACATGGAGCGGCCCATTGACGTTCTTTCGACTACTATAGCTTCGTCAAGTGTCTGACCAATAAGGTGGTGTCATCAGGTTCCCGATGAAGCCGGCTGCAATGTTGGCGAAACGTAGAAATACAATCCTAAGGGTCTCTAAAATAATCTTTATCACTCTATTGTAATGATGTCATGATATAGAGACAAAGGTGTTTGTTTTCAAAATTGATTCTGTTGTATAGAGTGAAATAAAGTACACGTGCGACGATTGTTTGGGACAGGTTGGAGCTACAGAAACGATTACCATGGCTAGAACTGCAAGAGAAGCCGATATCAGACTCGACGAGCACCACAACCGAAACAGTAAATGCACCACCGGCCTCGAGCTAGACTACAATCGAAAACTTTTGCTTCTGGAAAGCAAAAGATAGGGATATACCTTGGCGATTCACAGGATACCTTGTTTTCACTCTCTGTTAATAATACGCGATCCTTGTATAGCGAAAGCAACTGCAATAAAGCAACTTCCTGGCATATGTACTCCCTTGATTTTCCATCACCACAAACGCGCAGCCATTACCGTATAACATATCACATCGTAATGATACCGTGACTACTGGGCACGGTAGAAGATTGTAAACGATAATAAAAATTAAATAAAAAATGTTCTAACACTTTCAGTGGCATCGGTGGTGGTGGTTGAAAGTCATTTCTGTATTACATAAGTGGAGTTGGTGGTATCATACTCCGCCAGAAAACTCTATTCTTTCGGCTAAATTGTTAATTATACAGTAATGCGTAAGACCTTCTATCAAGATCTATAATTTGGGAAAGGAATGAAGTTGATCCGACGACTTCGAAATTTTAACACTTTGCGTGGCGTGCGAGGAAAGTGCATCTCGTGCACGGTTTTGGCGTGTTCACGCGTTGATATTTTCTGCAAAGTATCGAAAGTATATTGTTTGGGAGCTCCTGGATGTTTACTTTGGAAACAAATCAAGCTCAGAGTTCGCATTGTATTTCGCTGTCTCAGTGATTCTTCGCTCGCGCAGCCATCGAGTCTAAATTTTAATCTTTATATGCCTTGTCACGTCCCGGGTGGAGGTCTTTGGGGACAATGACACTGCGGGGTTAATGGAGCCCAGGCGAGGATCTTGAATCCTGCACACTGAGGGTAGAGGGATTTTAGGCGAGGATCTTGAATCCTGCACACTGAGGGTAAAGGGATTTTAGGCGAGGATCTTGAATCCTGCATCCTGAGGGTAGAGGGATTTTAGGCGAGGATCTTGAATCCTGCACACTGAGGGTAGAGGGATTTTAGGCGAGGATCTTGAATCCTACACACTGAGCGACCAGGGAAGGTTTAAAGGCGAAATTGTACCTGGGGGACACCCGTTAGAGCACTTGTGGTTTTTGTTCCGGTTCGGTAATTGGATTTACCGATGCATCTATATAAGAAATCACACGTAATGGTTCCGCGAAATCCGTCTAGGCATACGGCTGTACGCGGCCCATGTAAAAGAACGTTAGTAAACACTATAAGAACACTTGAGTTCGCGAACCGAGATCAGCTGTTGCAACAGTCTGTTATGGTTTGGAATCTTCGCGACCACAGGATAAACACAATAATGCGAAGCGTGATTTAAAGCAAAGCGGTTTATTAACTTTAGGCACGAATATATGCACATCGATAGAGGTTTAAGTAATAATAATAATATAAGAAGATGAACATGAATACATGAGGATAAATCAAAGAAAGTGCATGAAATACAATAAGCGTTAATACAAGAAAATAATATATGAAACACAACAGGCGTTAATAAAGTTCAATAATATGAGCGGTAAGCTTTAGTAAAGAATAGAATATAATCAATAAGCATTTATATGAAAAGCACTAAGAATTAGTAATACTAGGTGATAAATGTATGAAGATGATATGCCGTATATAGATAATTAATTAGTAATGGCTTACGGTAGTTGCCGTAGAACACTGAGCTTAAATTTGTTTAACACTTGTTTTAAGGTTGCAAAAGAAAGAACGTGTACCTTCGCGGGAGAGTTTCCGTAGAAGAGAGCTACTGTCTCTCGGCTCTCGTATTTATGTGATTCTCAAGATTGTTAGGGGTGAAGGGTGCGCGGTGTGCACCATGACTTGTGTACGAAAATGCGTCGCAGTACATTGTTATTAATAGAATTAGTCTTCCGGGGTTTTTATGTGGCCTTGTACGAAATATTCGCCGCAAGGGCTTCCGGGGTTTTTATGTGGGCTTTTGAAAAGAGGATACTCAGCCTATCGAATGGATTATGGGTGGTTTGATTGGAAAGGGGTGAGTGTGGTTTTGACTTGGAGGGTCTTAGAGAGGGAGTGAGACGTGGTCTCAATTTAAGAGTGTTTTGGGACGAGGGACTTTGGTGGAGTGATTTTGAGATTATTGGGAGAGACTTGAATTTATACCGCGCGAAAAATAGTGGGACGTCACAGCCTCATTAGATGTCCGTGAAAGTATCACCAATGGATTGACGAGCTTCTGATGGTAATAAATCTAAACTTTACCTCATTCGGGCAAAACATAATACGTAAGTAATTTGGCTATGGAATATGAAAGCGATTTGAATTACGTATAATTAAAAATAGCCCAATTAATCTCGTGTTTAGTTTCATATTCACCGAAAAAACTTCACCTATCCAGTGGTAATACTCTTATGAAGATTTAATAGACAACATAGAAATTACTATGGACACATATGCGTTCGTGAAGTGAATGGAGTGTGTCCGGGGAACTCCCATAGGCGTTCAGCGGCCATAGTTGAGATATGCGACTGGAGTAGTCCCGCACAGAGTGCACACTGAACGTTCAAATGTTCAGCAGCTCACCACCTAAAAGCTTATACATATAGTATTTCCCCGGCAAAGCCTTGAGCCACTCTAACGCAAGTGTTAAACAAAAACGAATGAATGTACGGGAATGATGGAAGAGTGAAACATGGGGAGTGTTAAATGCAGGCATTTTAAATCATAAGAAATTTCCATGCCTCACAGGATGATTGATAAAGAGATACTCTCGTACGAAAGAAAAACTGGCAAGTTACAACTTTATTCGCTTTTACATGCTACTCGCCTTATAACTACGATGCTAGGCCTTAGAAATTCGGAAATAATATATATACGTGACCGGTCGACTAAATCTGATTAGCTGGCGCTCGAAACATTTCGATATCGCGATGACGAATCTGTCGCGTAACCGCGTTGTATAATTCCGAATTGACTGTACACGTCGAACAATCTGTGTCTGGGACACTCGTCCCTTCGCAGACGCAAAGGACAAGGAAGAATTGATCACTAATTTCCTATTGTTCGAATGCTTGTACTCTTCTTCTAAATACCTAATAATAAAAGAATTGGATAAAATAAATTATCCCACATCCACCATCATCGATCACGCCTCGATTCCCAGATTCGTCTCGCTGAATCTCCAACGAAATATCGAAAAGTTCGAAGCACGAGTCAGCGCGGAACAAATGAAATGTCTTTTTCTTTTTTCGTGCCCTTTCGACGAGACCTACGGAACCGTGCAACCATTGAAGCGATTTCTTCGCTTCGCTATCCCCCACGACCTGGTCGGCTCGTTCAATGCCGCGCGCGATCTACGATGTGGCTCTCCCTTTGTACTATACGTTTTCACCGCTAATTGTGCTAACTGTATAATTATACGGTAATAAATAATAAATCACGTCCTGTACAGTTTCCCTAGGAACTTTCTACGTCCTACTATGTTAGTTCACAGAAGACATTGATTCTCTTTTTACTTTTCCTCCAGAGGCCCCAAGCGGTTACAAGGCGTGGAGATCCAGCATCGTATAACAGGTACGAGAAATGATAACGCTCAGGGAGGCGAGGGTGTACATATCCTAAAATCGTGTACGACCATCGTACGGGATTCTCAACGACGCGAACAATAAATGTAACACGATAACAATATTATACGATCGGTGTGTCGCACCTGTACGAGGATCAATCTGGAAGTTCTCGCGCGAAATGAAGTATCGGAGGAGTTGTAATATTGTACATACATTGTCGCGTATGTACCGCAATAAGGATACGTAAGACGCCTTGCTTACGATGGCGTAATGTTTCTGACAATTCAAATTGAAACGATCTTTGACTTTGGGATTAATGGGATACTTTGTTGACTAAATGCGGAGGAGTTTTTTTATCTTGTACACTTTAATTACTCATCCGCTTTTGGGGTACGAAAGAGAGTGATGACAGTGATGTTACTTGTTTCGAAATGGGGATATTATAAATAATCCTTGCTGCATGCTTCAGAATTATCAGGATTATCTTTTGTACCATGGTATTCTAAGTAATAGAAAAGGATGGATTTCGTTATGTGTGACAAGTCGATGATTTTGAATGATTTTAATTGCAAAAGTGGTGACTTGTAGAAAATGGAAGAGTTTGAAATATTTGTATTTCCCAGAAGAAGGTTCATTTTGAAAGATACTCGAAATATTTCCGTACAGTTTTGAATATCTTAAATGAATTGAATGAATTTTAAATATTATCATCAATCATTTTTGAAGGAATGATAAGTACATAGTGTATAAAACTTTTCCTTATTATATCTTTTGGTGACTTACGTTAGAGGCCTCATTGTACACCTGAGTTTTTCTGTGTCCCCATAAGAAAGAAATACAAATTCCTTTTTCACACATTGCTTCGTACCCTCAAAACCGACGGAGACATTAATGTGATCAAAATAAACGAAATGTATAACTTCGTATATGATTATTCATTAACAATAATTATTCTTTGTTTGAAGATTTAAGTACTTCATTATTCTTTAACCCTCAGAAGTACTATGGGGTCCATTAGACTCAAAAACGTAATATACGTTGGTGTAATTCATTACTTGGACTTCGAAATTTAATATTCTCATATTTATACTTTCATTAACGAATGAATCCAGTCCAAAGGGAAACCAAAGGTCTAATAAATTTAGTTACATTATTTTCTCAATTTTTCAAATTTTTAGTGGCCTAAGTGCTGAATACGCAATAGTTAATAATAATAAAATAAAAAAGTTGTCCTCTTATGATAAAAATGTGGAAAAACGAACAGATATATGTAAATGATAAATGCCAGAAATAAATTTGTGATGAACATTTCGCACTATATAAACGAATAAATTTCATCAATTAAATCCCTTCTCAAACACCAATAAACATTTCACTTTATTTCTCTACATTTTATGCAATTTCTGTTAATTTTATTATAAAAAAAGAACACTTTACTTGGCATTTCAAGAATCTTCATTTCTTGCTTTTAATAAAATTCTTCTTAATCGTATGCTTAATTGCTTATCGCAATATCATTAATTTTTTTATCCATTTTCCACAACGAAAATAGCATTTCAATTAACCTTTCAAAGACTAGCCACACAGGCTCCACATTACCAAAATCCCTACAAAACCTATGGTACTCACTGAGGGTTAAACGAACACGGAACTTCACACCCAGGAAGAAAACTATCGCCCATCATAATACTGCAATGAAACGTTTCAAACGCTTGTAAATTATTAAGATATATCTTCGTTCGCGTTTCACAAAGTGTTACCGATCCTCCACTCGTATACACGTCGCAAAACAATTATAAACACGCTAAAAAATTACTCGAGGTGCGAATTTCAGACCACCAGCATAACAATTGATCCCCCTGTAGACTCATCCGCATAGGGGTCGGGGACATATTTACCATATTCTCTTCGTCATCGACTCGCAACTGTACAATTATTCATTTCCCTACGTCTAACGATAACAACGAATAGAAATGCCATTAGAGATATGTATATTACCGATGACTCGTCTAAAAATGTAGAGGGGAACGTCTTTTGTCGTGCGCGACCCAAGTTTACAGCGAGACCTTTATCTCGATTAAAATTATTAACGCGGGGAGGGTGGAAGAAAATCAGGAAAATAAGAGAAACGATCATCGTTCGGAGCAAAATAGGAGGACGATCGAATTTTTGAGCACGCGATCAATGACCGTACCCGTCTATACAGCGCGTTAAAATCTCTATCGGAGCATTTTCGGCGAGTACCTATGCTTGAACTCGAGCGGTTCACAGTGTTCAAAACAGCGGCTGTGTAAAATTCCATTGGCAGGCGAGTGATCGTTACCGTGGCTAGTCCTGGATACATGATACAGTCGGTACTCTGCGCTTTTGCTACTTTACGTGAGCATGTTGACATAGTCCACTTTTGATTCGACATCTAAAACATACGCCGAGTACACTTCCTTGAACTCTTAGCACGTTGACTGCAACATGGGGGTCGTCAATGACAATCTTTCGTTAGAATTCTTGCAATAAACGAAGCTTTTGATTCGCAAACTCCCGATGAATATTACCGTCGTCGGAAATAATATAGTGTATTTATCGGAAATTCGCGTTTAACATAGTGTAAATGAGCAGAAAGCACGAGACAGTGGCGTGGCAGTCAACGTTTTAAGGGTGGTTTTCGTTTACGACGGCCGAATCGAATCTGCGGCGGTGCCTATATCGAATACGTAAGCGTTTCTTGTTCACGGAGAACTGCTTCCATTGCTGCGTTCGCGTTAAGGTGGGATTTCCTATTAGCGTTGGACACTTGTGTACTGATATATAACAGAGAAGTGTGCTTTTGTAGCGTTATAAACGATTTTATACTTATTCGTATCGCATTCGTTTTCTTCTGATGGAAATAAACGTTTCACTCTCCTAAATGGTGCCTCTTTTAAGTTTCCACCGATAATATTTAACCTTCTGGGTGCTGACACTTTAAACACTTAGCGCGCGCGCCTTGTGCGGGACTCCCCTAAGTACTCGTATCTCTTAACCATAGTAGCTGAGCACGTATAGGCGTTTCTCGCACACATTGCGTGCACCCAAAGGGTTAAAACAGAATTAGTTTATTTTTGTACTTAATTCAAAAAATTGTCCATGTGTTCCTTCGTCATCCAGAAAATGATTTCGTTTTAATGTAATGTAATGCCCCGCTTTATTCCGAGTTTTTTACGTGCTTCGCACTACGTTTCTTTTTTTCAAGAGTGCTAAAGGAACTCCGCTGTCTTCTTGTCCTTGTAAAACCAGTAGGTAATAATAAATTGTAGTTCGTTTGGAAAATTTACTCCACGTTTTCAACGCACAATCTTCTCGTTCGGATGACAAAGAATTATTAACTGAATGCGTCACACACATTTTGAAGAAAATAACCTGTGTCTAACACACGATAGGAAATCCCGCATTTATAAAGTACGTTTTATATGTATGTATGCGTTTGTTCGCGCGGGGAGACGTGGCCCACGCAGATGCAACTCTTGCGAAGTGGAATTCTAGTACTGTTTGGACGAGAAAAATTAATGGAATTTAATTTGGTCTCTGAGAATTGGAAGGCTGATTTATGATTTTAAATTCTATACTTATATCGGTTCACTCTTTCCAGAGATATTTTTCACCCTAATTTGAGGTGCAACACCCTTCCGTGCCAAAGAAAATTCGCTTAAACGACGGACATTAAATTCTGTTGCATAATGGAAAATATAATTCGAAATTATAAATGTTGATAAATACGATATAAAAACTTTATGTTGATTAGGGTGACCCTTATTATAAACCTGCGATTTATTTTGCTCTCAACCCCTAATATGGTTCCATTTCATAAAAAAATAGTCCCTGAAAGAAGATTATTGCAATCGGACAACAGGAAATGGTGCCGACCAGGCCTCAAAGTTTAGAATTCATCAAACGTTTGAATTTGAAGAATTTCTCAAAAATGGTAAGTCCTATCGAAATTTTGTTCAAATATTATTAAAAGAGCATTCAATTATCTACAATTACTGTATATACAATTTTTTCGTGCTTCCAACCATTTTTTAGATAATAGCGTTTGAATATAGAGAGGTGCGCACTACCTGTACGTCGTGACGTATTGTCTATACGCGCGTACTGCAGAAATCTCTATATTCAAACGCTATTATCTGAAAAATGGTTGGAAGCACGAAAAAATTATATATACAGTAATTGTAGAAAATTGAATGCTCTTTTAATATTATTTGAACAAAATTTCGATAGGGCTTACCATTTTTGAGAAATTCTTTAAATCCAAATTATTAATGAATTCTAACTTTAAGGCCTGGTTGACACCCTTTCCTGCTGTTCGATTGCAATAAACTTTTTCAAGGACTTTTTTTTTATAAAATGACACCGTTCTAGGGGATGAGACCAAAGAAATACAAAAAAAATCGACACGTATAAATAACGGCCACCCTAATGTTAATATCTCTTTTCGTTCCTTCAAAAAAAAAAATCACAGACGACACTCATTTTTCGGCGGTTTAAACCAGAACCTGCCTTTAATACCGAAGAAGTCTGATGTTTGGAAACGTGTAAACTTATAAAGGGCAGTCATCATTGAGTCATGGCGAACAACTACGTGGCCACGTTCTCCCCGTGCCTGTTGCGTTTTGATTCCATCGAGGCTGCTTAGGCCTCGTCTATCTAATACCTCCTATTACAACGACGCTGTCTAATTGTACGTAAGACACTCAGCAGACGAGCGAACACTCGTGTGTCCTCCCGAGAGAGACTGACGATGTCAGCTTTCGAAAGCAAATCCGTGTCTCGTGTAATGACCAACGTCTCTCTCGAACTTATTTATAGAACAGTTTGCGTGTTTGCATCGCTATGCCGTTTAATGCATACACTTATCGCGACACGCAAAGCTACCCTAGTCTAACGAGATTAGGCGAAGGGAGGAAGTAACAGGGCGACATGACTAGATTTACAGTTCGCGTTACCAAATTCCATCTGTCAGCGAACAATAGAAAAGCATATTGCCTAAAGATTTATTTGCTCTTATCGTTATTGTTGTCCTTATCGTTACTATTATTAATCGTATCGTTTTCCTATCTCTCCTCCATTCTTTGTTCGTGTTCTTAAAATGTCTCCTCAACGCCCCTTCTTCGTTTCACGCCCTTCATCGTCTCCATATATCTGACCGACGTCTCCCTTTCAATATATCGTTTACTTCGGTGTGTTCCTATTCAACGACCAATTTTAGCGTAACTCTATATGTATTAATTTGTATACGCGCTCAGCATTTCTGGCTTCTTCTCGAAAATATGTATCTATCCGCGTTACATATATATTTATATTAATCGAATTAGAGTCTCTCTATTCCTTTTAACGATCGAACATCTGTCACTGTCTTAGAATTATACGCGATTTTTTATCCTTTTTTTTTCCTTTATGCGCTCTTTTTCGTTTAAATATTTACACGGCAGGGCGAATCGAGAACATCGATAACATCGTTGCAAACCCGAATGGAGATGCACAGCCCTAGGGAAGTTATACGGAGGCTAATGGCATTACCTAAATGTGAAACATCGATGCGGTGATCGCAACTAGGGCTGCGACTATTTGTCGAATTTTTGTCCATTCGTATAGCCGAATGCGAGTACATTCGAATATGCATCGAATCAAATCCGAATATTACATTTATCGAATTTTACATATTTCGAATTTACATATGATCCGAATCTTCCAACTATTCCAACATTTATGTTCGAACAGTTGTGTACCTACAAATAAACCTTTTTCCCATCTCATTATGCATAAATTCGTAGAGCACTAAGAGATATTAAAAACGTATTTTTCGTGTATCTTTTAATGAATTGTTCAAAAGGGTGGAAACACCCTTCAATTTTCGCTGCTCGAAATAATCCTTCTCTGACTAATTCCAATTTATTTATTGAATCGAGAAATATTTTGGATCAAGGTTACTCAGGTTTAAACGCAGTATAATCTCAGAACAGAGAAATGTCAGTATTCGAATACAGCGCAAGATTTTGGGAATTTTTCTGACATTCGAATACGCGAGATATCGAAACAGTCGAAACCCTAATCGTGACAGTGATTGAACCCTATATCTAATCGTACGCGACACAGAAAGGGGTTGCGCTACGACGAGAAACGGCTTTCCTGAGGAAGACAATTCGTGTCGGTGGCTTTGTAAGCATGGCCGCTGTTCTTGGCCTTCCGTCTTTCCTCGCCGCCGGATTTCTTCGCCTTGTGCGAGCGTAACGAACATATGAGCATCGTTTGTCCATCCTTCGAGGACTCCTCCGTCCTTCCTTTCGATTTCCTCCGCTCCTCCTTGTTCTTGTTCTCCGCCGTCGCTTCGTCTTGCACCTGTTTCTCTTCTGAAAAATTGTTGAGAGGATCATTCATGACGGGGCTTATAAAGCACATTCGACGATCTTCAAAGCTTGCATAAGTGTATCGTGTTAGGGCTCTATGAGCACGTGCGGCGAAGCTTAAAGCAAATGATCGAAGAATGATGAAAAGTGGTTGATTTTACGATGCCAAGCTTGACACTCGAGTCTTGCGGGGATATGTATCAGTGCCGTCTTAACATACAGGCGAAAGAGGCAGCCGCTTCAGGGCCCCGGAGCTCAGCAGAGATGGGCAAACAATTATTTGAAATAAAAATTTCGTACACAAATTTTTATTTAAATAATTTTGTCCCCATCTCTGGAGCTCAGAGGGTCCCTGAAAAATTGGAAAATTAAAAAAAAAATAGGGTTGTAAAGGTTAGAAAAGAATTGGAAATGGGCTCTCGAAATGCGACGGAGGGAAAATAACGAATAGATACACCAAAATTTAGATTTTAAAATGGAGCCTTTTTCTCGTGGAATGCACCCCACGTTTAATCTTATTTATTTAATTGTTTTAATTCAAAAAGACGGCGGCGTATTTTCCCCAAACGCCGAAGCTTGTTAGGGCCAAGAGGCTCAATTTTACCGAAGCGCTTTTCTGTTGTTAATACTTAATTTTTCAGTGTTTAATCTTTCCATGAGTTATATACATACAGTATCGGACAAATAATTTTTCTCAATAATATACTTAAGTGACTCAATGTATTACCATTAAATTAATAGAATAGTTTATAGAGGACAGGATGATAAATAAATTACATTAATAAATTTTAACACAAAATATATACTTTGAAATAATAAACAAAAGTGTGAGAGATAAAAGTATTCGGTCACAGTAATGATAATCAACCCGAGAAAACTGTTTGTCCGAATACATTTGCCTAGTAGTACTGTACATATAGTTTTTAAGCAGAAAATGATCAAATAGTACAGTGGCCCACCGGTGGGTCAAGCCGGCTATTTTGGCGTTTCCGCCGTTTATGCCGAGGTGACCCACTGACACTATCTTATTTCTGCTGTTCGCGGCTTTTTTCCTTTATATTTATTTTCCTTCCATGTTGTACTTCTCTTTTTCGATAGAATGCACATTATTTGACGAAAATAGATAATTATTTTCAAAACTATTTTCGATAATACATACCTAACTAATAAAAATGTGTTTTTGAATCATTTTTCGCCCGAGCAAAAATATGATGATATAATAATAATTTTAATCGAATTTTAAATATATCATGTATTCTGTAACGCTATATTTTCAAAACATTTCTGTTCGTATTTCGTTGTAATAATGATTATAAAACCGTAAACTCGATGTTAAGTAACTATACAGCGTACTTTCACTTAACAAAATAAAACCACGAATACCCTTTTTGCATTGCGTCAGTTTCTTTTGCCACCCTGAACATTTTGCTTACAGTGATCCATCGACGCACGGTTCATCTTAGCTTTTGGGGGCGTCCACCACTCACCCACCGTTTTTTGCTCCAAATACAGTTACAGCAATAATAACATATTCAAATTACAGAACACTTATTTTGCTCACCAGTAGCGCACTCAGGATTTAATCTTGGGAGGAGCCGAGTTGACGGATAACAATATTTTTAATGCAAATTCAATAAAATTCATTAGGTGATTATAAAAATTTATTTAAAGAATAATATCTAGTTTTCTTTTCTTTCTATAAAGCCCTTAAATTTCTTCAGTCGTGGTTACATTAATCTCTTTTTTCCTTTTTCTTTGGGGGGTGCCAGAACTCATTGGCTCCCCCTCTGGGTACACCAATGTTCCTCACATTAATCATTGATCATTCTACTTTACAGACTAAAATAACATAAACACAAACAGCAAAACCCTCTAAAAATTAACTAAAGACGTTTCAAAAACTCTGTAAGATTTAAAGAATCCGAATACAACAATATTTTTAAAGATTCGCGTGTCCCACATCTCATCTTCCAAAGTTTAACAAGCATGGGTTGCTTTTTAAGAATTTAGGGAAGATACATACTACTGGGTGGTTCGTCCTTAAATCATACATGCATGTTCAATGGTTTTGGGACAACATACACAAATTTTGTAAGTGTAGGAGAATTATTACAAAAAATTTTAAGGGGCCCTCTGATCAAACTCCTTAAAAAATAGGTGATCTTTATGAATTTTTTACAAGAAGAGGTTATAACATACCCTAAAAAATATTTTTGGCATTTATTGATACACTCGTTAGGGTGTAAAAAAATTTTTGTTTCATGTTTTCGGGGTTGATGCATTTTCTAGGTGGCGCTTAGTGCAGGCGCTGCCAAAAAGAGATGCCAAAACGGTAGCCACGAAATTTACTCACAGGATCGTCCAAAATAAAAAATTCAAACAATTTCTTAAAATGTATTTCAATGGCTATCGTATCACCCCTTGTTGGAGCAAAAAGGACCAAAACTACGATGTTGGTGCACATTTGAACGAAGTAGTGCAAAAAACGGGTAATTTACTGCACATATAAGCAAATAAAAAAATCCGTGTTTCAAAAAATTATGTTATACGATGCTACGATAGCCAGTCCAATTACGAATCAAATGCCTCAAGATTTTTTTGAATCCGTTCATTAGTTCTGAAATCGTGGTTACAGTTTCGAAATATCGTGTGCATTAGTTATGTGACTGTAGAATCTATACCGTTGCGAATTTTGCTGTGAAACTTTCACAGGCCATTCTCGGGATGTTATACTACAAAAATATATAAACATATAAAAAAATCGACTTTCTGAAAAATTTTTACCGGAGGGTCCCCTTAAACCGTTTCATCTCAAAACTACACTTCTCAGCTTTGCAGAAGTGATATTTCTAAAACTAATAAAGCTATCGATTTGAAATTCTCAGAGGTTGTAGAAAACGTATCCCTCTATTGCATGAACTAAAACTATAATAGTATATACGATAGTTCTCCTGTTAATAATAAAAAAAAGACAAACTCTTTTACAATTTTAACGTTAGAATGCCGCCATTTGGTCAATTTTCAACATTTTATGTTTAGCTTCAGTTCACCTTTTGTTTCAATTTTTGTTCCAGCACATAGTGATGACCCGCAATTACTTTCGCAAGCGAAACAAGCTTCATTATAACCATCTGATTGATATCATATTTTTGGAAAACTATTGTTTATATTTTACATGAACTCGAAGCAATTTGTCTGTATCGCCTACAAATTAATGAACATATATGTATATGAAATTTAAGAACACTCCATCTAGTAGTTTATTCTCTCTAAATTCCCGAAAACACCCATATTTTCGGGCGTTGAAAGGAAAACCCCTTTTTAAATTAAAAACTTCAACTGCCGTTCCCAAAGCGTGAGAGGAGAAGAAAAAGTAAAATAATTGTTACACTTAGGGCTGCATTTACCACAAGGCGCGTTAAGCGCAAGCTGGAGCCACATTTTAAAAATGTTTAGGGATTTGATTAACTTAAATAAACTTGTTCTTTCGGGGCCTCATAATGATATTGCGCCTGGGGCCTTCGAAAGTATAAATACGGCCCTAGACACACCTCCAAAATGCAATGTGGACAAGCCGAGCTGTTGTTGACCCATGCAAAGAACAAAGGCGTAGAAAAGGGGAAACGAGTACCTTCGAGGACGTCGTCGAATATCGATCTGCTCATCTTCGAGACACAGTTCTTTTCTTCGGTAGGGTCCACTTCGTTCTCCCTCTCGAGGTTGTTGTTCGTACGGAAGATCGAGTCGAGCACCTGCCTAGAGAGCAACGGCGATACGGGCTTTACCCTCGTCCCGTTCGCGTTGCTGAAGACGCTGCACGTGCTGGTCTCGTTGTCGCACATGCTTATCGTGGACGCGTTGTCGGTGATGAGCTTCTCCGTGTCCGAGTCCCCAGCGTTGCTGTAGTAGTTGTTGCTGCTCTCGGACTTCTTCAAGATCGACTTCGACACCCGTTGCCTGTCTATAAAAGGCACGCCCTCGCTGTCTATCGAGTCAGCGGACAGGGATAGCTTGCTCTCGGTGCTCGTTCCTGAAAATTTCCCTTCGATCACCTCGCATATACGGTGGCTTTGGGAGTATCGCGCTGACCCAGAATATGAGGGGGATCGATAGGAGGGCGAATTGGCAGACGTGACTCGAATAATCTTGGGAGGCATTAAACCCGGCGTTACGGGAACGGAACAACGGGTTTAACGTGCTTTGTGAATAATACAGGGTTGAAATGTAGTTCTAGTAATGTAGTTGGCGTTACTTTGGAGTAGTGCGAATAATAGGTGCAGGGTTAAGGGGGCGTAATTCGTGGTAGAGAATAGAGTGATTTGTGGTGGAAAATAAATAAATGGATTGTATGGAGAATGGATAGGCAGAGGTGACTCGAATAATCTTTGAATGTATTAAAAGCTTGACGGACTGCGGAGGGACAACGGGTCTAACGTGCTTGTGAAGATATAGAGTTGCAGGTGGGCGTAATTCGTGGTAGAAAATAGGCTCTTATCTTCGTGGAAATATACATCGAAGATGTGGAACAAAATATTTTCACATGAAGCTCTGTTGTGGAAGAAGGGAAATAATAATTCAAATGTTTCGTGAACAATTTGCTGTTCTTTACAAAATTTCTCAATAGTATGTTCCATAATTCTGTATAACATTTATAATTGGATAATGGTTAAGGGGGTGTAATTAGATGAGTGTTTCAGAATAAGAAATCACATACGCAGAGAAATTATCCAGATAGGTACATATGTATCTACTTGTCTTTTAAAGGAATGAAATATTTTATTTGTTTTATAATATTTTGTATAAATCTTTTTCATAAAGACTTTATGAAAGCACTTTTTAATAATTATAAACGGGGCAATGATAGGGAGAAAAAGCGCTTTTTAGTTAAAAAGTAGGAAACTTGTTTATGGTGTCTGATATAATAAGCTATTATTAAATAATGGCCAGTTGAAAAAGGAGCATTATGGTACATTTGAAAAGTTAAGGTAAAACTGATCTTCAAAAATATTTGAAAAGAAAATTTTCATTTTTTTACTATATTTTGTATAAATCTTTTTCGTAAAGACTTTATGAAAGCACTTTTTAATAATTATAAACGGGGCAATGATAGGGAGAAAAAGCGCTTTTTAGTTAAAAAGTAGGAAACTTGTTTATGGTGTCTGATATAATCAGTTATTATTAAATAATGGCCAATTAAAAAAGGAGTATCATGGTACATTTGAAAAGTTAAGGTAAAACATATCTTCAAAAATATTTTTTTAACAAAATCAAATCTAATAAAACATTTCTTTAAACATCAATTCACAGCACCTCACCCTGAATACAAAGAATATTAGGTCACTCAATGGCGTTTCAAAAACTGGCTTTCACGAAGAAATAACAATATCTACAGCCACTTCTAATCCATGATATATCGATTTTACTTTCACAAACACTCTCGCCTCTTAAACAATAGAAAACTACAATTTGCTAACAAGAACTTTTCTTTACTTTTCTGTATTTTTCTTTTAATTCCTTCTTCAACAAAATTATTGTTCTTCTAAACTAAAAACCAAATCTCCCATCAATTCCAATTTTTGCCACTCAAATAATATTACAACGAAACGGGGCAGGTTTTAATCAGGCTGTGCCAAGTCAAAAGAATTTTGATTCGTGTAACATTAAAATCATCCCCGAAAAAGTTATTTCAGATACTGCTGCAGTAATGTGTTTCAAAACGCGACATATAATGTGACTTCGGTGTCCTGCACCATTTCTTCGAATCTGGTCTTACGAGCAAGTCACTGATCTATGAAACATGACATTTTTAGAGTTTCCGTTTTATCACGATAAAAGAACCGTTAATGGATTGGCGAGATCTTTCTGATTAAAATGAGTCCAAACACGGCATGAATCGGCCCATTTTTAGAATTGTTTCTTGGCAGTAGAGTACAATTCTATTGAACTGTCAATAATTCTAAACCTACTTCGACTTATGTCGTATTTGGACTTACTTTGGCCAGTAAGACTTAAGCAATTCATTAGCAATGTTTACATTACTTTAAAATAAAAATTATACAAATTTCAGTTTAGCGGTGAAGAATCAGGTTGCTAAGCTGTCGAGCATGAAAATAAACAGTGCTCCAAAAAATGCGAGACTTTGATCCCAATCCAGTTGCGTTTTGAGTTTGAGCGACATTACTGTATGGGCTTTTTTACATACAATATACACACCACGATGTCGGGGATTTCGAGGATATTCAAATATATTGTTGTCCATATGAAGTTAAGGGGGGTTTAAGGGGGGAGGGCCACTGTAAAAAATTGGAAAAATCGATTTTTAATTTTTCACATTTTCTGAAAGTCGTATTTTTCAAGAATGCTCCTCTCCAAGCTTTATGAAAAAAATCGCGAACTTGACGGAGACAGTATTTTCCGTGAAGCGATGTCAAGCGCGCGACTGAACCGAGCGGAACTTTGAACGCGTTTTTCTCAGAATGACATTTTTCAACCGCGTTTACAGTATATAGAGAAAACTATACATCCAATTGACACGAGCAAGGGCATTTATTGTACGAAAAACCTGTCTCTATTACGTGACGATCAGTTTTTTTTTTAATTAGCGGCTTCCTTCTATTTCTTTTATTAACATTTCCCCAACTTTTTACTCCCAAAAAAGGGTTTTTTCAGTGCCATTTTTTCTGCCATTTTGTTGTTTTTTTGCGATATTAAACGATTTTATTCAGCTTCGATACTCTGTTTGTTTGTTTGTTTGTATGTTTGTATGGTTCAAATCTGGGAACCCAAATTTAACCCACTTCCAACTATCCAATTGTCTTGAAGCTTTGCAGGCGTGCGTAGTTCGGATGACACTCCAATATTTAAAAAAAAAAATTTAACCCCGAGCGGGTGAAAAAATTACCCAGTCATCAATAAATATAACCCATAACCACAAATCCAAACGACTTGAAATCAGCCACTCGCGTTCTTCAAGAAAACGACAAAAAGCCGCTGCGTTCTGGTCGCTAGTCGCATCGCAATTTGAAATTAAATTAAAGAAACTAGAAAATAAAAAATTTATAATAAAAAAATTTGTTAAACAATTTTATTAAAAATGCACTAAAAACTAAAAAATAATTCTTTTCTTGTACTGCAATTTCGATGGTGTTTTTTTCACTTTAAATATAATCGTGGAGCAGGATTTTTCATAACAGAATATGAATGAATTTAATACAGCATCAAGCGTCGAAATGAATTTGCTGCGAGATACCCTGCCCAACGATTTTATTTAAAGCGGAAAAACCCCATCGAAATAGTAGTGCAAGAAAATAATTATTTTTTAGTTTTTAGTGCATTTTTAATAAAATCACTTAACGTAAAATTTTTTTTTTATACATTGTTTATCAACATTTACCCAATTTTGTATCCCGAAAACATGGCGTTTTTTCAGTGGTCAGTCATTTTGTAATTTTTTACGATTTTTACTTTTTTTTATCGTCATGTAATAGAGGTAGGCTTCTAGTTTCTAAATATTTTTGTCTTTTTGAATTCGAATTAACCATATGGCCTGGGATTCGGATTAACCATATGCCAATTTTGACGAAGAGTATACAGGAAACGGATTTATGAATTTGATTGAAAAAAAAATTCTTACCCTTCGATATGTACATTATTAACTATACTAAGCAATACATTGATTTACTTGTGTTGTTTGGTTGAAAAAAAATCCCGAAAACACCCTTACTTTTCAGACCATTACAGTGGTCCCCCCCTTTAAGTCATCATACTTCTATTTTCTTTTATAAGTTAGCCTGGAATGGTCCGTATAGCGATCCACACCGTGGTTAAAAAATAATAAATCTTCGTTTGAAAAATGCTTGCCATCAGTTACCTGTGTAATGTCTGGGCCCACTGCTGGACCCAAAGAGATGATGATTCAGAATTCTGGTGGCCGATGCCAAGCTGCTGTTGGTCGTCGTAAACGGTCTGCCTCCCCGAAGTCCCCCGTAGTAATTGTTGTTCTCCATGGTGTCCTCTTTCGTGATGTTACGACCCACCGTGCATTCCTGGTCGCTGATAAATTGTGCGCGGAGTCTTACGCTCTGCAATCAGCCGCGTAGGATAACTAATACGCGACATTACGCCAATCAACTAAGTATGTATCTCGTTAGAACACGCATAAACACACACATATCCCCATCTTTCCCCCGTTACATATGATATTCATCGATGATGATGGGGAGGGGAGGATCGATAGAAGAAGCGCGGAACAGGATTCTGCGGTGGTTAAAGAACCCTCACACGGACGGTCTGCGAGTCCTTTCTTCTCCGTCTAGGAATGAAATCGAAGAAACCCGTGTGAATGAATTTTTGTAACTTTCTCAAGCATTAGAAACCACGAATATGAATGTCACACACTGAACCTCCTTCGATCCATTGAAGGCGCATATTTCTAGGTTAACAAAAAGGTACAGCAATCTTTCCCCTTAATTTTCAAAACGCGATTATAAATTCCGTCTCCACCACCCACCTTCAAATATTTAAAATTCCAATATTATTTACACTCGCGACATGCAACTGCCCATACAGCACACTCCGTTGCAGAAAGGTTGCAGTTACGTTGCGGTGCAATGTTGCACAGGGGCGGGCATAGGAAGATTCCTGCAACATCTCAGCAATGTTGCGGTGCAATATTACTCCTGCAACGTTTCGGCAATGGTCGCGCAACGTTACGGCGATTTTACAGCAACTTTCTCGCAACGTTTCTGAGATTTTATAGCAATTGTCCCGCAACGTTTCGCAGATTTTACAGCAACTTTCTCGCAACGTTTCTGAGATTTTATAGCAATTGTTCCGCAACGTTTCGGAGATTTTACAGCAACTTTCTCGCAACGTTGCGGAGATTTTACAGCAATTGTCTCGCAACGTTTCGGAGATCTTACAGCAAGTGTTTCGCAACGTTTCGGAGATTTTACAGCAATGTTCACGCAACGTTTCGGAGATTTTACAACAAAGGTCCCGCAGTAACCAGGGCTCAAAAACTGTTATAATATCGATTTAGTATATAGATTTAGTATAATATCGTAGTATACCCAATATACAGTGTATATTAGGTTACGCTTTGTGTAACATAATATAATTTATGATAATCTAGTGCAATAAGTAGCAGACGATGTAAGCTCAATTAATTGTATGCTTTATGTAAACCATGGGACTTGTCCCGTTTATAACTGAAAGTATAAGATCTCAAAAATACGCGTTGACGTATTCCGTGCGATATAAGGTGGGCCTCATGTAAAATCTCCGAAACGTTGCGAGAAAGTTATTGTAAAATCTCCGAAACGTTGCGAGAAAGTTGCTGCAAAATTTCCGAAACGTTGCGAGAAAGTTGCTGTAAAATCTCCGAGACGTTGCGGGAGAATTGCCTATAACATCTCGGAAACACTGCAGAAATATTTCTGCAACATCTCAGAAATATTACCTGCAATTTTACAATGTTGCACCGCAACGTAACTGCAACCATTCTGCAACGTAGCGTGCTGTATGGGTGCTGTTACAACCCAAAGTTCCCACGGACCGACCTCCTCACCTCCAAGCGCCAAACACCCAGGATAGCTCGCCCCTATTCCCAAATCTCACGCGCCTAAATATTCTTGCAGGCGCCCATCTCGCTACGTCACATATAGCCACAGCTTTCGAACCAAGAGTCACACATGGAGTCGAGTGAAGGACGCTTAGGTGGGTGCACGCGGTAGGGTGCAAGCAGGTTGGGTGCTGTCAATGAATGGGGGTCGTACTGCCGATGAACAGGGGGGCGTATCGAAGCGTTAGTGTTCGTGACGCAAAATCAAACGGTACCGGAAATCGTTCCCCGACTCGACCACACCGAGTCGGCCACGCTGCAACTCCGCGGCCTCTTAATCGAGGCAAAGGGCGCCCCTGGGCGATCTCTGTGCTTTTCTCTCTCTGTTCTTTGCGCGCAGATTAACGTGCAACGTTCTTAGCGTGTCTGTGTGCGAGCCCCTTCTGGCAAGCACCCCGGGGTCGGGAGGGGGGGCATTCGGTTACGCACGATCGCCCTCGGCGATTCGATTCAACTGTGCTCCGTTTGCGATCTTGACGGTTCGTGAAACTGAAAAAAGCAGTGATGATTCGCCGTCAGAGCTCGTGCAAAACAAACATCAGCCAGAGTTCTTTTTTTTTTTTTCGTGTGGGATCTTTCAACTTTCAATTAACTCTAACAGGGGGGTGTCGTTCGGCCCACGGCGGCGCGGCGCGGAAAGCTTGGCGAGTGGAGTGAAATGTGATGGCAAGTTTTGCGAGTAAGTGGAAGCAAGCTTCAGGGGGGTGACTACTGTTCCAGATTGGAGAATTTCAGTATTGCAATTTATTTTTGAGTAGGGCAAACCAACCAGTTAATGACCGCATACCAGCGAATGACCTTTAGACAAAGAAATGCTAATTATAAATTTAAAAATATTATATGTTTATAAATGGAGTGTAGTTGTACTTTTAATATCCCATATTTTTAGTTACACGTATTAAGCAAACATTAATAAGTACAATTCTTATTAAAAGAATGCGGTCATTTACTGGAGATCTACACGTTTTGCATTTTATAATCGGTTTTTTAAAAATTACGATAAGAAGAAGTAAGTATTTTTATAGAAATGTCAAGAAAAAGAAATTTTTAATGCAATTTCAACAGTTGTTTTGTTGTTATACATAAATACATTCAAGAATTAATCTCAAAGGTCCATAAATTCAACAATTCGGTCATTCACTGGTTGGTTTACCTTATGGTATTTTTTTTCGTTGTTATTTATTGATGCACTAACAACATATTTCTCAGAGCATAAAGCGAAAAGAAGATTGTAATAGGAAAATATGTACATACATGCATAGTAGCTGTTTTATGGTGATCGTGGTATTTCGAAATTCAATAAATCCATTCACTTCCAATTTTGACAGTAGAATGTAAAATATACTATTTGTTGCGTAATTGTGTTTCTTTGAGAAACAAACACGAATGTGCAACAATGTGGCTGCTATGTCAAACTGAATATCCTAGTTTTGCCATGAAGTTCTTAACAAGTTTCTGCATGAAAGTCTTACAAGGAATGATCCCGAACCCGGAAGATCAAAAAAATCTGAAACTTTGTGAATATGTAGGAGATTTCCTGCTGATTACAACGCAATTTTTGTTTGCTGCTCAAATTCACTTTAAGGGGGTAAAATTGACCCCTTAAATTCTGGCAATTTTCCGAATTTGTATTATAACTCGCGAACTCTAAGAACTGTAAGGTACCAAATGATATTCCTAATTAAAAGAAGAAACTTTTGAAACTCTTGAAACCTTTTTTCTATCTCTTACAGATTGCGAGTTTCAAAATAAAATCGGAAAATAGCCGAATTTTCAGGGGTTAATTTCACCCCCTTAGTGTGAATTTGGGCAGCAAAAAAAATTGCGATGTAATCAGGAGGAAATCCCCTACATATTTACAAAGTTTCATTTTTTTTGTTAATCTCCGGGTTCGGGATCTTCCCTCGTTAGTTCTTTAAGTATAAAATAAGAACGCATGAGAAAATCACGAAAAGATGCGATCAAATGATAGATAGTATATCTTAGAACTTAGAATGTACTGTCAAAATCAGACGTCGATTTTATCGTCAGATTTTGAATAAATTTAAGAACCATACGATAAATTTTTTTTTTTTCAAGTAAAATTAATATTGTATAACGATTGCTGCTTTAGCTTACTTCTTTAAGAATGCATTTTTATTGCATTCATAAATTGCAATGAGAAAAGCATTACCGAATTCAGAAATAAATTGCAAAGCTTACTATACATTCCAATTCAGCACAATGGTCATCCCATTTAATGTGCAGTAATATGAAGCCTTGTGGGAAACGTTTAATTATTTCATGTAAATAAATTTTTATTTTGGACACTAAGAATTTAACGACATTTGACGCGATTCTGTTGCAAATATTTTTTTATCCTTTGTACTGGTATATGAGAAAATTCTGTCGACTTTCTTGATTATTCTTTACGGTGTTATATCATAAACAAGTGATGAGATTATTTGTTGATACACTATTCACTATTGCCATTTTCTGCTATTTCGCAGACTATTCAACTATCCCATCTGCACGAAGGATATCGTTTTGTATTTAATTGGAAATATTCATAGGCTGCATCTACAAGTTTTTCGAAACTATTTATAGTAACAGTTTTTTATTATTTAAAAAATGTTGAAATGGTGGAAACAGGTAATCATTTGACAGATGCAAATTAAAAGACTATGGTGGATAGTTAATTACTTTCGAATCAAAGTTGTGGAATTTTCTTGGGGAGGGGGAGCTTAGATTGCTTTTTCCAAGTTTTCTGGTGTTCACCACTGCAGACTTTTCGTAATACAGTAATTTAAGACTTACTGTAGTAATTAATTCGTTAAATCATTGACAATATCTTTCAGAATTGTTAAATATCTATCCTATAATAAGTCTTTTTTTTAATAAGTGTAGATATCTGTCGTATTGAATACAATTAAATAGATACAATTTATGTAAATGCTTTATTGTCCATTGAAATGTTGAACTTTTTCTAAAATGCAAGCTTAAAACAGTGTAAGTTCATATTTTTATCAATATTCTTCTGGTTCAGCTTACGTTTCTCTACACTTGGCATCGATATTTTTATCTAAAAACATATTTATTGCAATATTATTTTATTATCTAGTGCAATTAAAATATTCCAACAACAATTCCATACTGTATATGTATTATTGTAAACTGTCTAAGTTTAATTCTTAATAACCAGTCCATCCAAAAAACGAATCGAAATTATAACGAAGAAGAAGAGATAAACAAATTTTTATTTATTTTTATTTAGCTACACCTATGTCTTTCCCCAAGAATTCATGCAAAATCTAATATTATATTATACTGTAAAACAAATATCATTCAAAACTACTGTCTGATACATTACACGGTCCTTGCAAATAACAGCAGATGACAAGCTTATATTTAATTCTGTCTTTCTTCGAAAATTATCGTCGTAAATCTCATTTGAATGCTCAAAGCATGGTTCATCTATAATTAACGAGATTCTAATTGGTGGACTCGAATTTTGCGAAACACCCTTGGCAGATACAAACAGTTACAGTATTTTCCCGGGAAGCTTTGCACAAATTTTTGGCAACTGTTGTTGCGTATAACGCCCATTTGATATTCATAAAGAACCCACAAGGTAAGCACATGAGGTGTTATGCACCGATTTTGATGAAACTTCGTAGAAAGGTGGAGAATTAAAAATTGTTTACCCCTGTTCGGTCGTAAGTGCAAAAACTAATAGTTTACTAGATGTGTAACATTAAAAGTCGGATTTGTCCGTTGGCGTTAAGTGTCTGAAACTTCAATGGTGTAACAAGTAGCGCAGTGACTTGGTGATAAAGTAAACTTCTTCCTCACCGTGTAGCTCGAATTCGAATCCCATTGTTTTACATTTTTTTTTCACAGTTCATTCCAATTTAAATATATAAAAATAATATTTTACTTATTACACCACTGAAGTTTCAGACACTTTACGCCAACGGGCAAATGCGAGTTTTATTATTAAATATCTCGTAAGTTATAAAGGAGTTTATATTTACGAGCAGAGATGGGCAAAATTTTTATTTAAATAAAATTTCGAATAACAAATAAAAGTTAAAAAAATTATTCGCCATTCGTTCGTTAACCCGAGTTTGCTTCATTCGACACATGGCGAATAATTGATTAACTTTCATTCGTTATTCGAAATTTTATTTAAATAAAAATTTTGCCAGGGGTCAAATATTTTTCAATTCTCTACCATTCTACGAAGTTTCATCAGTGTCAAGTGGCTATTTTCACTTTAGGAAATTTTATAAAGAAACATTCCATTTCTTGAGATATCATATCCTACTGTTTATAGGATAATAAAAAAAATAATATAAGCAACAGGATATGATTTTTTAAGAAATGACACGTTCCATTATAAAATTTCATACCTGCAGTAGAAGTAGGTACTCACTTGACAAAGTGACACTGACTACTTAATCTAAGGTAATAAATAAAATAAAAATTCATATTATTGTGCTGTTTAAGTTGTGTGCCATAAAGAATTGTTATCCCCATCTGCTAATAAATTGTAAAAAGCGACAGAACTTTCTCACAGACATAATAGATACTATTCAGTTACTACAATTTGTTAACGGTTGAATACTTGTGACAGTAATTTAATTTTGAAATACATGTACGCAATTGTATATTTATTACTCTTTGATAAAGTTCCATACTTTTAATTTCGATTAGATTTATAATAAAAAACAGTACTGAAACTGTTAATTTCTACTTGGAATGGAGATATTTCAGTTATCATTAATGAATAAGGAATATTTAAAGTAGTGAAGAGTGGATTAAATTAGGGGACACATTTTTAGATAGGAACTTTTGGGTTTGAGTGGTGAAATTACTAAAGACTCTCCAAAGTTTCAATTATTCTATGATGCTTCGGAAACTATTAAACCGCGTAATCATTTGAGTAATCGCCCCGAATGAGCATCGCATGAGCGTCGATTTGCTCGTGTGATGATCGCTCGAGGCGAATGCTCAGATGAATACGCGGCTTCGGAGATACGTACAGAGAAGTTGGCGGAGAATGGCGAGAGCGTCGACAATTTTTTTAAATGAAGTTCCAAGGTCTTTTAAATTCATGAAATGGAATTTTTAATGAAAATTTAAATAAACTAACAATGAACTTGAAATATATAAAATGTGTTATATGTTTCTAACGTACTAACACAACTAATGTAACAATAATATTATTACACATGTAATATACTTTCATTTACTCGTAGTATTATATTTTTATATTACTATAAATTGTATTTCTGGAAACAGTCAAGATAAAAATATACAATACATTTGTTTATCAAACTTTGGAAACCAGAAATATCTAATGTTATTATTATTAATTATTCGGACTGAAATAACCAGTAGTAATATTCTATTAAATTTTATTCACCATGTTAAGTTACTATACATATAATAAGAAACCATGAAACTTGATTACAACAGTTTTGCATTTTCAAACGAAAATAGAATCAAAAAGCTAAAGCATTGAAGAGTAATTCCATCCCTTAAACTCAACTTTTGATACCTGAAACATCATGTATGCATGTATGTAACTCAATTTTTCCTACTTGAAGTGTACACAAGGTTGAATTAAACCCATCTTCAACATTTCACGCCGATTCCTCGTAATTAGGCGTGAGAAATAATTAAACGTGTCGAGTGCATGGAAATAATTAAATGCAGCTGATAGCTGTGCGGACAAGTGCGGAAAAACTCAACTCGAATGTAATATGGAATTAGAGTTCATGATGTATGAAAAATTTCATGACCCATGCGATGATGACTGTGTAGAGCAAACGTTCGGTGAAATGGCCTAATTTAAATACTATCTTCGAACCTATAAAATAGAGATGATTTAACCCTTTGGGTGTTGAAAATGTGAACACTCATCTCTGAGCCATAATCGCTGATAGCACCCAAAGGAGTTAAGTTACGTTTCTCTCGTGGAAGCAACGTGTCCAAGCAGATACAAGCTATGCAGGGATTACTCTTCAAAAGTTAATAGTCTACTAAAGTCTACTACGAAATGAATTACGTTGTAGCGATCACGAATTGCCAGGGAATACAAAAGAATTCTAAGAATTTTCTTTCATCGGAATTCCGGACAATTAAATATTTTTTTAATAATGAAAGTTGCGTAGCCTCATGTCTGGAGTCAAAAAATGGACTGTTTGGTTTTGTTTAAAGTTTAGAGTTTCAGAAGTGTATCTTTAAAGAATTAGGTGGAGATTCAGAAACTTAGCGAGGCTATACACTGTGGGATAGAATTTTGAAATCATTTGCTGATTTTTCTCATTTCAATGCTCCTTGTATGAATTAATTTTAATATCTTATCATGCGAAAAATTACTTTTATTTGTTTAACGAGAATGTTTCGGTTTCTTTCGATTTGTGGAATGATTCCAAACTTTGGGGTAGTAGTGTAAGTACCTTCCGACATCATTTTCTTGAGGAGAATGGAGATTTTCCTCTGAATTCTGGATTTCTATTTTTATTACTATTAATTATAAATATCTATTAAATATAAATATACTATATTTATTCATTTTTAGGGGTATTTGAAACTTGTGTCATTAAGTTACCGAAGGAAAAAAGGGACGTCCTCGTACAGGAAAACTTATTTTTCTGAAACTACTTAACGTTACTTAAACTTCTCACCGCGATATCTAAAAAATTAATTAACCGATCTACTTGAAATCTTGGCTACATCTAAAACAAATATCCATCTTTAGCCCGTACTAGAATTGACTCAATACATTCAACACATTCTCTTGTCATTCAAAAAGAAGCTGCAAAAGTATTAGTTAAATCTGAGTTTTCTTTCAAAGCAGCACAAGTTCTTTAATTTTGCTTCCTATAAATTCGTTTCTGTAAAAACTAAAATCACACTCGTTTCAAATAAAAATCTCTTCGCTTTAGTTGTCCCTGGCTATTGAAAAGCTGCACAATCACGATCAATTATTATAAGTAATGTCCCTTTTGACAAATCAAAACATCCCTAATAACACACACATTATCATACCAATTAACTATACCAATCAACGCAACAAGTTTCATTTTAATACATCTTGTATTATTTTTTTTTTCAGAAAAAAATTTTCCAAAGGTCATCCATATTTCGAGCCAAGACACGAAACCACCCCCTTGAACGTTTCGTGACAGCTATCGCGCGACTCAAAAAGTGCAAAAGATAATGAAAGCGTTTTCAAGTGAAGGCCGTCGTAATAATCCCAGAAGAATCGTGCACAAAGGTCGCTGCGTCAAAATCGATGCCTGAAATTGTTCCTACGATGAATTCTATGTGCTCATTACCGTACGAAAAAACCTTACACTCGCCTCGTCGCCCGAGCACAGATTCGGATGGCACGGATACTGACAAAAAAAGTATGACATTAAACGCAATAGTTTCATCATGCACGTACAGTCGGCTGTCCACTAAAAAATAATTCGTGAACGTATAATACAACGAAGATTCGTATTATACTCGGTGCTTCCTGATAGATAAGCATGAAAACCAAAATGCCAGCGATTCTGCACGAAGGAATAAGTAGAAAATGTGGAATAAAATTTGTTTAAAGGAAGCTTCCTTTTCGAGAAAATCGATTTTAAAAACTCGTCTGGTATCCGCGCACGCGACTAAAAATCAGCAGAAGTTATCAGTAAATATGGTACAACTGTGCACAAAACGGATACTTGTGCAAAAATACGTCGTAGAAAAAAATAACTTTTTTCCTCAAATAAAGATGTGTTTTCAAAAAAAATCAATTTTCAGTCACGTGTGCTCGATTGATTTTCTCGAAAACAAAGCCTCATTTGAAAAGTAGTTCCGCAGCATTGACTTACATATTTTTCCATGAAGATACTTAGTACTAACATATTTCCAAAATCGATTTTCTCGAAAAGGGAGCCTCCCATGAACAAACTATCCCACCTTTCCTGCTTAATTCTTTCTTCCAGAATCCCCACCCTTTCGATTTTACCACCTATTACGAAACACCCCGAAATATCGAATAGGATCCTTCGCGTCCTCTCCCGTCATTTCCAAGCCGTTTTCCCTTACAGCGCTTTTTACACATAAAGCAACTTTGCACGCTCCGTGTTCCATGGGTAAAAACTGCGCTGGAACGTTTCACGAACACGCGTGCAACGGTTGACAATGGAAAAAATACATCGACGAGGAGCGGGGGGGGGAGCGGGCGGGCGGGGGGGTGGGGGGCAGGGGCAAGAGGACTCACCTGCTGGATACGAATTTTCCTATGCTTGGGCACTGTGTCGTTTAGGGTAACCTTGCCACCCTCGTTATAGGGACGTATATCCTTCAAGGACTCGACACTGGGAGACGCGTCGCTGACGTTACGACCGACTTCACCCGAAACGGATTTCTTTACCCTACTATTTCCGCACTTCTCCGCACCTTCCAACGGGTTCACGTAGAGATTGTTACTGTCCGCCTCCTCCGTCAGATCACCCTGAGAATCCACACAATTATGTTAACAACGTTGACCGTGTCAACGGCGTGCCTTAGCGGCGCAACCCTTCGGGTGCTCTATTCGCTGTAAGATCGAATCGAATTAGGGTTGTTCGGTGTCTATTACAAGTGGAGGCTACGCTCGGGACGGGTGTTTTTATGGATGAGGCTGGCTTTAAATTGTAGAAGACGATGAGTATGAACAAATTCTAGAAGCTCAGGCGTTAATACATTAGCCATTTTTAGTGAGAAATGATTTTTTAACCCTTTGGGCAAGGACGATTTGAACGCTCAGCACACGCCACTCCGTGTGCGGGATTCTTTTAGTCGCATCTTTTAATCATTATCGCTGAACGCCCATGGGCGTTCACCGCACGCGTTTGCATGTACTGAACATATGTGTCTCTATGGGACGGAAAAGGGTTAAATATTACAAATGGATAGACGAGGCTTGTCCAACTGAAATATGTGCGACTTTAGTCGGACTATTTCTAATTATATTGTAGACCGTAGAGTGGCGTAGAGTGCATACAATATTTTCTTTCGAATTGAGGCATTTAAGTGAACATTATACTATCTATTTGGACATTAGGGTGGTCCTTATTTTTCAACTTTAAAATATATATTGTCTGACCCTCTTAAAATCTTCTATTTGACAAAAAAAATATCCCCGTGTTTTTTATTTGTATATTTTGATATATAAAGGTCGCTCAAGGACTTTATATTTCGCATGTAGGGGAGACCGGGGCAAAATCGGTACGTTAAGAATAAAATCTCATAACTTTGACATTATTAAGTAAAAAACAAATTGCGATTGGGATTCATTAGAATAAACTCTTTTTTAAATAATGGTACATATCCAATTTGTTTAATAGAATGAAAAATACAAAAAAATAATGATTTAAAATATGATCCGTTTTTACGATTTTACACCGTGGGCTAGGTAAAACCGGGTACCATACTAGATACTGGCCCTAGCACCTATAACAACGAAACTCATCCAATTCCCCAGTCCCCCAACCAGTTAGAACAAGCTGTAAAGGAAAAAGAAATTTTTTTTTTTAAATTTATACCAAAATAGTAATATTTCATTGCCGTTGAGCGACCTTTAATACTTAATATATTTTAATAAAATTTTAGACGAAATTCTTTTAAACTATTTGGAAGCTTCTGGGAGGGTCAGAAGAAATTTTTAAAAAATTTAATTTTTTACCATACATATAAGGACTACCCTATTGGACATGCATGCAATAACGAAAAATGTAAGAAAAGAAGAAATAGGTAAAAATTCTCCGTCGTTGAAAAGCAGTCCTCTATTGTTGGAGTTGTACTAGAAACTATTTACATACAATGTTTAGAGTTAGTTTTCAGAATGATGGCTAAACGCTAGAGGCTAATATTCTAGGACTTGTGTTTCGTCTTCCTCTACACTTTCAGCTCCGTTTCATCCAAAAAACTGATCGTCCCAAACGTAATCCCCCCTTGCTAAAGAAGAGGGACAAGGCAGCAAATAATGAGAGTTGTCCAGTGTTGGGAACTATTCGAATGGATCTTTCATTTGAATGAGAATAACGAATAAATAATCGTATTCGTTGTTCGTTCGCTTGTTACTCGACATATTTCTTATTTGACGAAAGTAAGTTATTTATTATTTATTCTTTCTTAATCAAACTGAGTTTATAGAAAAGAAACTTGCTTTTTTTTTTATTTTCTTGCGTTGTAACTTTATCCCACCCACTAAATCGGGTTTAGATCTAATAGCATAATCTTTCTTTTGCTGAATCTTACATCTTTACACCATTGTTTTGTTTCAATTTTTCTATACTATTAATTGTGATCTAGGCTTGTAATATGTACTTTATACGTGGCTGTAATAAAAACTTAGTGTTATTATTTAATAAAAAAAAATGATGAAAATATTATTATTGTTATTGCTGTGATTCTCGTAGATTTAAACACATCGGGTTTGTTTACTATGAGTAACATTTCTTTGACCGTCAGACATAACTGTAGCTCCACTGCAAATGTTCTATTTCGTGATGTCTTGTTTTTCGTTACCGATTTAGTTCTGATGTATGGATGCACGTATGTATGATGGAGTGCACAAGCTACAAAGTGTGTCAGGGAACACTTTAGAATATTTTACTAAACACAACTGTACGAAATATTTTCTGTATGAGAGCCGTAAAACTGATAATATAACACAGTGTGCAAAAATGCAAAAGTTGTTAAAATTCGCCAAATAGAAACTTCTTTGTCCAATTTGCGCATAAATTTGATAAATAATGCATCGAAAAAGTGCTTTACATGTACCTAGTTGTGTGTAATGCAACAAATTTAAAAAAAATTTTTACCATACTGTGCACAATCTTAATAATTCACTAGCTCTATTTAAACACCAGGACTGGGAATCTACCAACCAGAAAGTAGGTACATGATAGACACGATAGACTACTACGTGCCAAATTTCTTTTCTAAGGGGTCTTCCTACTTTGACGGCTTGAAAGGGAACGCGATATTTGAGATTTTTTTAAGAGAAACCTTCAACTTATATTAATTGAAAACTTTATGTCCATATTTGTACATATTTAGGCAACATTTAAAATAATTTAATTATAAAAAACGGTACCTAAAACTTTAACCGTGTTTTTCTCAAAACGATGTTTTTCGAATTGGTTAGCATGATATCTAAAAAAACCAATCACCCGATTTACTTCAAACTTGGTATATATCTTCAGTATATGTTCCATTCTCGTTGTTACTAAAACTACGTCGGTTTTTGCAAAATTAAATTTTTGCGACTTAAAAAACCAGGCAATTTTTTGCATAAATCGATGTCTGTTTTAGACGGTGCCATTTTTTTTTACTTTTCAGTATTTCTCATTTAATCTAGTTTAGACGATAGCCACTCATACAGATTACCCTAATGTTTAAATTTTCTATTTCGGACAACTACAACGGTTGATTTTATGCTAACCATGCGCATATGATTTTTGTAAGGCGCTGTATTTGAAGCACTATAACTCCGGATATAACCACTATTTTTGCATAGAATTTTTTTTTCATATCCTCTAAAGATTGACAAATAAATCCACAAAGCTGGAAGTAAATATATTTAATGGTTTTGTTTGAAAAAATTCCCAAAGTTCGCATCATTTTTCGTCCGTCAAGGTCGGGAGACCCCTTAAACTGACTTTTACCCAATTTACACTGCCACTACTTAGTTTCTCACAGGCATACGCATATAAGTACACGTTCCTATGAAGTTGAACAGACCTGCTTGAAACTAACTAAAGCTACAGCCACTTTAAACTAAGATAAGCTCTAAACTAAGCATCTTCCTGTAGACAATAATTAATATTCCCATTTTCAACAAGAAACTGTGCTGGAGCTAACGATTGAAATCAAATTTTGAGCACAGTTTCTGCGCAAAGTTTATAATAAGTACTACTTGGCATTTTTGCGAGAAAATCCTGTTTAAATTTTCTTATATTTTGTATATTCTAATATGCAGAGCAATCTATATAGATATGATTTCGAGGAAAACTTAGTTTTAAGTGAAAAGTATTACAATATTTATATTGTAATAAATCTTGTTCATTAAAATAATTTTTCAAAAATACACGTTTGTATATATATTCAGTAGTTTGGCATTTAAATATTAAAAGTGATACTAATATGAGCAGTTAACTGCATGGAAGAATATACGAAGCGTCCAAATTTCTACACAATTTTCCAACATTAAACTCCTAGTAGTCCTAGTACTATTTGGGACCCAATTTTTTCATCCAAGTAGCTTGAATGGTACGTAAAAAAAAGAAAAGAAAAAGGTTTGCACCCACGCTACGATTTATTATAATATAGTTGTCAAAACTATAAGTGGACAAACCTTTGATTTCGAAAACACTTTGGTATAATTTAATTTAATCCAATACTGTACACTAGCTACAACCAAAATTTAAATCAAATCACTAATACAGCCAAGTTCCCCTTGTTAAAATATCTACCACGAAATTTCACGATAATGCAGTACTAAATAGGAAGTAAGTATACATACTTTTATCCGAATAATTAACATAAGACTATCGATATTCATCTACTATCTATCGACTGATATCACGTACTACAGCAAAATGCCAGATCGCTGGAAAATTCTTTTACGATTCTAATTAAACACTGTTATTATACCTTATAGTCATCCGCCGTCAGACCAGCAGAAGAAACCTACAATAATTAGTATTCGTTCTCGCCGCTCGTGAGAGAAGGCTACAAAACTATCGTCTGAAGCAAAACTCAAATAACCTACGAAGCTTGGCACGAAAAGATTGCGACAACTATTCGCTTGCATTCGATCGCGACTACGTTTGAAGAGAAATGAAATATGTAACACTTTATGCGGTATATGCCTACGAATCTCCACTACGTAACGCCCGATAGAACCGTTCGGAACGCTCAGAACGGAACGTCGAAATAAGGAAGAACGAAGTTAAGCTTCAGAAAAATATATGTCGGGGGAGGGGGGGCAGGGTTCGAGTTTAAACTTGGATAGCCAATTCGCCGTGTTCGCGGAGCATCGATTCCATGCAATACCTGCGATTGAGACGGATGCGTCTGACAGCTGGCATACGTGTCAGAGCTGTCCACGCTCCCTTGCTCGTTGTACGCCCGCCCGTAGCCGGACACGTCCAGCGGCTGCGCAGGGGACGTCTTCGCATCGGTCAGCATCATCTGCAGGGGCTGCTGCTCCGCCAACATCCCCGATCGCAGGGATCTCATCTCCTGGCAGATGGGAGTACGAAAGTCGCTGGTCGCCAGTGGCATTATATTTTCCGCGTCTCTGAACTCTTTGTACTCCTAGAAACACGACCAACGTGAAAAGTCTCGGCTCGTCGAAGACGGACCGCCGCTCCAAGCGTCGCCTTCAACATCGATTCTGATCCTAAAAATGCTCCAGACAACGAGCGCACCTTTCGTCAGCCTACCCACGCGAAGCCTTTCGGGCTTTTCTGTGTTTGTCCCGGCGTGGGTATAGCTGGCCTTTGTCATAGATACATGCATCGTCGTTTTTGTCTTTTCGATTGGCGATCTACGTTCTGTTGTTATTGACAAGGGCAGCGAATCAAGTTGGTTTGGATCGCGGATTTGGCTCAAATTCTTCATACAGCTGGCACGGGATGCATTGCACAGAAGTTTGCAAGAAAGCCGGGTTCTAAGTTCCGTCATATGTATATAGACCCCCGATATACGCGCTCGTAACTACGTCAGCACGGCACTGTAATTAGTTTGCACAGTGGCCACTTAAGGGTGGATTCTCGTGTAACAGCCACCGAAATATATGATTTTTTTTAAAAAAGCTATTGTTAATATTGCGTTAAATTCTTGAGGGGGGGGGGGGGGTATAAAGAGGCAAGTTTAAACTTGCAGGAAATATTTTTTTATGTCGGTCCTCTTACTATTTATTAATTATTGTGGAATTTCTTCGGCGATGTTGGCGTCTCGGATAAATGAAAAACTAATTGACTGATCAATTTCAAATAAAGCTCGTTTTATTCGTTATACATTTCTCCAGGTTTACTGGACCAAAAATTTAATTTTAGTTTTTATTTATAATACTTTTCTTCGGCGGTGTAAAGAATAAAAAATGAAAAATTTGGCTCAGGAAAATTGTTACTTTTTCTTTAAAACACTATAACTCTTTCCATTTTTCATTTTTTTTCTTTAAAGTGGACCAATGCCTGCGTAGACTATCTAACTGTAAGAAACTTCTATTTATTTTGCGATCAGATGATTGTGATTGGTGCAACACATCCCGCCAACAGGAGTTACATCGTCGAAGAGGTGGATAAAATTCCACAATAATTAATAAATAATAAGAAGGATCGACATAAAAAAATATTTTCTGCAAGTTTAAGGATGCCTTCTTATATCCCAAAAGAGTTTAATCCAATATGACCAACAGTTGTTTAAAAAAAAATCTTAAATATTAGTTACTTTTGGGGCTGTTAGACGAGAATCACCCCATAAGGGGGAATCGTATTCTTTGCGCTAAAAACATAGCGAAATTTTATATATTTTTTTAAGGAACTAGCGATTCGAATAATCTGAAATTTGAAGAAGTTGCAGTTTTTTTTATATTAATTTTTAATAATAAATATAGGAGTTATGCATGATCGACCATCGCGCCGCCGTTGTCCGCTGGTGTGCACGATATTTCTGTAACCAGTGAACCGTTTACCTTCAAATTTGGCCTGCATGTCCAACAAACATTATTTTATACTTTGATGAACCAAGATACCGATAAGTTATATACTTCTTTGATAACATAAGAAAATTGACGCAAAATTGTATAGCAAAAGTGAAAGTTTCATACCTTTCAGTTTGAAAACTCACGACACTCTTCAAAACAATTTAAAATTTTTTTCTGGCTCATGAAGTTATGGCTACATATGTATACAGTGAAACCCCGTTTCATTTTTCTGTTTTAGATCACCAGGAAGATAAATATCATGTACACCAGCGGACGACGAATTTTGCGTGGCGAGTTGGTCGATCACGTATAACTCCTATATTTGTGATTAAAAATTAATATAAAAAAAACTATTACTTTCTCAAAGATACATCAAAATATGATCCAAATTTCAAATGAATCATATCGCTAGTTTCTTAAAAAAAAAATCCGCAATTTTGCTATGTTTTTAGCCCAGAAAATAGGATTCCCCCTTAACTGTAATTCATACAATAATTCCAGTGCATACACATAAATTTCTACTAATTACAAATTTAATTTAAATAGCAACATTTAAACCAGCCGCGTTTTCACGTGCAGATCCGTGCATATATGTACCCAGTTTGTAAAAGACGAAACTTTAAACTCGATATTTTAACAAAAGTTTACAGCGTGCCCAATACAATTAACGCATTAATAATCACGACATGGACCAACCATATGCAAAATTTTATGCACGCTCCTTGTGATACATAAATCTGGCACAAGATCGAAGTTCAAGAAAGAACGGCTTAATCTTCAGCTGAAGTAAAGTTTAAGGACGACGAAAGGTGCGCTGGTTGGTGATTAATCGAGAAAGTAATCTTTATCGTGTGCTATGATCTAAGAGTAAGGGAAGAAGGAGAAAATTATTGTGTGCTCTCTAAGTAATCGAATCTGTCTGTTTGTGGCCTTTCTACGGTCGTATTAGTATACTCGCCTGATGTGTCCTGAACGTATTTGCACGACCGTTAAGTGGATTAGAGAGAGGCACAGTACATACGCATATACAGTATATACACGCAGGGCCTGTAATAAGGTGCAGAACTTAAGGAAAACAATTGTTTTGCTACATTCGTTAGTCGTTTCCAAGCTTGCCATAGTTGACCTACCGGATGCACAAGTTACAGTATACGCAGCATACAGAACTCGCTTATGCAAAATCATTATGCTTCTATTCGTGCTTGTTAACGTTAGTATTTCTGTCTCTAGAAAGGGGACATGCTGGAGCAAGTGAGAGAAGCATGTAGTGCGAAATCCATTACACGATACCAGATCGATCCTGTCATAAATCTTATCGATCGGACGTAACTAGAGGGAGCGTATAGGATAGATCATACATACGAATTGAATCGTTCAGGTCACTCTTACGATCATATAATGGATTTTAACGATCCGAAGTACGGATCGCCGCTCGCAGCGAAAGCGTACATTCCGTGTTTAAAAAATTTCTGTCGCGGCACGAAGGCGTTCCGACCGAAATTCGATTAGGTGCGGCGAGTACGAAACGGCAACGACCGCCGTCCACGGCTCGGAATGGAAATTGGAAAGTGACGATTGTATGCGTGTAACAGTATCCTATTGCCGACGAAATTCGAGCATTGCCTTTTATTTGGCCACTCGATCGCGCAATAACGATATTAATACTCTGGTGGAACTAGTAAGTGCTAACGCCGGATTCGACGATTCGACCGCGACTCTGTCGCCCGAACTTCGGTTACCCAGTACGAAACCAACGGAACCAGATATCCCGAGACTCGATAGTTGTGGGATGCCTGGCAGAGATAGCGTGAAGTATGAAGTAATATTCTTTAGGATGCAACGAGATATAGGCTGCACGTGTTTGGTCACATTCCTGTGTAGGTACTCTAAGTCGTTCAAGTAGGTACTGCGCCTTGCAGAGGTATACGCAGTGGCTAATCTGGGACTTATTTATATAAGCGGTGTGTGAAGCGATAACATTGAAGGTACGAACCACAAAATGTGTTCTTCGTCAATCATTATAAGGACGCAGTTATGTGGTTATATTTTTACAAATGATAGGGTCTGAGCCCTCGCCTGGCAGATACGGGGTCCACTTTGACCCACCCTAAGTATCAAACTACATGTGTTATTTATTATTAGTATTATTTCTTGAATGACATAAGAATTGCAGATCTTAACAAGAACGGAGTCTTATAAGTATGGAAACTTGTTCTGAGGTGTGTATGAATGAAGTTGTGGGTCAAAATTTCAGCTAACCGTCGTGTCATCCAAGAGTTAAAGCAGGTTCTATCGACTTTTGCCCGGTGCTAGTTTTATGGCGTCTCTATACACTAGCGCTCTAAAATTTGGGTAGATGGTCCGAATTTGTATTCTGCGTTCGACGACAAAATGTAGAGTCTAAAATTTCATTTTACTTAAATACTTGCAAATTTGCTGAATGATTTGTCTGCCATAAGAGCATTTAATTTAATTCCAGTTGTACATAATAGTATTTTATGACGTTATAATTATTTATATCCATTTATGATCTTTGGATTTATTTCTCGTAAACAAAAGGTACATAAACTACAAGTATGTAATATAGTATAATAGTAATGGAAAAAGATTTCATATCTGGACAAAAGAATATCTCGTAATAAATAGCCAAAGTTTTAAATAAAATTTTATAACTTGTAACATTAACATATTTCCAATCTTCTATCTATGTACATTAGTACTGAAAAAATGTAACCACAATGAAAGTGTTAATATTATACCGCATGTGCAAAATTTAAAAATACATTTTTCACTGATAAGTGCCTTCAAATTTTTGAGCGGTAGTGTATATCTGCAAGGCACTATACTAATAACAACCAAATAGCACGTACATGACGTACCTGTGTATATACAAAAGTAAATGTAATATCGGCACTTTAAGGGTGATTCTCACGTGACAGCCCCCGAAATTTATTCTTTTTTTTGGAAAAAACTATTGTTAATATTACATTAAACTCTTTTGGAATATAAGGAGGCATCTTTAAACTTACAGAAAATATTTTTTTTATGTCGATCCTTCTTATTATTTATTAATTATTGTGGAAATTGGCCACCTCTTCGACAATGTAACTCCTGTTGACGGGATGTGTAGCACCTATCACAATCATCTGATTGAAAAAAAGATAGAAATTTTTTAAAGTTAGATAGTTTAAGCTGGGATTGGTCCATTTTGAAGAAAAAAAATGAAAAATTGAAGGAGTTATAGCGTTTGAAAGAAAAAGTAAGTTTATACCTTAGACGAATTTTTCATATTATTCTTTAAATCGACGAAAAAAGTATTATAAATAGAAACTAAAATTAAAATTTTAGGTCCAGTCTCAACGTAAATTATTTGACTTTAAGAAAATTTTCTTCTTTTTACAATCAGATGACTATGGCAGGTGCAACACCTGACGCCAACATCGTCGAAGAGGTTAACACGATTCCACAATAATAATTAATAAATAATAAGAAGGATCGACATAAAAAATTCTACAAGTTTAAAAATGCCTCTTTATATCCCAAAACATTTTAATACAATATTGACAATAGTTTTTTAAAAAAAGATCATGAATTTCAGAGGCTGTTACACGAGAATCCCCTCTTAACCCTGCTACGGTCTTCAGTTCACCTATGCTCTATACATTCAACATAATGCCAAGGGACGAGAAACACACATATTAGTAACAACTGTGTATGTATTTCTCAAAATTAGAATTTTTTTTAAAAGAGTGAGAAGTCGATCGGTGTGAAAAAAGACTCAAGTAAGTACCGTAGCGGAATTAAGGACGCCACCGACTTCGCGCCACATTGTTTTTTTCGACGCCACTATATCTCTGCAAAGCACTTGCATTTGCTGCAGCAAAATGTAGAATCTTCTTTTTTGCTAATCCCGATTACCATTTAAAATGAAGGGGAAAAATGCAAACGAATCGTCGATCGCGTTGCCCACTTTTCAGGCGCCGTGTTGAAAGGTTCGTTAACAGAAAGCGCAACCCTGTTGTCAAACACCGTCCTAAGTAGCTAATTGTCACTAGTTTTACGGTGTAATTGATCAGATTCGCATAAATATCTATGTATAATGTCCGATCATGCCACGTACGATGATGAAATGAGTGGATGTTTGTGTGCGTGTCTCTTGTTCTATTGCAGCCAATGAACTAATGAGATATTCAAGGATCAGTGGGGGTGAATCAATGTCGCTGGTTTGAGACATCGAGTCGCAGTGGAGAGATAAATATCGCTTGGGGATAATTTCCTGCTTTAAAACTATCAGTTTCTTATGACATTATACTGGTATTAATAAAATTGTGTAGGATTCTTCCTTTTAAACTTCATCACAGGAAAACTACTTTTCTTTCGAAGTGAACGATGACGTGACTTGAGAATTTTAAATGGAGGTGCTGATAAGTTTGAATACCTTTGCAAAATTTTTTTTGTATAATACGTGTAGCAAGATATCGAAAAGTACGGCTGACTTGTGAGATTCGAACGCGAGGGAGAAGAAAGTAAGTAGTACGAGTAAGGGAAGAAGGAGGGTCTATGGTCAGACGTGCTGTGCGGTCCAATATGACTGGAATAAAATTAGCGAGCCGCAAAATCATTCCCAGAGACTTCTGAAGAAGCTTGAAATGATAAGTCAACAACAACACCTTAATATTTGTTGTGTAAAGATATATAGTTCACACACTCTCCTAAGACAATAATACAACAAATTAATATTTTTATAAAAATTGCATAACAACTTCTTAATCCTATAATATCGTAAGCAGATCAAAAACGTAATTGCGTAAAAATATGGGAGAAATCAAATGGAAAATTCAATCCATTAAACCTATTTGCATCACTCAATTAAAAACTATCTTTACTAAAAATTGTTCTTCTCAATAAGAATTTAATAACTTTAAAAACGTGTACACATTTTCCAACAATTCCATTTAACATTCTTAAGTCACACTTTCATTTATCCCTCCAATAAGAACATGAGACTCCTTTTTTCTACACAATACTGAGTTTATAGTCTCAATCTCTAAAAGAAATATATCAATATTATTAATACATTGTCAATTAATACAAATCTAACAATTTTGAAGAAAATAGAGAAGGCACAATGAAATATTCGGCCAAGGAACTACTCGTCGCGGAGTGTGTTCCACTTTGAAATACTGTTCCGTGTCAAGACATCTGTCTCAATCGTTACCAGCTTGCAAGCAAATTGCTTTAACACGAGTAAATCCTTTCGTTCTAAACCTCCCGCGAACGATCGCCTGAGTGGTTCATGCGCGAGTGTGGCGTGCGAGCTTGGCGTTCGTTTTCGAATTGAAAGCAGGAAATTATCCGTCAGGAGTTGTGTATCGATTCGAATAAAAATATGTAGTAGGCATGTGCGAATAATTCGAAGGCAATTCGCCACGATACTCGAGCTAGCCAAGATACTCGAAAAGAAACGAAACGTTGCGTGACAAAAATGCGAGTAGTTACTTTTAATAGCGACAAACTTCAAGTCAGTGAAATATTACACGCTTACGTGAAAACGAATATTGTTAATTATTTACATAAAAGAAGACGTTCGAAATAATCAAAATAGATGTACGAAAATCGTACAAGAAAGATGTTAATGAGTTACTGAGAAATCTGATTGCAAGCTCGTTAAAAATTCACTAGAATTACTTGGCGAAGATATCATTGGTTATGATAATTTAGAGTTTCAGTTGAATTCGCAGATACCTAGTACCAACTTGCAACATGCCCGACAGCAAGTGTATCCAGTTTGGAGGAGAGTCAAAATCACAATCAGCAAAGTTTAATGAATCTGCCACTAGGAGGCAAAGTACTAACCAACGATTAAAAATATAATATAAATGTAAAATAAAATGAAAATTAATGCTGATTTTCACCGAATCTTCTTACATTATCCTTTCCCTGTTATTCAGACTCGTTCAATGCGCGTAGTCTCCCCTGCAGAGATATAGTGATCCTCGATAAGCAGGGAGCGATTCAAGTGGTGTGTAAAGCTAAGTAGTGTTCAAAAGAAAGTTTAAACTGTGAGACGGCAACAGAAGTTATATTTGTGAGTTTATGTCCCACAGATTAGGGGCATGATACGTAAAGGCTAGTATTAAGTTTGTTAAGCAGACAGGTGAAGATATGAGTTTTAAATTTTCTATTGACCACCACTGCACATCCTTGGGGTGTAAAGCGTCAAGGGTGCTCTTTGTCACGTATGACACCTATTAGAAAAGAATGTTCGATGACAGAACAAGTACTGTAGGAACACTACTTTTCTAGCAATACTAACCGCTTAATAAAAAGTAAGTAACTATACCTCTCGACTAATCTATACTGTCTGAACTTTTTGCTCTAACAAGGGAACCACTTATACCCAACTTTCATTTCACAGAGAATCGAAGAACATTATGTACTTACACCAATTTTCATGAACCCATATTAGATTATTTGCCTAAATATATAAATTAGGATGGCCCTTATTTATACGTGTCGAATTTATTTTTGTATTTCTTTGCTCTCACCCCCCAGAACAGTGATATTTGATAAAAAAAATAGTCCCTGAAAAAGTTTATTGCAATCGGACAACAGGAAAGGATGTCGACCAGGCCTTAAAATTTAGAATTCATCAATACCTTGGATTTAAAAATTTTTTCAAAAATGGTAAACCCTATTGCAATTTTGTTCAAATGATATTAAAAGAGCATTCAATTTTCTACAATTATTGTATATATAATTTTCTCCTGCTTCCAACCATTTTTTAGATAATAGCGTTTGAATATAGAGATTTCTGCACTACTCTTGTATAGACAATACGTCACACCGTACAGGTGGGACGCGCGAAGTGCGGGCCTCTCTATATTCAAACGCTATTATCTAAAAAATGGTTGGAAGCACGAAAAAATGATATATACAATAATTGTAGAAAATTGAATTCTCTTTTAATATTGTTTGAACAAAATTTCGATACGGCTTATCATTTTTGAGAAATTCTTTAAATCCAAACTATTCATGAATTCTAAACTTTAACGCCTGGTCGGCACACTTTCCTGTTGTCCGATTGCAGTAATCTTTTACAGGGACTATTTTTTTACGAAATGGAAACATATTATGGGGTGAGAGCAAAAAAAATCGCAGGTTGAAGATAAGGGCCACCCTAAGCTACACACCTAGTATTTTACGAGATATTCGCTATTAAGGGGACCTTCCGGTCTAAAAGTCGATTTTTTTTTTTAGTTCATTTTTCGAATGAAAAATCTTTTAGGAATACGTGTTTAAAAGGATTTGTTGAAATTCGTAAAATTCCCGAAGTTATAGGCATTTGAGTAGCGCCAAATGTATGGGTAACAGCCGGCCACTCGGCACTCACGTAAAACTTTAAACGCGTTTTTCTCGAAACAGTGTTCTCAAAACGGTGGGACCTGTATCTCCAAAAGTTATTATCCGATTCGACTGAAACTTTTTTATTTTGAAGAATATACTTCTGGCTAGGGGGGAACTAGAAAAAATTACAAAAAATTGAAAATTTATAATTTTCAAAGGCGTTGAAAGGACGAAAAAATACAGGGAAAAGTGATTTCAAACTTGAAGTGTCGTTATTTTCTAAAAAAAAATGTCTTTTTGTATTTTTTTCTAGTTCCCCCTAGCCAGAGAAATAATCTTCAAAATAAAAAAGGTTTCAGTCGAATCGGATAATAACTATTGGAGATACAGGTCCCACCGATTCGGATCAATTTTTGGACGCCTTGATTTTAACGATTCCACAGGGCCGTCTGCAATGATTAATTATACAACAAAAAATATATTTCTATAATTTAAGACATCCTTAATACAATGCAAAAAGTCCCATTAAATTATATATTGTAGTTTTCCTTTAATTAATTCCTAAATATCACCTATTTTTTTGGGCTCTAGACCGGAAGGTCCCCTTAAGGATGATGTCCTTGGTGTACCTACCAACTACCCGCAAAATCACCCTTATCCCAAGACACCCTTCTCTCCAAGCTACACACTCCGGAGCCCTAAGATGCTAATTTCACTAGATAAAATCACTAGATCTCTGCAAGGCATCGTGCACGATCACGCAAACCTCGTCGAACGAAATCAATCGAAGAGAAGGAAATTAATTAAAGAAGACTGATAAGTGACATTATTTGTGACTTTGAGGAAGGCAACCCGTTACTCAACGTGCCACCAAACTGGATAGGCTTGCCCATGGAGCGAGGGCTATGGAACTCTACTGTAGGAACAAGTGAAAATGGGGGCGGTTGTGGTGCGTGGTAAAGGGTCAAAGGCATCGTGTTTCGTTTGTAAGCGATGGACGTGGAACGTACGACGCCCTTGACCCGCAAAAATCGCGAGTTCACACGCAAGTAAAATTAGTGGAGGAGCTACGGTTGCGTCTAAAGCACTGAATGAACTGTAGTATCGTGTGAATGGATAAAGTTGTGCTCTTGTTGAGGGTGAGAGAAGGGGGGAGGCAGTGCATACACCCAGTGGACTATGTAGACGGAAAGAAAACAGTGGGCGGACGGACAACGTTTTAAGCCAGGGTGACGACAACGGATACACGATCTATCGCGATTGGCTTTTCGATCATACATCGCCGGAACAGCTGAAGCAAAGAGAAGATATGTAGATCGTCAACTAAAAATCGCCAAAGAAAGAGGGGAGAAAAAAAAATATTATAAATAAACCAAGTACGAGAAAGGAGAGAAAGTCGAGTCCAGCCCCCCCCTCCCTATTTGGTCGACCACAATACTCTCGACAGCCCATTGGTGTATGTAGTGCCGCCTAAGGAAGAACGTTAGTGATCGTAAATACCTTCGTCGTACAAAAGCAACACTCGAATTCGCTAGGTATTTCATCATTTTTCTCGAATTTTCTGCTGTCTTTTTTCTCTTCATCCTACAATGTCACACACACAATTTCCTGTTTTACTTGACGTAACAACACGGCTCCTCGGTCGGAACCGATCGAACCATTTCGCTCGTCTGTTTACATAATGTATAAACATGAAGGGGTAGAATTTCGTTCGTCATCCATTTCTTTTTCTGTGCGTCGGTACGCACGTTTATGAAAATATTTTCTTTCTCCGTTCCCTTCTCATTACGTATTTATAGTCTGTACTGCTCATTGCAGTGTAAACGAAAGATTGTTGAACAGTAATCGGGCCGATTTTATATTGGCAAAGACGTCGATTTAAATTCGGTGCTACGAGGCGAAATAATTCGAGCGCTTCTCGAGCGAGGGAATATGTAATTAATCCTTTGAAGCACTCATTCAAGAAAACACTTCCGCGTAATATTAAATTATCTTCCTTCCAACTGAGAAATCGCATCTCGAATAAAAGTTTTCGCAATTGGAATTGGCTTGAGTTGCATCATTCCTCGTTCGCGATCCGGAATTTTAAAAATTTTCCGTGAAAATCAGCACCTTCGACGGCGGTGCTTCAAAGGCTTAAACGAGAACACAAAACGAGGCAACGTATGATCACGTGGAGCCAGAGAGAGAAATTTAAGGTATCAAAGGGTGGCAAGGAAAATGTGTCACGGTTGTGTAAGTTTGTTAAAGAATAGTAATGTGTGATGCGTGGATCGATTCATAAATCGTGGTATTTGTGATATCTTTCTTTTTTCGTACAAACGACTAATAGATTGATTTTCACCCTTTAAGTTATGATATTTCTATTATACCAAAAAGTGGAGCATGTTTCCAAATTGTAAGACGAGATATGAAAATGTTCCATACCAAAAGAAATCGAAACTTTCTTTATCATATCGAGACTCGAAGCTTCCTTTTTTAGATACGAATAATCAAAGTTTCAGTATTGATTTAATTTGTTTTCCATTTTCGAGGTAACACCACATATTTTTGCTGCTTTATTATTCTACCTATTGTGTTTAAAATATCACGACTTTCAAGCATAGTTGAAATTTTTTTATCATTTATTTCGAAATGCCTGTTGTAATCTGATTTTATCTGAAATGTTCATGCATTTGAGATTTTCTTGCTGTTGAAGTTTGGTGGTTTAAATTTAGGTCCTATTTGATTTACTAAATTTACTAACAAATTTGAAGGTTCGATTATTTAAGGCAGCCATAATATATATTTGCTTAAGACTTGCAATAATACTTATTGCAAACATTATAGCTTCTTGTATCACGTTTTCATTAAAATACGATAATGTGTATATTTGACAAGAAAAATACTTCTATCCACATATAATCACTTATTGATAACAATGCAATTTATATAAACACCCGTGCGTTGCTTCTTCTCACGCTCGAGAAAATTGAATCTCAATATATAAAGCAGAAAGCTTTTATATGTTTGTGTTTGTCTGTCGCCTAAAAACTTTTGAACGCTAAACTCTGGGATCACGAAATGTGCCTCAGTTCAATATGCCTGACTAATCCAGATGAATGTGACTATTTTCCCCAAAAAAAATTTTTTTTATATAAATCAGAATCTAAATTTCGGGCGAAGCCGAGTAAAAAAGCTACTTAGTTATTTATATCTCGAAAACGAAGCCTCAGTTTTTAAAATGACAAAGAACTTTTTAATTTCTTTTGACACGAGTTACATTCATATTTCAGTTTTTCTCGTAATTATGGAACGTTATGTACAAGACAATTAAAATAACCAAAGGTATCGAAAATACTTAACGATACATGAATGCAGTTTCAAAGCTTTTTAATACCACTACTTATGAACTCGCCAGCGTATATCGGCGGTACGCAAGGTGTGACAAAAAGTGTGTTCGTCGAGGTATGTATGTGAACCGAGTGACAGTGAAACGCATCACAGTGCGAAATAAATGAAGCATCATCGTGTGTGGACGGACGTCACAATTGCTTTTCGTTACTTACACGAACCAAATGGATCGTAACGATACTTCGAAAAACGAACCGTTCACTCGAACCTGCTGTCCTGTACAAGTCTTCACGAATAACCCTTTCAGACCCCACTGCATTCGAGCGTGCATGTCGAGTCGCTTAATTATATTACTCAGTTCTCATTTCGTGAATATTCCTATGAGTGATTTGCCTCAGAGCTGAAAGGGCTAATATGGAATTAAAAAAATTCATTCATTCATCAGTTGAAATAAAACGGCGACACCTGTGACTGGCATTTCAACTTCAAATGGCAAGTGTCTCGAGAAACCTCGAAGTTTGTGCCATCCACTTTAGCTTCCCTTATTCCCTCGAATAGCAATGTAAGACGTCCCCCACTGTTGTCCCCCAACACTCCAAATATTCGCCTTTCGTTTTTCTACTCGCAAAGTCAGTCGAAAGAGCCAAATCAGTAGCGCTACAGGTGGAACAAGATCAGCTGGCCGGCGTTTAGTGCGATCAGACAGGAGCCAGACTGGCGGGGGTAGCCTTCCAATGGCCACGAGTGGCCAGCTGATTTCGTTCGTCCAATAGTCAGCTACAATTCAGATGTCCATCGGCGGACTAACTTCGGGGTTTCATCGAGCGAGCAGATACTTCGTCGAATCAGAAACCTCCGGATCGAATTGAAAATTATGTTTATTCAATTACAAGAGAACTTTTATTTCCTAAGATAAGAATGGACGTTGAACCTGCGTGGCGTATTACAATCAAATACGGGCCGGACGATCATGCTGGCTGGGTACGTGAATGATAAAAATTACAACCGTCGAAACGGATTCAACGATACTCTACATTCTCGATTCTTATAGACAGTAGTATTAACGTGTAATACGATACAGTATGTACATGTACAGGCAGTGTTTCCAAGGACCGATTTTTAATTACCGTCTAATGGTAGTGTCTCGTCGAATTTTATTTAACGACTACTGTATACGGAGAATCGCTAACCTTAATCGACCCTCGACAATTACAAATGTAAATTGTATTCCATAAATCGTCTGTTTAATATTAAATTGAGCAGCAATACAGCATCTTGCGTATCGTTTTTCGACACCTCTATTTAGTCATGTCCCGAGCGATATACAGGGTGATCCTTAGTTTCGCGTTAATGCCGTCAGGGATGAATGTAAATTCCGAAACGAGGGAAGCAAATAAATAAAAAAATATAAAATAAATAAATAAATAAATAAATAAATAAATAAATAAATAAATAAATAAATAATACATAAGTTACAGGAAATAATTAGTAAACACTATACAGGGTGAGTTACCTAAGACCAGAGCCCAAAATACATTCATTCGTTTAGATGCCGATGATAAGAAGAATGGTTAGAGGAGGAAGTTATTCTGTTCAAAGGGGTAAATGTTGTTATGAAGTAATAATCTTGTTCGAGGTCGTTGTTCAGAACGGTGTCTGGCGACAAGAACATCATCCATACAGAAAGTTATGACGCAAAATGACATTTAGATCAAGTTTTATTCAACACAACTTTGTCCCCTTATGAACTATGAGGGGTCGTTTCACCCCCTAAATATGCAAATGGGCTAAAATAAAAAGACATGTATTTATTATTTGTAGGTCCTCTAAAACATATCCAAAAACCAAAGCAATCGGAGACGAACATTTGAAAATTTTATAACTTTGAGGGGTGGTTTTATCCCCTTAAATATGAAAACGGGCCGCTATAAAAAAACACGTATATCTTATTTTTCGGTTCTCTGAAACATAGGTATCCAAAAACCAAAGCAATCGGAGGCGGACGCCTGGGAATTTCTCCTTATTAGTAAAGATTAACTTCTTAAGGGGGGGGGGGGGAGGGGGGTTCTGCCTTGTGAGACCGAAAAAGTAGGTGATATTTGCGAAATTTTTATAAAATAAACTGTGGAACATATTTATTTGAAATTTGGCAAGTTGTTTTATTGTACTTTTAAGTATTATTACAAATTGTTATGAGGCTATACAAAAAATAAATGTGCGTGTGGAGATCGTTGATTGCAGAACGTTGAAAAAAAACGGCTCGTGCTGGCGTTGATGGAAAGTGTCCTATGGTTTATCTGAAACGCAAGAAGGAAAAGGGATTCTTAATCTGCATGAACATGGCTATCTATGGAACTAGGATTATGGCTGTATCTGTTACCGTTCTTTTTTTATTTAAATAATTCCTTGCGATTTTTATACGAAATTCGAACTTGTTTTTCAAAAGGCTGGTATTTTAACAATTTTTCATTTTTCTGAATTGTTCTAGTTCCATAGATAGCGACGTTCATGCAGATTAAGAATCCCTTTTCCTTCTTGTGTTTCAGATAAACTATAGGACACTTTCCTTCAACGCCAGCACGAGCTGTTTTTTTTCAACGTTCTGCAATCGACGCTCTACACACGCACATTTTTTTTGTATAACCTCATAAAAATTTGAAATAATACTTAAAAGTACAATAAAACAACCTGCCAAATTTCAAATAAATCCGTTCAACAGTTTTTTTTATAAAAAATTCGCAAATATCACCTACTTTTTCGATCTCACAAGGCAGAACCCCCCCCTTAACTGGGGTAGACCAGTGAACTCGTCATTTGAAAATACCCTCGTTTCAAACAAACCAAAATAAATCCTTCATGAAACTTTGATAATTACAGTCTTTCAAGAGAAAAAAATACAATATCATATCATATTGCATTTGCAATCATAAAATAGAATAATTCCCTTTTTGTCATTTCTAAATACTCACTTAACATTTCTAATCACATATTTACAATTTTTTTAAATACAGATTTTAAATTTTAAAATGACACATTCCAGCTAATAAATTAAATCAAATTACACCACAAAGTAGGAAGAAAATAAAATCTTGACACTATCCTGACATTAAAGCTTTTCACCCTTTCGTGCTTTACATCTACCCCTTCAAGTATCAACGTGCAATCACCAATCATCCCTGTATACAATAACAAACAGTACGCGCTAATTAACCTATGGAGAATACCGTGGAAAGATGTGATGTGTTCTTTTCACGAAGAATCTAATGCGTTTCGAGAATTGATAAATGTACGTATAGCCTCGTCGAGATATTTAAAACCTCGACGATGATCCTGCCTGATCAATATCTCCGCGGCTGATCGACGTGCGCGATGTCCAACAAAAACCGTCTAATTCCGCGTGGAAAATGAGATCTAAACGAGAACGTGTATTCTTAAACTAATCGATGCTAAATATCTACGGTGTGATGCGGTATTAGTGCGACTCGTAAGATGCTGAACAAAATTCTTCGCCGACGTACCATGTATGCACTACAGTTCAAACATCGCTTCGGCCAGAAAACAGACGATGGTAATCGAGCACGGCAGATAACCAGTGAAAACGTATGCGTAACGTGCACGAAAACAAACGTTCGTTGTAGTTTCCCTTTCTCCCATTTTTATTTAACTATTTCTTTCGTTTCGTTGCCCCTAATCAAACAAAACGTACGTTCATGACCATACAGAGTAGTGGTGAGTGAGATTTCAGTAAGCCAGTCGATCCAGCAACGAAGCAAATCTATTCAGAGCGTACGCTCTGGCTACAGCGTTCGGTTCGAATGCACCGGCGATCTTTCAAGTTAACACTACTGCGCAAACAGTCGTCGTAAACGTTCCGTTCAACTTAAACAGTAAATGACTGCCGATCGTTGAAACGAACGTGTCCTTCGGACGCGGGGTTGCATCAATGAAAGAGGAACGCGCGTCCCGAGACGAGAGGCGCGCATGAGGAGAACGAAATCAAAAATAGGGATATCGAGTGACACGATGAGAAACCCATAAAAAGGGGAAAAGTAAAATGAAATTGAAAGGAAGAATACTGATAGAGAAGACCAAAGAAACGATAGAGTAAGGACCGTGTAAGAAGAACTATGGCGATGGAGGTATGTATATGTTATACACCTGGTGGTAGAACTATACCGAACTCGTAATACGCGAGCTCAAAGTACACAAGTTCACGGTTGAAACAAGTGTTAAGGCACGTCTACGCGACGACAGTTTTGTGTCTAGATCAAGTGTCCTTTGTGTCTAGCTAGAGCTAGTTAAAGTGTCTTCAGTCTAGCTCTAGCTGCAACTCCCGCGACGATAGGTCGAATTCAGTGTCGCGGACTGCTCTAGGCAGTTTCGAATCTTCCGGAAAATTTGTTTGAGTGTCACTTGATCTAGACACAAAAGTGTCGTCGTATAGACGTACCTTTAGAAGGTAGTCGTGCCTCACTCAGGGGCATCCGGAGTGCAGCTGAGAGATGACAAGAATAGACCTGAAATAAATGCGAGTCCTAATGGTCGGAATGTTGCCTTTATCCCCTTTTACGTGATCTGTACTAATTGTAAGTGTATCATTTACTGGACGGCATGCTATTTCGTTTCACGTATACACACAAATATACATATGTATTCTCACCTCACGGTACCCCTCGGTGGCATTCTTGTCGTCCCCCAACCACATCTCGATTCTCATTCACTCCCCACTATATACCAATGCGAGGTTCATAGAACCCAAAAGTTCGGTATGCGATTCTCCGAATTTACGACCTCGCCATAGCTCCACCAGCAAGTGTGCGTCTCTATCGAGAAGCGACCAAGCATTCCGCGCTTCTCTCGTTCGTGCACGGCAAAGTCCGACGAGCCCCAAGTACCGCGGTCTCGCACCCGAGATTTATCGTCCATCACCGATTTTCTGTCCCGTCTCTCGCACTTCATCGTTCACATTCTGTCCTCGCCTTTCCCGTGGCTGGCCCGTCGCTACCGAAAACTTGGAACGGCGCTTCTATCGTGTCGGACGTTGCCAGGAAAGGGGCGGCGGGAGCACCGTCGGACGCGCCAACTTCGGTGGCCCCGGGATCACCAAGCGAGTACACGCGCCAAACGAGTATGTATTCGTTATGCGCCTACGTCGAGCGTCACTTATCGACAACGTTCTGGAGAACCGACCAAGGATGCTTTCGTGGCGTCTGCTCGATTAATTATTCATGTCTCTTTCGTTTTCGTTTCTTTTAATTGACCGATATCGACACACGAACAGCGAAACAGAACGAGACTCGGCAAGGTCCGACAGTAGCAGGTAAATTCGTTTGTGTGTGTGACGAATGTTTCGGCGGCTTTGTTCAACGATGGTGGTTCAATGCGCGCTGTCGGACATTGCCTGTAACATACCGACATGAAATCCGTCAGAAAATCAACGCCAACGTGGAGGGAATGAATTTGAACGTATTAGTGGGCGAGGAGTCACAGCACGCCGCTGCCTGCAATAATTCCTTGCGCTTTAGTTGGTCGTGCCAACAGTTTCGGTTTCTTTCACCCGGAGTTTCTTCTTTTTTTTTTTCTTCCTTTGTCTCTCGATAATTTGAAACGTGTATCATTAGTTTTTTAATGGACAGTTGGTCTTTTTGTTCGCGGAAGTTTAAAAAGAGGATGCCATCAGTGGAGTTAGTATTATTGCAGCCAACTGCGTGAATTGCAATACGATTGCGATATTTTTTACGGCGCGGCAAATCAATGGAAAAATTTGAAGTAATGAAATTGGGGAAATCAATTTTCTAATAACGTTAAGCAATAATGGCACAAAGGTATCGGCGACATAAAGTAACGATAACAATTTTCTTGTTCCGGTTATTACTTGGAATATTAACGGGCAACGCGAGGTTGCAAATATTAAAATCGCAATCCCATCGCTTAACTGTTATCCAGTAACGTAACCAGCACTGTATGGAATACACAAAGGGATTATCAGTCAAGTGTTTACAGTGAAAGTGTCATAGTTACGACACTGGACACACTCGCCCGAATTGTATGACATGAGAGAAAGTTATTCAACTACGAGATGCGCCCGCATCTTGAAAGTAACTCATAAAAATCACAAAACATTGAGTGCGCAAATTTATGGACAAGTTGGTCGTGTGTGCGGAAAATGTAGAAGGGTTTATCTCCGATTTAAATTAATATTCTTCGGTGTGTGATTCTTTCGTTTCCAAGTCGGAACGACCGCGACAGTCGATGATGAATGAACGACAAAATAATCAATGGACAGAGCTAGAAAAGTCGACAGACACTGAACTCTGTGTAAGAATAGAATGGATAGTATTCAAAGGAGCAAACGTACCGATTACTACATTTTGTCTATATTTCCTGCAGGTGGTTAGAAGGTAAGTAGTGATGAGATCAAGCATATTGCAGTTACTATGGGAACTCGGTGAAGTACATAACATTTAAATTCTGCGTGAGCACATCGAAAAAGGATAGCACATAGCAGTAGGTACTTATAAGCAGAATGGGATTCCAACGTTATTCATGAATGTAATCAGAACTTGTGAAAGTTTGTGATTATGGAAGCTGATTCTAGGAACTAACCTGAGCTAGGTATAACATTTTTCCTAGTATAAATAAAGAGCATTGCTATCTTAATGGAACCGTGTATAGTAGTGGATAGAAGAAAGTTTAAACTGTGAACGGTAATAAAAATTAGACAGTTCTGTTAGAAATAATTATACCTTAAAATTTATGTCCCATAGATTGGGAGGAATGCTAGACTAAGCCCTAGTGATAATAACAATACTTTTAAGCGTACTATTAAGTTAGTTTTGCATACATGTAAAAATATAACTTTTAAACTCTATTTTAACCACCACTCGTTGGATCATAAGTAGGTATTAATTAACGAACACGAAAAGACGAACAATTATAAATTGCAAGTGACTAGAGCAATTTTGTAACATATACATATGAGAAATGAGCAATTTAAGAAATGCTTTATATTTAAATATCTCGCAAAGTATTCAGTTGCGGATTTGTTAATTTATTTTTTCCTTTTTCCACTTGCTGTAATATAGAAATTTCGTGAAATGAAATACGAAATAAGTTGTAAAATAATAATGATTTTGAAATGAAAATTTAAAATTAAATTTGAAATGAATTTTCGTGAAATGAAATGCGAAATAAGTTGTAAAATAATAATAATTTTGATAATTTCTTGCGCAAAATAGTATTAAGAAATGATTGATTTAAAAATGATATGTTGTTCCATTTAAAAATTGTTGTGTTTCTAGAAAATAGAGAGAATCATTTCCTCCAACAATTTCCTCTACTCTTATTGAGATTATGTATATTAAGGCCTAGTGAATAGAATCACATATTATAATAATAATTAAATAACTACATAATATGTATACATATTATTAATATTATATAATTTGTATTAAACAATGTATCCTAAAATTACGAAATTAACTGAAATGTGTAAATTTCTCGTTCTAAAAGAAATCGAAAAGTCCTTCGTCATTTCGCAGTCTGAAGCTTCGTATCCGACAAATATAAAATAGCAGAAATTTTTCTTAAATTTTTGTATGGATACTCGATTATTTTATCTCCTAATCAAGTTAATATAATAAATAATGATAAAAAGACTCTTTAACCCTTTCGACCCGACATTTTTCTATTTAGATTTTATTATATTTTCTTGTAGACATCAATTGTACTAATTGCAATCTACGGATAGGTACAGATCAAATTAGAAAGTTGTATGCCAATTTTAAAAATTCACATGTGTCCCGGAAAAGTTAAATAAGGTTAAACACTTCATGTATTTCTATTATATAGATATACATATATTATATATACATACGTACATATTATAAACGTGTTTATAACATTATTAGCATCTTACTACATATGATATTTTGCAAATCACATTGTGCAAAGTGGAACCTTGCAGCTAGTATTCAGGAATAAAAATGAAAATACCTCATTAGGTATTTGAGTTTCCCATTGGACATACGTGTCCCGAAAATGCATAGGCACTTCTGTATGCTCAATAAGATAAATAAAACCATAACAATTTTAAAAACTTTATAAGCGAAACGGTGATATCACTCTATAAATTGTAATTGAATTGTTCAATTACTTACGCGTGCAAACAAACGAAGATTTCTATCATTGTGACTCTGCACTCTGCAGCCATGTACCAAAATAAAAATTATCCAGCACGTGACTACGTTGCTTATTCTCATGATTGCCAATCAAAGGTAGTAGTATTTAGTCAGATTAACTAAAAAAGAATAAAATAACGCATATATGTGCCACGTATTGTTCCACAGATGATCACAAAAATTAAGAGTCTTAAGGGGCTATGCCTACCTGTAAGGTCTAAAAACACAAGTATTTTAGAGATTTTTTTAAAAATAACTTGAAGACTTTTTTAAATAAACGGTTGTATATTCCAAAGTATATATTTTAAAGATCTTGTAGTTTTTTTTTGCAATGCAATATCTAAATAAATAATGGAATTATAGGCGATCTCCCGGCAGCGTTTTTTTATTTAAGCACATTACGATGACCACCGTAGCTTTGACCTAGTTCTAGTTCATCAGAAATAAAAAATTCGACCAAATTAAGTTAGTCCTTAATCGTGACTTTTTCATTTCCGTTGCGTAGTTTTTATTTTACAGATGAAAAATTATAAAAAATAAGAGCCCCCTAAATATGAAAACGGGCCGCTATTAAAAAACACGTATTTCTTATTTTTCGATCCTCTAAAACATAGCCAAAATTGAAAGCAATCGGAGGCGGGTGCCAACTATTCTTATGAACTTTGGGGGGTTGTTTCACCCCCTAAACATTTAAGCAGACCAAAATAAAAAGACACGTATTTCTTATTTTTCGGTCCTCTAAAACATATCCAAAATTCAAAATAATCGGAGATGAACACCTGAAAATCTTATAACTTTAGGGGTTGGTTTCACCCCCTAAATATGAAAACGGGCCGCTATAAAAAAACACGTATATCTTATTTTTTGGTCCTCTAAAAGATATCCAAAATTCAAAACAATCGGAGGCGGACACCTGGGAACCTCTCCTTGTAAGAAGCATACATTATCTTCGTGTTGAGGTGTTTTTTTTAGAACCACTTAAACAGTACATATCTGCTATACACTTTGGTAAAGGCTATAACCAGAAGACAAACACGCAAGGCAAAATTCGAGGCTCACCCCATCCCAAATCTTACACCACTGACCTACTCTCTCACATTTCTCCACTGTAGGTACCTACTCTAGACTTCCCCCGCCTGATATTTAAACAGCCCGCGCCGGAAGTCCAGCTCCTAAACGTTGTTTGATTGTATCCGGGGTTCCGTTCTGTTTCACGCATTGAGTGCATAAACTCAGGGGCGGATTTGTATACGTTTAGGCTAAGTAGGGCTATCTAGGCTGCAGCCTAGATCGGCAAATTTTGAGCGGAAGGAACTGAAAAGAGTTTAAACGCAAAGGCTTAACACTTCTTTAAGAATAATTCACCTTTGTTGCATGTAAAAAATTAGAAATAATTCATATGTAGGTTGTTATATAGAATTAATTTTAATAAAATATTTTATGATATTTCACGGAAAAGACGGCAGACGCTTGTTAGCCGAGGGGCGCTAAATTTCCAAATCCGTCCCTGCATAAACTGAATATACAGCCGTTTCATTTTAGTTAATCGGGGTACCTATTGGTGGCACATAGGATTCGTAGGATTCCCTAGAATCCTTCCAATTTTGGCGCGCATTGAGCACATTCGCATTCAAGCGTGCATCAATTACTACAGCTCGGACTACAAGCAGTTAATGCTTATTTGTCCCTTTACATACGCTCTTGTATTTCGAATTCGAATACTGCAAATACGTACTTACATATAAATACGATGTCTAGTTTCTCCACAAACACCATCTTTCCACGTGTTTCATTTATAATTAATATTGTATATAATATTTCCAATTCTAAATTAGAATTCGGTATACATATCTTCATCTTCATTTTCACTCTCTCTAGATTCGCTACTGCTGCTCATTTTGCTGCCATTATCATTTATTAACAGAGGCTATTGTTGCCCATGTTGTCCATGGTAGCATCCATTTTCATTTCACATCAAACGCATCAAAAACCGTTCCATTTCCAAGAGCGCATTAATGGCATTATAACGTAATGGAACTATGCATAAATGCGAGCAGTGCATTGGCTGCGATCTCTGCACTCAATGCGAGAAACGGAACGCACCCTTGGAAACGAAGCCTCAGATAGTAAAATGGTAAAGGACTTTTCGACTTTCTACGTCTCTATGACACGAGGAATTTTCATAATTGCTACGGTATTACAGTCTGAACTAATTTAGTATACTACCAGACACTGTTTAAAGAATAATCGATGAAATCATACACGCGAAATATAAAATATTATTTGTAAATAAGCATGTGAAATTATGGCACCTTAACTTATGAAAATAATTACTGGACGACAAAACTGCCTCTAATATGAAAACAAGGTGAAATAGGTCGTACACTCCCGTTCATAAGCATTAGGACACCTGCTATCGACGAGCGTTACGAAAAGTAGCACGTTTCAATTTTCTTACGAAAAACAGCACGTTTGTCTTCGTTGTTGCGAAAATTATCACGTTTCGGTTTTCGCTGCGAAAATTAGCATGTTTGAGCGGTTTGCCACGAAAAGTAGCACGTTCCGACTGTAGCTATGAAAAGCAGCAGTTTTGGATGGTTGACTACAAAAAATAGCATGTTTCGTCTTTCGCTGCGAAAACTAGCACGTTTGAACGGTTTGCCACGAAAAGTAGCATGTTCCGTTTATAGCAACGAAAAGCAGCACATTTGGGTGGTTGGCTACGAAACATCGAGTGCGTCAACTTAAATACCTTCCGACGCGATTTTTATTTAGTAGTAGGACGGTAATTTATTAAACATTAAAATACCGTATTTAAGGGGAACACCACTGTGACGGCCGGAAAAGTAAGCCATTTTTAAGAATTTTTTTTTCAGGAATAATTTACAGTTTTCATAGCAAATTTGTATTACCTATCTTTACTACACTGTCTTAAGAGACTATACAAAATAAATAAATAGTAAAACTAAATTTGTGAAATGCGCTCGGAAAACTGTCCATCTTATTCGCGGATTTTCGAAACTTTTCTTCTAAAGCGCACCATTTTTACAAAAATAATTTGTTTAAGAAATCGGTACGTACGACGGAAACTACACTCATGTAGTTTATAAAAAAAAATGAAATTTGATTTCAGACATGCTGTTCCATAGTTACACATTCGATCAGCTCGCGTGAGGAGGTCTAGAAGATTAATTAATATATTAAAATTTATAGATGCTTTTCTATTTATTTATTTTTATATAGTCTTTTAAGACAGCGTACTAAAGATAGGTAATAAAAATTTTCTATGAAAACTGTAAATTATTCCTGAAAAAAAATTCTTAAAAATGGCATACAATTCCGGCCGTCGCAGTGGTGTTCCCCCTTAAATTATATAGATTAAAATTTTCATACGTGTTTCCTTTTGGAGATTAGATGGAGTTATTATTTATTAAACAATATTTTCAAAAGTTGAATTCTTCGATGCAACATGCAACGTGATAGTTTCTGCAGATTAATCCAAAACGTGCTATTCTTCGTGGCGAAACAGGATAATATGCTAATTTTCGCCACAAAGTACGAAATGTGCATTCTTCGCGGCTAAACAGTCAAATATATAAGTTTTCGCGGCGGAAGACCAAACGTGCGAATATTCGTCAGAAACGATGGAATGTGCTTCTTTACGTGGCAAACAGAAACGTGCTGTTTTTCGTAAGAAAAATGAAACGTGCTACTTTTCGTAACGCACGTCGCTATATCTATACAAAACGTGATACTTTACTCAGAGATTTACACAGGTATAAAGAGTGCAGAGGAAAAAACCCAGAGTTCAAATTTTAAAATTTTGCAGGAGAAAGCAAATATGTAAACCAGGGGTGTCGAACTTCCCCTCTCCGAGAGCCGCACGAGCCGGGTCCCCCACTTATTTTTCTCTAGGAGTTGCACGAGACCCGGCAAGAAGAGAGTGCGGCACCCGAAGGAGAAATTCATTCGAGTGAAGTACTGTCGTTTGCAAAAAAGTTGGCATCCGGATGCTGAGCGGGGCGAAGGGGCTACTTTGCTCGCATTGGCTCCCACCGACTGTGTTCCCGTTCGCTTACTTTGTATTGGTCGACATTGTCACGTTGGCCAATGGGAGCAACGTAGCCAGCTTGCCGCGCTTAGCGTCCGGGCGCCTTCTTTTCTGCAAACGACAGTAGATGTGGACAGGGCCGTTCTTCTACGGCGCTGGCGAAGAGGAGAAGGAGCCGCTTGTTCGACACCCCTGATGTAAACTTTGAAACACTATAAATCAGATACTTTTATAAATTTCCCAGTGAAACTATTTTATAAACATTGCTTAAATGTTTATTCTTTCCCCCGTAAACCACGATATTATTATTAGCTTTTAATTTACTTGCGCAATTAATTATTTAATCAAACAATCGCTGAACAGTATACTCGGTTTTTGAAACTTCAGCAACTTGTCACTCACAATCAGTTAGTTGCGAAAGCAACGCAATGCGATCATAATTTCGTTTTCACAGTTTTTCAACTCTGATGGTTTTTCCCCTGTACCTTCATATTTTCCATCACTTTTATTATTCATTTTAACCTAAATGTATACTACACTTTAACCACGTGTTACGTAAATAGTCAATTTAACTATTTAATACATTTCAGCTATTGAAAATGTACACCAACTGTGTTTCACTGCGGTGGGCTTTTCAAGTTCAAATCTTTGAAACATTTATAGCATGAATGAAAGAAAATGACAACACAAACCATCAGAAAATTAACAGTAACGAATGCCAAGCTTGGTAAAAGCAGTCATCACGATGCTGAATGGATAAGTACATCACCAAAAAGAAAAGTTGACTTTGTTATATACATATGGTAATGTTCCTATTGTAATATTGAATATATGTATCCTATATAGTGTAAAATATTACAATGGATGATATTCATTATAAACATTTACTAATTTTCTAATGATTTATCAGGTTTACTTCATATTCGATAATAAGTGGTCAGTGACTTATGGACGGGGATGTACGATTATACGACTTATTTCATAATATTTCATAATATTTTTAAGCGTTGAATCCGTTCCTAAAGTATTCCCCCGACATTAGATTACACACATTATATTGAACTTGATCCCACCACTAATTGTAAGAATAACAAAAAGGAAAGCTTGTTAGGGTCTGACACTGCCAAGTTACTCAAGTGCGATGTGCATACACTCGATGCACATGCAGAAGTGATAAATGCCACCATTCGCAGAATTTCATATTTATTGCCTAAATTTCTGTGCCCCGTGTACTCTCTTCGTGTAAAGAAAATTAACAGGAAGGGAACCAGAAAGGGACATTTATCTGTTCAGAAGCGAGCATTCTAGGACCGCAGTGGTGTGCGAAGAAAACACTGTCAATCAAGAAAATGGTCACGCTTAACGGCGGATCGTTAGACCGACGCGTTTCCTGACGAAAAAGCATTTGGACGCCATTGGTCTCGATAGAGCCGATAAAAGAATTTTTTGTCCTTCATGTATTCGATGTATTCACTGTCTTTTCATCCTTGCGAAGAGTTCTTAATCCTCTCATTCACCAGCACGTGTTTTCTCACGTCCACTACCGATTGTTAATGGGACACTGACTATCAAGTCAGCAAGTAATTGGTACAAAAACTAAAGTTCCACTCGGTAGTAATGAACAAACGGGGAAATAAGCCAGTGGCACGTAAAGAATCGGATTATAATGAGAGGATTAGTGTTTCCAATGACTTCGATATTTTTAACTCATCGAGTCTTGAGTGCTTTATAGATTGTTGTTTGATTAAGCAGGAAATTTCAGTTTGCAGTTCGCATGGTACGTGAACTGTAGTTTATTATAATTAGCCTTACTAATTTCATGAAATGCTATTTTCTAAGGATCTATTGGCCACGTGGATACCAATTGGGTAATTATGTAGAAAATGTGTTTCAATGACCGTGAAATATGTTGCCAATGTCTACTTTTCTCTATACATGTAACCGCCACTCGGCTTTAGTTTTCAAGATATTCACAAAAAAAACTCTGATCGATAGTTGGTTGAGGCTAGATTTGTTTAGCGGCCCCCGTAAAGGGGCATCCACAAGTTGCTGGTGTGCTGTCTACTTATTTATCACTGTCGAAGGAGGATGTTGCTTGTCGGTACTCGGGATGTTATTCTGCAGGGAGAGTATGTTTCTGAAACACATTTTTTTTATCTCAAGGGGTCATGCGTAAGTAGTTGGCAGGCGAAAAAGAACGTGATTTTCGGGAATTTTTTGTGGATAATCTAATGTATATTTTTTACAACTATTATCTCAGTTTAAAAGTACATATATTCAGCAACTCTCGGTAATTTTGTTATAGGAAAATATTAAAAATGAACGAATAGCAGTTACTCTCCAGGAAGCTCTTTTTTTTTAGCAGGGAGTACGATTTCATCTGAAATCGAAAAGTGAAGAAGATTCTGTTATTATATGAGTTTATCTGATGCGTGAACGAAGGATTTATGTTTTTGGTGAAAACTCTGAATCTTTGCTGAAAACGAACAATTCAGACATCGAAAAATCCTGATTTTGCGTTAAACGGCCGTCATTTTGTCTGAAATCATTTTTTTGAAAAATCCTTCGGCCACGCACCAGATAAACTCATATTTTAATAGAATCTTCTTCACTTTCTGATTTCAGATGCTCCGGCTCGGAGAAATCGTGCTCACTGCACCTTTATAAAAACAGCTTCCGCGAGAGTGGCTGTTATTCGTTCATTTTTTAATATTTTCCTATAACAAAATTACTGAGGGCTGCTGAATATATGTAATTCCAAAATAAGGAAATAGTAGTGAGAAATTCACACCACATTTTTCACAAAAAATTCCTGAAAATGATATTATTTTTCGCCTGCCAACTAGGCATGACCCCTTAAGGGTCCACTCTATTTTGTTGGTCGAAAAAGAGCCCTATTTTCATGAATTTTTTTCAACAACTTATGTAAGAATTTCAATCTTTTCTTTTTTGTTAAATCTCTATTATTCCTTGCTGTATAGAATTGAATTTTTCATATTTCCGAAATATAATTACAATTTAAATTTAATAACCTAATCTCCAAGGATGAGAAATCTTCTATCAGCAATTATGTAACTTTACTAAAATTTTCGTGCCCACGTCTTCAATAGTTCTTTAGAAAATGATTTGCAACGAAGTTAATGAAACATTCTATATAAATAACGTTAAATTATCCAACATTGCCACGCGAGCAGATATTTCAGAACCAATTTTGCTAATCCGAGAAGTGAAACAACTTGAATAAAATCTGACTCGATGGATTAAAGGTATAGGTGCGTATGGAATTGTTAAGAGGGTACAGAACTCGAGCACCGTGGACGAGTAAAAGGGGGGGAAATCGAACGTCAAGGGATGTTAATGTCATTCTTTCGGGCTCCGCAGATCGTCGGTTTACTCGCGGATCAAAAAGAACTCCGTAGACATCGTCTACCAAACAAGACCACAAAAACCATAAAACTCTTATCGTAAATGATTTGTCAGGAAAACACGCGACCAAGTAGCCTTTAAACTCGAAACGTTGCGCAAACCTTTATTCGAACGCATCTGTACCCTATAGTGCTGCATTATCGCGAACAGAATTTAAAGAACGGCACTTCTCATTCAAATCAGAATAATCTCTTATCTTATACATACATATTATCCACGATTAACGATAGCGCTATCAGCACTGGCAAGTACAGATGCATTTGTTACCAAGGAGAATTCTGTGTTGCATTGGAAAATCACCACCTCTGCTAAAACTGTATATATGTATGTATATTATACAGAGCAAGGTATTTCTGAACAGAATTAGTTACTATCTCATGCACGGATTTATATACAGAATCACGGAATGGTTATTTAAAAGAAGTGTATGCGCAAAGATACTTTCGATGGAGAGTGTCGGCATTATTATAAAGGGAATAAGTGAAACAATAATGAACCCAGCTCCGTATAGTTTCCCGTACATATTACTTTAGTAGTTCACCATCGAGTAAATATTTTCGGGGATAAAAATCGATGGGAGAGGCGGGGAAAAGAATTTTAACAAGGGCACCTGTCAAATTGCACCGCGTACTATGCCCTGGAAAATATTTACTCGCTTCGTGTTTGTGCCAGATCGAAATTTGAGATGCTGGCAGCAGTTCTGCTGATACGATAAAAGTCGCACACAACACCGCGGGATGCCACTCGATCAATCATTGGTATCCCGTTAAAACAAGCAGGCACACATAGATAAGAAGTTGCGCATCGAGCATATCACTTATTGGCCACCCCTTTTGGCAGCACGTAACATTTTCAAAACTGCTTCTGTTAAATTCTACTTGCTTATCTGAGCATGGAGATATCAACACTATTGAAAAAAGAAATCTACTTCAAAAACAAAGATTAAAAATATTTTACTACCATTGTTTGGTTAAACAATGATAAATAGAAAAAAAATTTAATTCCTTTCTTTTGGTAATTTCTTTTATTTGTGAACTGTACGTTGGTGTTGTTAAATATTGTATTTCTTTGAGGAATAAGCTACTGTTGCAACTGAACTATTATCCCCAGGATTGCGTTTTATAACGTTGTAAATTTCATTTGAAATTAAAGCGTGGAGAATTAATTGAACGAGTCTACTTGTGAGATAATTGGGTAGGAAGGAGATTGCCAGGTATGCTCGAAGCGCTTTCCTTCTACACGAAAGTAAAATAAATGGAGATACTGTTCATACTAGGCGTGCTTGGGTACATCGTGTCATTCTGGTATGATTTAAATATCATTGCAAATTTGTTCTCACAACGACACGGCGCGGCGGTGTAACGAGGCTATTCGACATCAACGATTTCATATGAACTCCATCCAGGAACGATATCATTGGATGCAGGTTCCTTCGACTGGGCAATACATTAAAGATAAAGCTAATTTATGCACACGTACATATATAGCAGTGAGTGACAGAAATATTGAAACAAAACGAACTGAGCAATCAGTGTGCTTGATAGTAGTTATGCACCAATTTCTAAATGTACGACATTCTTCGCTCGGATAAACAAATCGTGATTTCTTCGAATAATTTCCATTGCTTCTGAACTGTAGGTACCTCAAATAAACTATTATCGCAAAAATAACGTTGTACAAGTGACAGTTTAAAAAATTCGGTGAAAAAAACAAGAAATGAATAATAAAATATCTTTAAAAAATTAACAATTCAAAAGTTTTACTCTGTTTTACAACTCTTCAATTTCTATATTAAATTAATTCCCTTTCAAATATCTAATACCACGAGGTTTCATGTAAAAAAAAAGGGAGAAAAATTCATTAAGAAAGCATAGTGAAAAATATACTCAACTCCATCATATTGAGTTTATGAAGAAACATTGATTTACATACAAATTAAAAAGTAAAGTCTACGATAACCTCTTCGTTCCACAATTTAATTTATTCACTTTATATTATTTTTATAAATTATCTGAGAGTATCTGTGAATGTATTTCGTTATTCAAACGTTCCCCATTCGTAGTAAATGAAATAATAGATTGGAAAGTGTTCGACAGAGTGCGTATTGCTCGTGGGTCTGACCAAAGTCAGACTCTACTACTAGGTTGCATCCAATGCGACCGCGCTGATGTTCAGGTAGTCGTGCCTCTAATAGCCACGTGCGGTTACTAGAACTTTATTAACGATTCTGTCCGCACAGATGGGTTCGAATTTCTCTTATCAAATGTGAAATACACGTTACAGCTGCACCGAGATTCTCACGATTATCGATTATCCTTAATTGACCCGTGATTGGTTTAGAACCAATAGAGTGACGCACACAATAAGATACAGTGCATTAGAAAATAACTAAAATAAACGCACATGAAAAAATTTCTATTACTTTAAGAGGTAACTTCTGCTTTTTAATTAGTTTTGCATTATGACGACTGAAATAACCTTATAGGCGTTGACTGAAATAACCTTATAGACTTTTTTAAGAAAAAGTATACGAGATGTTTCACTAACTCTTTTAGAAGGAGTTCGTTGAAATACATTAAAATGTAAATTTTTTTATCAACCTGCATTATAAACAGATGCTGTTCGTATTATATTAGAAAATATGGCGTTCTGTTCTTTCTAAAGAGTTTCAATGGAGGTGTAACTTAATAATCTGAAATGGAATTTCCACTTTTGTGCAAATTTTTAAAGACTGTTAATATGAATAATTTTTTAAATGACGCATATATGAAAAGTTACACAGAGATTAGAGATCACGTTAGATGAAAAGTTTGCCTGACTATATAGGCAATCCTCTTTCACTTGCTCGCTTATGCACTTTGATTTTTTCTCGTACTGTAGCTACTCAGATCAATAATAGCTTTTTACATTTTCTTGTAGTTTTAAATGTGTACCATATTGAAAATTATAATGCGTAAAAATTTCGCGAAGATGTACTATAAACTGTTTATAAATTTTATTTCAGGTTCTCAAACTATGCCAACATTCACACTGTTGAAAAGGCCGAACAATTTATTTCTACATAGGTACTATGAAATGAGAAAGTCAATAGGGGGTCGTAGTTAAATTACGTAAGGCTTTTTGGTGGGGGAATCGCGAATTTCTTACGTTCTCACACAAGAGGGGGATGGGGGGAGTCAGGTAGCCTCTTAAGTAATTCTTTTTTAACCTAATTTTCAATATGAGTAGCCTAAAAAACGATGTTTCATCGCACACATGTTACATAATTCTATTTTAATGGGGGAGCTTGATGTAATCGATAGAAATCAAGATTTTTTTAGTATTTTTTGTGAGGATACTATACAGGCAATTTTTTAAAAACTTTCAGGCTATATTATTATGTATTTCAAGAAGTGAACAAACATTTTTTCATATAAAATTAAAATCGTTATAACTCAGCAACCGTTTAGTGACTTCGTTTAAAATTGACGGGGCACATCAGGAAGTTTAAAAAGAACATAAATTTTCATCAACTTGGTACCATTTGGAAGGTAGGTCCGATGCATCATTAAACTTCCGCACCGAGGCTGCTACGAAACAATTGCATCCTTTGGAATTACCGCGTTATTTTTATATGAATAAATGTTTGTTCACTTTTTGAAATACATAATAATATAGGCCGAAAATTTTAAAAAGTTTGCATGTTTAGTTTCCTTACACAAAATTTCCCAAAAGAACCTTGATTTCTGACGATTACACCAGGTGCTCCCCTTAAATCGTGAAAAAAATGTCGCACAAAAGCTCGGCGCAACGAACAAGTTCTGTGTATCGCACCTGAAATCGAGGTGGCTGCTGAAGAAAGCATAGAAAATAATTCCCTCGAAACAAATTCAATCCCTATTATAGAATCAGTTGGGGATTGGATCCAAAATCCATAGTCAAATTTTAAGTCCATATTAATTCTAATTGTTTCAATAATTTAAATTTTATTAATATAATTAATATGTAAATTTACTCGAGTCTTCAGATATGTTTATGAAAAGAATAAATACAAATTCCATCATTAATATTCCAGAAAAGTAATTTTAGCTTATATTTCTGGAAACCGAGTTAAATAAATTACATAAACCTCTAAAAGAATTTTAATAACCCAAAAAACGCAATGTATAAAATATTAAGTAAGTAAGGGCTGGGAAGGGTTTAGATTGTTAGAATATAAAATCTTACGATTTCTTATACTGGGGGAGGGAGGGGGAAAGAAATCGCCAAAATTATCCTTACGTAATTTAAGAACAACCTCTGGGATGAAATTTAAAAATACCTTATTTCAAAATCTTAAATTATGTTCCTGAAAGCTTCTATACATATAGTAAAGATGTTAATGATACATCTTGTATACTACAAACAAAAATATCCTGCATTACTAGATTTTAAAAAGTGGATGGTTAATCACTGCCAATAAGGTGGTCAACAGTTTTTGTAAAAACACGCTTAAAAATATTAAAATTTCCAAGCCGTTAATTGTTCTTCCTACCTATAATTTTAATAGATATAGCACTTAGGTATGTAAAGCAAAAAGATAGCATAAACCACGATAAAAATAAAAAAGCCCACTCAAAGTTAATCTCTGAAAATACTAGAAAACTTCACAATATACTTACAAATGTACACAAATACATAAAAATATTATAAGCAACTACATAGATGTGGTATTTTATCAACTTCTAAACCCCAAAGTGGCACAATATCAAAGAAGGAAAACTTTACCCAAACAAAATCTGTACTTTGCAGTAATCAAATCTTCAAACTTTCGATATCCCCGAATTCTTTTACACTTATTCAACCCCCACATTTTAAGTCCCTCTCCACCCAAAAAAAAAAAAAAAAAACAGCACTAGTTCAGGTCTTCACTTACTCCTCTAACTTTACCATCATAACAACAAAAATTCAACAACTGATAACAACAAAAATTCAACCCTCAATTTCTCCTACTTCAAAGATGTAACCAAACACATTCCCAAAGAAACGAAATAATCGAAACAACCCTACTTCAGTAAATCCAAGAAAAACCGAACCCAATCTGTTTGAAGCAGTCCTGTCCACGGGGGAAGTCCCATTCGCGGTTGTGTCCGCTGTTAGGCGCCATACTGGGTCTATAATCGGGCCCACGGTATATAAGGGTGGGTCCAGACTAGAACCGAGCCCCGAACCGAACGCCATTTCACACCCCACGATGTCACGTTCCTACTTGTGACAATTCGCGAAGCGTACATTTCTACCGATTTCCACCAGTTTAGACAGAGTCCTGTGTCGTGGAGAACAGGCATTAAAAGCGTGCTCGGTTCGGGGCTCGGCTCTAATCTGGCTGCACCCTGAAACATCAGCATACATATAGCGTTCGTCCCTGTACCATGACAAGAGATGGACGGAAATGGGGGCGGAGCCGGTTTGCTCGGCGAGAGCAAACGTTGGACAGGACTGGGCCCAAGGATCGTCAGATGCCCGCGCATGCCTAGTCGCCAGGCGCGTACAGAAAACGAGTACACATCGAAAATCATACGTGACCGGTGTAACTGGTTCACACGACGGGACTTACGCTAGGTGTGGTATTGCCTTGGTTCATGTGCTGGGCCGGCACGTCGTCCTGAAAGTAATCGTCGTTCTGGGTCCCCGGCATGCTCTGGGCGAAGTCCAGGAGGCGGCGATTGGGGCTGTCCGGGGTGGTGGGCAGATCGTTTGGCAGATTTGGGATGCAGGTCGAGGCGCTGCGACGGTGCCGCGAGAGACTGTAATGCTCATAGTTACGATAACAGCCTGGCCCGGTCTGGGCAGGGCCGCGCCCGCACGCGGACTCTCCCTCGGTGCTGTTACCATCCACGCCGGACATATTGTGACCTGGAAACAGGTTCCGCGTCCGTTCTCTCTTTTACAATGCCGTCGACGTATCAACCATGACGCAAGAACAACGAGGGCTCGTTCCAAAGTTGCGCGCTCCTCTGGCCAACGTGTGCTCCAATAGAGAGGGACGATCGTACCGATCGTTCGGTGAATAATGAAGGGGAGTGTTAAATCTGCTGAGTAATTTCTAATCGTTCGATGCGTCGCCATTCCTGTACACCGTTCGAAAGGCATCGTCGAGAATTAATGAGACGAAAAAAAAATTCAGGTGGGAATACCTTGTAGAATGGATTATCTAATATCAAAAATCTCAATGACGACAAGTGTATGGTTTCTGCTGCAACTGGGTTCTTCAATGAAGAAGAAAAGGTAAAAAAAAAAGGGGGGGAATGAGTGTAATGTAAGTACATACATGCATGGAAAGATGGATACAAGTTTATTAGGTAAGATGGTGTAAAGTGTAAAGGTATAAAAAGAGAATAAGAAAATTGTAGTAGCAGACATAAGTGCAGTGCTAAGGAATGTAAGAATGCAAAGTTGTTTAGAAAATTTTAGTTTGTAAAGGTGCAATGAAAAGTTATGCACTTTTAAATTCGTCCAACCAAATGCAAATTTGCTATGCTACTTTCCTTTCGTTTCTTTTATTGGAAAGCTCCAAGTCACAAACTTTAAGCCCATTTTTTTAAAAAGATCCCATATGAATTTGAAGTTAGAAGTGGTGTCAATCGCTTGGTCTCGACGAAATCTTTCCAACAGTGTACAAAAATGGCGGCGCGCTCTTCGGCCATAAATCACTCTAGAGACTTAACATTGCTCTTTTGACGATTGAAGAAACGTACGAATTGTAATTGATAATGGTGTATCGCAGTCTGGTCCGGCGTGGTAGGCTGGTCATTAGGCGGATAACGAAAATAGCGGGACCACGGAGCAAATTATAAAGTACTAATTAGCGACTCGGAGGTTCAGCCTAGTTGCGATTCAAAACGAGCTTATGCGCAGAGTATATTTCCATAATTTAAGCGTTTCGTGAGTGTGGAAGAAATATTGAAACTCTATATATGTTGGTATCTGAATTATCTATAACCCCAACTTGTCCCGGTAAGTCAACGGTTGCGTTCTACATTCGAAACCTGCTGTTTTGAAAATATTCTGCGTACAAGTGAAACACAAATTCAGTGTCTACGTGTACTTTACATTCAAACTCCTAAGAATATGAAAACACAAAAGTTCATACTTTCGTGGATTTATATCTCGCAGAAATACTACTACATGTACCAAAATCTATTTTAAACACGAGTATTTTGTTCAAAGAAAACCAGACTAACAAGGTACATTCGGTAATTGTCGCATGTCGATTTCGTTGAAACTTTGCATAATTATCCACTAGTTTAACCTAAGAACTTTGCCGTTTTCGATTACTGCTACGAAAATTTCATTCTTATCCCTCCCTTTAAAATTGTAGTAATTATTCATTGTAATTAATCATCATTGGTTTCGAAGTACAACGATGACGTCATTCCCCTAAAGAAGCTATTAAAATTTCTAAAAAAAAAAGGAGTACGGGTAAGAATGAAATTTTCTTAAAAGAACTAATTTTTCAGAAATCTCTCCCACCGATTTGCAGGTCTTTGGAAACAGTGCAAATTTTCTTTAAATCCTCTTTCGATACCTTTCGTGATTCAGGAGCTATATGTGTATAAATAAAAAGCGTGACTCTAACAAAATTAACGCCAACCAAATGCGGCAAGGTTCTTAAGTTGGACCGGTGAACAATTGTGCAAAGTTTCATCAAAATCTGCGTGTGACGCTTACCGAAAGTCCCGTGTAAGCAATTAGAAATCTGTTACCAACAATCGAACAAAGAACAAAATACCAACGTCGATAATCACTGACACGTTTCCATAACAACCTTCTGGCCGACTGCTACCACCCACGCCGGACTATCGCAATCCAAGAACGATGCTCGGACGTGCCCGTCCGTTCCCTCGCAGAACGACAAGTTTATCAACCATGACGCAGGTCTGGATCACGAGCAGCACGAGAATCATCAGAGAAGTGTGTTACAACGTGTAATTACGGCAATTGATTAACCTTCGATGAAGCGTGACCTCGGCTCAGTCCGGCGTGGTAGACTGCTTTCTCGGCTGTGTATGTACGTGGCGGTGAGCGGAAGCGCGTAATTACTGAGAAAACGACACGTTACCATCCACGTCGGACATATCGTGAGTTAGGGGGTGCGTGCAGTTCAGTCCCTTTGCCATGAAACCTTCTTATAGAACGGGTGTTGCCGCTTAATCACGGGCAAGTGTGCCGGGTGGTTGTCATTGCACGTATAAGGGATGAAACGGTTAGTTAGAACGTTAGATCTCGGTCTGTCCGGCGTGGTAGGCTGTTCGTTAGGCGGACCGAGGAAGCAGCAGGAAAACGAGGCGGCGCAACGACGCCACGAGGGACCGTAACGCTCATAGCTAGGATAACAGCCTGACCTGTTCTGGGCAGGGCTGCGTTCGTACACGGATTCCTCCTCCTTGCTGTTACCATCCACGCCGGACATATCGTGACCTGAAAACAGCCACGGTGTCCATCCTGCATTTTTCTTCCTCCCATTGTGCCATCAATATATCAACCTTGACGCAGGATTGGTGGTGTGCAATTGGAACATACGGATCACAATGAATCGGATGGAATACGATAATGATTAGCCGTGACAAATGTTGTTAAATGATAGCGCCCAAATGGTATTTCCTTTCTCCCCCGTCTGACAATGAGAGTTCGGTGAACGCTTATAGATATGGTGCAGTCACGTTAACACTTTGAGTGGCGTAAGGTGTGGAGGTAGGAGGTCTTTCCGAGCGATAGATTTTCCTGGGAATGGTTTATCAGGCTCATCCCCACGCTCTGAATACATGCCGGCAGTAATGAGAATTTAACCTTTATATTGGGTATTAACCATTTCCGCGGGAAGCTTGAAACGCTTAGATCACTGTCGTGTGCGGAAATCCTCCAGGATCATTTGCTCGCGGTACTCACTGAACACCTATCGGCGTTCCCCGCGCAGGCTGCGTGTACTGACTAAATGCATATAGGGTGAAAGCACTAGTAGTCGGCCACCATCTAGTATTCGACCATTTTTATTGTTTAGCTAAAAAGAAAAAAGTACTGAAATAAAGCATTCATTAAATGACAATTTTATATTATATTTTGAATTTCTAATTTTAAAATACGACTAAAAGCGCTCTTCGTAGGTAAAAAAATAAGTGCTTTTAAAGTGATTTGTAAACTAATTTTGATTCTACATGTGCCATTGCTGGTTTCCAACGCGAGAAGCATAAATGCGCTTTGAATAGAAATGACAAATGAGGCAGTCAGTGCAACAACGAACCAAACCACATTAAAAAATTTTTTTTTTCCTATTTTATATGGTTACTAGAGCCTATTGGAATACGTTATTGCTACTAATTCAATTTCGAAAAAAATGTGGGTTAGTCCGTTGTTGCTCTGACTGCCTCAAATGTAATTCAGTTCTATACATTTTTTACTGGAAAATGATGCTATTTCACTGAAAAAGCATCAACAATTTTATATGCGCTTAAAATATTTTTTAAAAAATGGAATAATTTATTTATTTATGGGAGGTCGGTAACTGGACCATCATTCCCTTTAAATTTTCAATAGTCGACCACAGCGGTCGACTTCTGAAGCTAACTGCATTCACAATGAAAGCTAAAAGTCGACCACGTGTTAACTATAATTTATCTTATTCAAATTTTGATAAAGTTTTTAAAAGAACTTATTTTAATTACGCATTATTCCTGTCATTATTAATTATTTACCGTTGTTGCACATTATATTTAAAAATAAATTTTAATTTGTAATGCGCACATAACGTATTTTGAATTTCATACTAAAAAAGGTGGTCGCCTACTAGCTATCGGACCGGTCGACTTTTAGAGTTAAGCGGCCGATTATTAAATCATTCGGACACTTTATTTTTAACGCTAATTATTTATTTTCCCCGAACTTTTATACTAACACAAATTTTTTAGTGATACATTAAATACATTTGAATTACTTCAATACATTTTATATATTCTATAACATTGATTGTTTGTTTTTTTTTTCTTTTCATTCGAGTTTAGCTTTAAGTGGTCGACTACTAGTGCTTTCACCCTACATACATAACAGGTTGACTGTTCACAAAAAATTAAATCTGCACGAGGGTACTAGCAATGGATGGACCAGATTTTTCAGATGAGAATGAATACAAATACTGCGTTATTCAGACTATTGGAATCACTTCTGTGTGATTAAAAACAGCCCGAACGAGGTCGAGTTCAGACACATTTTCATCAGGAACTCGCCAATGCATTGTCAATGCTTTCACGAGGGGTTAATAGAGAATATAGAAATTAAAATTTTCATTACTAGATGACTCATGGGAGGCAGCGAAGTGCAAAGCGAACTCCGAGCTTGATTCGTTTTCAAAGCAAACAATATTTCCGATCCTTTCCAAGAGATATCGACGTGAAACCACGCTCGAGCGGTGCGCAGGGTGGAAATCGCTCGGCGTGAAAATACGTCGACGCCACGCAGAGTGTTAATGAGAAAGTCGATTCGAACAATTAAACGGTGTTTGTGTATGTAGCCGGGCCATTACCTCACCCCTGCGCCAGAACTGATAAATTTATCATTCTTGCGTCAGGGTTGATAAATTGTTCCACTTTGATTATGGTAAAGCTATAGTTGCTGGCTCTTCTTAGGGATTAATCCGAAGATTAGTGTCGGCGAAAGAGTGGTGGAGAGACGAGAATGAACAGTGGTGGATTCCCACCTGTATCACTTTCAACTGAAATTGCACTCTTTTAACTGGAATAGGAATTATAAACTCGTTCTCCACTGTACTCGACGGTTACTTAATATAAAAAAGAACGTTAAAAAAAAAAGTGAAGTTCACGTAACTGTTGCACAACGAAGACTTCAGCAACGTGAGAAATGTTACCAACTTGTAAATGTGAAATCTGAAAGCCTCAAGAAACTTGTAAAAACGGTCCAGACAAACCACTATGTACTGCGTGTTAATATAGTGAGGACCCGGATCCCAGCCGAATATCCCCAGAAGCAGCGCGAAAAAACCATCGGCCGTCGCGTAGCAAAGCGTACAGAACGCGATAGAAAATTATTATTTATTTCTTTTTTTGTTTAATCATCCTCCTTAGTGGTCCGTCGCTTACCGGTGTCGACGATGACGTCGATGAGGTCCATGCTCTTGGCAAAGGCGTCCCTCAGATTGATGTGATGAAAGGACACGATGCTCCCCTCCCGCTTGGCCCTCTCGAGGGCCTCCCGCCTCTTGAGGGCCTTCTCGCGTCTCATCTGATTCTTGTAGAACTCAGCGAAGTTGTTAACGATAATGGGAATGGGCAACGCGATTACCAGGACACCACATATACAACACACACTGCCGATCACCTTGCCGAGCGGGGTCGTAGGGTAGATGTCGCCGTATCCGACGGTGGTCATCGTGATGCCTGCCCACCAGAAGGTCTCTGGAATGCTTATGAATTTGGTCCCGGGCTCCTCCTTCTCGGCGAAGTAGGCGAGGCTCGAGAATATGAGGACGCCCATCGCCAGGAAGAGCATCAGCAGGCCCAGCTCCTTGTACGAGTTACGCAAGGTGAAGCCGAGGCTCTGCAGCCCGGTCGAGTGGCGGGCCAGCTTCAGGATCCTCAGGATCCGCATTATACGAAAGATCTGCACTACCCTGCGCACGTCCTGGAACTGGTCGGTCGCGTTCTTGTTCGTCTCGACCAGGAACAGAGATACGTAGTACGGCAATATAGCCAGTAGGTCGATCACATTCAGACCGCCCTTGAAGAACTTCCACTTGTCTGGCGAGGCACTGAACCTAAGCACGTACTCGAGGGTGAACCATGTGATGCACACAGCCTCCACCATGGCGAGCTGCGGATTGTCTTGAAAGTTCCCCTTCTCATCATTCACTTGCATACTAGGAATGGTGTTGAGAGTTAGTGCGATCGTCGAAAGCACAATAAAGAGTATTGATATCACAGCTATCACCTGGAAAAGCGACGGGTCAACCGGTCAAACGGAGTTCACCGCTCGTTCAACGTCCTACTCTGCTGCGGTTTTAAACAAATAACACACCGCTTCCATTCTAACTGTTCCCTTTTCGAGAGTCATTTTCTTCTGGGTTTTTCTTTCTCCTTTTTCCTCTTTTTTTCCATTTTCCTCTTTTCTTTTTCCTTTTTACTTTTTCCTTCTTTTCTCTCTTTCCTTTCGTTTCTTTACTACGTATCTCCTGTATGACGTGTTCTCTGTGCGTTTTGATTACTAAGCGTCAGAATATAAAGCGGGAACTAATGCGTTTCAACGCCACTTTACAGAAAACGATCGACGTGGAGGGTTTTGCAGAGAAACGTGAAGAATAGCATCCAGAAACGAATATAAAAATATGATTTCCTATTTTATTAAAACGTATATGCAACTCAAGTGGTATTTTTTACTTCGACAGTTGGACAACAAGTAGTATAAAAATCGATGCTCTCGAATGCCGCCAAGAATCTACATGGTGCAACTTGAAATCGTAACTGTCTCCTTATAATGGCCACGGAAATTTTAGAACCGCCATCACCGACCACGCGAGAATTCTTCTGAACATTTCCAACAAACTTTAATTACAGAACGACCAAAAATAATCTTTACTTAGCCTGCACTTTTACAAGCAACAACGACTACCACAAATGAGAAAATACGAGAAGCTCTCGCTGCACGGAAGCGTTCAAAAATACGTATAAAATTATACACCAAATACAGTACAACATATCTTATCATTGACAAAACAGTAGGAGAGCGTGAGTAGTCTGTTTCTTATATTTTACACGTACGAAAATACTGTACAATACGAAGCAAGCTTACAATTTGCGTACGTAAAGAAGCTTGTATCTGAAAAAACGTATTACCCACACGTTGTGAACTGAAGACAACGATGTGTCGCAGCACGGAATCGTTTCGAGAATGGATTATAAAAAGAGGACTCGTACGACTTGTATCTTTACGAATGCACCAACGATGTCGTTTCAGCTACGATCGACGCTAAAAAAAAAAAAGATGGAACCCTTTACCGACAATTGTGCGACCAAGTGCATATGTATAGAAACCCATAAAGACCTCCAAACGAGTCTAGAACGAAGTTGAGTGTAGCAGGATAGAAAGGAACATGGACGCTATGCGGACTGCTATAACAATCTAGAGCACTTTTTGCGAAACTGAGTACTCGACCATACAGAGTACACAGAGCCGCTAAAAAATGCCATAGAAATATATAACACGCAGATGTTTGCACCAAAGAATTTCTCGTCGTTTGAAGGCTGTCTGCCCGACGTCGCTCGACTCATATACATGTCTGTACATTGTTCGGCAAGCGTATTAGCATCGTACTTATTTCTGGTCCCTTCAAAACCCCGCTCCCTTCGGGCCGCCCTGAACCGTGTCTCGAATGCCCACATATTGCCCCAATTGCTCTCGCAAACCTGTACCCTCCCCCGCCACGCCAGTGCAATCGCTACAAAGCGAAATCAATTCGTCGCTTCGTGAGGAGTTAGCAACAATACGCCAGCTCTGTTTAACATACTATAAACAGGCGCTCGATTCGCATTTTCATGTCGCACGTCAACACATATGCGTATGCCGTATGGTGCGTTGCAGAGATATAGTGATGCAGTAAAGGAAAATACGAGGAGCAAAGTGGGTAGCGTCTTAAGTGCCCAGTAGGGTGGCCCTTATTGATACGTGTCAATTTTTGTTTTTGTATTTCTTTGCTCTCACCCCCTAGAACGGTGCCATTTGATAAAAAAAATAGTCCCTGAAAGAGTTTATTGCAATCGGACAACAGGAAAGTGTGCCGACCAGGCGTTAAAGTTTAGAATTCATGAATAGTTTGGATTTAAAGAATTTCTCAAAAATGATAAGCCGTATCGAAATTTTGTTCAAACAATATTAAAAGAGAATTCAATTTTCTACAATTATTGTATATATCATTTTTTCGTGCTTCCAACCATTTTTTAGATAATGGCGTTTGAATATAGAGAAGTGCGCACTTCGCGCGTCCCACCTGTACGGCGTGACGTATTGTCTATACGCGCGTAGTGCAGAAATCTCTATATTCAAACGCTATTATCTAAAAAATGGTTGGAAGTACGAGAAAATTATATATACAGTAATTGTAGAAAATTGAATACTCTTTTAATATTATTTAAACAAAATTTCGATAGGTCCTACCATTTTTTAAAAATTCTTGAAATTCAAAACCATTGATGAATTCTAAACTTTAAGGCCCGGTCGGCACCCTTTGCTGTTGTCCGATTACAATAATCTTTTTCAGGGACTATTTTTTTATGAAATGGAACCATTTTAGGGGTTGAGAGAAAAAGAAATCGCAGGTTAAAAATAAGGGCCACCCTAGTGCCCAGAGACATACAGTACTGTCTCTAAAAGTGAAACGAGTCGAAACTGGCCAGTTTCAACTTTCGAATCGGGCACTCTATTCGGCTTGCCTTTATTCTCTGCCGCGGCGTGTGAGGGGGTCTGATTGTGGGTGAGAATGACCGCAGAGGCACCTGACAGCGACAAGCCAAGGCGAACTTGAAAAGAAGTAGCGGGAATGGCGGATTATCACTTATGGAATCACGAAATTCATCACTTATGAAGAGAGTACTGTATTGAGTATGCTTTTTGGAGGTTAGTTCGGGCGTGCGCACAGGAGGCGCGGCGGTGCCTGGGTCAGTTTCGACCCGTAATAACTAAACTGCTATCGGCATTTTTGACGACGTTATTTTTGTCAGATCGATTCAGTTTTTGTATTTACGAGCTTTCCTCTGTTACGATTTAATAGTGCTGTATTCGGTGGTGTTAGTTAGGGTCCAAAAAGACCTAGAAACCGCGCGGTTAAGGTTCTGGGGTGTGGAGGAACGAGACCAGAGTTAGGCACAATTTATTGGATACGGATAACGAATAACGGACCTACAAAAAATCCGCTGTATCATAAATAATTTTATTCAGATAACTATTTACTATTTACAGTATTTAAAACAGTTTTGAGTCAGTAGAAAAGTATCAACAGTTATTCACATCGTTTTTGGAATAATTTTGGAACAGTTATTCGAATACATTATTCTCCAGAAATATCTATTATGCAGATTGATGATATTCAGATGAATCATTCGACTTAATAGCAATTCGAGTAATGCCGAACTCTGAATGGGACCAAATAAGCACAGCCTTGAAATAAATGGCGGAGAACACGTTTGGTGGTTCGCACCCTCGCGCATATTGCTTTATACACCACTCGAATCAGTCCCAAATTAATCACTATATCTCTGCCACGATAGAGACATTGAAGTCGTAAATTAGGCGGAATACCAGATAGAAGCAAGTCTTAAGTGTATACCCTAGGGGAGCCTTCTTAAAGCATCCACCGACGTGTACATATACATATTATATCCCTCTCACAAAGGGAGTGCACAAGATTCGAATCACCAAATTGGCTAAAATTTTGCATACAACATACAATAACAGATTAAATACAAAAGGCACACTACTCCAAATTTGCTATGGAAATCACATTCAAAATTGTATCTCTTCCAAATTTCGTAGATATAAAGTGGACAACGTAACTTGATCACCTTAATTATCTCCGTTACTACTGGGCCAATTCAAATTATTTTCTTTTTAAATACCTTGGTTTAAAGACTGACTGTAATATATTTTTTGTGGATCATTTTGTTCAAAAATTTTCACGGTCAACCTTAGGTTTTTAAATGGAACTCTATCATATTTTTCCGCCTATCATTTAGCAGACAGAAAGACAAATTTGGCAAGTACCACAACGTAAATTTTTTTGTCACTAGAACTGAAGAAATGGTGGAAAAAGTGTTTCTTAGAGGAATCCCCTCGTCAGGTCCTGAGAAATTGCAAACAATGCTACTATATCGAAATCCAGTGGTTTGAATATTTTACATTGTCATTGCTTTCATCCTTTCCACATGCGACATGCCACGTGGTGTAGCAGCATGACAGTTGTTCGGCACGTAATGTGCTTAACCACACACTTCCTCGCCGTTCGATCGCTCGCGGTGGCATCGCAAACTCCCCACTCCCGTGGATTCTTTTTATGGGGCACGTCGAAAGAAAATGTTTGCAGAGATGCTCCAACAACAGCAGGGAACATGCGACAACGAATCGTTGCTGTGCACTCAGCAATGTATGATGATGTTAATCTATTTGAAGTAACTAATAGGCATTCACTTAGAGTAGATTACATATCCAGAAGTGTATTAAACGCGAGGTACGTCTTTAAGATAAGTCTCAAAATATTTTTTCTCTGAAAAACATTTTTCCACCATTTCATCTGTTCTAATGACAAAATAAGTATGTTACGGTCCTTGCCGAATTTTACTTTTTGTCCGCCAAAAGATAGGTGAGAGAAAATTATATGGTTTCATCTAAAAAACTAAAGGTGACCCTGAAAACTTTGGGAAATAAATGAGCTACAAGAAATATACTACAGTCAGCCTGTTGGCACCTCTAAACCCAGGTATTTTAAATGAAAAATCATAAACTGCGAGAACATTGGCCGTGCAGGATAACAATGGCATCTACTTAACATCTATTCAAAAGGAAAATTTATTCATTTTCACACTTGTAGTACAATCACAAACGAACCAATGTTATAATAGGATACCTAAACCAAATTTGAAAAAGGTTAATTAAAAAATAAAAGAAAAAAATATAAAAAAGAGTGCATTGAACATAAAAAGAAACGGTAATTTTTTATTTTAGGGTTTCATCACCGACTTGAATGAAATTTAGATATATTTTAAAATTCCACATTTTGAACAACTTTTTCCAAAAATGAAAAATAAGTAGAAATGTATACATATGCCTGGAATTACTATGCGTATCACAATGGAGTAGCCACTGCAACCTAATTACAGTGTCGTTTTTATAATCTAAACGAGGGCCTACATATGACGAAACTTTGAACCTGATTTTCTTGCAAATTTTTATGTAGCGCATCCTGTACGTTGAATATATGCTGCGCACTAATTATATGCAAAGTTGGGATGAAATCGGTGATTGGGACCTCGTGCACCCCCGTCATTGTCAGTCTCTCATCCCGTAGTCTTCTTTTCAAACACTTGACCCAACAATCAAAACATGCTGCTATTTATAGCCGTGTCTAATTTACGACTTCTCTATTTCTGAATCGTCGACGATACACTCGGAAGTAAAGTCGGTGTGTGTTCATGTCGTGGAAGTCTGATCGAATTTGTGAGATCAAATTCTCTCGTTTCGTGAGTTGTATTTGAAGGGTAAGGGGAAAAACAGGGAATGTCACAAAATAGAGTTATCGAGAAAATTAAGTTTTAATATTTTAGTCCATCAGTAAAGAAACAAGGTTGAATGAATCTAATTTTCTTATATAATTTTCTTCTTAAACGTGTGGGGACATTCCGTATTTTGTTCCAGTGCAGAGTGGACATTTCCTGTTTTTAGCCAGTATAAAAAATCTTTAACGTTATTTTACGGGGGTGTTTGAACTTTATAAATCGCAAAATCTCGAAAAATTGACATTCCCGGTTTTTCCCCTCAACCTTCATTTTAAATCGTTCTCGAAGATCGAGGATTATGTTCTTCTGCCCTAAGAGTCAGTATCTCCGTAAGTATAATTCTGTTTAAAGAATTCTGTACAGTGTACTGTAAAATTGCTTGGCTTCCGAGTGTGTTGGGACGTGGTGGATGTTTGAAAGCGAGATATGAAGAAGGAACGGGGGACGTGGAAAGAGTGTTGCATTTTCAGTTGTTCATGCAACGATTATGGTTTTGAATTATTTATGTGGATTGTCAGAATTAGATAAGTCATAAAATTGGTCATGGTCACACGAAGATTATTCCAGGCTTGCGTCAGAACAAGCTTGTGCAGAATAGTGAGGCTGTTCGCAAAAAGCTGTGTCGTGCGATTCTCTCAGTGATGTCGTTGATTGTATTAGATATATGATAGAGAAATAATAGGCTCGTAGATTAGAAAACAACACGAAGCAGATGGCTGACATTGCTTTTGCAAAGACAACGTACTTTTATTGAAAGTGGTGGAAACCAATGCGCGTTTGTGCAATCGATGAAAAGGCAAGCCACCCCTGTAACCTACTACATTTTACTGTAAATTGTATCGGATTACCCACAACTTGCACTTATTCTCGCAATTGTGCTACGAATATAGTTTGACGTAACAATGTTCAAAGTGTTAATGGAATGTATTGAGATGCAACGCTCAATTAAAGGGATGAATTTGTCATCCAATAGGCCCGTTTATACGGGCTCTCCAATCTGTGGGTTTTGACACGTTGGTCGCTTCAGAATGGCACGCTGGAGCGCAAGTTTGAAGTGTTACGCGCCTGACGCGGGATGCAAAAATATTCAACACTCCAAACCTGCGCGTCACATTGTAGGTCTCAAGTGTACAATGCAAAATGTGTCAGTGTAAATTAAAAGTGACAGGTTTTGGAGTGGGGTGTGGTATCTCTACCGAGTTGAAAAGTTTGACACAATGCGCCAGCCGATATCATGAAATTTGTCAATGTAAACGTGCAATTAAAGTATGAGATCTGTTGTGTCAGAAGTGAGTGGTTGGTTTGGTAACCATGTAAATACTTTAGAAAACCCGGGGCCTGCAATCCAAAGATGTGATTGGAAAACGCGCTCCGTACGCCACTACAGGCCGAGCATTTATACAGTTTTGGTCTGTGTGTTTGGAGTGTACGCTCTTTGGATTTTTGAATGTCGAAGAAACCGTACGTATAAACGGGCCTAATGGTGATAAAAAAGGGTATGTAAACCCTAAAGTTCATCCTGCTTCGTTTTTGAATCATAGCCATTCTTGGGTTTTAACAATTAACACTATAATAATTCCACTGAATTGTTTACGAATAAAGATCTATGTATTCATGGACAGTCTTATTATACTTATTATTCTTGATGTGAAATTAATAGAAGAATGCTTGTTGATTTCTTAGATAATAAACTAAACTTTCTCTTCTCCCCATTTGAAATTATATGTGCATATATATAACATGGAGTTTATGGATGTACATTTAAATTTTGTAAATTTTTATTTCTAAGACCATCTGAGATTAATTGTTTGTGGAGTATCCATTGGAAACGTTGAAATATTTCGTTAAAGCACTCAATAAAATTGCTAACGAATTAAAAAACATCTGAAGCTTTTGAGTACTTCATATTGAAGTAATTAAATATAAGTTACTCGAGCAAAACCTAGGCTACAATTCGAGAACGAAGTATAACGAGTTATAACTTTTTATTATTTATTTTTCTGAATTTATTCGTCAAGTGGATGTCACTTTTACGAATCTCCAGTCTCACGTTTTCGTTTTTTTCTTGAGAACTTTTATGTAATGTTTATTGCCAATGTTATTTTTTATGTAAATAAAATAAATTCTCACAAAGCACCAATTGCGCGAAGAAGTACTTTGCTTTGCCACTTTCGAGCAGACCCATACTGGTTAACACTTTGCAGCGCGCGTCATTTTCTAAAAGCAAAGCGTATATATAGTAACTACTTAATAATACTGATTCATTTGTTAAGATCACAATTTTACAGAAGACTTAAGCCACAATTATAAGTTTGAATTGAAGCGATAAATTGCAGCAACTCTTCGCAAGCTATGTTTCAACGTTTCAAAAATAAACAACTGGCAGTGAGCAATCACTTTATAAAGGTGCGATCCCACGGCGCGTGGCTCGGCGAATCTCTAGGCACGTCAAGGCGTTCCCACGGCGCGGCTGGGCTCGCCGTTTCCACCGAGCCAGAACACCTTTTCTTTGACAACGGACGAGCTCATTATTCCCACGACCCGTGGCTCGGCGAGCAGGTACGGCGCGACGCTCGCCAAGCCACGCGCCGTTGGATCGCACCTTAAGAGGTGAACTTACGTTTGGGTGAGTGTTGTTTTGTCGACACTTAGCATGTATCATATTCTTAAATAGTGCATAGGAAAATAATTACATTAAGAAACTCTATTTGTGGTGAACACATTGGGATAGAAACTTTCAAAGGGAAAATTTAGTGTTAGAAAATATCCACATCGTATAACTTCAATGTAATGTTGCTTAACATTTATAAATGTGGTAGGTAGCTGTGTGTTATCGAGTTTAATGCCCATTTCGTTAGAAAGCATGGACCTAATCAAGTAATTACCTAGTGATTATACTTGAACCTGGTTTGATGCTATCTTTTTTTGCATGCAGAAAATGACCTTTGACATTTCTGGTTAACTAGCACGTGCCCTTTTAATGCCATGAAATCGAGTGAAATCTGTGCGAATCTTTGAACGTCCTCCTGCTCATCGAACCGTTTCCTTTCATACCTTTATGCTATTCAAATCAGTGGAACTTGGATTGCTGTAGAGATTCATAGGGTTGTTCTATGTAATTAAAATTTTACTTCCAATAAGAAAATATGAAAAGAAGAAGATTACTTAAAACAAGATTCAGAAGCCAAGGAGTAGTACATACTCACTAAATTCAGAGAGAAAAATCGTTACTCAGTGTATAGGAGTTGAAATGATAAGCTATGTGAGTGCCAGTAGTTAAAATTTTCAGTAGAAACAAAAAACGCATGTCTGTTCATTTTGCCACTTATATCGTTCATCACTCGTTTATCTCAACTTGATCGTTGATCGCTAAGGATTTTCAGCGTTCACCACCTTTACAGCTTTACAGGGAAACAAAAAGGTAACGGCCGTGAAGATTGCTGGCACTCTCGTCGTTTCTCACCACAGCGAAGTTGGCACTTATGATTTTAGGTCTACCTTGCGATAGCCCTAACAGTTAAAATGAATTATTCTAGCACTTATAACTTTTGCCACCGTATTCAGAATGGAACTCACATCCTTTTTCACTAAAAAATTGTTTTTTATTTTTCGGGCACTTAGACCGTTTATCATTTCAACTCCTCAATTCATATTTTCAGAATTAGAGACAATATTCAGTTTTGGTAATATCACTGATTTCTTTGCTACTTCTGCAATGGGAATAATACTGCAATATTATAAGATAAATAATAGTGCAATTAGTGATTACTATTTTGTTGTTATTTTATAATATTATAGAACGTAATATAGCATTGATTGGCAGTAGCAAAAGTAAGTAATATCTATCAAGCATAGACCAGGAATTTTGAAGAGTACTGAAATTCATCAATAAGGAACAGGATACCTGAATCACCATTTTTTGACAGCAAGGCAAAGGTACAATGAAATATATTATAATAATAAAAGAAACCAAATGTCTTGCATTATTGAAACCGAAAATCCCTTCTATTCTGATAAAAGTAATTTTTCGAATTATGTTAATTAAGTATTTTTTACTCATTTCAATGAGCATTATACACTCTCTAATCACTATATTTATTTATTTGAACACTCGGTACGAAAGAAACTAATACAGTTTTTAATTTTTGTTCAACTAGTATTCTAAAATATCTTCTGGTTTAATCAGTCTCTAATGGAATGTGTGTTCCTCTCTAGTATGACTTCAAATATGTTTTAACTCAAAAATTTCCTTCTATTTAAACTGATTAATTAAAGAAATGTGAATAATACATTTAAAGAGTCTATTGCTCCAAAAGGGAGACAGTTTTCCTAACGAGAAATTGGAAAACTTGTGATTCATTGGAATAAATTAATAGTGGATGAAATGCATTTTGACAAGTTGTTTTTTAAGAATTTAATGCAGTTGTTTTGGTTTTTATTATGAAAAATACAAAGGAAGCCCTGTGGCAGTCTAATATATTTTGCTTAATTAATTATTTGCTCCAAAATTCAGTTATTTATTTCAATCTGTATTTCGAGATGAATAATTCGGAGTGTGAAAAAGTACAATTTATAGCATTCAATTATATGTACATGTTTGAGTCTAATATAATCTGAATAAAAGAGAACGTATTTATTATAAAAAAAAATGAACTCGATAATTCGCTGCAAGTTTAATCTGAGCTGCTGCATTGCGAACAAAATATGTAATCGCAGTCGATTTAATTCTACGAAATTAAATCGATTCAAACACACCAACTCATCGTGCCTATATAAAATGTCTACACCATTTGTAAAATAATTGCAATTGATACGATTCGGCGAAGTCAATTTAATTTGAGCCCAGAGTTGTTAGACTTTCGTTTCCTTTATACAGCATAGCTTCAGTTGAGCCGAATGAGTTCTATTAAATGAAAAAAAATGTAATTCGATTCGATGAAACAGACGCAAATAACGATTCGCAGAGACCATAATAGAGTGAAATCTCCGTATTAAAAACTTAATTGGCAATTAATCAAGAGAATAATTTATATTAATGCATCACCATGAGTACTATAATATATCCCAGGTACATATTTTTAAGGAATATTAATAATATTTCTATTGTTTTTTTACAAATCCTACTACCTATTTAAAAAAATTGAAATATGTATGTATTCCTTGTTCTAAATGAAAAATATTTGGTAGGCTCCGAGCACAATGCCTATTAAACAACACAAACCTTACAAATAAACAAATACAGATAAACACTAGAATGTACTTTTGCAACGCTATAATCTCTTCTCGACCTATCATTAATGTAACGTGTAAATTATAAATCACGTTTCCAAATTAATCATCCTCAACGATTATTTGCATTTTGCACGATGCGTGAAAGATATTAACATTTTGAGTGGCGTCGGCGTGTTTTCACGACGTGGTATCTCAGCTCTGTGCACAACTTCGGCGTGTTTTCACGTCGATATTCTGTGGAAAACATCGAATGAATTGTTCGAAATTCTTCGAATGTTTACTTTGAAAATTTTTATTTCTACATTTTCTATTAGATCTTGACGGAAGAATTGTCAATGGAATAGCAGAATTTTGCTGATAAAAAAGAATCCAAACTCGAGGCTATTCTGAACTCTTTGTGGTCACACGGGGTGTATCGCACCCCGGGATATGTATTTGCAAATATTTTTATACATTTTTAGACCTTAATAATATAACTTAAAAATCTGTGAATTTTAACAAGAAAAAAAATCGGTTTTATCCACAACTATTTTTTCAAATACATATTTCAACATATCAAAATTTACATTTCTAGAAGAAGACTATTAGAGCATGATTTTATGAGTACTACGAATGTACAATTATCACCTAAACGTTAGAAGATTCAAAAATACGAAAATGGTAACATAAAAATGACATTGGTGTGCAGTGAACCCCATGTGATCAATTTGTGATTATAAGAAGGTGTGACCACGGAGGGTTAATTATACGAAACGTACAATAATTTATGCAGTTTCATTAGAAAAAAATCCGCCCATCCCTTGATAATACTCTCACGAGCGTCTAAAAAGAAATATAGAAATTTAAGGAGGATTTCTTCTTGCGAGGCCCAAAAAGCATATCGATTTTTTAGGAATTTATGGGGAATAAATTATTGAGTAAATTTTTGTCAAACTTTGGACACTATAATATACATAAATTTTCTAAGTATACAATAATCATTATAACACCTTTAAACCCATTTATCTTGAAACTACATTTTTCAATTTTGCGAAAGCGATATGTCCAAAACTAATAAAGTTATTGATTTGAAATTTTCAGAGATTGTAAAAATATATCCCTTTACAGCGTCAACTAGGACTATAGCAATATCTATGATAGTTTTTGTTATTAGTAGAAGACATTTTTTACGATTTTAACTTTAAAATGCCGTCTTTTCGCGAAATTTCCAACAATTTATATTTATTCTAGTTCAAACCATAATCAGACTCATACTTTACAAAATTTTGTTTAAATTTTTGTTCCAGCTCACAGCGGTGACCTGCAATTATTTCCCCAAGTGGGACAAGTTTTTCTTACAAACATCTGTTCAATATGAAGTTTTTGGAAAGCTATTATTTGTTCGAACATGGAACAATTTGTATCTATTTACCAAAACCCGATGAACATGTGTGTAAAATTTGAGAACGATCCACCCAATAATTGATATTCCATAAATTCCACAAACTATCCATACTATTCGGTACTCCGAGGGAGAAACACTCCTTAAGGCCGATTCATACACATCAGTTCTATGATGCTTCAGTGACGTCACTGTCACTACTAGTAATTGGCACGGACAACTGTTCCATTCCAAAACAGGGAAACGATATTTTTTTTATCACTGACGGCAGTAAACCATCACGGAACTGATGCGCGTGAGCCCACCTTTAAGTTTTCCCGCGCGTCCAGAGCTTGCTGGACAAAAGTTTCTCAGCGATCCCCCAAAGAAGCTCAACTGCTTAGAATGAACGTTTTACCAAACCCTTCGCCACTCAAAGTGCTAACTCGTATCTAACTGAAAATAAAGAGACCTAGGTAACTTTGAACACGGAGATCACACTCTACCGTTCGATGGCCACCAAATGTGGCGCAGAGAAGAATCCAAGGGCTGCGTGAAGACGGTGCCAGTGCACATTAACCAATGACTATAGGTACACATAGACCATCAGAAGCAGCCGCAGTTATTGACCGACGGCCCCTTGCGCGGTTTAAATATAGTGGAAAATCAATAGTTTCTGTAATATTGACGCATTCAGGAGTAACGTTTGGACGTGCGGCGAGGAGGCTTCTAAAGAGCGACTCCTCCGCGAAAATTCCTCGACCGAGGGTCTCTTATGCTCCCCGTAACAGTCTTGATCGATAAATCGGCCGAGCCAACGGAAAATCGTGTAGGATGGCCACGTGTGGACTTGAATATGAGACAGACAAAGAAAGGCTCGAGATCGTCGTGAGTGTTTAGCGTGGCATAGGTCGCAGGCGATGACGGGATTTAGCTTCACCCCGCATAATGTTGTTTCATTTAGGAGCAACAGTGTGTGCAATGTGTATTGTTTGTGGTGTGCATGTTCCATGGAATTGCGCCGCCTGAGTGCCTCAAACTTTCCTCATGTACAATCACGTTCGATCGCATACACGACGAATTCAACGTTGGCGCGAAAAGAAATATCTACGGGTTGGTTCTATCTATTTAGGCAGCTTATGCGCTAACGCGTGAAAGATCTCCATTCTAGTCTCTACGCTAACCACGTGCTGTTGCGACTGCACTGAACGGAAGCATGATCGAGCTCTAATCGCTGCAGACAATTATATTTCTTTTCGAGCTACGCCGGATTCGTTCACGTCGAATTCCATCGGCCGTTCTATCGTGAACGTGTTAGCAATGTTAGTCACGTATGGCTTCGAATGGTTGGTTAACTGTTAAGAACGCGTACAGTATCGAATTGAGTTCGCTGGTAGCGAAGTTAATGCTTATGACATCTCACAGGGAGCGGTGTCGAGAAAGAATCTACGTGATACCTGGTAATCGCGTATTATGCACTCCCATTATCATCTACGGCCAATAACTGGCCACTACGGTAGTTCGTATGGTTCGCGGGATTGAAATATTACGTGCTAGAAAGCTGGATTACGGAACAAATGAGATTAGTAATCGTGTTGTTAACACCACCTAGAAATAAAATACACATTACAGACATCGACAGAAAACCGGTAGGCTAGGCGATTGTTATCCAACGTTCTCTAATTTCATATTAAAATCCACTATATGCACGCCTGTGTATGTCGCTACGTATTTCTGTACATATACACATGACACTTGCTGTGCCGTACATATGTATAGATGTATACATACTTACAGCATATCGTGGCGAGTAAAACTCTTAAACGATGAATGGAATGCATCGATACTATACATTGAGATGAGGGGCTTATCTGAATCAAATCTGATCGATGGGTGTATCGAATTCGCGTCTGATTAAATGGACTAGGTATAGTTGGTAGGTATACGCGAATGATTCTGGCTCTGAAGAACGAGATCTATTTACATTGCAGCTTGGACGTGTATTTCGTTAATGGAGAAGCTGACAAAACGTTTACCGGCAATACACATATATTTACAAGTAGTCTAATGCATAGTTAAGAAACGATACGACATTGTTAATGACGAACAGAGTCATGCAAGAATCGCTATCGACTGATTTTTACTTTCTGGCTTCCTATTGTTATGCTTTCCCGCGGGAGAATTTTGTGCTTTGTCCAATTGGTGTGGAATAGTTGGGTAGGATAGTGATTGACGATCATTGGAACAACCGCAAGCCAGGATCCAAACCCGATTCGTCGACTCGCTATCTCGGTTAACGATCTACAATGAGGTTACGTTAAGAACCGCATACGTCGCAAACGTTCCCACTACACTTTTCTCTATGTAAGAGCTACGTCGAGTCGATTCTCTACTATCAACATGGTAATACCTTTGTTCAAATTAAGGATCCAGCACAAACTGTAAACGTGGAGACATCGTCAATAGATTAGTGAAGAATGTTCGTGGATTCTCGCACGATAGCCAAAATGCGAGAAGGATTTTCCAACGTTTACTAAAACAGGCTTGTTATAGGGATTTTGGAAATACTTTAGCAATCTTTCGTTCGTGCAAATTCGTTTTGAAAGAAGCCAGGTCTAGGGTGCCGACTGATAGCGCCCAGAACAGGGACTACAATTGCAGAGAAGTGTCTCTGTTCCAAGTGCCCTCGATTGCGCGATTCAAATGCACGGAGCAAAACTGACCCGTTCAATCGAGGCTGGTTTGAAATTGAAACGGAGAAGTAGATCGTATCTAGTTGGATGCTCTATCGAAAGTAGGTCTTACGATTAGTAAACAACAAAAGAATTTAAAGCACGACCAAGAACGGCGACCCTCGAAGCCGAGGGGGCCCGTCAATGCCAAATGACACATTGTTGTTGCGACAACCCGTGTGTTTGGCACGCGTTCAAGCTTCTCTCCCCGGCCAAAATCTGATCTCAGAATACCATTCCAATTTTTCTCCGCCGATTCATCGCGGAAACTGAAGACTAAAGCCGATAGGGGCGTACGCATGCGCGTACACGTACACGTGCGCTTGCGCGCGGGCTATCTCGATCCCGTTCGGTACTCCTAGTGGCAACACGTGACCGTTTAACAATACAACTCACCCTTGCGGCGATGGACGTAGTCGGTTTCTCCAGCAGGTCCCACAGCCATTTCTGATACTGCGCGCACTGTCCCTCGCCAAACTCCTCCTCCTCCCTTTGCCTGAGGGACTCCGCTTCCTTGCGCATCTCCTCGTGCACGTGCTCCTTTCTCTGGTGATACTTATGCTGGCAGCAGCTCTCGAGGTACAGCTCGTCGACGCCCCAATACTCAAGGTCGTCGCTGAACGCCAGTACGCACATCTCGTCTACGAGATGCAGCTTCCCGGTCCGATAGAAGTTCAATATCGAGCTGAACGACTTTGGATGACGATCGAAGAAGTACTCGTTATCGATAAGGGAATAATCGTCGCAGAGCTCGGTGATCGCCTCGTGTGTATTGCAATCCTTGAGGCGGCCTAGCCGCGTGTGCGGCAGCCTCTCCAGGGTACGCCACAGTACCTCGTGCTTCACGCCGCCGACGTTGATCGAGACCCGTCTGTTAAGGGCCTTCGACCTCATGATCATAAACGGCTCAGGCGGTAGGGACGTCATCGATCTCGAATAGCTACGTTGCTGCTGCATCTGCAGCGGCAGGGGCGGCGGCGGCAGCGGCGGTGGCAGAGGCGGCGGTAGAGGAGGCAGTGGCAGGTTCACCGGCGCCACGGAACCAGTCGGCCCTACGGACGACGAGAACGGAGCGTACCGGACCTCCTTGTTTGTTCCACCGCCTCCCCCGCCGCTTTTTCCTCCTCCGACAACGGCAACTCCACCTCCCCCAGTCACTCCTCCGCCCATGCTAACCCCTGACCCTATCACACTGCCGCCGATGACTACTGGCCCGGCACCGGCTCCAAGGGCTCCTCCACCGCTACCGGTGCAGCTAGTGACAGATGCACCGGCTGCACCGGCCCGCTGCAACATCGTCGTGCCGCCACCCTCGAACACGAAGCCCTGGTCGGTGCCGATGTAGGGCACCATGCAGGACGACGACGATAGCACCGGGCCCGTGCCCACGGCGCTCCCATTACGTTCCCCGTCCGCCAGTGTTGTGTCGTCTTCGTACCTCTTTTTGTTCAGCATCAAATGCCCTCTCCGAACAACACCGCCAGCCTATTACGTCGGCCGTGTTTATGGTATCGTGGCTTTCTGACAGGATTACGTCTCCCTTCTTTCTTTCTTCACAGCTTTCAACGGCGTTTCTTTCTCCTTCTTCTTCTTCTCCTTCGTCTTCCTCTTCCTCTTCTTCTCCTCCTCCTCCACCTTCTTCTTCTTCTTCTTCTTCTTCCTCCTCCTCCTCGTCCTCGTTACCCTTCTTGTGCTTCATCCGTGCCTACGTCTGTCCTCTTCCGTTGGCCCGGTTTAACCGCGCCATAATCTGAAATGGAGCGTTAAGAAACCGTTAGTGAAATGTTGATGGTATACGATGTTGTGGAAAGTACTGTGATGGTAGGTATGCTGATATTCTAATGGACGGATTCTTGTGTAGAGTGAATCATAGTTATTGGCACGGGGCGTGACTTGGTAAAGAAGTTTGAAAGTGGATGATTTTTAGATTTCAGCCTGTGAGAAGTAGTTTTGGTTCACGTTAAACATAAAGTCTTAGAACCTTCTTAACGTTACGAACGTTTGTATAACTTGGGAATCTTATACGAAATTGTTTAGATTAAGCCTTAGCATGCCATGGTCGACACTCTTCACCAAGAAATGTTTTTTTATTGGTGTGTTAGATTGTATTGTCGTGTTCTTGTTATAACAATGTTTCTATTGAACCAGATCAGAATACCAAGAGGAATCGTGGGTTTCATTTGCTTAGAATATTTTAAATTCCACTATTATTATTTTTCTCCCGTTGTCATTTATAAATTCGTAAGAAAAAGAAGATATGCTCATTCATTCGGGCACAAACACTTATCGTTCACACACTGACGATACCAGTCGATTTTGACACCTAACAGTATCAACTCATCAATCACTGACTGAAGCAAAACGAACAGATCAACAGCTTGTAGGACTCTCTGGAAGTTTTTCATTTTTTTTCAAAAGTCATTTTAGCTGATTTCTTTTGTTTTTGTTCTTATTTACCAGAATTACTGGTAATGGCGGAGTGCATAAGACAATTTATTTCTAATAGTTATCGATAGACACTTAAGGGGACTAAACTGTAAAAAAAAATTTTTTTTGGATAATATATATAGATATATGACGGAGCTATAGTCGTCTGATGTGTAGGTGTTTTTTCTGCCGTTTTACAATGATTGCAAAAAAACGGAGGTTCGGATCGGCTTGAAAAAATTACAGGATGTGTAAAACATGTGCCATTTCCCGCGGAACCATTGATATAGACCATAAAAAATCGAGATTTTCACAAAAAAAAATTAAAAAAGCCACTAATTTAATGATTTTGTTTTAACCTTAATTTTAATAGGTTTCGTTGGAACTAACGTATCTGACACACAAGAATCACACGTGTGAAATTGGATTACGTCACTTTTTAAGACCGATTTTAGGACAAAACCACAGAAGAATGTTAAAATGTTTGCGAGTCTGCACCGCCATTTTTAAAACATATATATATATATATATTTCATACCCATTTTTTTTCAATCTGTTTGATAGTAATAAACCTGCCTAGTCCCCTTAAGAAACATGTATTGACCCCACCTTGGTATGCTAAGGATTAAAAAAAATTTTTGCAAAGATACAGAAATTCCTGACCAACTTTTCGAAGAACTTTGAAAATAATACACGTATTAGACGATACACACAGCGAAATATCGAAAAGTATGATTGATTAGGGAGACTAGAACGCGAGGCACAAGCAAGTAGTACGAGCAAGGGAAGACGGATGGTCTATGGTCAGACGTATGTGCGGACCAATATGACTGCAACTACTTATGTAACTCGTTGGAGTTAACGCCACAATAAGCAATATCTATCAAACTTACTGCCATGTTAAAAATTTCATTACTATTATTAAATCGTGTCATCTACTCAATCACTGATTGCAATCTACCAATGTATTCACGAATCATTAAACAAAATATCTGTTAACAGAATATATCACATAGGAAGTAAGTTAGTGAAAAGATTCACTAATTTCTTCAGAATCAAATTGTAAATTTGATCATATCAGTCCAACGAAGCAAGAAGTATACTTTTTGAAGTGAAAGTTAACTGCATTTACATTTTGTCCTTTGTTGACACTTATCTTCCATAAATTTATATCGCTACATTTTATGAAACGGAGGAGGTACAATTGACAGTATGCAACTACAACGAAGTTACGCTACTTTCTTTTCTCTCCGTTGCACATGTTACAAGTGTAATAGTCTAAGCTTCAGCTCAAAATGAAAAATGTAAAGACAGACATGTGGTCAATAACGTAGAGTCAGTGAAATTATATCGATTTAGCTGGCCAGGCATATATTTATATTTAAGTCATTTTTCATGTTGGTTATGGTGGTATATTTAATGCCAACTTATTCGAGAATTTTAACCATTGAGAGTTCAATATAAATAAATATAACTTTTGCACGCACAGTTACTCAATTAAATTTTTTTGCTTTTATCGATAAAACGTTGTTCTTTGCAAGGCTAAAACAATGCAGGAGACAGATAAGACCAGAATTTGAAATCCTTGAGCATAAATTATTATGTTACAAAGCAGCAAAGCGTTTGTTGGAGACCCTGATTACAAATCGCAACATGCACTGATAAATGAATATAGTATGTCTCCTCCAGCTTTTAAGACATTTCAAATATATTCTTATGTGATTTATCCTATTCCTTTTTGTGTCTAGCTATGTTAACTACATATGTACTGCTAAGGGCTTTGTATCCATTACTGACTTCTTTATTTCACAGGAACAGAAAAACTACAAACATTGGACAAGGCAATTGTAAAAAGTTAGCTGTGAAAGAAATAAATTGTTCTTACACTTTAGTGACTTTTAAAAGTAAACTAAAATTAATTAAAACTCTTGCATTCATATGTGCCTACACCTACTATCGACCGACGTAGAATTTGTATTATCAAAATAACGGAAAACTTATTGATTGTAGGTTTCTATTACATTTTATGCGAGGAAATAAAAACGATGTGCAATTTCCTCCACATGATAATGAATTCGAAACAAATAATTTGAATAAAATATGTCTCTGAAAGTATTCAGTGTCTTTTCTTCACAACATTTGCCCAAAACGTGTAGCAGTGTGTGCACGAAATTTTACATTGAGGGTGTTTATTTTATTGTAACGATATTTACTACCATTTCCAAATATGCTAAAGCAATTTAGTCAAAGAAAAATTGTACGTTAGATTAATCAATTTCACGCACTTTCAAGAAACTGCCGTAACAAAAATATAAAAAATATCGTTTCTTAGAGAAAAATCAAGACCACCTGTATTATTTCATAAAAATCATGATAATGATTAAAAAATGTTTGGAATATCTACAGTATAGAAAATTCAAAGTCAGGTTCACTATTGGAGGTCAATCTACTGTTTACGTTTACCTTTCAAACATTGCTGTATCTCGTGGCTATTCTATTTACCATTCTCAAATAAATTACAATAGTTCGTGTTGTCAATGACAGATGTTGTCAACGAATCGGTTTGATGTTCTTTGGAATACTAATCGCAAAAACGGAAGAAATGAAAAACAGTAAAGGGGACCTTGACCTTCTTGAATGAAAAAAAAATTATTTTTTTATTATTGCAAAGTATGGGTAATTGAAAACTCATTGATCGTATCTAAGCCCTGATTTGTCAAATAATGTTAAGTTATAAAAACATGGACACAATTACGAGAATCATTGCCTGGTATATTCTACCTGCATATAGTATAGTACATGCACATTTTAAATATACTGAATGAAAATATATTAATTCTTCCACGCTACATTATTTACCCCAGTGTATAAAACCACGCAAAACAATCTTTCAATTGGAATATTTTTTACTTCAAAATACGCAGACAAAGTGACACCCAATTCTTATATTATTACACAAAAACATTTAAGAGGATAAACAGCAGACTATGCCCATCTTAAATTGAAAATGAATACAAACAACATTAATTCTTCTAAGTGGAACAACACACGTTATGTATCATTTTGCTTAAAATCCATTTCGAAATAAGATACTACAATCACAGTAAAATGTTGTTCTACAAACTAGACTACACAACTTTAATCCAACAGAAAATAATGAACCTACAGCTCCAGTGCCTCGTTAACACAAAAAACAAACATGGCCGTCCTACGAAGCTTGATTATTAATGGTATGGACTGCTATGTACACATTACAAGATGTAACCGAATAATAGATGCTATTTCCAACATTCCTCGAATCGCAGTTTCCCATCCCTTCTCGACGTCTATGACACACCACCCACCGCTCAGCTGACACGAAAATACGATCCAAGTTTATTTCAGAAGAGTGCGCGGCACCTTCAACCCTCTATAGAAGAAACTTGCCCACAACAAAACGCGGCATCTAATGCTGGCCGTACGCGACAGAAAGAACCGTGTCGCTCATAATGAGGCCAAATTTCGAACCTGATATCATCGCCTGCGTTACTATTTTCGTTTCGTATACCATGAGCATCTTCCTTTATTACCAGCTAGTGTACGCGTGGAACTTCGCGTCACCCGATCATTCGCGGCTAGATCAAGCTTCAGGAAAGAGAAAAATCGAGGAGTTTGGGACTGGTACACTTGAAAAAGTTTTTCGCAGCGAATATTGTACACGGCCTGGTACTATTTATATGCGAGGTTAATACTCTCTGACCCAGATCCACCGCGAAAAGCACCTGTCCCGATAGTCCTGATTCAATCTCACGTGGTGGTAGCAGGGAAGGGAGGGGGGGGGGGGAGGAGGAGGAGGAGGCGTGCAAAGTCTAGATCAGTATGTAAAGAGAGCGATTTACTTTGACGAAACGCCGCGATAAATGGCCGCTAAGGCGGTTTTCTCGCTGAGACGGGCAGTGTTAATCTCATTTTTGGAAATTAATAATAGACAAATGGATGATGCTACGACAGTCGCCTTCTGTTCACACGTTTACTGATATTTTGTCTAATCAATGAAGAAATTTGTAGCCCGTTAGCAACAATATTTTAAAAGTTAGGGAGCATCGCGTGCTTCATTTTTTAAAAATTCTTTCCAAACGGTAGCACCAATAATTTACCTCCCACCACCCCACACTGATCATGAGAAATAAATAATTCAAAATTTACTTTAAAATAATGTTAGACAAAATAGCGCCCGCTAAAGTATCACTGTTATAAATTCCGCGAGTAAAAAAGTGTATTCAAAGTAATGTCTCAGAAGTGGTTAAGAATTCACAGCATGTTGCAAAAGTGTAAGTGAACTGGTTCAGCAATTCGTGAGACACCTGTGCTACAAATTTGAAAAATATGTTTAAAGTTTTTCGTGCAATTTCATGATGAATGGCGACCGATTTATAGTACTTACTCACAAAACTACTGTGTGAGTACGATAATGGGCCCCTTCGTCACCTCCGAAGAGTTTATATGCAAAAGTTGAGAGTGGATTGTCTGTGTTCTTTACTAATGTGAATGTTCTCCATCTTTCTCAACTTTTCTACTGTCAAACTTGCAAGACTAGTCCAGTATATCACTTCCTTTGAACGTTCTTTTCATCTGTTTCTCTGGACGATCATGATTGTAGGTATTTGTATACCCTGTCTGTCCACTTTCATTTTCGCAACCTACTTATTTAGGTCGTTTGGTGTTGGAGAGCATAATAAACAATTTTCATGAAAGTGTCTTTAAGGGGTAATGACACTGTAGAGCCCGGAAAGGCAGCCTGATTTTGAGATTTTTTTATGCGAGAATAGTGAATCGAATACAGAATCTGTTTGAGGGGCTTTATTGAACATACCTTGAAGTATGACAACAATTTTTTTTAAAAATTTTTTTAATACAGAATGGCGGCGGAAGAGCTCAACAAAAGAAGCTTCTTCTGAAAAGCAGTGTTTCGCGGCCGGAAAGATTTCTCCTTCAATTTTTTACCTAGAACAAAAAACCGAAAATTGTTTACTTCTTTGTAAGATTATCTCGGGAAGTACACGAGGAAATTAAAAAATACTGATTTTTGTAAGAATGGTGCGTGATTGAACAAAACACGAAACTGCCACAACTTCGAAATTGTTGAAACGCTTTGTTCAATCACGCACCATTCGTACAAAAAACAGTATTTTTTAATTTCCTCGTGCATTTCCCGAGATAATCTTATATAGAACTAAAAAATTTTCGGTTCTTTGGTCTAGGTAAAAAATTGAAGAAGAAATCTTTCCGGCCGCAAAACACTATTTTTCAGAAGAAAAATCTTCTTTTGTTGTACTGTGGCACCGCCATTTTGTATTGAAATTTTTTTTAAAAATTGTGATCATACTTCAAGGTATGTACAATAATGCCCTTCAAACAGAATTTGTATTCCAATCACTATACTCGCATTAAAAAATTCTCAAAATCAAACTGCCTTTCCGGGCTCTACAGTGTCATTACCCCTTAATTTCCTATAAGTTATGTCACAGACAGAGGGTGCAGGTGATAGAGGAAAGGGCTACAACCGTTCGTTCAAGATATGAAGGGACCATTATATAGATAACTACCGCGCGGGAACTTAACCCTTTGAGCGTGGACAATTTAAACGCTCGGCGTAGCGTCGCGTGCGGGACTCCTCTAGTCGCATGTCTTAACCATAGTCACTGGACGCCCAAGAGCGTTCCCCGCACACACTGCATATACCGAATTTTATGACTTTACTCTTAATACTATGCTTGCACATCTCCAAGACTCCGATCTTTAAGAAAATACAATTCAAAAATCGATTTTTGGGAACCTTCTAAAAGAGAATACCCTCCCCCTCCCCTAAATCGTTGCGCGATGAGACACGCGCGAGCAGTCTGAATTTTCAAACCCGACACTCTGGAAAATGCGAGGCCCTCCTATACAAGTGAAACGACCTGTATACTAAATTATATAATACCTAAGAGTCGCGTATATTGCTGTAGAGTTTTGACAAAGGAGAAAGAAACGACCGCTGTGCCTGTACATTTCGCCTCGCTTGACCCAATTTCACGTATCGTCCGCAACATTCCCTCGCTCCAAGTTCAAAGTTGCGTAAATACTTTATTTCGATTTTGTTAGCATCGGTGGAAAAAGTGGGTTTTAATATTTCAATAGTAGTAAGTTTATTATTCTTCGATTTGTGACCACTCGAATTTCTTGTACGAACAGCATGGTTTCTATTTTAGGTTCCTTCGTGCACAATTCTAATTAATTCTGTCGAGTGATTTTACTTTAATAGGAATGAGAGATTTAGAATTGCATTTTGGTTATTCTGGTTGATATAGCGTAACATATATTTCTGCGTGGATCAATGATCGGTGCTTGTTAAAGATAGACAAGTGTATGCTATAAATACATATTTTGAGGGAAATCAGCGTGATCGAGTCCGATAAAAGGATGGACCAACAAACACGTTGTAAAGTAGCGCCAGCTACTATAACTATTTTTACTACAGCTGATGGGACTAATTTGTGTTGAAATAACTATTTTTGCTCTCTACTTAGTAGCGGGCAGCCGAAACGTAACAGCGATTGATAGATCGCTAATTTATAACGATACGTACGAAAGAACAGGGAGATAGGTATACGGAAATAATTTTTCATGAATGTGTCTGACCAGAATGGGCAACGTTCGAAGAACTCGAATTCAAAAAAATATGTACCAGAAGAAATTGTAGCACAGGTGTCCACTCAACCATAAAATCGTTTGCCCCATGGGGATGCTAAGGGACGATATTAACTCTGAGTGGCAGTCTCTGTGGATCACTCACACTCTAGAATCTGGAATCTAGAGAATTCGATCACACACACACGCATCTATGTGTTATTTCTAAAAATGAAGAGACACTTTGGGAATCTCTTTTGTATATTTAATTGGCCTTTCATCGAACTATTTTAAGAAGATCATGAATAACGCATGCTCGAGGTGGGATACCTCAATACTGCAATTTTAGATTAATAGATATTGCATCGACTGATTCAATATTTACTTTTTGTGAAAAATGTTCAATTATAATTTCAGTGATTGAATAACTGATTAAAAAATTGAAATGGAATTACTCCTGTTAATATTTGGGCACTGTAGTAGATACTTTTGTATTTGTTACTGGATATGTTGACAAGCTATTAAGTACAGACAGGTAAAGTATTATGTTAAATTATTTAGTGCAATGTGTAAACACGTGTTTAACTTTCTGCGAATTGCAGTACGTCATTTCAGAAAAATTGAGGTTCTACACATTTATTAAACGATTTTATTCAGCACCGATCCGCTGTTTGTTTGTTGCTTGTATGTATGTTTGTTTGTTTCTTGTATGTATGTTTGTTTGTATGGTTCAAATATGGCAACTGAAATTTAACCCACTTCCACCAATCGAATTATCTTGAAACTTTGCAGGCGTGCGTAATTTGGAAGGCAATACAATATTTTTAAAATAAAATTAACCCCGAAGGGGTGAAAAAATTATCCAATCATTAATAAATATAACCCATAACCACAAATCCAAATGACTTGAAATCAGACACTAAAAAATGTACTAAAATCTAAATTAAAATGCACCAAAAACAAAAAAAAATATTTTTTTACTACAATTTCTATTTTTTACTACTTTTCTGGTACTACAATTTCGATGCTGTTTTTTCACTTTAAATAAAATCATGGGGCATGATATTTCATAACAGAATATGAATCACTTTAATACAGAAGCAAACGTCGAATTGAATTTGTTGTGGGAAAGTTTTCATTCGCATTAATGAAACAAAATGTTTTAATTACAGGACATAGATTGTAATGTGACATAAAATTGTTAAACAGCAGTTGATGATGTTCCACTTGCCAATCGATACTTCAACTTTCGATTGCACATGGGTCCCCATGATTTTATTTAAAGTGAATTATTTAAAGTGAAAAAAACATCATCGAAATTGTAGTACAAGAAAAGAATTATTTTTGTAGTTTTTAGTTCTAGTTTACAAACAATATCAAGACTTTCTACGTAACCACCTCTTTCAATCTTTTTTCTGTAATAGTTCAATAACATAACAATTGCATCTCATTTCGCTTGACACGTACTCTAAAGTAAAACGTTTAAAATACTACAAAATTTAATATAGCTTTATAAACTAGTAAAAATAGTAAAATAATTAAATAACCACTTATTCCAATAATTTGCCGGTGTGCATGCTCAAATATTAATGGAAGTAAATATATGTACATATTTAGTTGCAAAGTAAAGAATAAAATAAAGTCTTTACTTTCTCCTTTAAGAAAATGTTTAATATACCTACTATATTAATATTCGAAGATAGCGATTGGACGTGCATGCGTTATATATCTGACAATAACACAATTCCCTAAAACACGAATGAATACTAAAGAAAGTAATGTCATATTTCGTCTGCAGCAAAAAGTGCTACGCTACAGATTTTATGAAGTTATTTCAGTCACGAAATACACGATCAGATCGTGAATAGCCTCGAATCGCGTTTGTGAAAGTAATACCTAGATACCTTGAATCGACTGAACGTGTGCTCGCAGAAAATGGTAGGGAGCCACTAATCCAAATAAGGGAGGAGGATCCCCTCCGTCTTGTTAAACACACACCCCTGCGACTTTGAACAGAAATGTACAAAACTATACAAATCTCAAGACCCGCCGTAAATAAATGTCAAAAGCAATTCAAAATTTGATAAATATGAAAATGAATGTGCATTTAATTATTATAATTTGGAAATCTATCTTATGGATTACCTATAAGTATCCATCAACGCTTTTGTAGTAATTATAAACTTTCAAAGTAGAGTAGTAGTGTATGCAACATATACAGTGCATTAGTGTATATTACAGAGAAATATGTATACCTTTGGGTATACCTAGATTATGAAGCAATTATCATGAAACCCAATGTCGAGTTGAAACGAAATATCATGTGACGTCACTCTTGATATAGGATCGCAAAGGATTAAATTAAATCAAACAAGGGAACGTGAAAATCATCATGGCAGCAACTATTATTGCCTCAATAATGACAGTCGTAATATCGCGAAGCCTCGAACCAAACATTTGATTATTCCAGTATAATTTAATTCATCAACCCTCGATTATCCGAATCTGTCTTAAGCAGAACAGCGGAAGGAAGATATTACACAACAATCCAATTGACATATAGGAAAGGTATTAATACTCCAAAAGAAATTAATGAACCACGTAGCAAAAAGGATAAAGATGACTATAATTCCCGAAAATATTATTCAGATTCTGAAACGTTCACAACTGTCAGCCAGTTAAAAGCTGACGAAAAACGTCGAAACAAAATAGCTCCACAGATATACGCGTTTGAGAAGCAACACAATTTGAAAATAAAAAACAAATTAGAATCTGAGACGACAGGAGCCATTTAAATTGTTACATAATTTCTGGTTCACAGAGGTGACGTTACGTAACGGACGACCCTTCTTTGCCCCAAACTGGTATCGTTCAACTGCCCAAGAATATCGATTATTCTAACATCATGTTTACCCCTCTCTTCGGATAATCAAGATCCTACCATGCAGACAAGAACCCATTTCCTCTAAAATTTACAAATTTTCGCGACTGCGATCACTATCTCTACTCTATCCAAATTTCTAAAAAAAAAAAAAAAACACACCTATTAGCAAAATTTTGTGCACTTTTCAACGCCGAATTCTGTGTACTTCTAGTTCTAAATACTAATAGCAAAATAAACGCATCTGGGTAACTCTATCGATGAACCAACCACCTTGCTTCCACGAACAGGAGGGCAAACAGAGAGAGAGGGTGGGGAGGAGAGGGGATGGAGGGAACGAGAAAGAGAGAGAGAGAGAGAGAGAGAGAAAGAGAATCGATCATTTCCTCCCATAGTGACCTAGCTAGCCAGCGTGTCGCAAATACGGCTCGATCACATGTCACCTCGATAGAAAGGGTGCGTTCGGGTAAATGGACAACACGCTGTTTTTCACGCAACATTTTTTTCTTCGTGCCCATGCTCCATCCGAGTACAGTCTGAGCTATCTACTTTGCGCAGATCGATCCGCGTGGGCGGAAACAACTGCGCGAAACGGAATACTCTGATCTTCCAGCGACGGTTCACGTTTTCTTCGATTCTCTGGGCGAATACGAGCCGACATCCACGCAATATCAAAGGCAACGTTTCGTGACTGGTAGGCTCACTGGGGAGCTTAGATGCATAATGTAACAATAGCAGCGAACGAGAAATATAAATCGAACCTGGAGGTGAGCATTAGCAAGCGCAGGACTCGATGCCATTGCCCTTCGAAGCCATTAGAAGCAGAAAATCTTATCTTCGTAGATGTTTCATTCTTTAGGCGTGAAAGACTCTGAGGCTTAAGATTCCTCTGCGAAAGCGACAGTGTTAATAACTGTTATCTAAAGATTCCGATCGAAACAGTTTTAAAGAATCGAAATGTTATTGTAAGAATTATGGGAAAAAAAGGTTCTGAATTACATATACCTATAGATTTCGGTTCCCGTCCTACAGAACCGATATTATATCGGTTCCATAACGGTTATATATCGGTTTTATAACAGTAATGAATGAATCGGTTCTATCATCACGCGTTCCAAAATATTTACGACCAATGTCATGTTTTTTAATGGAAATGCGTTTTGTTTATAAGTTTTCTTATCGCTGAGCCTCTCTATCTAGAGTCTCTCTTTTCAAAACTTCATTCGATGCAGAAGGAAGCGAAATGAAAGACAGCATTTGTAAATTAAGTATTAAACTGAGAGGCTCCAGATAGAAAGGCTCAGCGATGAAGGAACTTATAAACAAACGCGAAGCGCGACTCTTTGGGTAGGAGCGTTTAGGACCAATGGGGCAGAGGCCCAGAACTTTCAGTTATATTCCTCATCTAGTGGCGAGCATTTCGAATTTCAATACAAAAAGAATTATATTTCATAGAAGGAGACGTTTTCGCCCGCGAGACATTTTGTTTTGTTAAAAAAATATATAAATAGGTAAACGAATAATCTTGAAAATTGATATATAAAATTAGAAGTAAGATTGTACATATTAGGAAAAATATTGCTGTTAGTGTTAGCAATACCTACTTTAAATTAAGTAATGCCACTGTGGAGCCCGGAAAGGCAGCCTGATTTTGAGAATTTTTTATGCGGGTATAGTGAATGAAATACAAAATCTGTTTGAAGGCCATCATTGTGCATACCATGAGGTATAATCACAATTTTTTAAAAAAAATTTTAATACAAAATCGCGGCGCCTCAGCTGAATAAAAAAAGCTTCTGCTAAAAAACAGTGCTCCGCGGCCGGAAAGATTTCTCCTTCAATTTTTGACCTAGAACAAAGAACCAAAAAATTTTGACTTCTACATAAGATTATCTCGGGAAGTACACGAGGAAATTAAAAAATACTGGTTTTTGTAAGAATGGTGCGTGATTGACCAACAAGTTTCAACAATTTCGAGGTTGTGGCAGTTTTGTGTTTTATTCCATCACGCGCCATTCTTAGAAAAATCAGTATTTTTTAATTTCCTCGTGTACTTCCCGAGATAATCTTATATAGGACTGAAAATTTTTCGGTTTTTTGTTCTAGATCAAAAATTGAAGGAGAAATCTTTCCGACCACGGAACACTGTTTTTCAGAAGAAGCTTCTTCTGTTGTGCTGTGGCACCGCCATTTTGTATTAAAAAAGATAAAAAAAATTGTGATCATACTTCAAGGTATGTACAATAATGCCCTTCAAACAGATTTTGAATTTCACTCACTATACACGCGCAAAAAGTTCTCAAAATCAGGCTGCCTTTCCGGGCTCTACAGTGGCATTACCCCTTAAGTGATACTTAAAAAAAATATCGACATAATGTGCGACGACAGAACCGATACACAACCGTTATGAAACCGACATAGGTACCCACTTAATATCAATTCTGTGGAACCGTAACCGAAACCGATGTAGGCCAGAAACTTTTTCACTCGTAACCGTTCCCAGATTATTTCGATTCTTATAACTGCTCCTAGAACCGAAACCAACATCGCAACCGTTTCCAACCCCCCCCCCCCCCCCACCAACCATCAACTTCCGATTCACTTGATATTTCGAACAGCGACTTTAAATGTCACGGCGCGGCATTTATCCGTGGCATAATTCCAGAGCAACTCTCCCTCTAACATCCCGGGGTGGCTTCGTGCTCGTTATGCTCAGTGTTCCCGTTATCGATCGAAATTATTATCCACCCCGTCATTCTTCGGGCCCATTTCGATCGTTCTTTCGGCAGTCGCGTTTCCATCGAATAACACTGGCGGCGTTGATCGCGAATGAAAAATCCCGCGTACCGTTCTATTATTTAAACGCGCCTCGTTACGCGCATTGTTTGGATGGATGATCTGGATCTTGGCTGGGCGTCAATGCGCTGTTATATGGCTAACGAAAATATTCGGGAAGTGTCGTAAGATACGCCAGTTTCCAATTCTTCGCTTTTAATAACGTCGCCGCAGGCACGCGACTCAAGAAAAACGTAAACGCGAATTATGGGGGAAAGAATTGCACAAGGGGGGGGGGGGGGGGGGGATGCAGTGACCAAGCATGGAACGCGGTGAAAAAGCGTAATTAGATAGTGTAATGAACCGTGTTCGTAGTGCCGCGGGTACCAGTAGTAAAGATGGACGGCGAGCGCCAGCGGACAGTAGTAAAGAACGATTAGTTACGGGCCTACATTCTCGAACGCACAGAGGTGTTGGAGAACTATAGTTGCAGGCTTAACTAGGCATTGGTACGCGTAAAGAGAAATAAAGAAATGTGGCGAACGTGGTTGTGAACTGATCAGCCTGGAGGCAGGAATTTTCTTTTTTATTAAAAAATATTCGTGATATAATTCATAGGTCAAGTGAATATTCGTGTTCTTTGCAGTTGGATGAGCATGGGGGACCAAGGAGTAGCTGAGGAAAATGGCTGCAAGTTAGAACAGTAAGAAATTTGTGTTGATGGTTGTTCGGAAAAATATTTGATTATTGCGGAGGGGTCTTGGTATTAGCAAAAATGGAAACGTGTAAAGTGTAAAGTGTAAATATTACCAATGCAGAAAAGACTATTGGTTCATGACCTAAAAATTGAGAGTCCCGAGATCGATTATTTCACAGATGTTCGTTGGAACATTGTTGCTCTACTTTACGAGTCCGATTAATTATTTGAACTGTGTCTGCAGTTTTGAAGCATCCTATGCTGCATTCACGAAAAGTACGAAAAAACTTTCCATTTATCGTATTATGCACTGCGCCCTCTGAATCCAAAAGAAATCTCATCACCCAACTTTCGTGACAGTAATATCATGCAAAGCTGAATATTATTGAACGAAATGGGAACAACCACTCCCAACAGACATTTTTCTGTTTCAGGATGACCGATTCCCTCGTCGTAGCAACATCTCAATATCCCCTAACTAAACAATATCATATTCTGAAGTCAATTGTCAAAACTACTCCTGCCAGCAATTAGCAAATAATAATTGGTCGCCTGAGAAAGCAGGAATTGCGCACAGGATCGCCGCGGAGTTGTTGCAATTGTGATAATAATTATAATCGTATCTGATCGAGGAAGATTTCGAGCCCACGGCAATAGATTATTAAGAATGAACAGGGTTACCGAGCTCGACACAGATCGAACTCTAATATACTCGGATAGTTTTGACAGATTGAAGAACGGGCAGCTGAGAGATTCAAGTTATCTGGGTCTGTACGCGCGTTATTCGGGGACAGTATTTGACGCGCGCCGGCACGGTGCTATAATGAAGTAGCTACTATACGGAAATAGATGTAGAGGCAGCAGAAACGGAGGAGCCAGGCGCACGCACGAGCTTTCGTGACTTACCTCCGCTTTAAGCACGGCCAGCATTCGTCCGAGAAGACAAGACGTGCACCATGATGTAGCACCGCATCTTGCCGTGGCTACCGCCGACGAATAAATGCACTGTGACGAGTAGTGACGATCTCTGACGAACAGTGACGGCGACGCACGGTAGCGTACTGCCACTTGTTCCACACCAAGCGCTGCAATCGACGTTCACGCGTTTATCGATTAGGGGATGGTCGATGTGACATGGTCGTGTTACGTTCAGGTGGTTCAGGTGCGATGCGAGACCAGGCCGATGTCACGTTCCACGGCGGGCCTTGCAAACGGAGCAATCTAAAATAAATATCCGTGATTCGTGTGCTGCACTGTTTAATGCACGGTCGTTTAATACCGGGGTCGATTATCGAGATAGCTCCTCTTAGGATGGATTAGCGGCGAATTAGTCGGGAGGATGCTGGTGACGGTGCTGGTAACCGTGAACGTTGCCGGTCGCGTATCCGGTAGTGATGACGATACGGATTCTACTACTATTATAACTGCTGCCGCCGCCGACAGAGGTATTGTTTGGACTACAGCCAGATATGCGCCTGCGTCGACGATTATTGTAAGCTACCCTGTCTATCGCGCGTGTGATGAAAACTTGACCTCTACCTGTACATCCCGCTTTCCTCTTTTCCCAAACCGATAGCTCGATATCAATTTTGAATTTGTACGGTGCTTGCGCGTGCGCGTACGTGCGCAACCCATGCGCACGGCGTGTGCACCGTGCATATGGGAAGCCCCTGCGCGGTCTCTTCAAATCGATATCTGTTGTTCCTTCTATTTATTAGGCTAATAAGAACGATTCATGTGTAATAATGGGGAAATAATTAAGATAAGAAATTATGTGTAATACTAAAATTATTTTGAAATCCAACGTTGTATAGTTCGGTTACAAAATTCTGAGTAATATAGGTTATTTCTTAACCTTACTATTCATGTGTTTGGTATTTTGTGTTTATATTAATGGACTTTAATTATCAGATCTTGGCGATTTCAATTGAGGCGTGGAAAAGTTTTAATACACATTCATTTTGCGATCTACAGTGGCTCACAGCCATAATCGTACACTCTTTAAAATCGCATAACATTTTTAAAATTGGGCCAAACAACTTGAGTTTTTTTTTTGAGAAGCTAGGAGGATTAGTTTGCTAACGGCCGATTTCTTCACCTTCAGTAATCTTCCAGTTAGAGTTATGTTCCACATAACTGCCAAATGATAGCTCGACGAGTGCCACATGATAGCATCTAATTGGTCGTTCACTGACCGGGACTTTAGTCGGAGGTGAAGAAATCGGCAGTAACAAGAGAAAATCCCGAACCCGAAAATTCAAAAAATTCTTAAACTTTGTAGGGGATTTTCTCCTGATTACAACGCAATTTTTGTTTGCTGCCCAAATTCACTCGAAGGTGGTGAAATTAACCCCTGAATATTCGGCTATTTTCTAATTTTGTGTTATAACTTGCGTAAGAATTAGAAAAAAAGTTTCAATTCAAATGTTACTTCTTTTAATTAAACCTATTTGGTAAAAAAAATATTTTACAGTTTACGAGTTGTAACACAAAATCGGGAAATAACCGGTTTATCAAGGGTCAATTACACCCCCTTAAAGTGAATTTGGGCAGCAAACAAAAGTTGCATTATAATTAGGAGGAAATTCCCTTCATATTCACAAATTTTCAGAATCTTTTGGTTTCGGGATCTTCCCTTGTAAGTGACGTGTTTCGTCGTTTTGAAAAAAATTGCAATTGGCCGAAATAGCAAAAAAAAAATATTAAAGGTCGTTTTTCCTCTTTCTTTCTAAGCCTGTAATGAAAATTTAAAAAACCCGTTTGTAGATTTAAGTTGCATACATTCTGAAAATTTCATCAAAATCGGTTAGCGTTGCTCTGAGCTACAAACGGTTAAAGATCACAGAATAAGGTCGTAAATCACGAAATTCCCGAAATCAGCGAAAAATTGAAAAAACGACCCTTACTATTTTTTTTACTATTCAAAGCAATTGCATTTTTTTCAAAACCACTCCAGCCAATTTATGTACTTATGTATATGTATGACTAATAATGAGAACAGAAATGGTTAAGAATTACCAGCTTGTATCGTAGGAACTGGTGATCATGGAAGACTCTTATCTAACTTATGAGCTCCCCTTACGAGAAATGTAACATTTGATCTATTCAAGTACATAATACATTAAATACTACTTATTCTCAATGTCATAGTTCTCAAAATGTAAGGGTCCCTTTCCTTATTTTTTAAATAAAATCTGTAGATTTATTTATGCAGATAAAAAAAGCAATAATGAGATGAATGCAACTCTACTGCACCTTACACGATCGTGTTAGAAAATTAAAAAATAAAACATGTTAAGGTTCAACATTGACTACGTATTAAAACAAGCGTTATAAACTTTTAAAACATTGTATATCGTAATATATGCATGAAGAGCGGATATAACAGTGCTCCGTGCAAAATATAGCAAAATCTGTGTAAACTAAAATAAAATTCAACAATTTCATATTTTATAAAGTATTGTATATTTTTTTAATGAAGGTTCAAAGTAATTTATAATATACTATGATAAAAAATATTGTACATATTTGAAATTACTTTATTCCCTCCAAGAAACATGCACATCATCTGTGCGATACCTTTGTATACAAGTTGTTTGTGTCCAAGAAGTATGCCCACTGCTTTTATATTGAAGTAACCCTGCCACGGCAATCATCACACCGTTATCTATACAGAATCGCTCATCCGTTGCGTGAAGTACTGCGTTCCTTTCATCGCACATAATTTTCATCATATCTTGCAGCCTTTCGTTACATCCTACACCTCCAACGATTAACACTTCAGACGACTTTACATGAGCCATCGCTCGTTCTGAAAGTTTATTAAGTCGGATATATTAAACCTTTCTTACACTACGTAATTGTTTATGTACACAATAACCGACAATACCTGTAATTTCAATAAGCATAGCGAATACTGTTTCTTGTAAAGAGAAGCACAAATCTTCCGGAGTAAATTCTTTTGATTGGAGCCAAGAAGGAAGATGTTCTTCTATGTAACTTACAATTCCAGAGAAAGACACATCCATACCTTTCACTACGTACGGCAACGGGGCTAACTTCTTTCCTCTTTATATAAAAGAAATTATGCATAAAAATTATTGTTAATAGGTAAATATAGGTAAATATAGGTAAATAAATTGTGTCGCAAGGGAAGAACTAACTTCTTTGCTAGCTGTTCTATATTATAACCAGGGCTAGGATCGTTCGAAAGCTTTAACAATCTTGCGAAACGATCCAAACAATTTCCAACGGCGATGTCTATCGTTTCACCGAAAATGCGATACTTTTGTCGAGAGTATGCAATGATCTGTGTGTTTCCTCCAGAAACATATAAAACAGTGGGATTCACGCTCCCCGTGATTAAACGTCCCATTTCTATATGACCAATACAGTGATTTACCGCGACCATGGGTTTATTAAACAGTTGTGCGACCGTCCTTGCTACCAGCGCGGCAACGGTCAATGGTGCCCCCATTCCTGGTCCCTTTGTATAGCATATCACATCCACATCTTTTAACGTTATTTTAGCGTCATCCAATGCGTTTTGCAGAACGTCAAGAATGTGTTTTCTATGATGTTGCGCAGTTTCACGAGGCAGAAATCCTTTTCAAAATAATCTTTAAAAAATTTTATGTATAACATTTTACATAGTGACAAATAACAAGTCAATATTAATATCTTTTTAGTTCGAACAACACTGCAAGTAAATATTGAAGGTTATGTTCTTACCTTCGCCGGGTGGAGTAATATACGTATGCCGCACATTTGACAAAACATTCTCATCCTGAATAATTCCGACGCCCAATTTATTCGCGCTACCTTCGAACCCGATTGCGATTACCATCTTTATTTTCAATTACCAGGCTTTAAAAGGCACCAACCTAAACGAACCTAAACACGTTTCCAACACTAACCATTGGCACGTGGGTCAGCAAATCGGCCAATAGGAAGCATAAGCTGCATAAGTGCATGCGCAGTGCAACCATCTTTATTTAACTTTCAATTTTACATGTTTTACGCAGAGGAACTTAAGAAAATCGTTTCGATTAAAATGACAAATCATTATTTTATTAGTACTTTTTATTTCGTAAAAATGATACGCAGAGTGATTGCAAAGCAGTCGGATAACGATTATCGTAATTTGTAAAGCATTCGCGAAGCGCCAACCGCCGACCGATCGCCGCGACATCTGCCGTCCGTCCCGTTCGGAATGCATCCTCTGCATTTGGTGCGGCTCTCGAAGAGAAGTCTCCTTAACGATCTCCATTCGTAGAACGTCACGCGGAAGTGAATCACCGAGATTTGTGGCAGAAAATGCAAGTTTTCGAGTTGCCGCGGTGAGAAAAGTGAGTGTCGTTATCTCGAAGGGTTCTTGACCCGGTGATTGTCGTGAAAAGTCCCTCGGTTAGCGCTCGCTGGGTGGGCGATTGATTTTCAAAGTGACCGTCGGGTACGAGCGAACGAACGCACGAACGCCTCTGACGCTTCGGTACAAATAGCAGCCAGCGTTGCCGAGAGTTAGATCCATTTGTATACTGTCGAGTACAAGTTTTGTGAAGCCACGTTAAAAAAAAAAGAAAGAAAAATAATAATAATAACAATAAACAAAAAAAGAGAAAAAAAAGAACGAAATATAGTGCAAAAGGTGTGTACCAGCAAAATGGAAAAAGCGAGAAGAGCCGACCTTCGCTTTTAACGAAAGAAAGGAGCGAAGGAGGCTATACGCGTACATACCGGTTCCGGACTCTCTCTTTCTTTCTCTCTATCTCGTGAAGCAGTACCCGAGGTATACCGTGGTTCTCAAGGTATCCGTTACGACACCAGTAAGGTGCTATCCGGGTAGCATCCGAAATGATGCCGCGAGAGGCACGGTTCCGCCGATCGCGGAATCGTGCGGTCGGGCCTTTACGTGACCTTGACGTACCCGTTACTCGAGCCACGAATCCCGTGTCGCGCCTCGGTGTGGCTCCGCGTCTCACGCGACAAGATATCCTCCGGCGCGTACCGAACAGGTGACGTTCGCGCACGGCATCCACCGCGGCGTCGGGAGAATGCCGTGAGAACATGTCGCGAAAAATGCCTCGTCGCGTCGGCGTTTCTCCTCGCGATAATTACTACTCGCCTCTGTGTGTACTCGCCGGCGTAACGTCGTCGAAGCGGCACTACCGCGTATCGTAATCGGCTACGCGAGTGCCGCCGGCACGGCATTACCCGGGTAATGCCGCGAGACAAACTTGACGCCCTGACCGCGTATTCGGTTCGCTAAAAAGCCACGGATACGTGGAACACGACCGACCGCGGTCGTCGTCGTCGTCGTCGCGCGCGCGCGCGCGGGCGCTTCCGTAAGGCGATCTCTGAATTTGGTTCGACTCATTGAATGTCCACGCGACCCAACATTTATGGATCGTGGATCGAAGCGTACTACAATTCTGGACATGCGGAGGTGCGGCGATGGTAAGGCATCGCGACGGGTGATGTCCAGTACCACATATGGATTTTCGCGAATTCAAATTCTGAGAAACGCTTTTGACCGGGAATACTAACTTTTACCGCTGCTTCACCACTGCGGACAGTACATATTTGTGACGTATAGAATTTTTAACGTAGGCCAGTCGACCCAAAGGACGAGTGGTACTGGTTCCTCTAGCAAATCTCATGGCGATTAATCCAACGTATTATCATCTTTATGGCTATTCTGTCATGTTTTGAGAATTAACGTGTTCACTGCTCTCACAGGAGTTCGGATCACCAGTTTTTCGCTCCTCCAGTGTCTTCCATTCTACCATCTCTGTAAGGTAAGTGTTCGGAACGGCATTTAGGAAGTTCTAAGTGAACGGAGGATGTTTCGAAATCGAATGTAAACGATAGAATCTTCTTCTGTGTTTCCAGAAATGTCTCGGGACTATGATAGACGAAGAGGAGGTAGCGGCAGTGGTAGCAGTTCTAGTAAGTTACGGATGGATACCAGTGTATCCCAACCCAGGCCACACGGTGAGAATTCTGGGAAGCGGAGAGAGTTAGACAGCGTAATGCGGAAAGCTCGCGAGTCTCAGTCAAGTTACTGGAACAAGAAACTACTGGAGGTTGAGGAGCGAGATCCAAACAGATGGAGACACAGCGGATACAAAGAGCTGTATGTTGGAGGCACAGCAAGCGGAGAACCCAGCAGAGGGCATCCTCGAAGCCCAAGAAGTCCTAGACCCAGGAGTCCTCACAGTCCGAGACCACGCAGTCCCCGGACTAGAAGTCCACGTTCACCCCGCGATAGATCGCATACCAGAGGACGACCTGCACGCAGTCCAAGTACGGGCAGTACTTGCTCTGACCGATCGTGCAGTGTATGTTCACCGAAGGAACGACGACGTATCGTCCAACCTTCGCGCTCGCGTTCAAGGTCACTCACGCCAGTTCGTGCTCGAGCACATCCGAAAGAGATTGTACCATCAAGTTCGCGAGTAATACCAACCCGAACTAGACCACGGTCACCTCCTTTGCCACGTCCACGTACACCCCCGCCTACACCACAACCTCCGCCACGTCACCAAAAGGACTACAAAGCTATTAAAGAGAAAGAAGCTAAAGTTCGCCGCAAAGAAAAGAATCATGCTAGAATCCCAGAGGATCCACGTGTCCCAGATCCTATTCCGCTGGTAAAACATACTTTGCTCGCGCTCATAATTATGAATTATGATTCTTTAACCCTCTACGATCGCATATCTCGCCAGAGGCAGCACGGGATCGTTACTGCTTGACTCTTAACATCATGTAGAGAGCAACATAGTTTTTGAAAAAGAACACTTGACTGGTCTCAGCGAAAGCTTATGTGTCATATGGACCAACAGTTAAGGGGGAATTGAGCCTTGTTGGGCCGGAAAATAGGTAAATCTTCGTGAACTTTTTGTACGAAAACGGTTCGACAAATTAATTTCAGGTTTGGCAGGCTGTTTTATTGTATCTTGAGCTATTGTTCCGAATTTTTGTGTGACAGACAAAGGAAAAGCAAGGTAGATGCAAAGTGTTGACTGAGATAGCTGGGAAAAAACGGGTGGTCCTGGCGTTGACGGAAAGTACTGTAATGGTTATCTAAAACACAAAAAGGAAAAGAGATTCTTAATCTGTATAAATGCGGATATCTGTGGTAGTAGATGCATTAAGAAAAATAATAAAATGTTAAAATGACAGCCTTTTGAAGAAAATGAAGCGGTCCCGATTTGAGTCTGAAAAAGGTCTTGCCCCAAAATCAGGAAGACTGCTTTAAATAATAAAGGAACGGTAACAGATGCGGCAATAAATCTACTACCACAGATAGAAACATTTATATAGATTAAGGGGACCTTCCGGTCTAGAGCCCAAAAAAATAGGTGATCTTGAGGAATTAATTAAAGGAAGGGGAGTCGTTAAAATCAAGGCGTCAAAAAATTGATCCAAATCGGTGGGACCTGTATCTCCAAAAGTTACTATCCGATTTGACTAAAACTTTCTTATTTTGAAGAATATACTTCTGGCTAGGGGGGAAACCAGAAAAAATTACAAAAATAACTTTTTTCTAGAAAATAACGACACTTGAAGTTTGAAATCACTTTTTCTCTATTTTTCATCCTTTCAACGCCTTTGAAAATTAAATTTTTTTAATTTTTTGTAATTTTTTCTGGTATCCCCCCTAGCCAAAAATATATTCTTCAAAATAAAAAAAGTTTCAGTCGAATCGGATAATAACTTTTGGAGATACAGGTCCGACCGTTTTGAGAACACTGTTTCGAGAAAAATGCGTTTAAAGTTTTTGTGACCCATGCATTTGCTGCTACTTAAATGCCTATAACTTCGGGAATTTTACGAATTTCAACAAATCTTTTTAAACACGTATTCCTAAAAGGTTGAACATTCGAAAAATGAAAAAAAACGACTTTTAGACCGGAAGGAGGTCCCCTTAAGAATCTCTTTTCCTTTTTGTGTTTCAGATAACCCATTCAGTACTTTCCGTCAAAGCCAGGACCACCCGATTTTTTCAGCACTCTGTATCTGCCGTGCTTTTTCTTCGACTGTCACACAAAAATTCAGAACAATAGCTCAAGATACAATAAAACAGCCTGCCAAACCTCAAATTAATTTGTCGCGTCGTTTTTGTACAAAAAATTCACAAAGAATTACCTATTTTCCTGCCCAACGAGGCGCAATCCCCCTTTTAAGTGTTAAGTATATCGCTCTTTAGAATATATGCTCCTGCATGAGAGAATCCACGTCAAGTAGCAAAAATCGATCGGCTATAGTCTTTACTGTTTTGAAGGGTAAGCACAGTATCAATTTCAAAATGCAAAGTTCATCTTTCAATATCATTCACAATAATTAAAATTTGAAAAGGTCTATTATAATGACAACAAAAGACTATACATACAATTGTCTCAAAGTAGAACACAAATAAATAATTAGTATGATGGAAACCTTGCAAGCTAGAAGGCTAAAATTTTATATGAATTAGACTTTCAGAAGAGTGTTGTTAACTGTAATATCAAATGTGCGATTTAACGCAGAAGGGTTCACGTGAATAATATTCTATGCGCGACAACATCTCTACATAGAGTTACGTGGTTGGAATGATCCCGTGAAAACTACGACCGTAATGGGTTAATGTAGTTGCATATTTTTCATATACAGTGGCGTGCAAAAGTATTCGGCCACCCTTTAAAATCGCATAACTTTTTTCAAATTAATCCAAACGACTTGAGTTTTTTTGAGAAGCTAGAGGGATTAGTTTGCTAAATGATGTGATTCGTCGGATGGAAAAAAATACACTTGGTCGGAATAGCAAAAAAAATAGTAAAGTCCGTTTTTTAAACTTTTTTTTGCGAGCCTGTAATGTGAAATTCAAAAAACCCGTTTGTAGATTTAAGTAAGTTAAAATTACTTAAAATGTTCCTAAAATTTCATCAAAATCGGTTGACGTTGCTCTGAGCTATGAACGCTTAAAGATCGTAGAATAAAATCGAAAATCGCGATATTCCCGAAATCAGCGATTTTCGACCTTATTCTGCGATCTTTAAGCGTTCATAGCTCAGAGCTACGTTAACCGATTTTGATGAAATTTTAGGCACGTATGTAACTTACTTAAATCGTCAAACGGGTTTTTTGAATTTTCATTAAGGGCTCACATAAAAAAGTTTAAAAAACGACCTTTACTATTTCTTTTTCTATTCCGACCAAGTGCATTTTTTTCAAACCAACGAATCACATCTCAAAAACTCAAGTCGTTTGGATTAATTTGAAAAAAGTTATGCGATTGTAAAGGGTGGCCGAATACTCTTGCACGCTACTGTACATACATAGTTAATCTTCTTTCTGGTTTTATCTTATATATCTGCTTTGTTTCCAATATGTAACTATTAAACTTGTGCAGATGCGTAAACCTGTAAAGGTAGAAAAAACTCATACGACTCATGGAACAGCACAAGTGATCAGGCCTCCACCCGAATCCTCGCCTAGCGAAGACAGTGATAGTTCATCCACTACATCGCACGTGGGCCCACCTAGAATGACACTATCAGAACGGTATGATTCGAAACACAGCAATGCATTTGTAGCAGTGAAAAGTAAAGTTTTGAAACTCGAGGATTCCTCAACAGAGGAATAGTATTTGATTGCGAACTATGTATTGAAAGATCAACATGAAACTATTTTACAGGTTTGGTAAAATGGCACAATGGAGCGTGGATCGTAGAGACATGGAGAATATGCGTATCACAAAAGATGGGGAAAATGCTATGAAAGTTGTTATAGAGGGTGAAGAGAGAATTGCGAGATTAGGATACGATTCGCCGCCACCGGGCCACTATCCTGAATCACTGTTGGCGCAGGGGCCAAGGGGTCTCGAATGTTGGGACGACGTACGTGTCAGATACGATTACTACAAAGCGAGGGGATACCTTCGGGACCTCACTTTGGACGACTACATAAAGTGGGAAGAATGGTGGTATAAATATCAAGAATGGTTGGAAGCAGAACGCTTTTATGAACAATGGGCCTCTACAAACCGTCCTTCTGGTGGAAGTCGCAAGAGACGCGGTCGACGCAACAACACTGCTCATTGAAACTTCACGAGGCCGTTACAAATCATTCTTGACTCATAGACACTGTCATCAACAAAACATACTGTAATATTTGTTGTGCTTAGAAAGGACTGCAGAAGGTGTGCAAATGCTCTATACGTACATAAGTACATACATATATAAACACACACACAGACAAACGCATATATATACATATATATATAATATTATTATATATATATATTATAATAAAAGGTATGACTGTGCTGTAAAAACTTCGTTTTCATCGGTTTATTAAGTAAATCTTGAATAATACAAGCTTTTGTTTTTTTTTTCTTCGTATTTCATAATTATTCGTTGAAACGTTATCGATAGTTTTAAACCGCATTTCTGGAATTATATTTTCTGATAGGAAAGTTTAGTTAATCTTATCAAAAAATAACTTTTCTTAATCATTAGAAGTAATTTTAATCCTTCTGGTAACGATTTCGTGTCTATAATTAATGACAGTGTTGAAAATAAAATCTGCGACGTCAGCTGATGTAAATATGATATGAAAATCATAGTACATGCAAGGAAAAATAAGAGGAAAAGGAAATGAGCATTTTATTTAATTTAAATTTTGAGGAAACCAACTTCGAAAAGTTACTAAGTACACGTGCACTTCACTGACACATAATTTATTATAAATTGTTAGAAGTATGTATATGTTCTTTGATGAAACTATGTATTTACTGAAGAAGAAACATTTTTTTAACTTTTCTTATAGTGACAAAATTTGTAACACATTTACAATATTTATGCTTAATTTCGAAACACGTTTGACACTCTCAGCTCAACAAGATATTACAACATTTAATGATTGAACTAACAGAAATGTACTATGAAATGTACTATTACATCGAATCCTAATTAAATGCATATGTATTGAAAATCTATTAAAGCATACTTAATAGATCTTCAAAGTCTATTATTTCAGACGCATTTTTTATGAAGAGATGTTTACGCTGAAAATCTAATTTAATTTTTTACGTGTTTCTCCTTTATATCTATTATATTTCTTGTAGTCTCAGAAGTTAATTATGAAAATAACAAATGTGTCTTATAATTTCTATGATATTAAAAATAGAGATGTATAAAAACAAACACGAGAGTTATATTTATAAATTTATGTATAAGTTGTTGATAGTAGTTGTTTCATATATTTATAAAAGTAAGTTTCCATTATATTTCCAGCCAATATTATAATTAATTTATTATTATATTGGCAACCATATTAAGAGACATTATCAGAAAATGTTACAGTAAATAAGTTATGTAAGACATACGCTACCCCAATAAGAGGTTAAAAGATTATCAACACCTACATATAAATGTGCTTATATAAGAAAATATGCATAATTATTCAGACAGTTGAGCGAAAGCTGCTTAGTGAGTACGTTTTAAAATAAACAGAAGTACGCCATGGCTTCCCAGAAAATTCTGCGAAAAATAATATCATCTTCATTAGGTCCAAAACCTATTGGGCCATACAAGTAAGCAATGCACATTATGTAACAAACATTTTGAAATACTTAAGTATTCTTGTTCAAAAATATCATTCAAGTTAACTAGACTTATACAAGAAAATCAGTTTGCAAGTACTATAGTACAAATAATTTTATCTTAATAGCCAAGCAGTGCTTGTAGATCGTACTGTGTATTTATCCGGAGTTCTTGGTACTAATGTTGCAACTCAGAAACTTGTTGAAGGAGGTGCTGCGGCTGAAGCACGTCAAGCTCTTACAAATATGGGGCACATCTTGAAGGAAGCTGGATCTAATTATGATAAAGGTTACAATCATTTGCAAAACATATAATTATACGGGTTTTTTTTCTACATTCTAATAGAAAATTCAAGAAGAAGGTTCTTGATAGTGAGATGCACATACCTATCTCATTTATTAAGTACTAGCTGTACTCGGCCACGCGTGTTGTGGCTCACAAGGGAAGATCCCGAACCCGAAAATTCCAAAAATTCTGAAACTTTGTGAATATGTAACGGATTTCCTCCTGATTACAACGCAATTTTTATTTGCTGCCCAAATTCACTCGAAGGGGGTGAAATTAACTCCGGAAAATTCGGCTATTTTTCGATTTTGTGTTATAATTCGCGAACTGTAAGAGATAGAAAAAAAGTTTCAAGACAAAAGTTACTTCTTTTAATTAGATCTATCATTTGGTGAAAACAAAAATTTTACAGTTCACGAGTTATAACACAAAATCGGAAAATAACCGGATTTTCAGCGGTCAATTACACCCCCTTAGAGTAAATTTGGGCAGCAAACAAAAATTGCGTTGTAATCAGGAGGAAATTCCTTACATATTCACAGTTTCAGAACTTTTCGAATTTCCGGGTTCGGGATGTTTCCTTGTCAGTCTGGTTAAATGGAAAACGAAAAAAAGAGAAAGCGCGCACGTTTCTAATATGTTTAATTTCACAATGTGTGACATCTATATATTAAATAGTAGGTATATAAAAAAACGCGCGTATTCGAATGCAACGTTGTGTCACAATTTCAAAGCAATCGGTGAAGAACTTTCGGTGATTTAAGATTTTGAACAAATGAACATTTACATTTTTATTTATATAGATAGATTATATCCTAGTCAGCAATTACTTTTAACACAGGAAGCAAATTATGAATAATAACGTCTATCTTTTATGCATTTTTTACAGTTGTTAAGACAACAATTCTTTTAAACAATATTAATGATTTTGCTGCAGTAAATGAAGTTTACAAGGAATGTAAGTATATAATATACTAAATCCTAAAATTATTGAATGTTACGTCTATAATAATTATACAAATGTATATATATAGTTTTCAAGGAGAACTACCCAGCCAGGTCAACGTTTCAAGTTGGAAAATTGCCTATGGTATGAAGTGATATATGTTTTATCTATTTCGAAAAATAATTTGTTAAAATTAATTATAAAATATTATTGCAGGGAGCTCAGATTGAAATTGAAGCTATTGCTGTTACTGGTGAAGTAGAAACAGTTTGAATGTTTTTAATCAGGGGTAATAACCGGAGAAAATATTAGCACACTGTGTGGACCATACATTATTTTCATGAGCATTATTTTTGCTACTATTTTCCTCTTTCATTCACGAACGATTTTTCAAAAATTTTGAAAAAAAACAATGTGAAGTATAAAAATACACAAACCTGGGACAATTAAGGGCGAATTCCACTTACGCCCAAATCGCCCGCGCAGGAGTTTCCCGTTTTTGTAATAAAACAAATATCATAAATTATATGTTCCTGTTTTTGAGTTGTAATTTATATTTAAAAACTTGTATTTTCCGATAATGGCTCTTTCACAGATATCTTTTCCATATTTCTGGAGATTTTCATAAATTTGGAAACGAAAGCCACGGGCGATTTGGGCGTAGGTGGAATTCGCCCTAAGAATTTCCCCATGTCTGAGAAAAGAAAGACAATACATCTCTCGTCTGATCCCCCCGTTGTTAAAAGAATTAAATGATCTACAATGTGTAAAATACATACTTTTTATACTTTGTTTATATATTTGTTTTAATATAAACTAAAATAGTTGGTGCAATGTAACCTCCATTTTGTTGAACAAGTACTGAGTTTATACATTATTTTAAAATACAGATGTAAACAACAATACATGTCAATGTAGACAAATAATACAAGAATATACATATAAGAAATGAGCATTCAACGAATATTCATCAGTTTAATACGCTGTTTAATTATAACATTTGTATTATAATTTCGTAGTTCATGCTGACTGTGCTTACATTATAACATTTTTCAACATGTTTCAACATGCAACTTATAACATTATCAAAATAACATTTATGCACATAGATTATGTTTATTATTTATAACAAAATCAATGAGAATTGCCATTAGGAGGATATAAATCAATTTAATACAGAATCAAGCGTCGAAAAGTCTATACAATCTGTATTCCGCAATTAAAATATTTTGTTTCAATAATGCGAATGCATTTTTTAATCCTTTCCAACAGCACTCAATGAATTTAATAAACTAATATTAAATTAAAATGGCAAATGATTCAGAATTATTTAGAACAGAACGGGGAACTTTTATAGAGATCAAAACTGGATTTATTGTAACACGTCAGGATTGTAACAAGGTCGATGACGAATTAAGAGACGAAGAAACTAGCTTCTTCTTTTTATAAATACAATGTTTTCGAGCGTTTAGGGAGGAGGCGAAGACAAATATCTAATGTTGTAAAGTTCATAGTTAACTCTTTTCTAATAAATTTAATTATTTACTTCAAACTTCACGCTTTAAGAGCTTGCGCTAAACGCCACTAGGGCGAGGATCGCAACAACTTATAGCTAGTGATCCTCTGAAGATCACTAACTTAAATAATCTATTCCATGTACATATACTCTATGATTTGTAGAAATATATTTCGTAATGGAATTAATGTAGATAATAAATATTTTATATTTATTACCACCGACCTGTTATTACTCTGGGCGAATTCCACTTACGCCCAAATCGCCCGCACCCACGACCGTAGAAATTTTCCGCTTTTGTATTACAATAAATATATTTTAATATCATATTTTCTCTAATTTGGACGTAAGTGGAATTCGCCCTCTGTTTAGTAATTCAAGAGAACAAAAGATGGCGCTGTTAATCAAATCAGAATGAATTTAAAGAAACATGCATACCACGTGTAATTTATATAGTTTATGTTACATACTACTACATATCCGGTCTACATAACCTTTTCCACCTTTTTGAAACGAAACCTGACGCGTCTTCACGTGGTGCTACGTTCTTTACAGAAATCGTATTCCATCTCGAGTTATTTCTTGAGTTTTTTACATAGCAACAACTAAAATGCCTCCTAAATTCGATCCTACTGAGATTAAGAAAGGTATTTTTTAAGTGTGAATATATTTTGTATGTTACAAAAAATATGGAACTTGGTTCTAACTTATTTCTCTATTTAACAGTCTATTTGCGGTGCGTTGGAGGTGAAGTAGGTGCAACTTCGACTCTCGCCCCAAAAATTGGTCCCCTTGGTTTGGTAAGTTTAAAGTGAATTTTAATAACTTACATTCTTCACTGACACAAATTTCTATATACTTGAAAAAAATATTTGTATCATAATGCTCGGTCTTAATTCTCGAAGCACTTCATTTACTTTCTCTTAAAGATATGAAAATTCATTATAGTTATGTACTATTTACAGTCTCCGAAAAAAGTCGGTGATGACATTGCTAAAGCTACGAGCGACTGGAAAGGTCTGAAGATCACAGTTCAGCTAACAATTCAAAACAGACAAGCTACTATTTCAATAGTCCCATCTGCTGCATCCTTAATTATTAAGGCGCTGAAAGAACCTCCGAGGGACCGTAAGAAGCAGAAAAATATTAAACACAATGGAAATTTATCGTTCGATGACATCGTGGCTATCGCTCGGTCTATGAGGCCAAGGTCTATGTCGAAATACCTTAGTGGCACCGTTAAGGAAATATTAGGAACTTGCCAATCGGTTGGGTGTACAGTAGAAGGCAGGCCACCACGTGATCTCATCGATGAAATCAACGCTGGAGAGTTACAAGTTCCCGACGAGTGATCTGGTAGGTTTAGAGCTCTCTGCAAACTTTTCATCGTAATACTGTACATTATTATACAGTACTTCAATTTTCTTATGGTGTCGAAAAATTGTAAAAGTTGATATTGCGATGAACGGAGTTCGCTGTGAGCTCTTGGTAGGGGTTAGCATCCCATCCACCTGATTAGTTGTAACTACTGCTGCATAGCGTTGTTACGTACTATCAGGGATATTGCTATTGAGGAGAGAACCTCAATAAAAAATCATCACTTAAGGGGCCGTCCTTAAATTACGTAAGGGTAATTTCGGCAAATTCTTACCCCCCTCTGTCCCCCAGTATAAGAATTCGTAGGATTTGATATTTCAACCCCCTCCTTACGTAATATTTTCTGCATTTAATCTTTTCAGTTATTAAATTTTTTTAAGGTTTATATAATTCATTTAACTCGGTTTCGGGAAATATAAACTAAAACTACTTTTCTGGAACATTAATAATAGAATTTGTATTTATTGAAAATTAGTTTAAAAAATATTCTCTCCTCTCCCCGCCCTTGTAAGAAAACTTAAGAAATTCGCGACCCCCAGACAGCTTTACGTAATTTAAGGACGACCCCTAATGTGTAATGTTTGTTACACATTAGTTTTGAGTTTTTTATTTCCGTTGTTTCAGATGTATCATAAGGAGCAAAAAATAAAACAATTTTAAAACTACCGATGTTATACTTTCTTACAATCTTCCCCAGCTTTTAATAAAAATAAGAAAAAATATTAAATGTACATATATCTTCACATATTAAACACACATAGGTATCTTTCATGCAATTTAAGATTTATCTTGCCTATTAATTAATTGTGCTTACATATACAATGCTAATTACAATAGACAATTAATAATCATTTGCTCACATAATCTACAAATTATCTTGATATAAAATTGTTAAAACTTTATCCGAATAAAATAGAAAAAATATATATATATATGGAATGAAGTGTTTTTCTTTAAAGAAAATTAATTAAGGAAAGTTTTAAACAATTGTATACATTAAATTTACATAATTTATATAAGAATCGCAATGGATTATCTTCTCTTACTAACTGCTTGTACTAATTACTTTTGAAAAAGACGTATTTATAAAATACAAAATGCAATTATGAAATTACAAATACATCGGGTAGTTATCATAGACAAAACTTTATGATACAGACAATCTTAAGGTTTATACATACTATAGGTACACCAAGTTCATGTATCGTACAAATCTAAGCGACGTTCATAAGGGAAAACTTTTGATAGCTTCTCGTTTGGCATCCGAATAGATGTGATTAAAACTATATTGGAGAGAAATATAACAAGGCGTACTTCTTGTAATAAAATTTACAATTTATTGTCCCAACACATGCCCTCGTCCCCAGTTATGACCAAATATATTTCTACTAGGCTGCGCTTGCACTCTTTGAGTAGGAGGCGCTCCGAACCACCTCAGGCCACCTCGCTGAGGTGGAAAGTAAGATTCGAGAATTTTCGGTGTATTTAACAGTTCAGGGCCACCGAGTTCTTGAGGATATTTAAACTTTAAAAACACATAAAGGTGTCCCACTAAAATACCGAACAGCTCCATCATACCGCCTCCAGAAATAATTAGATTAAACGCGAACAATACCCATGGCAGGTACATCGCTTTAAACTGTGTACCTGTTGATTCATTGAAACATACAATTTAAAGAGATCAATTAGAAATACAAGATATTTAACATTAAATGCTTCGAAGAAGAAAAGGCACGTACCGAACCAGAAATTAACAATAGCATCTTTATTTAACTGACACCAGACATATAATACACTGAGTACCATAGGATCCATAAGAATGGGGAATTCGCCGATAAGCCCGATAATTACGCAGCATATCCAATTGAACAAGAGTAAGAAACAATAATCTGCTGGTCGTCCATCGTACTCCCCTCGTTCTAACCTCAGCGAATAATTATATAGAAAGTAGCAGTTAATTAAGAAATGGAATCCTGTACCGGGGCTGAGGGGATAGAAAAACACACTGGTTCCTGCTCTCCATATTTCGAAATTATTTACGAAACTGTCGTACGTGAGTATCAACGAGCGCGGATTAATCAGTCCAAATCTGCCGATTAACGTAAAAACGGCTGTGCACAACAGCCAGTATCTTGTGAAAATTGGTAAAGAATAAAACCAATCTCTCACATCTGACATTTTCCTGTGCCTTTCGCGTGATTAACTGGAAAACTTTACTGTACGAGCAATTTCAACCGAGCGTGATAAACTATGACGTGTGATTCCTCAGCTACTGAGTGATACACATGTAGATTAGGTTAGGTAGTATGAGGACAAATATGGTGACCCGACGGAAGTTCTTTACGTAGTTGTATGTATCTATGTATCTACGTAGTCACCAACTCCCCAGTAGCCGTGGACAATTTTCGACTTTTTTGGATGTACTTTTCTTAGTTGCATTTAGAAAATGGGAGAATTTTGATAGAGGTACGAGAAAATAGTTTAATAGAAAAACTTTTTTTCTATTTAGATACCTAAATACATACTGCAATTTCAAAAAGATACGTATGCTTGACAGCGTTGTTGATTAATATTCTCACAATGTTAGAAAGGGAATAATATATACATACTAGCTTTACTACTCGGCTTCGCCCGAAATTTAGATTCTGCAAAAGCAGAATTTTTTTTTTAGTTTTCATTGTGAAAATGGTCACATTCATTTGGATTAGTCAGGCATAATGAGCTGAGCAGAGCTGAAGCACATTTCGTGATCCCAGAGTTTATCGTTCGAAAGTTTTTAGGCGACAGACAAAACACACAAACATATAGAAGCTTTCTGCTTTATATATTAAGATTCTTTTTTAGTTTTCTTTGTGAAAATGGTCACATTCATCTGGATTAGTCAGGCATAATGAGCTGAGGCACATTTCGTGATCCCAGAGTTTAGCGTTCGAAAGTTTTTAGGCGACAGACAAACACACAAACATATAAAAGCTTTCTGCGTTATATATTAATATATTATTAATATATGTATATACAATGGAATAAAGAATTTATATGCCATTCTTGAAATTTATTTTTATAAAATCTGAACAATATTTAACAATGTGCTTTTAACTTGAAATTCCTTTCGAGGAAATATATTGCACAGATACCTATATTTTTACTTTCAAAGTTTCAATGTGGGATAAAATAATAAAAACACGTGTGTGTAGATACATGCATAGCAAATATTGAAATGAAGATGCATCTAATTATGGCAATCAGTGAATAAATAATGATAACAATGGTGCCATAGCATGACCCCATTTTAAAATAAATTTGCATATTTCTGCCTTGAAAAATCATTTGTATTATATTACTACCATATAAAATAGATAGATGTTCTGTTTATAGAAGAAAAAAAACATTTGACTTTTATTATTGCCCTTGGTTGTTGATTAAGTAATGCTTCTTTGATTAAATTATGAAAAGCAGCTGGTTTAAATACTTTAAATTAGTCCCCGCGAATATCTCCGAAACGTACTTAGAAATTAGAATTTCACATTGTCTGCCAGTTTTACTCAATATTTATTTTAATCTTAATATATAAAGTAGAAAGTTTAATATATATTTGTGTAATCGTCTATCGCCTAAAAATTATCGAACGGTAAACTCTGGGATCACCAAAAAAACTAATTTTTTTTTTATACAATCCGAATCTAAACTCCGGGCGAAGCCGAGTAGTAAAGCTAGTACATATATAAAATTAAAAATAATTTGTACAAAATTGTGATTTATTGACATTACATTCTCTCACAAATTACGATTAATAATTAATAAAATTGACAATTTCAATTTTATTACAGTACATACATACATACATACATATTCCTGTTGTTCATAATGATAGTGTGTGATATTTTATCAAAATTCGGTCCATTCAAGAAATAAGCAGAGTGTTATAAAGTTCTTGTTGGTTTGTCCTTTTTGTTTTGGTAGTATTACATAGTGGCTATTAATGTTCACAATTCATAAATTCTATTTTATGATTTTTTCACTACGAAGTATAGTACAAGATTTTCATCTCCCATGTTTTGCACGAAGAGTTACGAGATGATGTTAGTCCTCTGCTTAGTTTCGCCATTAATGAAGACTGAAGAATTGGTGTTGTAAAATCTTTGTAAACGTGGTACCGTTCTTCCTCTCTATCTGATTTAAATAATATATATACATACATATTAACATAATTCAGTCATCCGAACCAGCTGTCCGTTTGGCTCTTCGTTGCCTAGGGCTTTGTTTCGGGGTTCGTGGAGACTTATCTGCAAAAAGATTGCGTAAGTCACGTTGCAATTATTGTTTTGCGTGTGATTTCAAATACGATACTACACTTACTAATTCTGTTCAATGTCTCTTTTGGTAACCAGTCATAATCTACATTGTTCGGATTAGATGTACCCATTTCCATGGGCATTTTACGAGTAGTAGAAGATCGAGATTTCCGACCAAGAGACGAAAGAAGTTGTTGCCCTCCTACAAGTGTCAATATTACACACGCGGCAAGGAATACATACAGGAAAACTGTTTCCCCATCCAGACCATCGTCTAATTCAACAATTTGTACTGTTTCGTTATAAACAGCTTCACTGAAGCTCATGCCATTCTGAAAAATTGCATATTATTAATATTGTGAATCAATATTTAAAAATAAACGTCATATATACATATTACATACAGCATCCCTGTAATTCAAATTGATATTAAAGCCAAAGGGTCTCCCAGCAAGGTTTTCCGATGGAATAAACGAATATGCCAAAGTTGCTTCATGCTTCGGCTTCACGATTTTGTTATACGCAACAGTTGAGAAGTTCTGAATGTAAAAATTGAAGTCCATCGCATAACGGAACGAAGCATCCAAGGATTCGAGAACAAAATCGGATTCACCTTTATTGGTGAAACCAACCAGTAGTTCAACTAAGTTCCCAGCTGGTAGTTCTAGAAAAGTAAAATTGACTATTAAAATTACATTATGCAAACGAACGAAATATAATACGACGGAGCAAGAGGTTCTACGCATACCCAGTGTTGACAATCCATTATAGATAGGTTTAGTAAACAGTGTGGTGGTATCAGCATCGGACGAGGCAGTGGCCGTTTCTTCTTCAGGTTCTTCATCTGTTATTACAGAATTGTCTTCTCCTTCGACATCCACTATGTCATCTATATTTTCATCTTCTTGAGCATATGCTAGAGTACAAATTAAAAATACAATTACAGATTTGTCCAAAAAGAAACGGGTCTGTGATGTGCATTTTCTATCTTTCCAGTTATAAATAAATATTAACATATTAACTATTTTCTACTTATGATAAAATTAATAATGTTAATTCAATACATTTAATAAAATAACTTTACAAAAAAGATATCGTCAGGTATTTAATTAGTTAAAGCTCTATCTTAAATTTAGTTGATACTACATTGATGAAAGCTGCACAACGTCTTTTCAATGAAAATTATACAAAAATGCGTGAAAGAATACAAGAAACGACAGACTAATGTTTAAATATATCAACACATATTGCACACATGTGCTGGAAATATAAACGGCAAAGTGAGAAATATATTTCAGGTAACGTGTTTATTATGCATTACCTCTGTTCACATTGAGAATAATCGGCGAAATGAGTAATAATAAAAAAATGCTAAATTTCTTCATTTCGTTGCGTTGTTTTGAAAGTATCTTTTCTGTTATGAATACCGATTTATCTTGCTTCGCACCACTCACTTCAGAGTCGGCACCGGACTGCAACGCTTCGACATATTACAATCGCCTACCATTTCTGTTTGCGACGTGGAAGGTCAGCGGCGTAGTCGTCAATTCTACAACGTGGAACATCGACGACCGACGTTGGCATTAAATAGTAAAGATTCGAGATAGTTTGACATTACCAACCCGATAGTCTTAATTACTAGTGATTTTCACTTTTAGAAAAACTTCGAATAAATTGTAACGGTCGCCACGTCACTACACACATATAAACACTCCCTAAGTTCCACATAAGAATGCACCATAATAATCGAATTCCACTTACGCCCAATTCCCAAATCGTCGGCGATTTTTATTAGGGTAGGTTTCCTTATATGCGACTGGATGCATTGTCAAGAATTTCAAAGTCGATTTTCTCGAAAATTAAACGCGATATCAAAAAATGTTACTCTTTCTTTTCTATTTATGACAAGTAAATAAGTCGAGAAAAAGGAGAAAAAAAAATTGATATTGCGCTTAGGGTAGGTTTCCTTATACACGACTGGACGCATCGTCAAGAACTTCAAAGTCGATTTTCTCGAAAATTAAGCACGATATCAAAAAAAGTTACTCTTTCTTTTCTACTTATGACAAGTAAATAAGTCGAGAAAAAGGAGAAAAAAAAATTGATATTGCGCTTAGGGTAGGTTTCCTTATACACGACTGGACGCATCGTCAAGAACTTCAAAGTCGATTTTCTCGAAAATTAAACGCGATATCAAAAAAAGTTACTCTTTCTTTTCTACTTATGACAAGTAAATAAGTCGATAAAAAGGAATAACATTTTTGGATAAGGAAACCTACCCTAATGAAAATCGCACATGCCCATGTATACATATATAGATTCTGTCATTTGCTTTGCGGTGACACTTGCTTATGACAGATAACCTCAATCTTCTTTTCGTTCAAATCACAAAAACAGGTATAATATACTACATTAATTTTGAATTACATTTAATTAAAGAAACAATTGCCTCAAAATCTCTTACAAAGTGTAGTCAACGTACGATTTCATTAGTAACTTACCACTAAAAATTATTCTACGCGCTTATTAATGAAATTAAAATTTTGAGCAGTGACTTCATCTTTATTGGTCTTGCAGATTGCAAATATAAGTATGGATTACGACGACGATTTCTTCTTCGAAGAGGATAAGATGTTGGTTTCATAATATTGTTTGGTTAACTACCGATATATGTTGCATTACATTTTAAATGTGCTTCTCTTTTCTCGCAACATGCATGTCTGTATGCCACGGTGCGGTGGAATAGCGCGAGGGAACGAACAGTTTTATCCGCCGATACTATTACATTGAAAGAATCTAATGACAAGCTCGAGGACAGTTCTGTTCCATTAACCACCGTTCCACCGGCTAATGCGCAATCACAACAGTTCACTATGATGGAAAATCGCATGTACGCATCGCTGTGTTTCACTATTTTATCTTTCACTTAAGCTCTATATACCTCCCACTTTTCAATGCATATTTCTAAGGCCGCATAAATTTTGTATTTTTCTTTTCTTTTATTATTATGGAGTATAGACCAGATGTAGAACTGGTCACTCAAGATCAGTCTCATCAGCTACTCAGCACCGTGATGTAAGTTCTGATAATCATGTGCCTGCTGTTAAAGTCACGTTTCAAAATTAATTAAATTATAATTCGTTAATAATGTACTTTATGTTGCGTAGTAAATTAGGTACAATATAAATGTTTTGTATTATGATATTAATATGTATAATGAATAAGCACATTCAGGTGAGAACTTGTTAAATATTTCTTTAATATTAACACACTTAGATTTCTGTATTATTGTGTATTTGCAATTGACTACTTAAGGATTAATTTGTTAAAAAAATGCCACGCACTATTACTATTTTCCTACCCTACATTATTACTTTTTTTTATTAGAAGATTATTATTATTAATACTCTGATGTTTAAACAAATGTTTATTTTTCGTAAAAGTGATTTGTAGGTAATGCTATGTAAATATATGCACAAAGTGGTGTTATTAATTATTTTTCTAATTGATAGTATTATAGACATGCTTATGAAATTTTTGTTTGTGCTTATTTAATACATTTATACGCTTTATGTGATATAAATATTAAATTCATTACATTAATCTATACAGGGGTATGACGATTACTTCTGGCAATGTTGTAATACAGAAGGACAGCAGTAATCTCATAGGCATAAGTATCGGAGGTGGGGCACCGCTATGTCCTTGCTTATATATTGTGCAAATCTTCGATAACACGCCTGCTGCGCTAGATGGTACATTACAATCCGGAGATGAACTCGTAGCGGTAAATGGAGCGTCGGTTAGAGGAAAGACAAAAGTAGAAGTTGCAAAAATGATACAATCCTGCGACTCTCAAGTCAGTGTCAATTATAATAAATTACACGCTGACCCTAAACAAGGTCGCACTCTCGATATAGCCCTGAAGAAGGTTAGTATTATCTATCGTTGTATATTTTTTATGAGTAAATTAATAATATTAATAGTTTGTAGCAGCATACATTAAATTTCAGGTGAAGCATAGACTGGTCGAAGGAATGGGAAGTGCAACGGCAGATGCACTTGGATTATCGCGTGCTATTCTTTGTAACGATGCACTCGTACAAAGGTTAATGGCATTACAACGTACAGAAAATTTATATAGAGGCCTGGTTTCCCATGCCAAATCTACTTTACATGCCTTCTTCGATTTAACACAGATATACAAAGGTGCGCGTTTAAACTTTTAGTTAACTAATCGAAAAGGGAATAATTAATTGTAAGTAGATATGTATTATGTACTGTACAGGGTGGCCCAATAAATCTGCTCACCCTGAATATCTCCGTTGTTTTTGGAGATATGGAAGAATTTTATTTACATAAGTAGTGTGGTGTAGAGGGGGCCACAATATGCCAGTAATAATCTTTGGTCTTATTTTTCAACCGTCGAATTTCTGAAGCCCGTACACTTCTTATTTTCGAATTGATTATAGCACATGCTATAATCCATTTCGAGCACTTCCTGTAACACAAGGTTCGGTCATTTTACTCCATTATTTAATGTCGAATGACCTTGTACTATAGGTCGTTGAGATCGTCTAAACATTCGCTATTCTACTAGGGATAAAAAAATATGGTATGCCATTTAAAAGAATAGAGGTGACCTTGAAATCTCCGAAAACTAGTGTGTTGAAATCTCTGAAAACTCAAAAAGAGGTGTGCGAGAACCCCAAAATGTCGGGTCGAGTCGGAACGAGAATTTTTCTCGGGACCGGGACTTCCCGAGGGTTTCGGGATTCTCGAGAATGACGGGATTCTCGAAAGTGCCGGGATTCCCGAAAGTGTCGGAATTCGTATTAATAGGACTGACTGATGTTTGTACTTCGGAAAATCAACAATGTCTCTACACTCTTTCTTACGATGCGTTGAATGTGTGATGTCGTATTCATTAAACGGATCCTTGAGATTTTCGGAAATCCCGAAAGAATTTCGGGAGCCCGACCTGACCCGACCCGTCCCGACCTCGGGTTCCCGACATTTTCGGGTTCTCGCACACCTCTACCGAAAACCCTAGCAATTACGAAAAAAATGATTACGGGCATGTTATGGCCCCCTCTGTGCCACACAACTTTTGTAAATAAAGTTTTTCCGTATCTCCAGAAATAACGGAGATATTCCGGGTGAGCAGAGTTATTGCGCCAGCCAGTATATGTATGTAATATTAATACATATAACGTAAAACTTGAACTAAATCATAGTTTATATAAAACTTATATTATCTGCTTCAGTATTTGGTGATGCATTTGCCGCAATAGGAGTAAGAGAACCGCAACCGCGAGCTAGTGAAGCATTCAGACAATTTGGTGAACAGCATAGGCAGATGGAAAAGTTTGGAGTAACAATGTTAAAAAGTTTGAAGCCTATATTGAATGATTTAGGCACATATCTTCACAAAGCCATTCCAGACACTAGACTAACTATTAGCAAGTATGCTGACGCTAAATTCGAATACCTTTCCTATTGCTTGAAAGTAAAAGAACTAGATGATGAAGAACAAAGTTATGCAGCACTCCAGGAGCCCCTTTATCGAGTGGAGACAGGGAATTACGAATATCGATTGGTGTTGAGATGTCGGCAAGAAGCTCGTGCCAAATTTGCAAAACTTAGATCAGATGTGCTCGTGAAACTGGAGTTATTGGATAATAAACATGTTCAGGATGTTGTATGGCAGTTGCAAAAATTTGCAGCTGGTTTAGCAAAATATTATTCTAATACACGAGATCTCTTATCCGCTGTGACATTGTTTCCCGTTGAAGTTGACTTATCGCACTCTGCGTTTCAATATAAATCTACCGGACCTCAAATACTAACTGACGAGGATACAGATGAATTTGAACCTGAAGAGAAATCTACTAACGAAGAGCTTCTTATAGATACACAAAACTTCCCACTTATAACATCAGAATCTGACAACATGTAGCAATGTACTTTCTGTACAGGAAGAATTTCTAGTCTATTTCCAGTTATTTTTCATAATACACAAACGGATACCAAAAATTATTACTTTTAAGAAGTGTAACTTATAAATTATAATAGATATATGTTGTATGTTTAATATATATACATGTTAATTACATATTTAGAATAAGTATTAATCGTAACATGGAAAAGTGCATTTATTAAATTCTTAATTCTTACAATAAATACATGAAATAAAACTTTATGTAAATATACATGTTTCCATTTGTTATCTACTGTAACTTTTTAAATGTTTTGCAAACAAAAAGTGACAGTTACATTCTTATTACTGACTACTTTTTAGTTTTTTGCTTTTTTGTTTTTTTATGATCTTTGTAACTTCTTGTGTGAAGTATAATCTAGAGATGCAGTAGCGTGTCGATGCCAAGTACCTTACCTGAAACTTATTTCATTAATATCTCATCACGCCTGCAATGTTTTCCAAATTAAAAGGCATTTTTCTTATGCAAACCGCATATAAGTTTTCGAATAAGACCAAATTCAATAAAATTGGTCCACGTATGATAGAGATATCGTAATATCATGTCATGTATCATACGAAAACGGTAAGATTTTTCTTCTGATTCCGATTCTTCTTCAACCAAATTTTTGTTGACATAATACGTATACGCGTTACACGCACACCTTCAGCAAAAAGAAACTACGCATGTTTCGTTCGTCGACTCTCGGGATCATTCGGCAGGGATCGTCGTCCGTCATTGTACATATGTATACCTATACTATTGAATTATAACCTGCCAAGTGTCAAATAAGGTAAGTTGTCAAAATTTGAAATGTTACGAGTTTTTACACCATATAGGACACTGAATTATTGTCTCAATTAACAAGGTATGTCGCCAATTTTTTTTAATAGGTTTTTTATGTGGAGCTCATAGAAACGAAGAGGTTTAGGTTTTTTATTTATTCCTTACATAGAAATGAAGAAAACGCACTGACTTGAAATTTGCCTGCAGAAGGTTCGACAAAGAAGCATCTTGTTTCGCACAAGTTTCTGGAAATTTGTCAAAAGACATAGCATTAAGAATGAAGAAAATTATAGCAGACTGCTTGCAATGTAGAGCAAGTCACATTAGTGAAGAAAGTACGCCGAAAACACATCTCCCTTGATATTTTTCAATCTTTTGTCGAAGATATTCGTAATACTTTAAAATCCACATTAGTTGCCACGCTATTCATTCATTTTAGTCCAACACCAATAAATTGTGCGTTAAAAATATTGGATCTCTTCGTTCATTTCCCCTAAATTACCATTAGCATTTAAATTTCCTGGAACAAAACTTTCTGCCATACGTTCTCACCTTCTTCGGACACATTATGTAGTCTCTATATTTACTATAGCATAAGGCCAATCTATTTCTATAAGTTCTATGTTAAGTTTGTAACTAAAATGTGGATTTTATATATTTACAGATAATCGAAGCAGAAGATGATGCAGTGTGATCTACGTCAGACTACGTACACGCAAATTGGCAGGTAGAGTTTTGCATACGCAATTATTCATTCAATTATCTTGACATGCGAACACGTGTAATAATTTATAAATAATTAGTAAATGTGTTCTATTTCAATTAACGATGCACACGAAGAGAATTATTTCAACAGCTGAAAGAGAAAGTAGGTAACCCTGCTGCACGAGCAAATGAAATAAGCACATTTTCATGTATAAAAACTTTATTTCTTTTTATTTTTTGAGGTAGGCATTAGGAATGACGGTCGCCACGGCCACGGCCCCGGTCCTGGCCCCAGCCACGGCCACGGCCCCGATCCTGGCCCTGCCCCCAGCCACGACCACGGCCCCAGCTACGGCAATGGATTTCAGCCAAGTCTCGGAGGATGGTGTTGTGCGTCCGCCGCACAGCCTTTACGACGGCCCAGTACTCCTGCTGGGCCCTCACTCTACGGCCGCTCCTTTTGTGACGGGCTACATGCCCTGTAATTAGTAAAAAATACATTTATTAGTAAAATGTTTTTTAATTAAAAGACCTTTCGAACGTTTAGATATAGGCTAAAGTGAACAATTTTGACAGTGTTGTAAGATAAAAAGATATTTAATTAAAGACCAGAATTAATATCTTTTCTCGTGAAAATGTCAGGAAAATTTGTTAAAACACTGTGGCACAAGATACCATTTTCATTCTGGACGAAATCTAATATTGTCCATAATAAAAAAAAATTGTTCATTTAGACCTATTTCCAAGCATTCTAAAAGTATGTAACTCCTTAAAATGTGTATGTATTTACCCTCCGGCTTGGCTGGCTTCTCCGTATTAGGTTTAGATGATGATGGTGGTGGCAGTGGCGGCGGGGGCAGTGGCGGTGCCGCGGTTGCAGCTGCCACGGCTGATTGGCTGCCACTGGCAGGTAACATCGCCATGTCAATGTGTTCTACAAATGAGTCCTCTGGTTTTTTCTACCAAAATTAATAAACAATTAATTAGCAAAAAAGATCAAGAGTTCATAAAAGTGGCGTATGATAAAAGAAAGACATACATGTAGCGCAAGGATACGTATTTTTCAATTGCAAATTGGAAATTAGGAAATATAAAAATTTGAAAATTGAAATAGTGTACGATGCGAAATTATAAAAATTGCATTGCATTACATTACATTACAAAATATGTATCTCCTTGTTACTTCACGAGCCTTTTCATTATTCAATCATACAAAAAACTGTAACGTATTATGACTTTATTTTGTGAACGATTCGCACTTATAACTAGTAGTAAAACAAGAAGATATTGGACACGTTGAAGCATATTCTAAGTTGTAACGCCAACGATTAGAAATATGAAACACATCCGAGTTAAAATATGCTTCAACGTGTCTAATATGATCTTGTTGTAGTACTTGGTATACAGTTACATTCTACTTCCACTGATCGTTAACATAGGCAAAGTGCCTACCAAAGACTTTCAAAATGGTGTTGTTTACATGTTCGTTTACGGTCAACTTTACAGTAAGATATGTTTGATATTTCTAATCATTGGCGTTAAACGTTAGAATATGCTTCAATGTGTCCAATATCTTCTTGTTGTATTACTAGTTATAAGTGCGAATCGTTCACAAAATTAAGTTATAATACGTTACAGTTTTTTGTATGATTGAATAGTGGGAAGGCTCGTGATGTAATGAGGAGAAACATATGCGATATACGTAAATACAATCTGGTAACCTCGCATCAGAATTTATTCAAAATGACGAATAAAAGTGGGAAACGCGGGTAATGAATAAAAATTACGGATAAATCTTACGAATATATTGTCACGAATAGAACTAATGAATAAATTCCCACGAATAAAAGTGAAAATCTCACGAATAAAACTAACGGATAAATTCCCAACAATAAAAGTGACGAATAAATTTCTCACAAATAAAACTAACAAATTAAAAGTAATCTGTCGGCTTAAATGCATATCGAAATAGCATTATTTATGCGCGATTAAATCGAATTAGTTTTGATATTTTCTGCCTTGAAAAATCATTTGTATTATATTACTACCATATAAAATAGATAGATGTTCTGTTTATAGAAGAAAAAAAAATTTGACTTTTATTATAAATTTCTCACAAATAAAACTAACAAATAAAAATAAAGTCTCACGATTAAAATTAACGAATAAAAATAAATTCGTATATAATAACGGTTTTGCCCAACTCTGCTGTAAGTATATGAATAGTATTTTTAACCGACTTCTTATTACTTACATTTTCTTTTGTCGCTTGCGTGTTCATTTCAATGTTGACTAAAATAAAAAGATAGAAGGTATATAGTAAACTGAAAGTAATGCAAGAATATGATATGAAATTTTCTTTCTTTTGATTGCTACGTACCTTTCACGACGCTTGCCAATAAAAAAATGACGATACGAATCACAACGGTTATAGATAAAGGGACTTAGCAACTCCTTGAGTCCTTGGCAACGGAAGCACAGATCATGGGCGTCCGGAGATTTGTTTCCAGGGGAGGCAACTTTGGGATGATGGTAAAGAAAAACATACCCCACTTGCTTTTTTAAATCTATTTTATAGTGCCAATTTAATTGAAAATTTAAAACCGAAATTTAAAAATATTCCCTTTTTTTTTAGTATAAACTTAATAAATATCAGTTTTGAAAAATAAGCGATTTTTTCTCAAAAGCCAGGAGGGGGCATGGTTCGAGGTGTTTGTTGTATGTATGATGTACATATGTCATAAGTACATACCCGCGTATTTCTCTGTAACTGCGGAACCGATTTTAGTGAAACTTATTGCATTTAGTTTGGCTTCAATCAAGTTAGGCCATGGAAAAAGAATTGTCAAAATCGGTCAAGTAGTTTTGAAGTTACACCAAAAAATAAGAAATGTGTTTCATTATAATACATTGTATGCACGGGCAAGCTAAGGACAGAGTATCAGGTGTCTGAAAAATAGAGCGAGACAAAATATGAATGCGTCGTCCGTCTGTCCCGTACCGTTTCTTGCTCGCTTTCAGTCCCTCTGTCGTTCCATCTCGATCTCGCCATCGGCAAGAAAGGAACGAAAACGATCGCTCGGAAATCGGTATCGTGTCCCCTCTACGTTATAATATTATATTATAATATATACTATATATTATATTATTTAAATAAATGTACTTATATAACTTAAATAACTAAAAAGTACAATATAAAAAAAAAAATTTTAATTTAAAACCGACTTCAAAAAAATAAAAATATTACTTTTTTGAAGTCGGTTTTGATTTTTTAAATTTTTTTTAGTAATTATTGATCTATCGAAATTTTTCACTATGTTTCGCGTTAAGTAACATTACGTTTTCTTATCATTTATAATATAAAGCGAAGTTATACCAAGGCTTTTTACATTTGAATTTCAAGATATAGGTAATAAAACACAATTTCACGGGATGGAAACATTTGAAAGATCCTTGCAATAATTGTGATAGTTTAAATTCAAACATAATGTAGAAAGTCAAAATTACTTTTGTTCGATCACAATAGTAGTGGAACAACGAAAGTGGAAAATTTCTACATCAAAGCAATACCTGCTACTAAAATACAAATGGGAGATCACCTATTTTTATGGACTCTAGACCGGAACAGCCCCTTAAGCGCAGTTGGGAAGCACCCAATCTTAGGACGGTATTCATAAACGTGTCTTAAGATTAAGCAAATGCTTAAGCATTCGGCATCCTTTACTAGCTACTAGGGTTAGTAAAGGATGCCGAATGCTTAAGCATTTGCTTAATCTTAAGACACGTTTATGAATACCGCCCTTACAGCGTATTCGGACGGTCGCACTGGTGCGCACTGAGTGCGAATTTTAGCCAATTGGAAGCGATAAAGTTCCCACTCAGTGCGTACTAGTGCAGGTTGCCGAATGTGCTATTACATTGTGGCTGTGTTCCAATTCACGCATACTGCGCATGAAATTGGTGGCATCGTACGATTCCCTAGAATTTCTCTCACTTGCCACCAATACGATGCCACTTCCGGTGCAGCGAGCGGTGCAGCAATCGCAGAAATTCAAAGGAGAAGCAGTCACTTGTGCTGGAAAGCACCTTTACGTACTTGCCACTCATTTTGATTTCACATCTTTTTTATATTGTAATTATTACTATATTCTATTTTTTTGTGATTTTATTTTCTTCTAATTTTTTGTGATTCATAATCTTTTTCTTATACAATTTATATTATTTTCTTCTATTTTTTTGTGATTTATTTGATAATACTCTTTTTCAACTTTGACTTCTTCATGTATGTATGTACGTGGCGTATTTTTTTTTTGTTTTTGAAGTTTTAATATACAATTACTTGCAATGATGATATAATTTATTTAATAGAAGTATTATTGTATTTGATGACATACCTAGTTAAAGTGACACTACTGACAATTATTATATTTCTGACATCTGTTCTGTCTCTTCTGTAGTGCTGTATACATACATGCACATCATACGTATATGTAGGTTACTATCTTGAATGCGATTGGATCTTCAGAAATCAGAAGTATCCTGTATCAGGTTTGAATGTGCAGAACTGAAAATGGGTTTGTTGACAGATCCTGGAGCAGAATCTGGCAAAATTGTTAAGTTTCTATTAAAATGGGAACGACCACTCTGTTGTCTTCTTTATATCAGTGGAATTATTTGGATACTACTTCTTGCTTTACCTATGTTTAATGACAGTACGTGTTGTTGCATGTGTTATTTAAACTAACAAAATTAGGTTATGTTTGTATCCTGTAACTAAATAGTTAAAATAACCTTTTCTATAATTATTGATTAATTTTAGTACTTAATTATCATATTACGATTCGATAAGTATGTAGCCTTTTCAATATTTTTAGCATACACCCTATTTACATTATATATTTCGTACATATTTATGCAATATTTTATTTTTTATACATTCTACAATTTAATAACGTACTATTATGTGTTGCAAGTACCGTAGCAGTTTATTATAAACAATGAATTAAGACTTATATGTTAAAGGTTTCATTTCAATATTGGCGATCTCTGTTATATTTTCTATTCAACATTACTTTTATATCCAAGTACACCTTGCTTTATTTTTTCTGTTGAAAACTAGATGACGCGGTATGTTTTTATATACATCATATAATGTCGTAAAAAAAGTTTTAATTTTATTGTTTTGTCTCTTTTAAATGACACTCTATAAAAAATATTTTCATACTTGTAACGAGTCGACGATTATTTCGAATATCGTGTCCTGTATTATTGACAGTACCAGCAACATTTTAAGATCGCTTGAATCTTTTTAAGTGGAATGTATATTTATTCAATGTAATGGAAAAGAATATGACGACACGATGTTTCTTTTTTTCAAAGATTCATTAACCGTATCTTTTTAAATTTATTGTAATTTCAGAACTAAGTACATTCGCAGATTATAATTCATCGCTGTGTTCAAATGTAGTATTATGACTTGGATTAATTGTAAGATCTAATGGAACGCTTGCAAATAATGTTTATCCATATTCTTGTTCGTTTCAGATACCTATTTCTCTGAAAATGCTTTGTTACCAGGATTGGTTACGAAAGAAAGTAACTTGGAACAAACATCGAAGCAATATTACTTAGAATTAATTCACGAGATGAAACGATATCCTGATAGAATGCCTTATGCTTGGCTCGCTGCCAAATTAAACCAGCTTCAGTTGGATGTTTATATTCATAATTTTTCGTTAAATTATCCCTTTCAAGAACAACAGGTAAATAAAACATGAGAAATATTCTTAAATGTTATTAGCGGATCGTAAACTTATAATGTTCCATTAACTGAGTTTAAACATAAATCTGACTTTTGGCTTTGCTATGGAATAGAGTGCATATACCATACAGAAAGTCCTGTTATTTGAATATGGCAATAAGCGTATTAAGGGCAGTAGACTATCTTTGAAAATGCATCATTTCCATAACGAGCAAAATACTTTAAATACCCTTTAGCTTCAACTGTGACCTTTGATAAGTTAAAGATTAAAATGTTTGGTATTCAGTTTACAGGGCAAAATATATACGGAATCATAAGAGCTCCAAGAGCAGCCAGTACAGAAGCAATTATAGTTAGCGTCCCTTTTAGGCCAGTTAATAGCATTTATTTGGACACTGCTCCTTCTGTTGCTCTTATTCTTGCATTCGCCAAATTCTGTAGAAGTAAGTGTTTCCTTCAAGTAGAGCAGTATAGTATGTCTATAAATATTTATTTCAAAATGTATATCATATGATAGGACTAACTTTCACAACCTCACAGTTTTCAAAACTGTACAATGACTAAAGTTTTGTTTGATTGTTTAATGATTCTCGTGTATGGAAAAAAATATGTATGGAAAACAGGTTTTATTGTTGAAAGTTTAAATGACCTTCGCTCTTGGCAACTGTGATCTTGAAAAGTCGTTTGAATCATATAATTTGCCCTTTTGAAACAAATGCATACTATTCATATTTAAATAAGGGGTGGTCCGTAAATTACATAAGGCTTTATGGGGGGGAAGGGTGTCGCGAATTTCTCACGTTTTCTTACAAGGGGGAGGAGTCAGATAGCGTCTTAGTAATATTTTTTAATCTAATTTTCAATAAATACAAATTCTATCATTAATGTTTCAGAAAAGTAGTTTTAGTTTAAATTTCCCGAAACCGAGTTAAGTGAATTATATAAACTTTTAAAGAATTTTAAGAACTGAAAAAATTCAATGTAAAAAATATTACATAAGGAGAGGGTTGGAATATCAAATCTTACTAATTCTTATACTGGGGCAGGGAGGGGATAAGAATTCGCCAAAATTACCCTTACGTAATTTAAGAACGGCCCCTAAGGCAAAAAATGTCTTGAAACATGCTAATACTATAAGAACAGGATTTTAGTGGTATGATTGAAAAGTCACATTCTCTTTTGTGATTATAGGACAGACGTATTGGGCGAAAGATATTATATTTTTAATAACAGAACATGAACAACTAGGAGTACAGGCATGGTTAGATGCATATCATGGCGTTACGAGTGGTAACGAAGATGTACTTGTATCTGGAGACCTTTCTGGCCGCGCTGGTTCCATTCAAGCTGCTATTAATTTAGAGTTACATTCAATGAAGGTTTCGTCTATTGATGTTAAGGTATGTGCATGGAATCTTTCTTTAACTTGCTACGGTACAAGCACCAATGGATATATCTACTCGATGTTCAATATAATTAAAAGTACAGTGGCGTGCAAAAGTTTTCGGCCACCCTTTCAAATCGCATAATCGTTTTGAAAAAAATGCACTTAGTCGGAATAGTAAAAAAAAATAGTAAAGGTCGTTTTTTATACTTTTTTTCGTGAGCCTGTAATGAAAATTCAAAAAACCCGTTTGTTGATTTAAGTAAGATAAAATTACTTAAAACGTGCCTAAAATTTCATCAAAATCGGTTAACGTTGCTCTGAGCTATGAACGCTTAAAGATCTCAAAATAAAGTCGAAAATCGCGAAATTCCCGAAATTAATCCCTCTAGCTTCTCAAAAAAACTCAAGTCGTTTGGATTCATTTTAAAAAAGTTATGCGATTTTAAAGGGTGGCCGAATACTTTTGCACGCCACTGTAAGTATTTAAATTTATCATTAAATTCTGATCGCATGGATCGGACAATCAGTTTCCATATAAAGAGACAAGGTAAATGTTTCTGAAAATGTATAACTACGAGTATTTGAATTTTAGTCCGCACAATGATACATTTTTCTACAATTTTGTAATGACATTTATTTCAGCTTGAAGATATTGAAAACGATTGTGTTTTTAAAGTATATAAAATTTATGAATACGACAGTAAATCAATATTTTATTAAGCATAACTATTATTTAGGTGGAAGGATTAAATGGACAACTGCCCAACTTAGACCTTTTCAATTTAGCACAGAATATGATTGCTAAGGAAGGGATCAGACAATCATTCCAAAGACGTTTTGATGTTAAATACAAAGATAAATTTAAAAATTGGAAGTATCATTTTAATACGCTTCTTATGATGATTGCCACTCAAGCTACTGGAATTCCAACAGGAAATCATGGGCTTTTCCATAGGTATTCAAAAATACGTAACAAAAATTACTGAACTTTTAAAGAAAAACATCTTTAGAATTATTTTTGGACATTGTAATTGTAAATAGATTTGTAAAGTATTCGCTCGTTTTCTAATGAATTACAACTAAATCAAGCATATTTCAGTGTGTTACATTTTATAGAAATGTTAACAAAAGCACCAGTGTTGCAAAGTTAGCCATTCCATAATATATTGTAATTTAATATTGTTCTCTCAATAAAATATTCTTCAAGGTTTGGCATCGAAGCGATCACTTTGGAAGGTTTTGAAAAATCCGGACAGCAAAGTTCTGATGGGAATTTTTACCAAGTCGGTCGCGTGGTGGAGAGTATAATACGGTCACTAAACAATTTACTAGAACGCTTTCATCAGTCATACTTTTTTTATCTGCTGCCATCCACCGATACTTATATTTCTATCGGTGAGTAAAAACACATGTATTTCAGGTATTTAACGTATTTAACATTACACAATATGTATGTATGAAATTGTGCCTTTTTAAATGATTATTTAGGAATATCAAAACATGTGCTTTTAAGTTAAACCAGCTTTACTACTCGGCTTCGCCCGAAATTTAGATTCCGATTTTATAAAAAAAAATTTTTTTAGTCCTTTTTTGTGGAAAATTGTTACATTCATCTGGATTAGACAGACATAATGAGCTTAAGCACATTTTGTGATCCCAGAGTTTATCGTTCGAATGTTTTTAGGCGACAGACAAACACACAAACATATAGAAGCTTTCTGCTTTATAAATTAAGATATGTTGTTGTTTCCATATTAAGTTTATACTTTAATAATAATTTATCTTATGTCCTTCTTTAATTAAAAAATAAATTATTACTATGATACTATTATTCAATGTATTCTTTTTAAATAAGGTGCTCCTTCAATTACCTTGTTATATATAAATTTGGCTTTTATTGGCTTAAAAAGTATGATTATTTCAGGTCTCTACATAAGATCATTAGTCTTGATTATTGCTGCAGTATTCTTAAAAGCATTTTCCATCTGGCAAAAGCTTCAAGAATCCACTTGCGCAGAAAACAAGAAGAACACTACTATTAAACAATCAAAGGTTTGTTAATTATATTATTTAATGAATAACGTAATTCGCATGAAATTTAATTCATAAATTAAATTTATAAATTAACACGTTAAAATTCCAAAATTAATAATTGCATTTATATTAATAAATGCTTTAAAAGATAGTTTTAGTATGTAAGTATGTAAATCTTTTATAAAATTATCGACAATTCTTATTAATATAATGTATGATCAATTTAAAAGGCAGTACATTGATGTGGTATATTCTTGTAGAAAGAAGGATTTGATATTGGAACTATAACTTCAGAGATATTATGGGCACACATTTGTGGAGTGGCAATTGCTTCATCCCCGTCCGCACTAACTTACTTGGGTAGAACACTGTGGAACTCTCGTACAGAAGATTCCATATACTTCGGTTTCGCAGTCATAACTACTTTAACGTTAATGTGGCCATTTTATCCTAAGAGGTAATTTTAATATTTGTTTCTTCTACTGTGCTTTATATAATCACAAATACTGTGTCTATAAATACGTCTTCATTATTTCCAGACAAATGAAGTATAAAAATGCAGCTTTAATCTGTGTAATCGCATCAGTGGAATTAGCCACTGTGTTAATGTGTATAGCGATGCATAATTTTTCTTTAGCTCTTGTTGCCGCTGTAGTTTACGTACCTGTGATTCTTCCAATAACACCGAAACAGAATTCTACCAGCAAGTAAGTATATCTTAAGAAATAGATTTATCGAGTCCTGTTTCACTAACGTTTCTGTGCTGATTTCAATACAAAGAAACAGTAATTTAAATGCTTTTGATAAGTACTACATACGTACTTGCAGTACGAGAATGTGTTTTTTGTCCGAGCTTGTACAGCACTCTAACCCCGGGTCTCCACCAAGGCGAACACGAACAAAAACAGTGTTCGCGAACGTTTTCGTCTGTTCTAGTCTTGTCCACTCCGCCGCAAACATGAACAAAACTCAATGTATGAAGCGTATGTGAATGTTTTGTTCTGTTTGCGGCGGTGTGGACACGACAAGAACAGAGGAAAACGTTCGCGTAGGCTCTCGCTACGCCTCGCTTTGGCTCATTTTATTCTTCCTATGCTTTTCTTATGTATTTTGACAATTTGACGCACACTTCGCCTCGCCTCGGCGGGTCTCCGAGCCGCGATTCTTCCTCCAGAATATTTTGAGGAAGAGATGCGAGGCGTAGTGTGAGTGGATGCAATGCCACCGCTTTCGATGATCGCTAAAAGAGGAAGGAAGAGGTTCTCCGAGCAACTGACTAAACACATGAACCGAGGCAAGTTCAGATAACTTCGGGTACGGAAAACCCGAGGCGACGTGAGCCTAGATGCGAGTGTGAAAAGAAGTTGCGCCGAGGCGAAGCGAGGCGTAGTGAGAGTCCTACCTTTAAGGGACATTTCTTTAAAATTGTAAACACCTAAAACTTTAATTTTTAATATTATCAGCACTAAATATAAAATTATGTTCCAGGTTTCGTCACGTAATCTCCTTTTTCTGGATTCTTCTACATCCATTCGTGACCTCGAGTTTGCTAATAATGTGTTATACGTACATAAACTTTTCCAAAGATCCCCTTCTGTCAATTTTGTTTGGTGGATACCGTGCCACGAAACAAGCGTTTGTTTTCAGTATTATGGACTCGATGATATATGGAAATTGGTTTTATAATGTGGCAGTTTCTACGATTGTTCCCATTTGGCTTCTGTTTTGGAATATTTTGTGTTCACATAATGTAATACAATCGTAATATATGTAAATAATTCTCCATCATAGTACACCAATTATTGTAGTTAATTATTTGCATATCTCATTATTGTTAATATTCAGTATTAAGATTGGCAATATTTTATAGAGAGTACATATCTAGAATCAGTATAACCGGTAATCAAGATAATCATGGCATTAGATAAACATTATATGCATCGATATGTGCATTTATCATACGTATTCAATCGATCCATCAAAGCAATCAGTAACTCTTAATATACTTACATTCATTATCACTATTGTCTGCAAAAAATGATGTACTATTACATTGGGTGTGTTCGGTGGACTCAACTGTTGAGCTCAACCATTGGGTGTGTTCAGCAGACTCAACTGTTAAGTGATCTCACTAGATTTTACTCTGAAGTTGCATGTTCATTTGTCAACGCAAGTAAAATCTAGTGAAATCACTCAACAGTTCAGTCTACTGAACGCACCCATTGAGGACTCAATGGTGATCAGTCCATTGTTCCGTTGAACGACACTTGGGAGGGTAGCGATATTTGTAGCAACTTCTGTGGACTCAACCGTTGAGCTCAACTGTTCAGAACTCAACGGTGATCAGTGCTGATCAGTCCATCGTTCCGTTGAACGTTACTTGGAAGGGTAGCGATATTTGTAGCAACTCAACACGTTCCGTAAAAGTATCAGACTTTATTTAAGCTACAAAACATGGCGACCGATCGCCAAACGTGTTGAAAAGTGAGCAACTGAGTGGTAGCGTCCAGCGAAAAATCAGTGAGCAGTTACTCAACGGTTGAGTCCGTTGAACCCATTTAAAATATTGTAATATGTATCACATAATCGAACAATTTTGTATTGTATGTTATTGTACTCTTATTTATTGCAAATTTTTTAAAATATGTAAGGTAAACCAACCAGTGAATGACCGAATTGTTGAATTTATGGACCTTTGAGATTAATACTTGAATATATTTATGTATAACAACAAAACAACTGTTGAAATTGCATTTAAATTTATTTTTCTTGAATTTTCTATCAAAATAATTACTTACTCTTATCGTAATTTAAAAAAAAAACGATTATAAAATGCAAAACCTGTAGAAGTTCAGTAAATGACCGCATATTTTTAATAAGAATTGTACTTATTAATGTTTACTTAATACGCGTACCTAAAAATATGGGATATTAAAAGTGCAACTACACTCCATTTATAAACATATATTATTAAATTTATAATTGACATTTCTTTGCCTAATGGTCATTCACTGGTATGCGGTCAATTACTGGTTGGTTTGCCAATGTTCAAGGAGTGCGTACAATCAGAAAATTTGGTATAATTATTTCCTACCAATACGGTAATTTCAGATTGTAAGTCAAAAGTATATGTAAAGTGTTATAATTACTATATGTAAATATTAATCATTTATATACTGCTGCAAAATTAATTCTAAATAGATAAAATTCACATTTAGTACAATTATGCACAAGTTAGTCATTAGTGTGTAGGTAATTTAGGTTAAATACTAAATCACTTAACCTCAAATTTATTAATTTTTCACCGCAGGAATGAATTAATTAAAAACGATAATTATGTAATGAAAGTGTCAATTACTCATGAAATAAAACTATGTATGTCGCTTAATATTATTGTCATTTCTTCCTTAATTTTGTACAGAATCGGACAAAAATGGTGTACAACATACAACAAAGTTCTCTCCATCCACCGCCATTTTTACAGTTTCCCTGGAAACCATGAAAACAAACATGTATACAAAAATGATGGGAACAACAATAGCCTGAAGTTATATGTATTGAGAAATAATCTTCTTATAGAAAAATAAACAATGAAAGCTGTTCCAACTTGGGTTGACAAGGTTCAAGACAAATCAGAACATTGGTAAATGTAAAAAATAATATACTATTTTCTATAATAAAGTAACTATAACTATTGATTACATATTTTTATACTAACTAATTTTAATTACACTTGAGCTAGTAATTGCTCAGTTATAATATAATATACGATATAAAATTGTTAGAATATAGAGCTTCGTTTTCGTACTTTCTTCCTTTTATTTTATCAGCGTTCGAACATGTATCCTTGGTTCTCTTCGTATCCTGCTTACACTTATGATTTCCAAATATGTAAATTTACAATTAAAGAAACTTTTATCTACATGGAAGTGAAGAAATGATACCTAACTAGAGAAGATGAATATAGAATCATCACTAATATATTAAAACCATTGTTTCAGTATATATGACTTATGTTTTAATCCAGATGGGACTCAATTAGTTATTGCTGCTGGCCAGCAAGTTCTTGTATATGAAACTAATGAAGGTGCTTTAGTTCAGCCATTGAAAGGTAAATTAATTTTCAAGCATTCAATAATGTAAAAGGATTGTAGATTATATACTTATAAATATTTATGCATTGCAGGACATAAAGACATAGTATATTGTGTATGCTATGCAAGAGATGGTAAAAAATTTGCATCGGGAAGTGCGGATAAGAGTGTTATCATTTGGACATCGAGATTAGAGGGCATACTTAAATATTCGTAAGTTACTTCTCTTTTATACTAAGGTACCGTAATATAATCGCATGTGCACTTACATTAAATGATAATGCTCTGTAATAATGCCACTTGTTCATCAAATTCTTTGACTCTTTTACTGTTTGTGTGATATAATGTAACAGTTATTGCTGTAAGAATTGTTGAAATTAACTTCTATTTGTTGAAATTAACTTCTATTTTAATTGATTACGTTAAAATTTCTTGTTGGGGGAGCTAAATTTTTCGTAAATTTTGTTGAAATTAACTTCTATTTCAATTGATTACGTTATAATTTCTAGTTGGAAGTGCTAAATTTTTGTAAATTTTGTTGAAATTAACTTCTACTTTAATTAATTACATTAAAATTTCTAGTTAGAGGAGCTAAATTTTTCGTAAATTTTATTGAAATTAACAAAAGAAAAATTAATGATGTAAATTTTTAAGTATACATGAAAGCATTTATTGTAACATTACTCTTTAGACACAATGAAGCTGTTCAAGCTATGCAGTTCAATCCGATATCGCATCAGCTTCTAAGTTGCTCCCTCTCTGATATAGCATTCTGGTCCCCGGAACAAAAAGCAATTGTGAAACATAAGTCAAGAGGAAGAGTGAATTGCTGTGCATGGACGAATGATGGTCAATACTTAGCTATTGGATTGGCAACTGGCTACGTTTCCATTAGAAATAAAGTTTGTTTTATTCTTTTAAAGTATCGTACTATCATAATATATTTTATAAAATTCTAGATTGTTCTGCCACTTAAGAAATGTATTATTAAATTTAGTTTGCATTTTCAGCGCTTATTTTATAATATCTATCTCATTGTGTGGTTCTTATTTCTGCGTACTAAATATGTATTTGGAAAGTGTTTTTATCCAATATAACTTCAAAAATACTACATTTTAGAATGGCGAAGAACAGATACGCATTGATAGGCAGAATGGAGTACCTATTTGGAGTTTACTATGGAATCGTCAGTGGTAATAAAATTTGATCGTTAATCTATATTAACAATTCACAGAATATTCAGAATATTATGAATATTAAGTAGAATATGAATATTATTATATTCATTTTTATTCATAAATTTCCGTATTGTTTGCAGGGAAAATTCTGCAGATATCCTCTGTGTCGCAGAATGGAACGGAACTATTTCCTTTTACTCGATAGCTGGTAAACCAGTTGGAAAGGACAGATTGTTAAATTTCATTCCTCTTAAAATGTGCAACTTTGTGGGGGGTCAATATATTTTAATCGCAGGCACGAATAAACAGTGTATATTAATGACATATGATGGAATACAATTAATCAATGTGGGTGGTACATTCTCTTCTTGGGTTTGGAGCTGTGCTGTGCATCCAACTTCCTCGCATATTGTGAGAACCTATAGTTTCTATTATTATACGTTTTAATTATACTATTTTTGTACTTATAATTATCTTATTTAATATTGGTTGTTACATATTTACAAAAGTATTTTCTGCTTACCCTATTTAGGCATTAGGTTGTCAAGATGGTACGATAACATATTTACAAGTATCGTGGAGCGTTGTTCATGGATTATATGGGGATAGATATGCGTACAGGGAAAATATGACTGATGTAATAATACAAAATTTAATTACTGGTCAAAAGGTTCGAATTAAATGTAAAGATTTGGTAAGTAAAATATTTCATAATTCTGTATCCTAGCATTACAGAAAGCTTAATCAGTTATTCGTAGTTTATAATCAATAAATCTGTCGAGCATGTCAATCGCTAAAATCTTCATACTTACACTATTGAATGCTGTATCTTCTGGCCTTCAAAAATTTTAAATATTTCAAAGTTACTTTTAAAGACCAATTTAGCTGATATTTAACATTTTGATATCTAAAGTGAAACACTGGGCAGAAATATTAACGTATATTTAGAATATTAATTTCCAATAGAAGCGAGATTATATAAAAATTTGGTTTGTTGTTGAAATACACGTTTCCATTTCAGGTCTCCCGCATTGCTGTGTATAAAAGTAGATTAGCAGTTCAATTATCTGAACGTGTAATAATTTATGAACCATCAAATTCCAATGATGAAATGCACTATCGCATATGTGAGAAATTAAATCAAGCATTGAATTGTAATTTGTTAGTTGTGACAGCGAATAATTTAATTCTGTGTATGGAAAGAAGATTACAAAGTTTATCTTTTAACGGAACCGTAGAAAGAGAATGGATACTTGATGGACTTATAACTTATATAAAAGTTGTTGGTGGTCCAGTTGGACAAGAATGTCTAATTGCAGGTTCGTTCAATAAAAATTTACATACACATTGTCAAGCAAAAATCTAACTATTCAGACGTATCCTGACTTTTTTATTCTTGCTTATTTCCCAAGTATATGATAACAATTTTCACATAGTATAGCATAATTAAAACTGAAGTTCTATTTTCGTTCTCATTAGTATAATTACCAAACGTATCTCGCGATATAAAAACGAAAGAGGAAGATAAAAAAGTGTACAAAATTTTTACTTATTTTGAGTTAATTGGACTCTTTATATTTCATTTCCATAAATTTTCTTACTTGTTTTTTAAATTTATTTTTTAATATAACGAACCGAAACAAATGAAATAGTGAATAAGTATTTAACGAATCCCTTTCTGTATTTTATTTTAGGTTTAAACACTGGATATATAGTAAAAATATATTTAGACAATCCCTTCCCAGCACATCTAACAAAAATTGAAGGGTCTGTGAGATGCCTTGATATCAGCTCCTTGAAAGAAAAGCTTGCAGTAGTTAGTGAATATGGAGTTCTTTACGTGTTTGATTTGTATACCGAGGAAAAACTGCAAGAATTCCAAGATGTAAATAGTGTAGCATTTAATAGTAACTTTGAAGATATAATGTGCTTCTCAGGTGGAGAGTATTTAGCAATTAAAGTAGGAAATTTTGCGGAATATAGACAGAAATTTTCTGGATTTGTTGTGGGTCACAATAGATCGAAAGTTTACTGCTTAAATGGGTCTTGCATTGTTACAGTGGAGGTAAAGTGGAATTATTACTAGGCAAGATTATAACTTAATCGAATATTTTTTGTGCGTGTGAGCGCGCGCGTGTATAAAAAAAAAGATAAAGATTGGCAAAACAGTTATGTTTGGGTAAATGCTGTTTTTTCTTTCTTAAATTTGCCTGACTTTTTCTTCAATTTCAATGCTTGTTTTACTAATACTATTAAATACTAACAGTTTAGTTATCTACTAATTGTTCCTGCAACATTACAAAATTTGAAAATTTAGTTAAAGCTCGCACATACGTTCGTAAAATTTATTCTCTCAACAAATCATACTTGCTGTGTTATTATATACTAATCTTTTAAATGTCACACGATGTATTATTATACTAATTTAAATATTACACGAATTACAGGTGCCATTATCATTATTCATGTACCAGTACTTGGACATTGGCCTCTTCTCTCCTGCTTATAATATAGCGTGCCTTGGAGTAGCGGATTCCGATTGGTTTGCTTTAGGAATGTCTGCCCTGGAAAACCTAGAATTAAACATAGCGTACTCTGCCTTTGCTAGAGTTAAGAACTTAAGATATATAGAAGTTGTGTCTGAAGTAGAAGAGAAACTTAAATCTGGTGAATGGGGAAGAGAAGCTTGTATGGCTACTGCTGCGGCTGCCATGGGAAAGTTGAAGGATGCTGCAAAACTTTACCAAAAAGCTGGTTTGCAACAGTATGCGTTAGCTATGTACTCTGATTTGCGAATGTTCGATATCGCGCAAGAATTTATTGTTACTGGAAACAGCCAGGTTAGTAAAATCCTTTTACATTAATATTATTGAGGATTTGAATTCACTTTTATATACATTACGATAATAAGTTATAAGGTACTATTTAAGTATAGAAGTCGGTATCGGTTGAGCTATCTAATACTAGAATTTAAAATACTTTAGCGTTTAATATTGTATTTCTCTGAAATTTATTGAGCAAAAGAATATTTGTTTCAACAAAATAATTGACACAATGATTATTCTTGTATCAAAGTTATTTAAGTGTCTGTTCTACAGTAATGAAAATATGTCGCTCTGTTTAAATGCATACACCGTGAATCTAGAAATCTCAGAAAATATCAATGTAAATATTCTGGGTTCTATTGTCAGCTGGCTCATTCTATTGATTTGTAATATGTAATTAATAATCATATTGATCGTAAGAATGACTGTATAAAAATAATAAGAATACAAATTTTTGTGGATAACACATTAAGGACCGTACAATATTACTTCGCAAAAGAGCCGAGTGGGCTAAAAGTCTTGGAGAACCTCGTGCAGCAGCTGAAATGTTTTTATCAGCGGGGGACGTGGATCGTGCCATTAACATAATTGCAGAGTACGGTTGGATTGATATGTTAATTAAAGTGGGCAGGCAACTTGATAAAACAGACAGAGATAATTTGACTATAATCGCTAAGAAATTGAAGAAACTGGGTGCAACACACGGCGCAGCTGAAATTTTTGGGCGCTTGGGGGATGATCCCGATGTAGCAGATGTCTTAGTGGATGCTCAAGCTTGGCCAGAGGCTTTCGAATTAGCGGAAAGAAATCCCAAATTGAAAGCTAGGATATATGGACCATATGCCAGGTGGTTGGCAGAAACTGGCCATTTTTCTGAAGCACAAGAAGGTGACTATTCCGTCGATATAAAATTTCCTTGAAAGTCAGTTGAACATATTCAAAAAATTTACATAGTTCTGTAGCATTTCAGATAGCTGGGCAATCAGAAGAATCCGTAATGGTTCTAATAATGTTAGCAAGAAATGCTGTTGCTGAGAAAAGATTTCGCGATGCCTCTTATTTTTACTGGCTTCTTTCTCAAATTAGTTTGAACCTTAACAAAAGTACAGATGAAATAAAAACATTGTATTCCCAGTATTATGAAAAAGCCGATGTCTATTATGCGTATCACGAAGTACACAAATATATTGTAAGTAAAAACGTTAGAACTTGTAAGAACGATAATTATATTAAAGATCTAACAAAAGTATGATAAAATTCTATGGAGTAATATTATGAAAATTAGCTTAATATTGTAATGGAAATAATAATTCATTTTTAGGAAGAACCGTTTACATCGTTAATGCCAGAGGCTCTTTTTAACATTTCGCGATTTCTATTAACGAAAACTCAAAAAATTCAACTAGAAGGAGTCTCAAAATTTACTATAATATACACTTTGTTGAAACAAGCTTCTCTTCTTGGTGCTAACAAATTAACGATGCAGCTGCTGGAGAAACTGCGAAAAACAAGAATTCCAACAAATCAACTTGGTCAATTAGAAATTTCAAGCTTATTGGCTCGGGCTTCGCCCTATAGAGACCCCGAAGAACTTTTGCCTCTTTGCTACAAATGTTCAACTTTTAATCCTTTATTATCACCCGATAATGGGGAGCATTGTGTGCAGTGTAGATTAAAATTTCAATATTCCTTTGTAATGTTTGGTAAGTTTCGTTTAATCTTATACAGATTTCTTCGAGAAGTACAATATAACTAAATCGAAATTACAAGTTTCAAAAATGTAACTATAGTGATTTAATTACGATTTCATAAATAATTTCTCTGAAGATCCATTTGTTTTTCAAGAATTCAAAATCATTGAATTTCTTTTATGCGCAACTATATATTTTTATAAATACAGTAAATGCTAGTTGTTTCCGTGTTTGTTATTGCATTTGCTTCTTTGAACCATGTAAATTAATTCTTGATAAAGATTTTGATTCAACATTGTACGAAACGTTTTTAAATGTTCCATTCCATATAAGTATGATATTTATATCAGTTTTATTTTGAAATAATAAATACATTATATAAATCACAAAATTAATAATTAATTTCAGAAATTTTACCGCTGGTTGAGTTCGAATTAGAAGAAGATATTTCAGATGAAGAGGCAGAGAAATTAATAAATGAGTCATTATCATCATCTGAAGATATTGTAAATAATGATCAGCTTACTATTACTTCCGAAGTAGATCTCTTTACTGCACGTTTAATGAAATACGAGGTACTGTTATACGCATATTTTTCATACATCTAGTTTGTCCGTACTGCACTTGTATACAATTAAAGAGATTAAGAGAATATAATTTTTTTGTCGCTCGTTAGTAATTGATAGTTTTCAAATTAAAATTTCAATCAATAATAACTGATTTATCATATACAGTGGCGTGCAAAAGTATTCGGTTACCCTTTAAAATCGCATAACTTTTTTAAAATTAATTCAAACGACTTGAGTTATTTTGAGAAGCTAGAGGGATTAGTTTGCTAAATGATGTGATCCGTCGATTTGAAGAAAATGCACTTGGTCGGAATAGCAAAAAAAAATAGTAAAGGTCGTTTTTTGACCTTTTTTTTGTGAGCCCTTAATGAAAATTCAAAAAACCCGTTTGTACATTTAAGTAAGTTATATACGTGGCTAAAATTTCATCAAAATCGGTTAACGTTGCTCTGAGCTATGAACGCTTAAAGATTGCAGAATAAGGTCGAAAATCGCTGATTTCGGGAAATTCGCGATTTTCGACCTTAACCGATTTTGATGAAATTTTAGACACGTATATAACTTACTTAAATCTACAAACGGGTTTTTTGAATTTCCATTACAGGCTCGCAAAAAAAAGTTTAAAAAACGACCCTTACTATTTTTTTTTGCTATTCCGACCAAGTGCATTTTATTCAAACCGACGAATCACATCATTTAGCAATCTAATCCCTCTAGCTTCTCAAAAAAACTCAAGTCGTTTGGATTAATTTGAAAAAAGTTATGCGATTTTAAAGGGTGGCCGAATACTTTTGCACGCCACTGTATGTGTGATAATTAATTATCTATTTCAGGAGAAATCAAATACCTCTACTATAGTTGTGGGAAGAAATGTATTGAAGAGTATGGATCCATGTACCGTGTTAACTATAAAATGGCCCGCACCATTCAAGACAAGATACTTCAAAAATCTTTTGGCTGATCTACAGATTACTTTTTGCAAATCATGCTTAAAGGTATGGAAAGCTAAATATAGTTCGTACTTAATTTTCCGTTTATAGTTAACATAAAAGTAAATTAAGATAATTGAAATGTAATAATATAATAATTGACAATATCGAAAATCATCCTTTTTTTTTACTTCAAAGGTCTTTATGATATAAAGACATATTATGTTGCTTGCATACAGTAATATATTATGTTGTGCAGAAAATATAATAATTTTTTATCATTCTTTCTAGCTGTTTCATTTGGACGACTTTGAACTGGCTTTACTGAGATATGGATACTGTCCATTTTGTAGAACACCGAATAGAGTTTCTGATTAGAATCTTTTTTCATTTATCTCAGATACGGATTAACATAACTTTACTTTTACTGGAATAATTAGTGACAAATTATATAAAGATAATTGAAATAATACTCTAGAATATCGGAGATTGGAATGCATAGTTATATGATAAATAAAAATGTATTAAATACTAAAATAATATTATTTATATGCATTTATACATTTCATTTTACTGTTAGCTACGACAAAATTACAACATGCATAAATATGTAATACATGATTCTTCTGTATTTTTGTTTGCAAAGTGTCAAACAATTTAAAGATTTTGAACACGATGGATTCCATTGTTTTGTCAATTAAAAGTTTTGATACATTTCTTTCAAGCATTTTCGAAGGAAATTTAGAAGAAAAAATATTAAAAATTATTTGTGGAACAAAATATTGTAAATATCCAAGATCATTTATAATGTTATAAAAATATACATATATACATATATATATATTTAATGTCTTTTTTTTTCTTCAAATTAATTCAAATAGTATGGTATCATGAAATAAAAATGTTATATAATAATACGTATTTGAATAGCACAACAATTTTATTAATACGCATATTACTAAGTTGAACCTGTTCCGTACTGGGAACATTGACAGTACAGTTATGTAAGCATGACCAAATAGTAAGTTGGTTTTTATCTACGTGCTAATTGTTCTGATTCCTTATGTACCGTTAACCGAAATCTTCGGAAGAATCGAGCGTATTTCCAACAGTTGCAGTTTGGAAGATGACGCGTATACTCGCTCTATCAATTTTCCTTTTTGGACATTTGGTCACGTGTCAAATCAACCAACTGGATAATGATATCACGAGAACTCGAGATTCAATGATTCAGGGAAGATGTGAGTATTTTTTGGCAGCAGGTGAACAATGCTGTTCTTCGAGTATTATATCCGCAAATAAAATTTGAAAAAAATATGTTCTATTGGATTTTATGTTATCAAATTGCGAGGGCACAACTATTTGAATAACTTATTCATTTTCATCGTGAAAATTTTTCTTCTACCTTTGAAGATTTTATAAAAAATGAAAATAAATTTTGGTAATTACAAGCTATATACAAAAGTTCGATAATAATTAGTGTTTATGAAAGTGGAAATTTATTTTGAAGTATATCGATGTATGTATTAAGTTCAACTACTTTTATTTGTCAGTTTAAAATCCGATACAGTTTATCTTTTGAACGTTTAAAATCTGCAAAATGAAAAAATATTATGTAATTTATTGAATATAATTTTTATTCATAGAATTACATTAAGTTTGCGATTCCAAAGAAATACAATAATTAACTCTTTATGGTCACACGGGGTGTATTGCACCCCAAGAGCAATTTTCGATTTGAAATGTCGCACCTTTACGTCTTCCGAAGGGGATTTATCGCAAAAAAATAATAAAAAAAATTTTTTAAAATCGGTTTTTTCCCCGCAACCATGGAAAATCGCTCCTTTTGAACTACAAATTTTATCATATCAAAATTTACATTTCTAGAAAAAGACTATTAGACCATACTGTATAAGTATTACGAATGTACAATTATCACTGAAAAATTAAAAGAATCAAAAATACGAAAATGGTAACTGAAAAAAATGACGCTGGGGTACAGTGAACCCTGTGTGACCAATTTGTGATTATAAGAAGGTGTGACCACGAAGAGTTAATTATCATAAAAAGCAAGACAAATTTAATGTAAATTTCCTTGTTGTATAAAAGCAATATCAAATCATTAAAAGGATTTTCATACAGTTTTCCCGCTATTCAGTGTTGTCCGTTTCGCAAATTCTCAATGCCTGGCTAGCAACAATTTAAATGGCACTTGCTTTACTAAAAGGGAATGCCGTGAATACGGTGGAACTGCATCTGGGACATGTGCAAATGGGCATGGCATTTGCTGCGTTTGTAAGTAATCAAATAACCGAGTTTCTTCCAAGGTATAAAAGTTACAAAGAAGATCTCTTCGTCATATTTGAGGAAAATGGGCAATTGATTAATTTGAAAATATTGCTTAAATCGACTTCATTAATAATTTTTACAGTTCAAAAATCCTGTGGGTCTACTACAAACGTAAATAATACATATTTTACAAATCCAGAATATCCAACACCCTATGAAGGAAACGGACGGTGTACAATAACAGTGCAACGTTGTAATTCAAACATATGTCAGGTTTGTGTTTAACAAAATAAGCATAAAAAAATCTTTAACTCGAATATTGTTATAGTAATTGATATTATTCTCATAATATTCTACTGTATTATTATTATTGTAAAATATTACTAAATACTGTTTCAATCGCACACAAATTTCCAAGCATTTGTAAAATATAAAGAAGGCAAAATAATAAAGATAATATAAAGAAGGCAAAACGCTATTTTAAATTTTTGTTCCAGTTGCGATTGGACTTTCTGGAATTTAGTCTCGCTTCACCAAATGCTAGCGGAATTTGTGACTACGATTTTTTTTTAGTTTCTGGATCATCAAGCTCCGTACCTCGAATTTGTGGAGAAAATGCAAATCATGGTAACGAAAAGGAATATATAAAGTTAATAATTTTTTAAACGAATGTTCTGGAATTGCTTAACGAGAGGAATATATTTGTTAATTTTTAAGTAAACAGTCTATTTCTTTCATACATGCATGTATAAGTAAACATAAAATTTCATCATTAAAATTAACTTGTAATAAATTAATTTATCAAAACATTCCTGCATTAAATTTATGTTGATAAACAGAGTCAATTATTTCTGTAATTAAAACCCATTATATTTTTTAGTTTACATGGATTTTAATGGTGCTACTCCAATCATGATATCAATTGACACAAATCCAGAGTATATGATGGATCGTCGATGGAATATAAGAATTCAACAAATTGCTTGCGACGCCACCTACAGAGGTAAAAATATTCCTATGCTATATTTTTCTTATCAAATGCATACATTGTCTTAAGATCTTAAACTTGACAGTTTCAAGACTATTATTATAAGTTATGTGTAATGTTCACCTCGGTTTAAGCATTCAAGTTGAAAACAAACAGCATTTTATCAATGGAATTTAAGAATCTAGACTGATTGTTTTTACCATAGTAATAAACTAATGACTAATATATCTAATATTAAAACATTTTGCAACTATTAATATTCTCCAAACAATTTCATTCTTTTTACAGCACCAAACGGATGTTTACAATACTACGATAGTGTTTCAGACACTGTAACCAGTTTTAATTATGGCACGACACAGAATCCAAGAGGTACTTTTAGCAGTACAGTAATTTGTTGAAAAACTTGTGTTGACTAAATTATCCATTGTTTATATTGCGTATAAATATTTTAGGAACACAAGATGTGTGACAAAAATTAGCTTTATCCTAAAACTAAAATTTCAAATAGTAGTTCATTGCTTTTAATTTCCACTTATACAAAATATGATAAAAAAAATAGTTTTATGGACGTGGAAGTATTAATTATTTATATACGTATGTGATAATAAGAATTCTTTTAAGCAACCTATTTGTAAATGCTGTAGCGCCAGACTTTGGTACACGACAAATAGCGAACACAAATTACGGTGTGTGCGTAAGAATGGCTCAAGGATATTGTGGCATCGAGTGGTCACAGACAGCTCCAAATTCATTTACAGTTTCGGGTGATACAGGTTCTTTTGACTCTACATTATTAGGTAAGGGATATTTTTGCTAATAAAATAACATTGTTTAACCAAACAAGTACCTAATTTTTCAAACATTGTTAACTGATGACCAGGTACATCATTCGTAGCGGAAGCAGGAACTAGCTGTACTAAAGATTTTGTTATCATTCCAAATCCATTTGAAAATGGTGTTCCTGTTGGAACAGAACGATTCTGCGGTAATGGATTCGTAACCAAAACCTGTAAGTATATTCTAATGTTCTTTTAAACTTTTTTGTCTGTTAATTTTTTTGTTAAAGAAGCTATTCTCTAATTTTAGCATATTCTAAACCATTTGTATTATATGTTGTCACAAACGAAGATGAAATGAGAGAAATTGCAAACAGAGGATTCTCACTAATGTATCGTCAAGTACCTTGTACAGTTTAATTTAAGGAAATCTATGTATAATAACATATATTGTATAACATCATAATTATTTATTACATTTACTACAATTTCTTGTTAGAATCAAACTCTTAATGCATATTAAGTATTATTTATTTCTAATTTGTAATTCGACATCATATCAATGTGTCACTTTCTTTAACGTTTGTGTGTAATGCACATGAAACCGGTACTTCTGAAAGGATTCAATGCATGCAGTACTTAAAATGTAATGTTTTAATAGTAAGTTCAGTCGCTTGATTTTGGATCTTCATTCATATATCAAAAAATTCGTTATTTACATACAATTGTAGGTACCCAGTCAGCCACGTCCGCTTTAACAGATTTTGGTCAACGCTTGACTACAAATGTTTGTGGCAGAAAGACTACAGATTTGAGACAGGATTTGTTATATTCAATGATGAAAGCAGATTGACAGCAGAAAGCCGACAGATTGTGCTGCCTTAACCTGCGAGCAGATTGGCGGCAGGGTCTGCTGGTACAATTTAATGTCAGAAATCGAGCAGATCCTGCGCACCGCGATCTGACGGCAGATAGGCAGCAGAAATCGAGCAGATTCTGACATCAGAATCTGACAGCAGTTTGGCGGCAGACACTGCGGAGAATCTGCTGGTACAATTTAATGGCAGAAATCGAGCAGACTCTGCGCACCGCGATTTGACGGCAGATAGGCAGCAGGAATTGAGCAGATTCTGCTGACATAGTTCACGACGCGACGCCGTCAGGCGGCGACCGGGCGAGCGCTTCTCGCTTGCGAAATAGCACCACGGCGGGAATAAGTGGCCGAGGGCTCGATCACTCAGGGCTCTCGAGTACCGCTCGCATTTGCCGGCATTTCACTGCGGAGTATATATTTGGTATACCCGTCTCTAAGGGCGGTATTATCAATCGTTGCTTAAGACGATCTTAGTCTTAAGCAATGACCGATGATAATACCGCCCTAAGATGACTGAATGAATAGTTATCATTAATTCTTTTACATTTGGAAGAACTGTCTTTAAAAGTTTAAATAATTATTTTGAGCCTTCCTGGCATTCAATTGACTAACAACCTGCTAAGTAAAATATTAAAAATGTTATAATACCCGTCTAAATAAATACATGGTTTTATGGTAAGAATCAAATCTTTCAAGTCGGTCTTATAAACGTGTTCTATATATTATTTACGCTTAAGACTTTCGAACTGTTTTTAAATCTATACTATTATATAAAATTGCATACTATGTCCGCATTAAACGTTTTTGCGGTCAGATACTGACATCAGGATCTGCTTGATTTCTGCCGCCAATCTGCGGTCGGTTTTTGTCAGCAAGTTCTGATCGAAATCTGATATCAATCTGCGGTCAGATCCTGATGTCAGGCTCTGACCGCAGAACCATAGTCAAATGCGGACATAGTAGGACCCGAATCTGACGTCAGGATCTGCTCTGTTTCTGCCGTCAATCTGATGTCAGATTCTGACATCAGAATCTGCTCTATTTCTGCTGCCTATCTGCCGCCAGATCGCGCTGCGCAGAGTCTGCTCGATTTCTGCGCCCAATCTGCGGTCAGACCACGGCAGCCGGATCTGCCTGTATCTGCCGTCAATCTGATGTCAGATCCTGACATCAGGCTCTGACCACAAAACCATAGTCAAATGCGGACATAGTAGGACCCGAATCTGACGTCAGAATTTCCTCGAATCTGACATCAATCTGCTGCCATACTGCGGTCAGTTTGTTTACTGGGTACAAGCCCAGATAGCACACCGTCTGGTAAAGTCTTAAAGACGTCCAAAAGGCGTCTTAAAGACGTCCAAAAGGCGTCTTAAAGACGTCCTAAAGACGTCTTGTTACAAATCAAGACGTTCAGACCTAAAATGGACATAAACTAGACGTCTCTAAGACGAGGTGTGCTATCTGGGATATGAATAACGCGCGAATATGAACGTCGCCCGATCTGCCGTTGAAAGCGAAAATCAAGCATGGTTTCCCCACTGCAAAATGTCTTGTCCTGAAAATGTTTCGCGGCAACGCTAGTAGGAAATATGAAAGCAGTGAATGAGATTTATGATTTTGGACGTTATTTGTGTTTCAACGAAAATGGACATGATCATGAATATAAACATTTTCGAACATCTGGAGGATGAAGAGGACGAAGAACTATTTCTTCGAATCAGACGACCATACACCATAAGAGTTAGACGAAACCATTTAGATTTGTGGGATGATGTAGATTTTCGTTGTCGGTTTCGATTAAACAAAGAGACAGTGTTGATTATACACCGAAAAATCGAGGGGAAATTGCAAGCGATTTGCAACATGTGAGTATTTGGATTATATGAATGTCCCTGTTTAATGGAAAATAAATAGTTATAATCTTATAAGTATAACCTTTTCATTTATATTTATTTTTTTCTAATAATATTGAATTTTGTTCATTGCAGAACTAGAGCATTGTCACCACTGCAGCAACTTCTACTAACATTGCGCTTTTATGCCACTGGGAATGTTCTGCGTGCAGTAGGAGATTTCTCTGATGTATGCGTAGCAACGGCATGTAGAATTGTCCGCAAAGTATCGATTGCACTTGCACTACTGCGACCACAATACATTGAAATGCCTCAAAACAGAAGAGAAATACAGGAGATAAAAATGGGATTTTTTACAATGTTCCACTTTCCAAGCGTTATTGGATGTATCGATGCAACGCATGTCAGAATACAATCTCCAGGTAAGGAAAGATGTAACAGAAAGAAGTGATTAGCGGCTATGAGAGAAAGTATAAGACTACGCATACCTTATTATTGCTATGCGGTCATGTTTGTTTTTCATTATCTAAAATTTTGTTTAATTTTGTCATTATATTGTCTATGATAAATCATTACTTTTACTAATTGTAAATGATTATAGGTGGTGAGAATGCGGAATTGTTTAGAAATGGAGAAGGATATTTCTCTTTGAATGTGCAAGTTGTGTGTGATCACACAATGAAAATTAGAGATATCGTTGCTCAATGGCCTGGCTCAGCACACGATGCCACAATATTTACCCACAGTAACTTGTCCAAGAAATTTGAAGCGCAAAAATTTTCGTCGGGTTTGCTGCTAGGCGATAGTGAATATCCTGCGAAGAATTATTTATTGACACCGGTATTGAATCCAAGAACACCAGCTGAAGAACGCTATAATTCAGCGCACATGTGTACAAGGAACATTATTGAACGTGTTGTTGAAGTATGGAAACGTCGATTTCCCATATTAAGTGCAGGGATGAAAGTACAAATGAAAACTATACAAGCTATAATTGTTGCTACAGCAGTTTTACATAACATAGCTGTAGATGAGAACGATGAAGATCCACTAATAGAAATACTGGTACCACGTGATGAAGAAATTGTATTTGAAGCGCATGTACAAAATGACAGTGGTGCTGCAAGGCGGAATGCTATAATTAGCCAGTACTTTTCAAGCTAATTAATGTGATAGAAGGAGGGGAAAACAGAAATAAAATGTCAGTATTAAAATAAGCCATTTTTTATTTGTAAAAGTTTATATGTAAAAAAAACGGTCATTGAATAAATTTACTATAAAATACTGCTTTAACCTATCATCCTTTACTTCCCAAAAATAATTCACAGCGACATTTACAATATTTTAATTATAATAACTGAAACTTCAAATAAATATCCCTTTATCAGTTTCAATGGTGATAAATGGCCTCGATGCGATCACCATGCGATCTCTTTTAATTTTTAAACAGCTTTACATGGAAGCACAATTGCTCGGCAATATTTTCCTGAGCAAACATATTTGTGGAGGAGGAACACCTACAGAAGTGGTGGTAATGTATGCGTGGTGACGTTACTGACGCACGGCCGCCAGCCCCAAGCCAAGCCAAGCCAAGTATTGTCAACGCAGGGACCGGCGGACTCCAACTACCACTAATGGAAGTAGAGAGAGCAAGTAAACAAGTAGAAAAAGAAAGAGATACTGCTCGCACGTAATTGGTACGTGCCTAGCCCCACCACCGTTTATCTGCGTAATTTTTCCTATTGGGCGAAGCAATAACATCTACCAATTGGATTCCACACATTGAGCGAAAAGTGGAATCAGCAGCAAACTTCATTTAATGCTGTCATTTTTGAACGTGCAAACTATTGCTAACGCGTGCAGATTTTGTAAGTATGAATATTTATGAGACGCAATATACAGAAAGGGCGAGGCTCAGTGCCGCTGTTATTATGCCTGACCCGAAATTTACCTTTTTAGTCTTTTACCTTTTAAGTAAAGTTAGAAAACCCTACGTGCTCCGTAGAGATCTAGAAACAGTCTAATGTATTTAACCTGACATGTTTTAATTTGTATGAAGAACGGCAGAAGGAAATAGTACAACTTCAGTTTGCTCGGTTATTTCAAAATGTGCCCGCCAATTTGCGACTTCCGCTTTAGGCGAAAATGGTGGACACATCTGCCGATCACTACCTAGAGGATCACTAGTGATAAATGGCCTCGATGCGATCACCATGCTATCTTTTTTAATTTTTAAACAGCTTTACATTGAAGCACGATTGCCGGGCAACATTTTCCTGGGCAAACATATTTGTGGAGGGGGAACACCTACAGGAGTGGTGGTAATATGCGCGTGACGACACCGTGACGTCATTGACGCACCTCCGCCAGCGCCAAGCCAAGGCATGTGATGTGAACGCGAAGCTGAAAAGGGAACATCCCGAAGCCGGAAATTCGAAAAATTCTGAAACTTTGTGAATATGTAGGGAATTTCCTCCTGATTACAACGCAAGTATTGTTTGCTGCCCAAATTCACCTTACGGGGGTGTACTTGACTCCTAAAATTCCGGTTATTTTCCGATTTTGTGTTATAACTCGTGAACTGTAAAATAATTTTTTTTTTCACCAAATGATAGATCTAATTAAAAGAAGTAACTTTTGTTTTGAAACTTTTTTCTATCTTTTACAGTCCGCGAGTTATAACAGAAAATCGGAAAATTGCCGAATTTTCAGGGGTTAATTTCACCCCCTTGGAATGAATTTGGGCAGCAAATAAAAATTGCGTTGTAATCAGGAGGAAATCTCCTACATATTCACAAAGTTTCAGAATTTTTTGAATTTCCGGGTTCGGGATCATCCTCTGTGGGCGACTATTCATTTTCGAGTTGTAGCGAGTGACACCATCGCGCGTGTCCTAGGTGGTCCTAGGCCGGTATTCATAAACGTGTCTTAAGATTAAGCAAATGCTTAAGCATTCTGCATCCTTTACTAACCCTAGTAGCTAGTAAAGGATGCCGAATGTTTAAGCATTTGCTTAATCTTAAGACACGTTTATGAATACCGTTCCTAGGCTCCGATCCTCGCCACCCTAAGGATAGGCTACACACCATACGTCTAAGAAAACTTCGGACCCGACGTGTTACATTCATGTTCCCTTGTACAGTTTTACCGAGCACAAACTGCAAAAATGCATTTTTAAACAGTCTCAAGCGGAGACAGTTTTGGGCAGAAACAAATACGAATACAAGGCAAATGTGACGTGGGATATGTGTGTGGTACTTTCTTCCGTTGCTCCACTATGGGATTAAGAGAAATTCGTTTAAAATACCTCCGCACACCGCCGATAAAATCATTAGACTTCTGCTACCTCTAGGATTCACCGCGCGGAAGGCTGACTATGAAAAATCACTATACAACTGTAACACGTCGGGTGCGAAGCTTTTCTTAGACGTATTTATGGTGACTCTCGGGTAAAGAAAGGTATTTACCCAGATTACTCTTGATTATCATTGACCTAACGAAGTTGCACCCTGCGTCGTAACCTTGTCAATAAGGCGCCAACGTCTCGTGAGCACTCGTGAGACACGCATCGGGAGTTGAAACGAATCAAGTGCCAATATATATATTATTATTACGTAGAATATCCACTGGTAAGTTAACGGCAATGTATTCGCTTATAATTAATACCACGCGGAGGCGACGAGAACGAGTCACCGGGTTGAAATTAGATGAAAATTCGTTCTTCTCCAACTGTTCCATCTTCCTTGGCCTCATCGAAGGAATGTGGTCCTCGAGTTCCGTGGTCAGTGAACGATCAGCTTTATCATCGCCAATAAGATGATTATACCTGACACTTGCATGAGTCGATGGACCCAGTAGAGTCTGAAATGAACAAAACCGAACTTGATTCACAGAGCAAAAATTAAATTCGCTGTGTACTCCGCTTGGCACGTGTTACCAATATTACCATATGACATACGTACATTAATAATCGCCTGCGAGCTTTGCTTATGGTCTCCATTGTTTCATTCTGAATGTATTTCCTCAACCCTAACGTGTAGATGCGAACATACGTGTCCCAATCAAAGCCCTGCATGTCGGTGTTGAATTGGCTGGAGTCGTCAAGCGCTTTCACTTTCTTCGACAGATTGTCCATATTGCCCCTATCGAACTTCCACTCGTGGGTAGTGAAGAAAAAAATGTTATGCATCATCCGCTTAAACCGTTCCACGATCTTCATCATCCTGAAAGGACGGTTGCCCACACGGCTGTTGCTTGAGACTGTTAGCTCTATATCGCTCCTCCCTACCGTTCCATGGATGAATACTTACATGGGTTTGCTGCCTACAAGCTTTAAGAAAAAGTCCACGACAAACGCCGGGAGAATGTGTAGGACGAACGATATAACAGTGTGCATAAATTTGTTGGTTCTAAACGTGACACCTGGGTACCACATCATGTGCTTCGACGGCCACTTTATGGCGTATTTGGTGACAAGTTCCTTGAACAGTTCCCATCTAAGCCAAAGAGATTATGAGTGTTAGCATTTATGTGTGGAGCTCGGATACACAGGGTTCACCTTGATTGGTGGATGCAGATGTTTTTATAGTTTTTATAATTGTTTAAAATAGCCTCACTAATCAAGGAATACATTATAGGTATTGTCATCCATACATACTTACGAGTTATTGGGGAGAGAAAAGTTGTTTTTTATAGATCAAATCAGTTACCTTATTGTTTCCGTGCTAGTACAATTATATACTCTGATAGTGTTATTATGCTGCAACGTCCTGTGCCACGAAGCGCATATCAACGTGTCGACAACAAAATCGATAGGCACTATGTCCAAATTCATATTCGAATCACACATGACGCTCCTGGCAATGCCTGTGCCAAAATCCACCATCAAACCTGTAAAATATGAAATATATTTAGAGATGAACAGGATACACGAAGTCTAATTAAGAATCTAATAGCAATGAACAGAGTCACTTCTCACGGCTGATCAATGGCAGTGACCTCTGCTCTTAATTCTTCGACGAGGGAACGGATTTAAATGGATTTAAATGGATTTCAGCTTAGCAAACCGATTGATTTAAGCGCTGCCCGCATGACAATGTTTTAGCCTGCTCTTCAACACGTTGACTGACGTCGACACATTGAAAGTATTGTTCTGCAGCCCGTCAATGTTTATTTTGAAACTGCGCGCTTTGAGCAAAACTCTTCTGATTGGAAAGCATGATCGACTGACGACTCAAAAGGGCATTTTTCAAAACCTTGCGCCATTCAAAGAGTTCATTACGAAATAAAAAGGGTATACATTCTCGAATGTGGTTTGAACCCTCTCTGACTATTGCCTGGTAATCGTCGAAAGGATGTAATAATACCTGTGATTCCGCCGAGATTGTCCACCCATCCAGGAAACGGTTCTTCTTGGGCGGCGCCGATGATGCTCGGCCGTACTATCGCTATTGGCAAGTCCTTCGCCTTCGTCAGGATTAGTTGTTCGGCTAAATTCTTAGTGAACGTGTACGTGTTGGGATGATTATCCAAAATCTTCTTCTCGAGCATCTTCAGCGTCTCGTCATCCAGGCTCTCGCACATATCCATCACCGTGGATGGTTTCACCTTTGTGCTGCGCCCTCATGAATAATACGCGAGTATCCTCGTTAGATTGTAGTCGGGAAAGTTACCAACGCCAGTTTTTATCACGCATAAAGGGGAGCAAACGGGAACGGAAGAAATTTAGTGGGAAATATGATTATTACTTGCAACGTTACTTCACTGACACTTTGGCGATTTTTAATTAATTTCTTCATCAACTTATAATTACCATGAAAAGGGTCTGCTGGAACCCAGTTGAGAAAACAGATTTATATGAAGGGTAAGAGGAAGAAATTGGGAATGTCACAAAACAGCTTTATCGAGAAAATTAAGTTTTAATACTTTAGTGTTCAATGAATTTATCTGCGTGCTTGATAACATGAAGCTTATACCCTAATTAGGCATCAGAAAAAAATAAGCAATAAAATAATAACTGTTTTACATTATTTTAATATTTTTTCAGGTTTGAACAGGGCAGCATGTTTAAACGAAATAAGAAATGTCCACTTCTATTATTATGAAAACAAGGAAAGCCACTCATTTCTTAAATTGTCATTCGATAGTTCGGTATGCCAAGTTGTCAGTAACAAGACATCCTATAAATCGCAAAATCACGAAAAATGGACATTCCCTGTCTTTTCCTCTTACCCTTCATTGGCGGAAGGATATTTATTCTTACGTATAAATCGATTCCTTAATCTCGTGTCGAGTCGCGTTACTGTAAGCTGTGCTAACGTGGATAATGCTAACTACATTTTTCATATACTTGCACAGCTCTATGACACTGTCCGTGCCCTTTGTATTCGTATTAACAGCCACTTTCAACGGTTCGTTGAATCTCACAGTGGCTGCACTGTGAAAGACTATGTTAACCCTCTGTATCGACGTGTTCCTGTCCTCTGGCGAGAGACCCAGGTTCGGTAAACTTACATCACCCTTCATCGGGTAGATTTTATTGAACGCATCGGGGATCTCTGTTCGAATTCGGTCGAAAACCTGCGAACAACCGTTACAACATTATTCCAAACCTCGATTCTACCAACGTATTCCTTTGTACAGGGTGATACATCATGTAAAGGCTCTATTTTTCTTTCACTTCTTAATCGAAGGTGGACCGAGCAATATTTCGAATGCCTCCTTTTGAAGATGATGTTTACGTCCCCAGCCAAGGAAATAGTTATACAATCGTAATTTTATAATTTGTTCCACACCTAACTCTGTTAGTGTGCAGGTATATCTAAACTTTCATATCTTTACTTGGCACGTGTACACGCTACGTCATCGATAGCACCGTGATTTTACCTTTTCTTTACTATATAAATTCTGTTCTTTGATGCCCTTATAAGCCTATGTTATAAGTTCTATGATGTTCTTATAAGCCCATTTGATTGAACGATAAACGGTGACAGGATGCTTTATACAAGAATCGAAGTGTTTTTACGCGTCGCACAATTTCTGTATATGTATAGTTGCAGACGCGTTCGACATTTCAAGATTGTTATTCCTTCCTCTTCGACTATTTATCAAGTGACATTTTACCTTAAGATGTTACATATGTTCTCTAATTGATCACTTTGGGGATTTTTTCCTCGAGAGGTGTGAAATAAATCGAAAAATTTATAATTGTATCTTGTTCTGGGGTCCTTTATTCATATAAAACAATTTATTTGATACACTTTTGTCATATATTGCCGTTCGTTTTCTGCGGTTGTAGCAATCTCTGAACCAAGCAGGGGGCCTCCTTATCAGCATGATAACTTCGACAATTTACAACCTTTTTTTATTGAACTTTGCGTTCATCTATGCAGAATGGCATTCTCTAAGGGCCATTGGGCCAAATTTTTGAATTTTTAGAAAATAATAAAATTATGTCATTATAAAAAAAATATTAAAAATTAAACATTTTAAAAAAGGCCTGATGGCCCATAGAGAATGTCATTCTGCATAGATTAACGCAAAGTTCCTGAAAAAAGGTTGTAAATTGGTGAAGTTATGATGGTGTTAAGATGGCCCCCTGCTTGGTGCAGAGGTTGCTGCAACCGCAGAAAACGAATGACAATATATGACAAAAGTGTGTCAAATAAATTGTTTTATATGAATAAAGGACCCAAGAACAAGATACAATTATAAATTTTTCGATTTAATTCACACCTCTGGGGAAAAAAAATCACAAAGTGATGAATTATTAGGAGCCGAGAACATATGCAACTCCTTAAGGAAACATGAAGCCACTGCCTTATAATCGCCAAGTTCGTCGAGGTTACTCTGTTAATTAATACAGTGCATGGCAAATAGCCGGTGTTAAACGTTGACGCTCGAAATAACCATCGTCAGCCTAGACCAGGGCTGCATATTAATTGGCAAAATGTGATACTATCTTGACTAATTCAGGTCGCTTCTATCTAAATCTAACTTGAAGAAAAAGTGTAGGTGACCTAACAGCTGTAACGCCCACATATGCAAATAATGCCCACTTTGCCATTATTCCCCAGAAATTCTTCGACTTCGATTTAACACACATGCGACCAGCGATGGCTTTCATCAATTAAACCTGAAAAGGGACATTCATAGAAATATACGAACAGGATTTTCTAGGAGCTTTTTGTATCGTTGCTCGACTGTTTGGCCCTTCTTCGGACGGATCAGTATAAAGATCATTGCCAGGCGTGCACACGAGCGCAGCAGCTTTTCAAGTAGTGCTTTCCCCAGGAAACCGGTCGCTCCGGTCAGCAGGACCACTGATTCGGCGAAGAACGCCTCGATGGAACTTCCGTTAATGTACGCGTCGTCGTTCCCATGCATCGGGTTCGTTTGTTCATTGGTCTTATCCATTTTGGCGGAAGTTCAACGAGCGCCGCTCCAAAACTCTGCAACCAAGAGAACGGACACGCGCTGGTCTTGAGAAATGGCAACGTTTTCACACATTCTTGTCGGAATAAAATAGCGCTAAGTACTCGATTATAGTAATTAATCACGTTTCTTGTATCACTCATCGCTTCGTAACGATTGATGTCTTTGAGAGTAAAGAAACACTTTTCTTTTTGGTAATGAGAACATGTTCATACGCCCTTAAAGTCTGCACGACTGTTTTAATCGAGATTTATGAGGATCTTGATGTTGTTAGTAGCTTCTAGGTCGATAAGAACTGCTTGGTAGTCAATGTACATCGAGTCAAGGGAGAAGAATATTAAGGGTATGTCCCGGTCTAGAACCCATAAAAATACGGGATATTTAGGAATTAATTAAAGGAAAACTACTACGTATAATTTAATGGGATATTCTGCATTGTATTAAGAATGTCTCAAACTATAGAAATATATATTTTTTTATAATTAATCATTGCAGACGTCACTGTGGGGTTGTTAAATCGAGGCGTCAAAAAATTCATCCATAACGGTGGAACCTGTAGCAGCTAAACCATTGGTGAAATAAACACTGACAGATGCCAGATTATTAAAGGGCCTGAAACTTGCTAGTGGACTTACTAGAAAAAATGACAAAAAATGACATTGTTTTGAGAAAATAACAGCACTTGAAGTTTGCAATCACTTTTGCCCTATATTTTACGTCCTTTCAAGGACTGTAAAAATTAGAAATTTTCAAATTTTTTAAAATATTAGTGGTTTCTCCACTATACAGAAGTATATTCTTCAAAATAAAAAAAGTTTCAGTCGAATTGGATAATAACTTTTCGAGGTATTGGTTCCACCGATTTTAAGAACACTGTTTCGAGAAAACCGCGTTTCAAACTTTACGTGACCGCCAAAGTGGCCGGGTGTTACCCATTTGCCGCTATTCACATGCGTATAACTTTGGGAATTTTACGGATTTCAAAAAATCCTTTTAAACACGTATTTTTAAAAAGTTGAACATTCGAAAAATGAAATAAAAAACTCTATTTTCAGACCGGAACCTCCCCTTAGGGAAAATAACGCAAACCTCGGCGCAGAAGCCACCACTAGCGCATGTACTGCGGCTTTGCATGAGTGTGCGTGTGTGAATGGTTTGCGCGCGAATTTTTCATTTGTGGAATGTATGAAGTTGGTAATTACATATTAATGTTTTATAACACACCGATGACAAGTGGCACGTGTTCTGGTGGCACTATGGGTGGGAAAAAGTTGCAGTCATCTTCATCATTGACAGACAATTCATTAATAATGAACATATGAACACATAATATCAATGAGACGAAGGTTCGTAGGGATATAGTTCGGCGTAGCTTTGGGGGTCATCCTTAAATTATGTAAGACTTTTTTGGGGGGGAGAGGGTCTCGAATTTCTTACGTTTTCTTACACGGCGGGGGGGGGGGGGGGGAGTCAGGTAGCCCCTTACGTAATATTTTTTACCTAATTTCCAATAAATACAAATTCTAACATTAATGTTCCGGAAAAGTAGTTTCAGTTTAAATTTCCCGAAACTGAGTTCAATGAATTATATAAACCTTTAAAAGAATTTTAATAACTGAAAAAATTAAGTGTAAAAAATATTACGTAAGGAGGGGGTTGGAATATCAAATCTTACGAATTCTTATACTGGGGGTGGGAGGGGGTAAGAATTCGCCAAAATTACCCTTACGTAATTTAAGGACGACCCCTTGTCCCAGAAAATATAAAGCAGTGCGCAAAGCGGGCGAGTGTCACTTTCTCACTTTCCTCGCAGCGGGAAAATCGTCTTTCTCTAAACGGATTGCTTCCTAGGATAGCTTATTTAGTCGTGGCTACTAAACGCTACCAATTTTTCAAGGATTCACTGCACGATCGTTCGCTTAGTCTCCATTCGAGCAGGTATTTTATATTATCAGCAAACGTCTCTCACATTTTCAGGCATCTATTGTTAGAAACGTTCGCGATGGTCTTGTTTTAGCCATTTATATTTCAAATGCAAATTTAGTGCCCCGAATTTCATTCAGTTTTTAAATTAAAAGTCTATGTGCGTGCATTAGATCGCATATTCCTTTTTCATATTTTTATTTTAAATTAATACGTTCTGCCGCATTTGTTTTATGGTGAAGGCCAAGGACGTGACTGTGAAGCTCTATGATTAAGAGGAATAGGTATTTTCAGTCCCGAAGAACGCCTTGAAAACATATAGTGAAAAAATAGAAAATCTAGGAAGAGAAAAAAAATTCTACCATCAAATGGTGAGACTTATTATTCAGAAATTGTCTTTTAAATTAGATCAAGTAGGCTCGAGTTGGACAGTTATCGAAATTTTTAGTAAAATTCGGTGTTTGCAAGTGTAAGCTGAACTGCATATCGCATCGTCTGCATTAACCTTTGGCCAATGTCAATATGAGTACACTTTCATTATTTTGCGTTTTTAAATAATTCTTATTCATCGACACCTTGACCTGGGCTCCCCACGCCAAGTATTTGACTTCCATACCGCGGACATTTAGGCAAATGTCTAGATGTTACATTTTATCTTCACATTATTAAAATGTCCGCGATATGAGTAATGGAATGTATGAACACAGCGTTTTAGCTGTGTATATGTAATTGCAGCGCATTTTGATTTCTCAACTTTTTTTTATTTTGTACTTATTATTCTCTTCTACTTTTTGTGATTCATTTGATTTCATGTACTTGGCGAACTTTCTTTACTTTTTTGAAGTTTTTTATGGGAATCTCACTTTTTTTTACAAAGATAATTTGCACATGGCATGGCTTCTGGTAATTTTGAATATTATATTTATTATTATCTTCTATTATTTGTGATTTATTTGATAATTCAATTCTACCGTCCTCGACTTTTTCATGTACCTGGCGTATTTTTTTTACTTTTTCGAAGTTTTTTATGTGGATACATAATATACATACATAATTCACAGATGAAAATAATATATAATAAAAATTTAATTTAATGAATTTTTGTTTCTTCATTTCATAATTCATTTCATGTTTCTTTATCTTTAAATTTGTTATAATTACAGTATAATAATTACTAAATCATTGCTCTTTCAGCTGTTGAATTTACAATTACAGTATAATTACTAAATCATTGCTCTATCAGCTGTTGAAATAATTCTCTTCGAGAGCATCGTTAACTGAAAAATAGAACACATTTACTATTTATTTATAAATTATCATACATGCTCATATGTCAAGATAATTGAATGAATAATTGCATATGCAAAACCATACCTGCAAATTTGGGTGTACATAGTCTAACGAAGATCATTGCATCATGTTCTGCTTCAATAAATAAATAAATAAATAAATAGAAATAGAGTGACCTTTTTTTTTGCTAGAGTAAGTGTAGTTACTAGTTCCAGTAATAAAATATAATTTATTTATGCATTATCGAAGGTGTCCACGTATCAAAATAACTGAATAAGTATGTAAACGAAATCCTTCCTGCAAAATTATGCGTACATACAGGGTGTCCCATCTAAGACGAGACAGCCGGTTTTCTCCTAAACTATAGGAGATAAAAATATAAAAAAAATAGGGAATTGCATGGTTCGAGGGGGCCAATTAATTAGCGCGAACGAATTTTTTTATCGATTATTATTTTAAAAGATACGATGGTCAAGTTCGGTTTTTCAAATGGAACTATTTTTTTTGAACACCTGAGTTGATAGTGCGTTCCAACAATTCGTTATTCCTTATCGTATGGATATGGAAGTGTCGCCGATGGATTCCTTGGGGTTTTCCGATGAAAATCATTACAAATGTCGTGTAAATCGGCCAACTTTTACATAGGGAATACAAATAGCTTGTGTCAAAGTAGTCCGATTTGCATGACACTTGGTATGATTTTCGTCAGAAAAACATAAGGAATCCATTGGCACCACTTCCCTTTCGATACAACGAAGAAAAGGGTTTCTTAATACGCTGTAATGGATAATTCACCCTCGATTGCGGAGGGTCGACTTCAATTCGCTACGTTCGGCCTAGGATTCGTACCTTTTTCCGGAAAAAAACCATAAAAATCGGGTGAGGCAATGCGAAGGTCTGTCCTCGCCACGGGGTACCAGCGCATCTCCTTGACGGGCGTTGCTCCAGAATTACCCTGTATCATTTGGGCAGTGTGTGACCCGACTACCCTCCGTGTAATTGGTCTGCGCGAAGTGGGGCGCAAGTTCGATCATTATCAGTACTCCTGCCCGAGAGGAATACGATTTACTTTAATTATAGTACATGTGTGTTTTGTAATAAAATGTTTCTATCGTCTCCTGAATTCAATAACTGGCATCCAGATATCTACGCTCCTACAATCCACCGTCAACACGGCTCGTGGAGAGACACAGGAAGAAAAGGGGTAGCCCGCTGTCGACGCGTGGTCCTCTCGAGTATAAACACGAGCTTCAATATCAGAAGAAAAGCAAGCGTTAACGTATTCCGTGCGAGAGAAGGTGGGCATTGCTGTGAAGAGGGCCTCTTCAAGAGAGCAGCCGTTTGTGAGGAATGCAAATCCGAATGGTTCTGATACAATCTGCTCCCTATGAATGAAATTTAGTCTAGCAACTTTCACTCCTCCTAACCTAACCAATCGAACTTGCATCCCTCCCAAAAGAACCGGCCATCCGAGCGTAGAAGCAAGTGCGAAATAAAAGTAACGGTGCGCTTCTCGATACCGCAGATGTACCTACCTAAGTAGCATTTCTGACGGAAAAAAATTGTCCAGCCTTTGGGCCTGGCGTAGACCTTTGGCAGGTAGGTATCTATTTCAAAAGGCAGTGCCACAAGTGGAGCCAGTAAAACCGTCCCCGGTCCGTGCTATACCAGACAGTTTTCTTCCAGTGAAAATCAGTAAATTTGCAAGCGCAATATCTTAAAAACCAGTGAAAATAAAGTGTATACATTAAAGCTTATTGAATTTGTCTTGGAACGCACTATCAACTCAGGTGTTCAAAAAAAATAGTTCCATTTGAAAAACCGAACTTGACCATCGTATCTTTTAAAATAATAATCGATAAAAAAATTCGTTCGCGCTAATTAATTGGCCCCCTCGAACCATGCAATTCCCTATTTTTTTTATATTTTTATCTCCTATAGTTTAGGAGAAAACCGGCTGTCTCGTCTTAGATGGGACACCCTGTATATAGCCTGGCGTAGGTCGCAGCATCATTTTACGCTTCGATTATCTACATATACATAAAATCCTCAGTTTAGTTATAAATAAAAACAGTTTGATGATATACAAACATGACGCAATTCAAATTTGGCCAACTTACCTTGTGTTTGAGACTGCATTTTGGTTGCAATTCAATGGTAAAACGATACATATTTGTAAAAAAAACTCGTGGCATCTCAAATTTTGACAACTTACCTTATTTGACACTCGCCAGGTTATAACCTGACTGTAAGCTGTCAAAATTTGGAGCAGATTGCATAGTGAAGATAGCGATTGACGAACGAAACATGTATTAGTTCGTTTTGGCTGAAGGTGTGCGTGTAACGCGTATACGTATTATGTTGACGAAAATTTGGCTTGAAGAAGAACAAGAAAAATTACCGTTTCCGACTGATCCATGAGACGATATTACGATATCTTTATAATGCGTGGACCGATTTTATTGAATTTGGTCTTATTCGAAAGCTTATATGCGGTTTACATAAGAAAAATGCCTTTAAATTTAGAAAATATTGCAGGCGTGATGAGATATTAATGAAATAAGTTTCAGGCAAGGTTGGAATAGCCGTGTTTCGAGTAAAAGATACGTGGCAGCGACAGTCGACATATACAGGGCGTCGAAACATGTACTGGGCGTCGAGACGCTGCCGCGTCTCTACAACCAATCTCTAATATATAGATAGGTCATCAAGGAAACAAATGGCAGAAACACAGAATATTACAATGATATTTTAGCAATTCACTTACAGAAAGATGTCTAAGGGTCCGTTTATCCTGGAGCTGCGATAGAAAGGATAAGAGCGTTGATCTGAGTGGCGATTATCAGCGGTTGACGGTTGGTCAACTACTTATAGCAGCATTGGCCACATCGGGCCATTTGGGAGCACGGTCTCCATGATGTTTACCATAGCCGCGCAGAAGGGGAACTCGAAAGCCAATGGTAACGTTGGCGCGCCACGGATACGGAAAATTGTAGTAGTGTGCGGTGCAACCTCATGCCCGTACGATAGGTTTGAATGACCGGGAATCTTGGGGACCCCAGTGATCGCTGCTACTTGGGCTCCTAAGAGGGCCAGTTATTTGAGCCTAAGGTCGGGTTCAGATATATTGGCCGGAGAGTTCGCTTTCGCGAGCAGCGCGCGAGGAGAAATCAGCCCCCACCACCTGACGTCCGTGGATTGGCAGTTCAAGTTGCTTGGTCCCCGAAGGGTATGGTGGGGTAACGGGAACGTTATTCTAACCCACCGCGCGACGACCTGGCGTAGCCCGAGAGAGAGTGAAAACGTAGAGAAAAGGAGCACCGAGGCAGGCAAGCGGTGTGGTGGGAGAATACCCCTCACGAAACTCACCGGCCAATATATCTGAACCCGACCTTAGGGGTATGAGCCTGCACCGCCCGCTACTACTTACACTCTTACAAATTTCCCTATCCGTGGCGCGCCCACGTTATCATTGACTTCCAGCTCCCCTTCCGCGCGGCAGTATTAAACATCATGGAGACCGTGGTCCCAAATGGCCCGATGTGGCCAACGCTGACTTATAGTCTGATTTACTATATAGTTACGCCAATGCGTATAGAATCGAAGGAAATCAGCATGCCAAATTACTTCGGATCTCTGCGTATCTCGTCCAGCAGTTGCAACGCCAGGGATACATTGCTCGACAACATTTCGAATATTTTACGTTTCCTGACTTTAATTATCTCATACGGTTAGAGATTTCTCTCGCCGAACTTGGTTTCCGTGGTTTTTCAAACGGATTCACAGTTCGCTATCAATTCTTTGGAGACAATCGGCTGCAGAAACAGAAGGAGATGTAGATAACTATATTTCTTATTTAAATATAATTTATAAGCAACAGGATACACTTACAAGAGATCAATTTAAATATCGTTCTCCTACTACTTAGTGAATGGGATATTTTCCACAATTTCAGCATTATTGAAAGTGTTGTTGAAGTATGGAAACGCCGATTTCCCATATTAAGTACAGGGATGAAAGTACAAATGAAAACTATACAAGCTATAATTGTTGCTACAGCAGTTTTACATTGCATAACTGTAGAGTGTAGATGCAAACGATGAAGATCCACTAATACAAATACTGGTACCACATGATGAAGAAATCGTATATGAAGCGCATGTACAAAATGACAGTGGTGCTGCAAGCCGGAATGCATTAATTACCCAGTACTTTTCAAGCTAATTAATGCGATAGAAGGAGGGGAAAACAGAAATAAAATGTCAGTATTAAGATAAGCCACCGTTTTTTATGTGTAAAAGTTTATATGTAAAAAAACGGTCATTGAATAAATTTACAATAAAATACTGTTTTAACCTATCATCCTTTACTTCCCAAAAATAATTCACAGCGGCATTTACAATATTTTAATTATAATAACTGAAACTTCAAATAAATATCCCTTTATCAGTTTCAATGGTGATAAATGGCCTCGATGCGATCACCATGCGATCTCTTTTAATTTTTAAACAACTTTACATTGAAGCACGATTGTCGGGCAACATTTTCCTGGGCAAACATATTTGTGGAGGAGGAACACCTACAGGAGTGGTGGTAATGTATGCGTGGTGACGTCACTGACGCACGGCCGCCAGCCCCAAGCCAAGCCAAGTATTGTCAACGCAGGGACCGGCGGACTCCAGCTACCACTAATGGAAGGGGAAACACCTACAGGAGCGGTGGTAATGTGTGTGTGAACTGCGGCTGCGTCAGTCACGCACACAACCACCGCTCCTGCAGGTATTTCCCCCTCCATCAGTGGTAGCTGGAGTCCGCCGATCCCTATGTGAACGCCGAAGCTGAGCGACTATTCACAATCGAGTTGTAGCGAGTGACACCATCGAGCGTTTTTTTGACGGACGTCACGACAATACATTGCAGTATATTAGACTTACGCTAGTGTCCGGTGTATAGGTACGCACGTCCGCTAAAATTGACGTCCGTCGCGACGGACGTCGAAAAAAACGCTCGTGTGCCCCCAGCCGTAGACCGATCCTCGCCACCCGAAAGGTCTGCGCACACATATCCGTTCCGTGTCAGTACCGTTCCGGCGTACCAGTGGTAGGAATAAGAGACCCTCTACGCCCCTCTTCTTCTTACCACTGGCACACCGGAACGGCACTGACACGGAACTGACAAGTGTGCGCAGACCTTTAGGATAGGCTACACACCATACGTCTAACGACCAATTTCTTCACCTCCAGATATCTTCCAGTTAGAGCTATCTGACAGATATCTGGCACATGACTGTTTCTTCAGGTCTAGTTTCGAGTTATCTGCCAGTTGTCCTCCAGTCAATTTGACTAGAGGTTCGTGTACCGAATAACTGCTGGAACTGCCAGTTAGTGCGTTTTGCAGTAGTGGGGGAAGTAGGAAATGTGAAACAGAGAAACAGAGTTGTGCTTGCGAGACTGTTCTGGACGTCATTGTATACTTTGTGACGCCAAGCGATTTTAGTTTTGTTGAAAAAGGCGCCTCGACGAAAAAATTTAGAAATGGAAGTGATCATGAATATTAAAGTTTTTGAACATTTGGAAGAAGAAGAGGATGAAGAAATATTTTGTAGAATCCGACGACCGTATATATTAAGAGTGAGGAAAGATCATGTGGATTGCTGGGATGATATAGATTTTCGATGCCGGTTTCGATTAAAGAAGGAAACGGTAATGATAATTCACGTCCAGCGTTCAATTGCGTCAATCGATCGAATCGATTACTGGCGATCACCATGCGATCACTTTTAAACAGCTTCGGAATGAAGTTGTCGCTTTACCTTTTTTGCGGCGTTGCCCCGTCAACCGTTCAGTCAGTTAACCATAGGATTCAAAAGCGTGAAGAAACACGCGCTACTGCCATCTGGCCGATAGCATCTAGCTGGTCGCTAGCTAACCGGGACTTTGTCCAGAGATGAAGAAATCGGGCGTAAGAAAGGCTTCGCACCCGATGTGTTCTTCATGATTCATGTTCCCTTGTACAGTTTTACCGAGTTCAGACTGCAAAAATGCATTTTGAAACTGTCTCGAGCGGAGACAATTTTGGGGAGAAACAAATACAAATACAAGGCAAATATGACGTGGGAGATGTGTGCGGTACTTTCTTCCGTTGCTCCACAATGGGATTAAGAGAAATTCGTTTAAAATACCACCGCACGCCGCTGATAAAATCATTAGAATTCTGATACCTCTAGGATTTACCGCGCGAAATGCTGACTATGAAAAATCACTATACAACTGTAACACGTCGGGTGCGAAGCTTTTCTTAGACGTATGGTGACTCTCGGGTAAAGAATGGTATTTACCCAGATTACCCTTGGTTATCATTGACCTAACGAAGTTACACCCTGCGTTGTAACGTTGCCGGTAAAGCGCCAACGTCTCGTGAGCCACACATCGGGAGTTGAAATGAATCAAGTGCCAATATATATATATTATTATTACGTAGAATATCCACGGGCAAGTTAACGGCAATGTATTCGCTTATAATTAATACCACGCAGACGCGACGAGAACGAGTCATCAGGTTGAAATTAGATGAAAATTCGTTCTTCTCCCACTGTTCTATCCTCCTTGGCCTCATCGAAGGAATGTGGTCATCGAGTTCCGTGGTCAGTGAACGATCAGCTTTATCGTCCCCAATAAGATGATTATACCTGACACTTGCATGAGTCGATGGACCCAGTAGAGTCTGAAATGAACGAAACCGAACTTGATTCACCGAGCAACAATTAAATTCGCTATCTACTCCGCTTGGCACGTGTTACCAATATTACCATACGTACATCAATAATCGCCTGCGAGCTTTACTTATGGCCTCCATTGTTTCGTTCTGAATGTACTTCTTGATCCCTAACGTGTAGATGCGAGCGTACGTGTTCCAATCGAAGCCGTGCATGTCGGTGTTGAATTGGCTGGAGTCGTTGAGCGCTTTTACTTTCTTCGACAAATCGTCCATATTGCCCCTATCGAACTTCCACTCGCGGTTGGTGAAGAAGGCATTGCCGTGCAACGCCCGCTCGAACTGTTGCACCATCTTCAACATCCTGAAAGAACGGTAGCCCGCGCGGCTGTTGCTTCAAACTGTTATCTCGATATCGCTCCTCCCTTCCGTTCCACGGACGAAACTTACATGGGTTTGTTGCCTTGAAGCCTTAAGTAAAAGTCAAAGACAAACGCCGGGAGAATGTGTAGGATGAACGATGCAATATTGTGCATAAATTTGTTCGTTCTAAGCGTGAGGCCTGGGTACCACATCACGCGCTTTGACGGCCACTCTCGGATTTGTTTTATGAAAAGATCCTTGAACAGTCCCCATCTAAGCCAAAGAAATTGAGAGTGTTCTGCCGCGTATTCACCTGCTTATTCGGGGCGAATGCTCAAGCGAATACGCGGCTTTAGCATTCGTGTGTAGAGCTGGAATACACAGGGTGCATCTTGATTGGTGGAATTCGAATCAGTATGCACCAGTTTCGTTTGACGAAGGTGTGCAGGTGTTTTTATAGTTTTTATAATTCTTTAAAATGGGCTCATTAATGAAGGAATACAGTATGTTGACATCCACCAATCCTTACGAGTTATGGGGGGAAAGAAAAGTTGTTTTATATAGATCAAATCAGTTACCTGATTGTTTCCACGCTAGTACAATTATATACTTTGATAGTGTTGTTATGCTGCATCGTCCTGTGCCACGAAGCGCATATCAACGTGTCGACGACGAAATCAATAGGCACTATGTCCAGATTCATATTCGAATCGCATATGACGCTCCTGATAATGCCTGCCCCACACCCCAGCACCATACCTGCAAAATTTGAAATAACTGAGTTTCGAGAGTATAGTCGCAATCTATTTAGGGATAAGCAGGATACACGAAGTCTAATTACGAGTCTAATAGCAATGAACAGACTCACTTCTCGCGACTGATCAATGGCAGTGACCACTGTTCTTAAATCTTCGACGATGGAACAGATTTAAATGAATTTCTCCTGAGTAAACCGATTGATTTGAGCACTGCTCGCGTGACAACGTTTCGGCGTGCTCTTCAACACGTTGACTGACGTCGACGCTTTGAAAGTATTGCTCTGGAGTCACTCGATGCTTATTTTGAAGCGGTGCACTGTGCACACTTTGAGCAAAACTTTTCTGACTGTAAAGCCTGATCGATTGACGATTTAAAGGGGCATTTTGCAAAACCTTGCGGCATTCAAAGAGGTCGTTACGAAATGAAGAAGGTATATGTTCTCGAATGTGGTTCGAACCCTCTCTGACTATTGTTCGGTAATTGTTGAAAGGACGTAATAATACCTGTGGGTCCGGAGAGATTCTCCACCCATCCCGGAAATGGTTCTTCTTGGGCGGCGCAGATGATGCTCGGCCGTACTATCGCTATTGGCAAATCCTTCGCCTTCGTCAGGATTAGTTGCTCGGCTAAATTCTTAGTGAACGTGTACGTGTTGGGATGATTCTCCAAAATCTTCTGCTCGAGCACCTTCAGCATCTCGTCATTTAGGCTCTCGCACATATCGAACACCGTGGATGGTTTCACCTTTGTGCTGCGCCGTCATGAATAATACGTGAATATCCTCGTTAGACTGTAGTCGTGAGAGTCATCAACTCCAGTTTTTATCACGCATAAAGAGGACCAAACGGGAACGGAAGAAATTTAAAGGGAAATATGATTATTTCTTGCAACGTTACTTCACTGACACTTTGGCGATTTTTAATTAATTTCTACATCAACGTATAATTACCATGGAAAGGGTCTGGCGGGACCCAATTGAGAAAGCAGATTTATATGGAGGGTGGGAGGAAGAAACTGGGAATGTGACGAAACAGCTTTATCGAGAAAATTAAGTTTTAATACTTTAGTGTTCAATGAATTTATCTGTGTGCTTGATAACATGAAGCTTATACGCTAAATAAGCATCAGAAAAAAATAAGCAATAAAATAATAACTGTTTTACACTATTTTAATATTTTTTCAGTTTTGAACAGTGCAGCATGTTGAAACGAAATAAGAAATGTCTACTTCTATTATTATGAAAACAAGGAAAGCCACTCATTTTTTTAATTGTCATTCGATAGTTCGGTATGCCAAGTTGTCAGTAACAAGACATGCTATAAATTGCAAAATCACGAAAAATGGACATTCCCTGCCTTTTCCCCTTACCCTTCAGTGGCGGAAGTATATTTATGCTTACGTATAAATCGATTCCTTAATCTCGTGTCGATTCGCGTTACTGTAAGCTGTGCTAACGTGGATAATGCTAACTACATTTTTCATATACTTGCACAGCTCTATGACACTGTCCGTGCCCTTTGTATTCATATTAACGGCCACTTTCAACGGTTCGTTGAATTTTACAGTGGCTGCACCGTGAAAAACTATGCTAACCCTCTGTATCAACGTGTTCCTGTCCTCTGGTGAGAGACCCAGGTTCGGTAAACTCACATCACCCTTCATCGGGTAGATTTTATTGAACGCATCAGGGAACTCTGTTCGGATTCGGTCGAAAACCTGCGAACAACCATTTTACATTAAGATGTTACATACGTTTTCGGCGCCTAATAATTGATCACTTTTAGGATTTTTTTCATCGAGAGGTGTGAAATAAATCGAAAATTTTGTAATTGTATCTTGTTCTTGGGTCCTTTATGCATATAAAACAATTTATTTGACACACTTTTGTCATATATTGCCGTTCCATTTCTGCGGTTGTAGCAACCTCTGCACCAAGCAGGGGGCCTCCTTATCAGCATGATAACTTCGATAATTTACAACCTTTTTTAATGAACTTTGCGTTCATCTATGCAGAATGATATTATCTAAGAGCTATTACACCAAATTTTTTAATTTTTAGAAAATAATAAAATTATGCCATTATAAAAAAATATTATAAATTAAAAATTTTAAAAAATGGCCCGATGGACCATAGAGAATGTCATTCTGCATAGATTAACGCAAAGTTCATGAAAAAAGGTTGTAAATTGGCGAAGTTATGATGCTGATAATGTGACCCCCTGCTTGGTGCAGAGGTTGCTGCAACCGCAGAAAACGAACGGCAATATATGACAAAAGTGTGTCAAGTAAATTTTTTTATATGAATAAAGGACCCAAGAACAAGATACTATTATAAAATTTTCAATTTATTTCCCACCTCTCGAGAAAAAAAATCACAAACGTGATCAATTATTAGACGCCGAGAACGTATGTAATCCCTTAAGGGGGTAGTGGACTATTAGATACGTAAAATCGTTAGTTTCGTCGACGCTAAATTACTTTGATACCAAACAATCGTTATAGTCGTGCGTTTGACAATCTATTGTGGGCATAGGGGTCTACAAAGTGGAAATTTGCCGATGAATTTGAACAAACATTGTAGAAGTTACACACGAATCAATATTTTTCCACATTTTTACAGAAAAAAATCGCCTTTAATCTGTTATAAAATGTTTTACAAGTATAAAATGTTGCGGCGATTCCACTCTATAGAGGAAGGAATTCTATGGGTCCAGTAAAAATTTAAAGTGAAAATATTTATTGGTTCAAGAGTTCTGATGTACACCGTGTCCGAAAATGGTGTTTCGAGAATAACGGCTCCAAAGTTAAGTCCCCTATGCCAATACCACTCTGCGAGGCCGTTACTCGACGGTGCACTCAATTATGTTCGCTGCTATAACCTCGACTATTATTTAAATTTCTTCATGAAATTTTGTTTAAAATTTTCATAAAGGATAAGACTTTCAAAATCAGTAAGAAAAAAGTAATCAATTTTCTGAAGCTGAAATAGTCCATTATCCCCTTAAGGAAACATGAAGCCACTGATTTATATTCGCCAAGTTCGTCGAGGTTTCTTTGTTAATTGGTACAGTGCATGGCAAATAGCCTGTGTTATACGTTTATGCTCGAAATAACCATCGTCAGCCTAGACGATAGATGACATTCGAAAGCATCATATTAATTGGCAAAATGTCGTACGATCTTGACTAATTCAGGTCGCTTCTATCTAAATCTAACTTGTAAAAAAAGTGTAGGTGACCTAACAGCTGTAACGCTCACGTATGCAAATAATGTCTACTTTGCCATTGTTCCCCAGAAATTCTTCGACTTCGATTTGACACACATGCGACCAGCGATGGCTTTCACCGATTAAACCTGAAAAGGGACATTCATAGAAATGTACGAACGAGATTTTCTAGTAGCTTTTTGTATCGTTGCTCGACTGTTTGGCCTTTCTTCGGACGGATCAGTATAAAGATCGTTGCCAGGCGTGGACACGAGCGCAGCAGCTTTTCCAGTAGTGCTTTCCCCAGGAAACCGGTCACTCCGGTCAGTAGGATCACCGATTCAGCGAAGAACGCCTCGATGGAACTTCCGTTAATGTACGCGTCGTCGTTCCCATGCACCGGGTTCGTTTGTGCATTGGTGTTATCCATTTTGGGGGAAGTTCAACGAGCGCCGCTCCAAAACTCTGCAACCAAGAGAACGAGCACGCGCTGGCCTTGAGAAATGACAAAGTTTTCACACATTCTTGTCGGAACAAAATAGCGATAAGTACTCGATTATAGTAATTAAACACGTTTCTTGTATCACTCATCGTTTCGTAACGATTGAGATGTCTTTAAGCGTAAAGAAACACTTTTCTTTTTGGTAATGAGAACATGTTCATACGTCCTTAAAGTCTGCTCGATTGTTTTAATCGAGATTTATGGGGATCTTGATGTTGTTAGTAGCTTCTAGGTCGATAAAAACTGCTTGGAAGTCAATTTACATCGAGTCAAGGGAGAAGAATATTAAGGGTATGTCCCGGTCTAGAACCCATAAAAATACGGGATATTTAGGAATTAATTAAAGGAAAACTACTACGTATAATTTAATGGGATATTCTGCATTGTATTAAGAATGTCTCAAACTGTAGAAATATATATTTTTTTATAATTAATCATTGCAGACGTCACTGTGGGGTTGATAAATCGAGGCGTAAAAAAATTCATCCAAAACGGCGGTACCTGTAGCAGCTAAATCATTCGTCTGAAATAAAAAACACTGACAGATGCCAGATTATTAAGGGGTCTGAAACTTGCTAGTGGACTTATTAGAAAAAATGACAAAAAATGACATTTTTTTGAGCGAATAACAACACTTGAAGTTTGAGGTGACCGGGTGTTTCCCATGCATTTGCCGCAAATTATTTAATCTACGACTCTCACATTCTTTAAGTCGGTGCCTCATCATTTGCACTGTGTAAATCGAGCGCCGACTTAAAAAATGTGAGAGTCGTAGATTAAATAAGGGAACCAATTATTTTTTACTTTTTTGTGCAGTTTTATTTTTTTGAAGTCGGTTTTAATTTTTTTTAAAATTATTTAAAAAATTTATCCTAATATTCATATCCTTTTTTATTGTTATTAATAAGTTCTGAAGAACGTCTTGAAAAAACATAGTGAAGAAATAGATCTTGGAAGAGAAAAAAAATTCTATCCTCAAATTGTGACACTTCTTATTCAGAAATTGTGTTTGAAATTAGATCAAGTAGGCTCGAGTTGGTCAGTTATCGAAATTTTAAGTAAAATTCGGTGTTTGCAAGTTTAAGCTGAACTGCATATCGCATTGTCTGCATTGATTAACGTTTGACCAACGCATTTTTGAGAGAAAGCATTAAGAAACGACAGTGGATATACTAAAGTTTAGTAACTAAACGTATTTAATTCGTCGGGCTTTGGTAATTTGTATCTCAGGGGGAATGGAACAATTCATGTCTGGATTATTGATCAATTAAAAATACGTGTGCCGCATTGATAAGTATAATCTAAAGCTAATGGTAGAATTCCGCTGAAATGGATTGGTTTGTTATTCAAATTTAAGTCTAGAGGCACGCCCCCACATGGTGCAATGTAAGACATAAAGCACATTGAAATTAATAGACTGCGGATGCTGATGCATATAATATATACAAATATGCACGTAAAATATGACACGTCTATTTTCATCGAATTTTGGCAAGGTTAGATCGGCAGTCCCCAATTTCTTTATTGTGGCTGGAAGAATTTGAAAATGTTTCTTTAACACACGTTAACATTTAAGCAACTTGTGTCTGTTGGAAAATGTTCTATGTAAGCAGTTACAATTGCAACGGCATTATTTCCATTAAAAGTTTCAACTGCCTATTTGCAGAAATAAAATAAAGAGTGAAAAGTAATAATTTTATTATTTTCGGGTGTTGAGAGAAAAAAATGGCTGTTTAATTTTATCGAAATTGTTTATGTATATCAGGCGATTGTAATGAATGAATAATTAGTCTCTTCTAATGACTTATTCTATCGAATGATATCAGCATTTGTACTTATCATTAATGTCACGTAACGGATAGACAATTTATTTACGATCGCAACTAAATAAATATAGTGTGCTCATTGGTGTATGTTGACCAGATTATAGTGTCATACGACAATTCCCTAAGAGGTGTTAAAAAAAACCACCAGTTTTTCTTGATATTGAATATTCAGAATTCATTTACATATATCCTAGAATTCACCTTGTGTCATATTCCCACGTGTGTTGGGATTAATTAATTCTGCATCCATTCCGTCCTACAGAAACTTCTCTAAGCGTTTAAGCTTCTTAGTTATCTTCGGCAACCTATCTTTCCTTAAGGATGTCCTATACTGTATCCGATACAGCAAAAAGAAACAGGGGGAGCACAGCTTAAACTGCACTCTGGCGCGTGTGATGTGTACAGCCCAATGCCGACTATTAAGTATCCAGAACATTAATGCAAATTACCAAATATATCGCGTTCTTATTGTTAACTTGCTCGATCCATTTTTACGTTAAACCAAGGAAGAAGCTCCTCTTGCAAGAGAAAGTCCCCTGACCATTTTAATCGCGAGCAGTCACAACACGAAAGCTTAGATGATCGCTAGATCGTTCTAATGCTAAGATGTATGTTAGAAATTTGATGGTAGGTAATAATAATAATTAATAATTAATGGCTGCATAAATCATGTACAATATATCTTGATAGATGTAATAGTTGTGAACGGCAAGAAAAATTAATTAGCCTCAACAATACAGAAATAAAGTATTGTAGCCTTCGTGGATTGAAACAAGGATTATTGTTGGACAAACAACATTTATTGGGATTAGATAGGAATACATGGTTTGGTCGATAGGACCGCGCTACTAATTTCAGAATTTAAACGTTGCGTCTCGCTACGTTTATACAATTTACGGGATTCTAATGTGCATGTGGCACTTGACTTTATTCTAAAGAGGTGTCCAAGAGTTACTGTGTACTTGGGTCGACCTTAGTCACTCTTGTTGAAAAATAATTTTGAGATTTTTGAAGGGGACACCCCCCAGGATTGTGCCATTGGAACAAAAAATAATGTGTGCAAAATTTGAAATCGATCGGAGAACGGAAACCGTGCCTCATCACATTTGAATTTTTTTATTTTTTCAACTCGTTTTTCACCATTGTAGTATATCGTTAAAATACATTTTTATATATCGTCAAAATGGTCTTTTTATGCTCTGTAATAATATAAAAACAAAGGATAATATCACTTAAAAAAAAAACATCATGACCTTGAAATCTCACAAATTAACTATCAAAAAATACTTTTTTTCGTTGGCATTATATTTACGTTGTCAAACAGTATATCTTCCGTCTAAAATTTTTTTTCATATAATTATAAACAACAGATTAAAGGGGAAAGTACACACGAAATGCACCAATTTTTGCAGATATTTTTCAATTTATTTTAAAAACTAGGGCTCTAGAAGAAAATCTGACTACTCCACGCGATGCAGTAGATATTTCCCCCCTGGAAAGCATTAACAAAAGTGGTAAGTCACGTTTTGTTTTCAATACAAAAGACAGCGGCGAGCGCATCCATTGCCGCTCAGCGATAGAATAGCCGGCTTTAGACGGCCGTTCCAAACCTTCGGGTTTGACGCGTCGCTCCGGAGTGCCGCGCCGGAACGCGCGCTTGGAGCGCGCTCCTGGAGCGTGCTGTTCAAAACGCAACACTCCTAGCGCACGCGCCAGATCCGCAGGTTTGAAGCGTCCACTCCAAATTTGCAAGATTTCGCGTGGAGCGTGGCATGTCCGCCAGGCGGACAGTTCAGTGAGACGCGCCACGCTACGCCAGCTGCATCGCAGACATCGAGCGAGTAAAATGGCATTAATAAAAAAGCGAAGAACTCGCGCGATCGCTTGCATCGCATTGCATAGTTATTTTAAAGCGGAGGAGCAAAAACATAACACTAGAATATGGGTCAAGAGATGGCGTGAAGACAGAGATCGCTACGGTCAGATGCCTCTGTTGAGAGACCTTCGACAGAACGACCCAGAAGATTTTAAAAATTATCTGCGCATGAACAATGCAACATTTGAATATACCAAACCATATGTATAAAATACGATCTGGCGCGTGGCATGTCAATCACGTCTGAACGTGTAAAGGACAAGTTCAGACCTGCACTCCAGACGCGCGTGCCGGGAACGCGCGATCGTCCTTTATCACGTTGGAGATTTTACACGTACAGTTTTGGAGCGCACGCCTGGAGTGTACGCTCCAAAACTCTCAGAAAAAGTGTCCGTCTAAAGCCGGCTAATCGCTTAAAAACGCATGACTACCACTGCCGTTGCCGTATGCTTTGCCAAACTATTTCGCTCTGGTATTGAAAACGAAACGTGACTTACCATTTTTGTTGATGTTTTTCGAGGGAAAAATGTCTGCTGCATCGCGTGGAGTAGTCAGATTTTATTCTAGACCCTTAGTTTTTAAAATAACTTAAAAGATATCTGCAAAAATTGGTGCGTTTCGGGTGCATTTTCCCTGTGGACCGTTGTTTAAATATATTTAAAAGGTAATAATGCAATAATAACTTATATCGTTGTATTCCGGAGGGTTGATAGAATACTTTGACGGTACAAGCAACCGAATGACTATTACTGTTTGAACACGAAAGATGTTCAAATTTGAAAACTTGAATTTTTTTCATAAAAAACAATTTTTCGAAAACTGAGGGTGATGGCGAGAAACGGTTTGCGAATTTGTATTCAGCGCACAAAAATCTATAAGAAACAGGTATTGAATGTTGCTAGACCCGATGGGTGTTGAATAGTTACAATTAAACTCTTGCATGAGTTTGACTGCTCGTTCGGACGAATCGTTTACTACTAAATTATTTACTATATTTAATCCAATATTATAATTGGGATCATTTCCCATTCTGGAGAATCCATATTTATAAAATCTGTCGGAACAGTGTACTTTCAATGAAAGTATCGGTGCTTACATTAAAATTTTGAAATCTGTTATTTATAAATATATGAAAAAATTTCTTAGACAAAAGTTGTACTGTTTGACAAGGTAAAAATAATGCCAACGACAAAAGTTTTTTTGAAGGTAAATTTATGAGATTTCGAGGTCATGATTTTTTTTAAGTAATCTTATACTTTAATTCTATATTGTTACAGAGCGTGAAAAGACAAATTCAATATATATATATATATATATATATATATATATATATATATATGTATATTAACGATATCCTACAATGGAGAAAAACGAGTTACAAAAATAAAAAAATTTAAATGCGATGAGGCACGGTTTTCCGTCCCCCGATCGATTTCAAATTTTGCACACATTATTTATTCCCCCAATGACACAATCCTGGGGGGTAACCCGAAAAAAACTTGAAAGTCGAGAAATTAGGTCCACCCTACTGTGTACTCTCCCGTTCGAACTCCCCATATGGAACGGGCGTCCAGGAATATTCTCCCGTACTCTCCTCTCTTATAACTCGGCCGTCTAATGAGGTGCTCTGTCCTCTCTCGCCCGACAGGCGTCCACATATTATCGTCGAACTCTCCATGTCGGTGGAGCATCCAGGAATAGACCCTAGTGCGCTCTCCCTCCGGGCAGGCGTCCAGGTATTATCGCCGAACTCTCCTGCCGAAACAGCGAAGAAGGAAATGCCTTTGCATTTGCGGGCCTCTAATTTATACCCGGTCACTGCTATCCGCGGCCGCAGAAATCAACAGGCGACGTTAAGCGCGGGTCTCGCGAGCCGCGGTTCCGCGCCCGCACATCTCTGCTTGTGGGTGGCCTACAAACGTATTCGGGAAACTTCTCCATGGTCGGCGTTTCTCGAAGTTTCGTTTTCTGCATGCTACAGTATTTGTTTGTATTTTCTTCCCAAATATTAAAATAAAGTTTATGTTCATTTAGTTTATTTGTTCACTTTTGAATTCATTTCATTTGCTAATCGCCAGTGAGTAGTTCACTTTCTGTTTGATGTTTTCTTTCTAAAGCGCGACCACCTCTCCTAATGACAAAAACCATTTCTCCCGGCACCTCGGGAGAGGTGGTCTGATGCTATGACTTCAGTTTTCAACCCGATTTTCAGCAAATATTGTCTTAAAGCAGATGTCGATCAGTTTTTTCTGAATCAGCATAAATTTCTGAACATATTAGGTTCATTCTGATAAAATAAATAATATCAGTTTAGTTTTAATAGCCATTTCATGTGAGGTCGACCGACTGCCCCGGAGTTTCCCTAATACGATTAAAGCGCAGTAACTCGGGGGAGTTGTGTTACATTTGAAGAACAACAACGTAAGATAGTAGGTACTGTCTTTTCTGATCAAAGTACATCATTGCTAGTAAACAAAAGGCTAGTAAATATAAATCCAATCTCTAATCTATAGATAGGTTATCAAGCAAATAAATGGCAGAAACGCAGAATAATATAATGATATTTTAACAATTCACTTACAGAAAGAAGTCTGAGGGTATTTTTATCCAGGAGCTGCGATAGAAAAGATAAGAGCGTCGATCAGAGCGGCGATTATTAGCGGATGACGGTCGGTTATCTACTTACTAGGCGTTGTTCTGCTGGCTGCTTTAATATAAGCACTTCGATGTAAGCGATTCAAAAATTTGAATTATAAAAAAATATAATTTACTTCGACGCCCTTTCCCTCTTACCGCCGCTCTGAAACGTACCCTCAGGGTATGATTACGTGGAACCTGCGGTAACAACAATACGTTCATATCATGATGCGTTCATAATACGTTCGTTTGACCTGCTTACAATACGTAACGACCTGCTGACGTAAATTCATTGAAGTGCTTATATATAAGCAGCGAGTAGAACAGAGCGTATAGACATTGGCGCCACTCAGCGATGCCCTGATGGGCGGTCCGAGGACGCGAGCATCCATAGCGTCTGCTACGAGCCGCGGGGGAAAAAAAATCAAAAATCAATTTTCCATTAAGATACAGTTATTTACATGTAATTGATATGATAATCATATTTATACACAAAAAAAATCATTTTTAACATAAAATAATTCATTAAAATATATTACCTGCCGGTTTCCCTGCCCGTCCAAGGGCGGGACGTGACCGATGTCAATGTAAACACTGCAGGTTGCGGAACGGTTGACAGAGAGATAACAGGCGGTAAGACGGAGATAAACGTAGGCGGTTAAGTGGGGAGCTGGACCAATCAGCGCCACCTCAGAATCATCCCTTCGTGGACAAGTTTTTTCTAAGGATGGATTCAGTATAGTTAGGGGGCCGGGTTGGCCTGCCCCCCCCCCCCCTCCAAACGCGAAAAGGCCACTCCCTAGAAACTAACAAAATGAATAAAAAACATTCGTCTGTTAAATAATCAATAATAATTTATTCAGTTCACTCTTTGTTTTAGTGTTAAATAAATATGTAGGTAAACGATTATTACAAAATGTGTACGTACATAAAGATTTCCACTACCTATAGAAAAAGGGGCAGCGAGGGAGAGGGTGAGGGCGAAGATGGGACCTGCCCCCATCCCAGACAAACATCCTAGTTACGCCAATGCGTTTAGAATCGAAGGAAATCAGCATGTCAAATTACTTCGGATCTCCGTCCAGCAGTTGCAACGTCAGGGAAACATTACTCGTCAAAATTTCGAATATTTTATGTTTCCTGACTTTAATTATCTCATACGGTTAAAGATTTCTCTCGCCGAACTTGGTTTCCGTGGTTTTTCAAACGGATTCACAGTTGGCTATCAATTCTTTGGAGACAATCGGCTGCAGAAACAGAAGGAGATGTAGATAACTATATTTCCTATTTAATTATAATTTATAAGCAACAGGATACACTTACAAGAGATGAATCTAAATATCGTTCTCCTACTAGTGGATGGGATATTTTCCACATTTTCAGCATTATTGAAAGTGTTGTTGAAGTATGGAAACGCCGATTTCCCATATTAAGTACAGGGATGAAAGTACAAATGAAAACTATACAAGCTATAATTGTTGCTACAGCAGTTTTACATAGCATAGCTGTAGATGCAAACGATGAAAATCCACTAATACAAACATTGGTATCACATGATGAAGAAATCGTATATGAAGCGCATGTACAAAATGACAGTGGTGCCTGCAAGACGGAATGCTATAATTACCCAGTACTTTTCAAGCTAATTAATGCGATAGAAGGACGGGAAAACAGAAATAAAATGTCAGTATTAACATAAGCCATTGTTTTTTATTTGTAAAAGTTTATATGTAAAAAAACGGTCATTGAATAAATTTACTATAAAATACCGCGTTAACCTATCATCCTTTACTTCCCAAAAATAATTCACAGCGACATTTACAATATTTTAATTATAATAATTGAAACTTCACATAAATATCCCTTTATCAGTTTCAATGATGATAAATGGCCTCGATGCGATCACCATGCGATCTCTTTTAATTTTTAAACAGCTTTACATTGAAGCACGACTGCCAGGCAACATTTGCTCGGCAATATTTTCCTGGGCAAACATATTTGCGGAGGAGGAACACCTACAGGAGTGGTGGTAATGTGTGCGTGGTGACGTCACTGACGCACGGGCGCCAGCCCCAAGCCAAGCTAAGCCAAGTATTGTCAACGCAGGGACCGGCGGACTCCAGCTACCACTGATGGAGGGGGAAACACCTACAGGAGCGGTGGCGATGGGTGTGTGAACTGCGCCTGCGTCAGTCACGCACACATAACCACCGCTCCTGTAGGTGTTTCCCCCTCCATCAGTGGTAGCTGGAGTCCGCCGATCCCTGTGTGAACGCGAAGCTGAGCGACTATTCACTATCGAGTTGTAGCGAGTGACACTATCAAGCATGTCCTATTTAGGTTGGGGGCACATGAGCGTTTTTTTGACGGGCGTTACGACAATATATTGCAGTAAATTAGACTTACGCTAGTGTGCGGTGTATACGCATGTCCGCTCAAATTGACGTACGTCGCGAAGGACGCCGAAAATAACGCTCGTGTGCCCCCAGCCTTAGTCCGATACTCGCCACCCTAAGGATAGGCTACACACCATAGGTCTAAGAAAAGCTTCGCACCCGACGTGTTACATGCATGTTCCCTTGTACAGTTTTACCGAGCACAGGCTGCAAAAATGCATTTTGAAACTGTCTCGAGTGGAGACAGTTTTGGGCAGAAACAAATACGAATACAAGGCAAATGTGACGTGGCATATGTGTGTGGTACTTTCTTCCGTTGATCCACTATGGGATTAAGAGAAATTCGTTTAAAATACCTCCGCACGCCGCCGATAAAATCATTAGAATTCTGATAACTCTAGGATTTACAGCGCGAAATGCTGACAATGAAAAATCACTATACAACTGTAACACGTCGGGTGCGAAGCTTTTCTTAGACGTATGGTGACTCTCGAGTAAAGAAAGGTATTTACCCAGATTACCCTTGATTATCATTGACCTAACGAAGTTGCACCCTGCGTTGTAACGTTGCCGGTAAAGCGCCAACGTCTCGTGAACCACACATCGGGAGTTGAAATGAATAAAATTATTATTACGTAGAATATCCACTAGCAAGTTCACGGCAATGTAGTCGAGAACATATCATTAGGCTGAAATTAGATGAAAATTCATCCTTCTTCAACTGTTCCATCCTCCTTGGCCTCATCGAAGAAATGTGGTCATCGAGTTCCGTGGTCAGAGAACGATCAGCTTTATCATCCCCACTAAGATGATTATACCTGACATTTGCATGAGTCGATGGACCCAGTAGAGTCTGAAATGAACGAAACCGAACTTGATTCACCGAGCAACAATTAAATTCGCTGTCTACTCCGCTTGGCACGCGTTACCAATATTACCATACGTACATCAATAATCGCCTGCGAGCTTTGCTCATGCCCTCCATTGTTTCGTTCTGAATGTACTTCCTTACACCTAACGTGTAGATGCGAACGTACGTGTCCCAATCGAAGCCGTGCATGTCGGTGTTGAATCGGCTGGAACCGTTGAGCGCTTTTACTTTCTTCGACAGATCGTCCATGTTACCCCTATCGAACTTCCACTCGCGGGTGGTGAAGAAGGCGTTGGCGCGCAACGCCCGCTCGAACTGTTGTACCATCTTCATCATCCTGAAAGAACGGTAGCCCGCGCGGCTGTTGCTTCAAACTGTTATCTCGATATCGCTCCTCCCTACCGTTCCACGGACGAAACTTACATGGGTTTGCTGCCTTGAAGCCTTAAGTAAAAGTCAAAGGCAAACGCCGGGAGAATGTGTAGGATGAACGATGCAACATTGTGCATAAATTTGTTGGTTCTAAGCGTGAGGCCTGGGTACCACATCACGCGCTTCGTCGGCCACTCTAGGGTGTGTTTCATGAGAAGATCCTTGAACGGTCCCCACCTAAGCCAAAGAAATTGAGAGTGTTCTGCCGCGTATTCACCTGCTCATTCGGGGCGAATGCTCAGGCGAATACCTACGCGGCTTTAGCATTTATGTGTGGAGCTGGGGTACACAGGGTGCATCTTAATTGGTGGAACTGGAATCAGTATTCACTAGTTTCTTTTGACGAAGGAGTGCCAGGGTGCAGGTGTTTTTATAATTTTTATAATTCTTTAAAATAGGCTCACTAATGAAGGAATACAGTATATTGACATCCACAAATCCTTACGAGTTATGGGGGAAAGAAAAGTTGTTTTATATAGATCAAATCAGTTACCTGATTGTTTCCACGCTAGTACAATTATATACTTTGATAGTGTTGTTATGCTGCATCGTCCTGTGCCACGAAGCGCATATCAACGTGTCGACGACGAAATCCATAGGCACTATGTCCAGATTCATATTCGAATCGCATATGACGCTCCTGATAATGCCTACCCCACCCCCCAGCACCATACCTGCAAAATATGAAATAACTGAATTTCGAGAGTATAGTCGCAATCTATTTAGGGATAAACAGGATACACGAAGTCTAATTACGAGTCTAATAGCAATGAACAGAGTTACTTCTCGCGACTGATCAATGGCAGTGACCACTGTTCTTAATTCTTCGACGATGGAACAGATTTAAATGAATTTCTCCTGAGCAAACCGATTGATTTAAGCTCTGCTCGCGTGACAACGTTTCGGCGTGCTCTTCAACACGTTGACCGACGTCGACGCATTGAAAGTATTGCTCTGGAGCCACTCGATGCTTATTTTGAAGCGGTGCACTGTGCACGCTTTGAGCAAAACTTTTCTGATTGGAAAGCCTGATCGATTGACGATTTAAAAGGGAATTTTGCAAAACCTTGCCTTATTCAAAGGGGTGGTTACGAAATGAAGAAGGTATATGTTCTCGAATGTGGTTCGAACCCTCTCTGACTATTGTTCGGTAATTGTTGAAAGGACGTAATAATACCTGTGGGTCCGGAGAGATTATCCACCCATCCAGGAAATGGTTCTTCTTGGGCGGCGCAGATGATGCTCGGCCGTACTATCGCTATTGGCAAATCCTTCGCTTTCGTCAGGATTAGTTGCTCGGCTAAATTCTTAGTGAATGTGTACGTGTTGGGATGATTCTCCAAAATCTTCTGCTCGAGCACCTTCAGCATCTCGTCATCTAGGCTCTCGCACATATCGAACACCGTGGATGGTTTCACCTTTGTGCTGCGCCGTCATGAATAATACGTGTATATCCTCGTTAGACTGTAGTCGTGAGAGTCATCAACTCCAGTTTTTATCACGCATAAAGAGGACCGAACGGGAACGGAAGAAATTTAAAGGGAAATATGATTATTTCTTGCAACGTTACTTCACTGACACTTTGGCGATTTTTAATTAATTTCTACATCAACGTATAATTACCATGAAAAGGGTCTGGCGGGACCCAGTTGAGAAAGCAGATTTATATGGAAGGTGGGAGGAAGAAACTGGGAATGTGACGAAACAGCTTTATCGAGAAAATTAAATTTTAATTTAATAATTTTTAATTTAATAAATTTTAATTTAATAATTTTTAAACTTTAGTGTTCAATGAATTTATCTGCGTGCTTGATAACATGAAGCTTATACCCTAATTAGGCATCAGAAAAAAAATAAGCAATAAAATAATAAATGTTTTACATTATTTTAATTTTTTTCAGGTTTGAACAGGGCAGCATGTTGAAACGAAATAAGAAAATGTCCACTTCTATTATTATGAAAACAAGGAAAGCCACTCATTTTTTTAATTGTCATTCGATAGTTCGGTATGCCAAGTTGTCAGTATCAAGACATCCTATAAATTGCAAAATCACGAAAAATCGACATTCCCTGCCTTTTCCCCTTACCCTTCAGTGGCGGAAGGATATTTATGCTTACGTATAAATCGATTCCTTAATCTCGTGTCGATTCGCGTTACTGTAAGCTGTGCTAACGTAGATAATGCTAACTACATTTTTCATATACTTGCACAGCTCTATGACACTGTCCGTGCCCTTTGTATTTATATTAACGGCCACTTTCAACGGTTCGTTGAATTTCACAGTGGCTGCACTGTGAAAGACTATGTTAACCCTCTGTATCAACGTGTTCCTGTCCTCTGGCGAGAGACCTAGGTTCGGTAAACTTACATCACCCTTCATCGGGTAGATTTTATTGAACGCATCAGGGAACTCTGTTCGGATTCGGCCGAAAACCTGCGAACAACCATTTTACATTAAGATGTTACATACGTTCTCGGCGCCTAATAATTGATCATTTTTGGAATTTTTTTTATCGAGAGGTGTGAAATAAATCGAAAATTTTATAATTGTATCTTGTTCTTGGGTCCTTTATGCATATAAAACAATTTATTTGACCCACTTTTGTCATACATTGCCGTTCCATTTCTTCGGTTGTAGCAACCTCTGCACCAAGCAGGGGGCCTCCTTATCAGCATGATAACTTCGACAATTTACAACCTTTGTTAATGAACTTTGCGTTCATCTATGCAGAATGACATTCTCTAAGTGTCATTCGGTCAAATTTTTTAATTTTTAGAAAATAATAAAATTATGGCATTATAAAAAAATATTAAAAATTAAAAATTTAAAAGAATGGCCCGATGGCCTATGGAGAATGTCATTCTGCATAGATTAACGCAAAGTTCATGAAATAAGGTTGTAAATTGGCGAAGTTATGATGCTGATAATGTGACCCCCTGCTTGGTGCAGAGGTTGCTGCAACCGCAGAAAACGAACGGCAATATATGACAAAAGTGTGTCAAGAAATTTTTTTTTAATGAATAAAGGACCCAAGAACAAGATACTATTATAAAATTTTCGATTTATTTCCCACCTCTCGAGAAAAAAAATCACAAACGTAATCAATTATTAGACGCCGAGAACGTATGTAATCCCTTAAGGGGGTAGTGGACTATTAGATACGTAAAATCGCTAGTTTCGTCGCCGCTAAATTACTTTGATACCAAACAATCGTTATAGTCGTGCGTTTGACAATCTATTGTGGGCATAGGGGTCTACAAAGTGGAAATTTGCCGATGAATTTGAACAAAAATTGTGGAAGTTACACACGAATCAATATTTTTCCACATTTTTACAGAAAAAAATCGCATTTAATCTTTTATAAAATGTTTTACAAGTATAAAATGTTGCGGCGATTCCACTCTGTAGAGGAAGGAATTCTATAGGTCCAGTAAAAATTTCAAGTGAAAATATTTATTGGTTCAAGAGTTCTGATGTACACCGTGTCCGAAAATGGTGTTTCGAGAATAACGGCTCCAAAGTTAAGTCCCCTATGCCAATACCACTCTGCGAGGCCGTTACTCGACGGTGCACTCAATTATGTTCGCTGCTATAACCTCGACAATTATTTAAATTTATTGGCAAAATGTGGTACGATCTTGACTAATTCAAGTCGCTTCTATCTAAATCTAACTTGAAGAAAAAGTGTAGGTGACCTAACCGCTGTAACGCCCACGTATGCAAATAATGTCCACTTTGCCATTATTCCCCAGAAATTCTTCGACTTCGATTTGACACACATGCGACCAGCGATGGCTTTCACCGATTAAACCTGAAAAGGGACATTCATAGAAATGTACGAACGGGATTTTCTAGGAGCTTTTTGTATCGTTGCTCGACTGTTTGGCCTTTCTTCGGACGGATCAGTATAAAGATCGTTGCCAGGCGTGGACACGAGCGCAGCAGCTTTTCCAGTAGTGCTTTCCCCAGGAAACCGGTCACTCCGGTCAGTAGGATCACCGACTCAGCGAAGAACGCCTCGATGGAACTTCCGTTAATGTACGCGTCGTCGTTCCCATGCACCGGGTTCGTTTGTGCATTGGTGTTATCCATTTTGGGGGAAGTTCAACGAGCGCCGCTCCAAAACTCTGCAACCAAGAGAACGAGCACGCGCTGGCCTTGAGAAATGACAACGTTTTCACACATTCTTGTCGGAACAAAATAGCGCTAAGTACTCGATTATAGTAATTATGGCTGCCGTCTCAGCGGGCCTTGAATGTTTGCGTACGCTCACACAAGCTAGGAAAACCGTGTACGTATACGCGTGTAGTAAACAACCGTAAATTACAACTTTCGACCTGCAATCGGCCAGAAGGAAGTTTTTGCTGGTTAAGTTGCCTTCAGTAGACATCTGTGCAGGGTGGTCTGGTGCGTTTGAATGTTAATAACCACCGTACGTTGAAATAATAATAATTTTATGACTCGAAAAGCGTTGAAATAATAATAAATTTATGACTCTATACAAAACCAAATAAAAAAAATTATTTAAAATAACCAGAATCCGTAAAAATACGTACCATTTTTGAGTTCATTTAATATTTATGAATCTACAAAAATATAACCCAATAAAATAGACTGCATACAAAACAAAATGAAAAAAATCTAAAATAACTAAAATTCGTACAAATTATAAATCTTTTGAAAGGTTTGTTTGATAAGTACAATCTAAAACTAATGGTAGAATTCCGTTGAAATGGATTGGTTTGTTATTAAAATTCAAGTGTAGAGGCACGCTCCTACATGGTGCAATGTAAGATGTAAAGCACATTGAAATTAATATGCACATAAAATATGCTCCGTCTATTTTTACCGAATTTGTCAAGGGTAGACCGGCAGTCCCCAATTTCTTTATTGTGGCTGGAAGAATTTGAAAATGTTCTTTTAACACACGTTAACATTTAAGCAACTTGTGTCTGTTGGAAAAATTCTATGTAAGCAGTTACAATTGCAACGGCATTATTTCCATTAAAAGTTTAAACTGCCTATTTGCAGAAATAAAATAAAGAGTGAAAAGTACCTAATAATTTTACTATTTTTGGGTGTTGAGAGAAAAAAATGGCTCTTTAATTTTATCGAAATTGTTTATGTGTATCAGGCGATTGTAATGAATGAATGACTTATTCTATCGCATAATATCAGCATTTGTACTTATCATTAATGTCACGTAACGGATAGACAATTTATTTACGATCGCAACTAAATAAATATAGTGTGCTCATTGGTGTATGTTGACCAGATTATAGTGTCATACGACAATTCCCTAAGAGGTGTTAAAAAAAACCACCAGTTTTTCTTGATATTGAATATTCAGAATTCATTTACATATATCCTAGAATTCACCTTGTGTCATATTCCCACGTGTGTTGGGATTAATTAATTCTGCATCCATTCCGTCCTACAGAAACTTCTCTAAGCGTTTAAGCTTCTTAGTTATCTTCGGCAACCTATCTTTCCTTAAGGATGTCCTATACTGTATCCGATACAGCAAAAAGAAACAGGGGGAGCACAGCTTAAACTGCACTCTGGCGCGTGTGATGTGTACAGCCCAATGCCGACTATTAAGTATCCAGAACATTAATGCAAATTACCAAATATATCGCGTTCTTATTGTTAACTTGCTCGATCCATTTTTACGTTAAACCAAGGAAGAAGCTCCTCTTGCAAGAGAAAGTCCCCTGACCATTTTAATCGCGAGCAGTCACAACACGAAAGCTTAGATGATCGCTAGATCGTTCTAATGCTAAGATGTATGATAGAAATTTGATGGTAGGTAATAATAATAATTAATAATTAATGGCTGCATAAATCATGTACAATATATCTTGATAGATGTAATAGTTGTGGACGGCAAGAAAAATTAATTAGCCTCAACAATACAGAAATAAAGTATTGTAGCCTACGTGGATTGAAACAAGGATTATTGTTGGACAAACAACATTTATTGGGATTAGATAGGAATACATGGTTTGGTCGATAGGACCGCGCTACTAATTTCAGAATTTAAACGTTGCGTCTCGCTACGTTTATACAATTTACGGGATTCTAATGTGCATGTGGCACTTGACTTTATTCTAAAGAGGTGTCCAAGAGTTACTGTGTACTAGGGTGGACCTTAGTCACTCTTGTTGAAAAATAATTTTGAGATTTTTGACGGGGACATCCCCCAGGATTGTGCCATTGGAAGAAAAAATAATGTGTGTAAAATTTGAAATCGATCGGATGACGGAAACCGTGCCTCATCGCATTTAAATTTTTTTTTTTAACTCGTTTTTCACCATTGTAGTATATCGTTAAAATACATTTTTATATATCGTCAAATTTGTCTTTTTATGCTCTGTAATAATATAAAAATAAAGGATAATATCACTTAAAAAAAAACATCATGACCTTGAAATCTAAAAAATTAACCATCAAAAAATCCTTTTTTCGTTGGCATTATATTTACGTTGTCAAACAGTATATCTTCCGTCTAAATTTTTTATTCATATAATTATAAACAACAGATTAAAGGGGAAAGTACACACGAAATGCACCAATTTTTGCAGATATTTTTCAATTTATTTTAAAAACTAGGGCTCTGGAAGAAAATCTGACTACTCCACGCGATGCAGTAGATATTTCCCCCCTGGAAAGCATCACCAAAGTAAGTCACGTTTTGTTTTCAATACAAAAGACAGCGGCGGGCGCATCCATTGCCGCTCAGCGACATAATTGCTCAAAAGCGCGTGACTACCACTGTCGGTGCCGTATGCTTTGCCAAACTATTTCGCTCTGGTATTGAAAACGAAACGTCACTATAAACGTCGTTCAAGTACTTTAATTCTATATTGTTACAGAGCGTAAAAAGACAAATTCAACGATATATAAACATGTATATTAATAATATACTACAATGGAGAAAAAAGAGTTACAAAAATAAAAAAATTTAAATGCGATGAGGCCCGGTTTCCCGTCCCCCGATCGATTTCAAATTTTGCACACATTATTTTTTCCCCCAATGACACAATCCTGGGGGGTAACCCGAAAAAAACTTGAAAGTCGAAAAATAAGGTCCACCCTACTGTGTACTCTCCCGTTCGATTGGCGTCCAGGTACCTATTGTCGCCGAACTCCCCATATCGAACGGGCGTCCAGGAATATTCTCCCGTACTCTCCTCTCTTAACACTCGGGGGTCTAATGAGATGCTCTGTACTCTCTCGACCGATAGGCGTCCAGGTATTATCGTTGAACTCTCCATGTCGGTCGAGCGTCCAGGAACAGTGCGCTGTCCCTCCGAGCAGGCGTCCAGGTATTATCGCCGAACTCTCCTGCCGGAACAGCGAAGAAGGACATGCCTTTGCATTTGCGGGCCCCTAATTTATACTCGACGTTGCTATCCGCGGCCGCGGTTCCGCGCCTGCAGGTCTCTGCTCGCGGACGGCCTACAAGCGTATTCGGGAAACTTCTCGATGGTCGGCGTTTCTCGCATGCTACAGTACCTATTTGTTTGTATTTTCTTCCCAAATATTAAAATAAAGTTTATGTTCGTTTAGTTTATTTGTTCACTTTTGTATTCATTTGATTTGATAATCGTCAGTGGATAGTTCACTTTTTGTTTGACGTGTTCTTTCTAAAACGCAACTACCTCTCCTAATGACAAAAACCATTTCTCCCGGCACCTCGGGAGTGGTGATCAGATGCTATGACTTCAGTTTTCATCACCGATTTTCAGCAAATATTGTCTTAAAGCAAATATCGACCAGTTTTTTCTGAATCGGCATAAAATTCTGAACATATTAAGTTCATTCTGATAAAATAAATAATATCAGTATTAGTTTTAATAGCCATTTCATGTGAGGTCGACCGACTGCCCCGGAGTTACCCTAATTCGATTAAAGTGCAGTAACTCGGAGGAGTTGTGTTACATTTGAAGAACAACAACGTAAGGTAGTAGGTACTGTCTTATCTGATCAAAGTACATCATTACTAGTAAACAAAAGGCTAGTAAATATAAATCCAATCTCTAATCTATAGATAGGTCATCAAGCAAATAAATGGCAGAAACACAGAATAATATAATGATATTTTAACAATTCACTTACAGAAAGAAGTCTGAGGGTATTTTTATCCAGGAGCTGCGATAGAAAGGATAAGAGCGTCGATCAGAGCGGCGATTATCAGCGGTTGACGGTCGGTCATCTACTTAGTAGGCGTTGTTCGGCTGGCTGCTTTAATATAAGCACTTCGATGTAAGCGATTAAAAAATTTGAATTATAAAAAATATAATTCACTTCGACGCCCTTTCCCTCTTACCGCCGCTTTGAAACGTACCCTCAGGGTATGGTTACGTGAAACCTGCGGTATCAGCAATGCGTTCAGATCAATCATACTTTTTAATCACGGAACTGTTTGAGCTGCTTACAATGTAAATACATTGAAGCGCTTATATATAAGCAGCGAGTAGACCAGAGCATATAGACATTGGCGTAACTCAGCGATGCCCTGATGGGCGGTCCGAGGACACGAGCATACATAGCGTCTGCTATGAGACGCGCGGGAAAAAAAATCAATTTTCCATTAAGATACAGTTATTTACATGTAATTGATATGATAATCATATTTATACACAAAAAAAAAATTTTCAACATAAAATAATTCATTAAAATATATTACCTGCCGGTTTCCCTGCCCGTCCAAGGGCGGGACGTGACCGATGTCAATGTAAACACTGCAGGTTGCCGAACGGTTGACAGAGAGATAACAGACGGTAAGACGGAAAAAACGTAGGCGGTTAAGTGGGGAGCCGGACCAATCAGCGCCACCTCAGAATCATCCCTTCGTGGACAAGTTTTTTCTAAGGATGGATTAAGTATAGTTAGGGGGCCGGGTTGGCCTGCCCCCCCCCCCCCTCCAAACGCGAAAAGGCCACTCCCTAGAAACTAACAAAATGAATAAAAAGCATTCGTCTGTTAAATAATCAATAATAATTTATTCAGTTCACTCTTTGTTTTAGTGTTAAATAAATATGTAAGTAAACGATTGTTACAAAATGTGTACGTACATAAAGATTTCCTCTACCTATAAAAGAAGGGGGAGCGAGGAAGAGGGTGAGGGCGAAGATGGGACCTGCCCCCACCCCAGACAAACATCCTAGTTACGCCAATGCGTATACAATCGAAGGAAATCAGCATGTCAGATTACTTCGGATCTCCGTCCAGCAGTTGCAACGTCAGGGATACATTGCTCGTCAACATTTCGAATATTTTATGTTTCCTGACTTTAATTATCTCATGCGGTTAAAGATTTCTCTCGCCGAACTTGGTTTCCGTGATTTTTCAAACGGATTCACAGTTCGCTATCAATTCTTTGGAGACAATCGGCTGGAGAAACAGAAGGAGATGTAGATAACTATATTTCCTATTTAATTATAATTTATAAGCAACAGGATACACTTACAAGAGATGAATCTAAATATCGTTCTCCTACTAGTGGATGGGATATTTTCCACATTTTCAGCATTATTGAAAGTGTTGTTGAAGTATGGAAACGCCGATTTCCCATATTAAGTACAGGGATGAAAGTACAAATGAAAACTATACAAGCTATAATTGTTGCTACAGCAGTTTTACATAGCATAGCTGTAGATGCAAACGATGAAAATCCACTAATACAAACACTGGTATCACATGATGAAGAAATCGTATATGAAGCGCATGTACAAAATGACAGTGGTGCTGCAAGCCGGAATGCATTAATTACCCAGTACTTTTGAAGCTAATTAATGCGATAGAAGGAGGGGAAAACAGAAATAAAATGTCAGTATTATGATAAGCCATTTTTTTTTTATGTGTAAAAGTTTATATGTAAAAAAACGGTCATTGAATAAATTTACTATAAAATACTGTTTTAACCTATCATCCTTTACTTCCCAAAAATAATTCACAGCGGTATTTACAATATTTTACTTATAATATCTGAAACTTCAAATAAATATCCCTTTATCAGTTTCAATGGTGATAAATGGCCTCGATGCGATCACTATGCGAACTCTTTTAATTTTTAAACAGCTTTACATGGAAGCACAATTGCTCGGCAATATTTTCCTGAGCAAACATATTTGTGGAGGAGGAACACCTACAGGAGTGGTGGTAATGTGTGCGTGGTGACGTCACTGGCGCACGGCCGCCAGCCCCAAGCCAAGCCAAGCCAAGTATTGTCAACGCAGGGACCGGCGGACTCCAGCTACCCCTAATAGAAGGGGAAACACCTTCCGAAGCGGTGGTAATGCGTGTGTGAACTGCGGCTGCGTCAGTCACGCACACATAACCACCGCTCCTGCAGGTTTTTCCCCCTCCATCAGTGGTAGCTGGAGTCCGCCGATCCCTGTTTGAACGCCGAAGCTGAGCGACTATTCACAATCGAGTTGTAGCGAGTGACACCATCAAGCATGTCCTATTTAGGCTGGGGGCACACGAGCGTTTTTTTGACGGACGTCACGACAATACATTGCAGTATATTAGACTTACGCTAGTGTCCGGTGTATAGGTACGCACGTCCGCTAAAATTGACGTCCGTCGCGACGGACGTCGAAAAAAACGCTCGTGTGCCCCCAGCCGTAGACCGATCCTCGCCACCCGAAAGGTCTGCGCACACATATCCGTTCTGTGTCAGTACCGTTCCGGCGTACCAGTGGTAAGAATAAGAGACCCTCTACGCCCCTCTTCTTCTTACCACTGGCACGCCGGAACGGTACTGACACGGAACTGACAAGTGTGCGCAGACCTTTAGGATAGGCTACACACCATACGTCTAAGAAAAACTTCGCACCCGGCGTGTTACATTCATGTTCCCTTGTACAGTTTTACCGAGCACAGACTGCAAAAATGCAATTTGAAACTGTCTCAAGCGGAGACAGTTTTGGGCAGAAACAAATACGAATACAAGGCAAATGTCACGTGGCATACGTGTGTGGTACTTTCTTCCGTTGCTCCACTATGGGATTAAGAGAAATTCGTTTAAAATACCTCCGCACGCCGCCGATAAAATCATTAGAATTCTGATAACTCTTGGATTTACAACGCGAAATGCTGACAATGAAAAATCACTATACAACTGCAACATGTCGGGTGCGAAGCTTTTCTTAGACGTATGGTGACATTGGTGACTCTCGGGTAAAGAAAGGTATTTACCCAGATTACCCTTGATTATCATTGACCTAATGAAGTTGCACCCTGCATCGTAACGTGGCCGGTAAAGCGCCAACGTCTCGTGAGCCACACATCGGTAGTTGAAATGAATCAAGTGCCAATATATATATATTATTATTACGTAGAATATCCACTGGCAAGTTCACGGCAATGTAGTCGAGAACATATCATCAGGCTGAAATTAGATGAAAATTCATCCTTCTTCAACTGTTCCATCCTCCTTGGCCTCATCGAAGGAATGTGGTCATCGAGTTCCGTGGTCAGAGAACGATCAGCTTTATCATCGCCAATAAGATGATTATACCCGAAACTTGCATGAGTCGATGGACCCAGTACAGTCTGAAATGAACGAAACCGAACTTGATTCACCGAACAAAAATTAAATTCCCTGTCTACTCCGCATGGAACGTGTTACCAATATTACCATACATACATCAATAATCGCCTGCGAGCTTTGCTCATGTCCTCCATTGTTTCGTTCTGAATGTACTTCCTTACACCTAATGTGTAGATGCGAACGTACGTGTCCCAATCGAAGCCGTGCATGTCGGTGTTGAATCGGCTGGAGTCGTTGAGCGCTTTTACTTTCTTCGACAGATCGTCCATATTGCCCCTATCGAACTTCCACTCGTTGTTGGTGAAGAAGGCGTTGCCGCGCAACGCCCGCTCGAACTGTTGCACCATCTTTAACATCCTGAAAGAACTGTAGCCCGCGCGGCTAATGCTTCAAACTGTTATCTCGATATCGCTCCTCCCTACCGTTCCACGGACGAAACTTACGTGGGTTTGTTGCCTTGAAGCCTTAAGTAAAAGTCAAAGGCAAACGCCGGGAGAATGTGTAGGATGAACGATGCAACATTGTGCATAAATTTGTTGGTTCTAAGCGTGAGGCCTGGGTACCACATCACGCGCTTCGTCGGCCACTCTAGGGTGTGTTTCATGAGAAGATCCTTGAATGGTCCCCACCTAAGCCAAAGAAATTGAGAGTGTTCTGCCGCGTATTCACCTGCTCATTCGGGGCGAATGCTCAGGCGAATACGCGGCTTTAGCATTTATGTGTGGAGCTGGGATACACAGGGTGCATCTTAATTGGTGGAACTGAAATCAGTATTCTCTAGTTTCTTTTGACGAAGGAGTGCCAGGGTGCAGGTGTTTTTATAGTTTTTATAATTCTTTAAAATAGGTTCACTAATGCAGGAATACAGTATATTAACGTTCCACAAATCCTTACGAGTTATGGGGGAAAGAAAAGTTGTTTTATATAGATCAAATCAGTTACCTTATTATTTCCACGCTAGTACAATTATATACTTTGATAGTGTTGTTATGCTGCATCGTCCTGTGCCACGAAGCGCATATCAACGTGTCGACGACGAAATCAATAGGCACTATGTCCAGATTCATATTCGAATCGCATATGACGCTCCTGATAATGCCTACCCCACCTCCCAGCACCATACCTGCAAAATATGAAATAACTGAGTTTCGAGAGTATAGTCGCAATCTATTTAGGGATAAACAGGATACACGAAGTCTAATTACGAGTCTAATAGCAATGAACAGAGTCACTTCTCGCGACTGATCAATGGCAGTGACCACTGTTCTTAATTCTTCGACGATGGAACAAATTTAAATGAATTTCTGCTGAGGAAACCGATTGATTTAAGCGCTGCTCGCGTGACAACGTTTCGGCGTGCTCTTCAACACGTTGACCGACGTCGACGCATTGAAAGTATTGCTCTGGAGCCCCTGGATCCTTATTTTGAAGCGGTGCACTGTGCACGCTTTGAGTAAAACTTTTCTGACTGTAAAGCCTGATCGACTGGCGATTTAAAGGGGCATTTTGCACAACCTTGCGCCATTCAAAGAGGTCGTTACGAAATAAAGAAGGTATACGTTCTCGAATGTGGTTCGAACCCTCCCTGACTATTGCTCGGTAATTTTTGAAAGCGCGGTATAATACCTGTGGGTCCGGAGAGATTCTCCACCCATCCAGGAAATGGTTCTTCTTGGGCGGCGCAGATGATGCTCGGCCGTACTATCGCTATTGGTAAATCCTTCGCCTTCGTCAGGATTAGTTGCTCGGCTAAATTCTTAGTGAACGTGTACGTGTTGGGATGATTCTCCAAAATCTTCTGCTCGAGCACCTTCAGCATCTCGTCATCTAGGCTCTCGCACATATCGAACACCGTGGATGGTTTCACCTTTGTGCTGCGCCGTCATGAATAATACGTGAGTATCCTCGTTAAACTGTAGTCGTGAAAGTCGCCAACGCCAGTTTTTATCACGCATAAAGGGGAGCAAACGGGAACGGAAGAAATTTAGTGGGAAGTATGAATATTTCTTGCAACGTTTACTTCACTGACACTTTGGCGATTTTTAATTAATTTCTTCATCAACGTATAATTACCATGAAAAGGGTCTGGCGGGACCCAGTTGAGAAAGCAGATTTATATGGAGGGTGGGAGGAAGAAACTGGGAATGTGACGAAACAGCTTTATCGAGAAAATTAAGTTTTAATACTTTAGTGTTCAATGAATTTATCTGCGTGCTTGATAATATAAAGCTTATACCCTAATTAGGCATCAGAAAAAAAATAAGCAATAAAATAATAAATGTTTTACATTATTTTAATTTTTTTTCAGGTTTGAACAGGGCAGCATGTTGAAACGAAATAAGAAATGTCCACTTCTATTATTATGAAAACAAGGAACGCCACTCATGTTGTTAATTGTCATTCGATAGTTCGGTATGCCAAGTTGTCAGTAACAAGACATTCTATATTTTGCAAAATCACGAAAAATGGACATTCCCTGCCTTTTCCCCTTACCCTTCAGTGGTGGAAGGATATTTATGCTTACGTATAAATCAATTCTTTTATCTCGTGTCGATTCGCGTTACTGTAAGCTGTGCTAACGTGGATAATGCTAACTACATTTTTCATATTCCTGCACAGCTCTATGACACGGTCCGTGCCCTTTGTATTCATATTAACGGCCACTTTCAACGGTTCGTCGAATCTCACAGTGGCTGCACCGTGAAAAACTATGCTAACCCTCTGTATCAACATGTTCCTGTCCTCTGGTGAGAGACCCAGGTTCGGTAAACTTACATCACCTTTCACCGGGTAGATTTTATTGAACGCATCGGGAAACTCCGTTCGAATTCGGTCGAAAACCTGCGAACAACCATTACAACTTTATCGAAAACTGCCGAAATGTGTGATTTTTTCCAACTTTAACTGTTTGTAGCTCATAGCTGCGTTAATCGATTGTGATGAAATTTTCAGCATGTATACAGTTTACTAATTTTACTTCTAATTTTCATTACGGGCACAGACAAAATAGTTGAAAAACACCACGACTACTATTTCGTTCGCTATTCCGACCAATTCCATTCTCTTTTCCAAACGACGAATCACGTCACTTGGCAAACTAATCCTTCTAGGGTCTCAAAAAGGCTCAAGTCGTTTGGACCAATTTTAAACAAGTTATTCTGTTTTAGAGGGTGGCCGAATATTTTTGCACGCCACTTTACCCATACAGCACACTCCGTTGCAGGAAGGTTGCAGGCACGTTGCCGTGCAATGTTGCACAGGGGCGGACATAGGAGGATTCCTGCAAGATTTTAACAATGTTGCTGTGCAATATTGCACGGCAAAGTCCCAGCAAAATTCCTGCAACGTTTCGGCAATGGTCACGCAACGTTCCGGTGATTTTCTAGCAATGGTCACGCAACGTTCCGGAAATTTTCTGGCAATGGTCACGCAACGTTCCGCAGATTTTACAGCAATTGTCTCGTAACGTTCCGGACATTTTACAGCAATGGTCACGCAACTTTTCGGAGATTTTACATCAAAGGTCCCGCAGTAACCAGGGCTAAAAAATTGTTATAATATCGTTTTCGGATCTCCAAACGGTTATAAAGAACCTTTATTCTGAATAACTGTTATGAAGAACCGAAATTTCCAACTATTATCTGCTTCGGTTACGGTTCCTATTTCCCTCCTCATATCGTATCCATAACCCTTATTTTTTCGGTTCCATGTCAGTTCTGAAACGGTTCTAGAATGAATTCTTGTATCGACTTTTCCATAATTGATATCATTACGAAACGGTTCTAGAATCAATTTTTGTATCGACTTTTCCATAATTGATATCATTAATTATTATTGTAGCTGCAGATTGCTATATACGTACATATTTTTTATAAAATCCTAATGGAAAAAGGTGAAACATTTATACATAACATTGATTTCTAATAAAGCGTTGAAATAAATAAATCAGCTACACATTTTGTACATTCACACGCACTATACTGTTCAGAGTAGGAAGTTAAATGTTTGTTATGTGTTACTACGCAGGGTATTTCATAACAGCATATGAATCAATTTAATATAGCATCAAGCGCCGAAATGAATTTGTTGTGAGATATCCGGCTCCGCGATTAGGGAGATGTAATGGGGTTAGTCATAACAAGCCTTCATTTTTTAATAATTTGAGTTAAAGTTTTGCATGCACGGTAGGAGTATTAAAGGAGCAGGAGGAGTATTAGGAGTACACATGCGACCAGTGATGTCGTTCATCGATTAAACCTGAAAAGGGACATTCATAGAAATGTACGAACGGAATTTTCTAGGAGCTTTTTGTGTCGTTGCTCGACTGTTTGACCCTTCTTCGGACGAATCAGTATAAAGATCGTTGCCAGGCGTGGACACGAGCGCAGCAGCTTTTCCAGTAGTGCTTTCCCTAGGAAACCGGTCGCTCCGGTCAGCAGGATCACTGATTCGGCGAAGAACGCCTCGATGGAACTTCCGTTAATGTACGCGTCGTCGTTCCCATGCATCGGGTTCGTTTGTGCATTGGTCGTATCCATTTTGAGGGAAGTTCAACGAGCGCCGCTCCAAAACTCTGCAACCAAGAGAACAGACACGCGCTGGTCTTGAGAAATGGCAACGTTTTCACACATTCTTGTCGGAACAAAATAGCGCTAAGTACTCGATTATAGTAATTAAACACGTTTCTTGTATCACTCATCGTTTCGTAACGATTGAGATGTCTTTGAGTGTAAAGAAACATTTTTCTTTTTGATAATGAGAACATGTTCATACGTCCTTAAAGTCTGCCCGACTATTTTAATCGAGATTTATGAGGATCCTGATGTTGTTAGTAGCTTCTAGATCGATAACAACTGCTTGGAAGTCAATGTACATCGAGTCAAGGGAGAAGAATATTAAGGGGATGTTCCGGTCTAGAATCCATAATAATATGGGAAATTTAGGAATTAATTAAAGTAAAACTGCTACGTATAATTTAATGGGATTTTCTGCATTGTATTAAGAATGTCTCAAGCTAAAGAAATATATATTTTTTTTATAATTAATCCTTGCAGATGGCACTGGGCAGATGTTAAAGTCGAGGCGTCAAAAAATTCATCCAAAAAAGGTGGAACCTGTAGCAGCTAAACCATTGGTCCGAAATAAAAAACAATGACAGATTTAGGGTTTATACAAAGACCGACTCTTGAAAAAACCGGTTTTCGAATTTCACAAAAAATAGATTTTTCACAAAACAAAAATATAATTAAAATAGTAAATAAATATTTGTACTTATTTTAAAAATATTTAGTTTTCTTAAGATTATGGAATTACAAAAATATAACAAAATAAAATATACTCTATCTATACAAAACCAAATAAAAAAAATTATTTAAAATAACCAGAATCCGTAAAAATACGTACCATTTTTGAGTTCATTTAATATTTATGAATCTACAAAAATATAACCCAATAAAATAGACTGCATACAAAATAAAATGAAAAAAATCTAAAATAACTAAAATTCGTACAAATTATAAATCTTTTGAAAGGTTTGTTTGATAAGTATAATCTAAAACTAATGGTAGAATTCCGTTGAAATGGATTGGTTTGTTATTAACATTCAAGTGTAGAGGCACGCTCCTACATGGTGCAATGTAAGATGTAAAGCACATTGAAATTAATAGACTGCGGATGTTTATGCACGTAATACATGCAAAAAATATATGCAAATATGCACATAAAATATGCTACGTCTATTTTTACCGAATTTGTCAAGGGTAGACCGGCAGTCCCCAATTTCTTTATTGTGGCTGGAAGAATTTGAAAATGTTCCTTTAACACACGTTAACATTTAAGCAACTTGTGTCTGTTAGAAAAATTCTATGTAAGCAGGTACAATTGCAACGGCATTATTTCCATTAAAAGTTTCAACTGCCTATTTGCAGAAATAAAATAAAGAGTGAAAAGTAATAATTTTACTATTTTTGGGTGTTGAGAGAAAAAAATGGCTCTTTAATTTTATCGAAATTGTTTATGTGTATCAGGCGATTGTAATGAATGAATAATTAGTCTTCTAATGACTTATTCTATCGCATGATATCAGCATTTGTACTTATCATTAATGTCACGTAACGGATAGATAATTGATTTACGATCGCAAGTAAATAAATATAGTGTGCTCATTGGTGTATGTTGACCAGATTCTAGTGTCATATGACAATTCCCTAAGAGGTGTTAAAAAAAACAATCAGTTTTTCTTGATATTGAATATTCAGAATTCATTTACATATATCCTAGAATTCACCTTGTGTCATATTCCCACGTGTGTTGGGATTAATTAATTCTGCATCCATTCCGTCCTACAGAAACTTCTCTAAGCGTTTAAGCTTCTTAGTTATCTTCGGCAACCTATCTTTCCTTAAGGATGTCCTATACTGCATCCGATACAGCAAAAAGAAACAGGGGGAGCACAGCTTGAACTGCACTCTGGCTCGTGTGATGTGTACGGCCCAATGCCGATTATTAAGTATCCAGAAACATTAACGCAAATTATCAAATAGATCGCGTTCTTATTGTTAACTTGCTCGATCCATTTTTACGTTAAACCAAGGAAGAAGCTCCTCTTGCAAGAGAAAGTCCCCCGACCATTTTAATCGCGAGCAGTCACAACACGAAAGCTTAGATGATTGCTAGATCGATCTAATGCTAAGATGTATGATAGTAATTTGATGGTAGGTAATAATAATAATTAATAATTAATGGCTGCATAAATCATGTACAATATATATTGCTAGATGTAGGGGAGACCGGGGCAGATTGTAACAAAAAAGTTTCACAGTTTTTTTTTTAAAGTGTTTTCCTCTATCAGGAAATAATTTGCGTGATTTACTACTTACATATGTGGTGAACTGATTGCGTGAAAGTACGTGACAAAATCTTGGACACTTAGATCTTTGTTATAATGTGCCCCAGTCCGGGGTAAATTGTAACACATCTGTTTTTCTTATTTAAATACAAATATGAACACAAATAAACATTTCTAAAAAACATAAATGAAAACACAGATCATTATTAAACATTTGATATACATGAGTTAAACCCATACAGCACACTCCATTGCAGGAAGGTTCCGGTGCAGCATCGGAACGTTCCAGCAACATTGATGGAATGTTTCTGCTCGCGGGCGACCTAAAAGCGTATTCGGTAAACTTCTCGATGGTCGGCGTTCCTCGCATGCTACAGTAGGTATTTGTTTGTATTTTCTTCCCAAATATTAAAATCAGGTTTATGTTCATTTAGTTTATTTGTTCACTTTTGAATTCATTTCATTTGCTAATCGCCAGTGAGTAGTTCACTTTCTGTTTGATGTTTTCTTTCTAAAGCGCGACCACCTCTCCTAATGACAAAAACCATTTCTCCCGGCACCTCGGGAGAGGTGGTCTGATGCTATGACTTCAGTTTTCAACCCGATTTTCAGCAAATATTGTCTTAAAGCAGATGTCGATCAGTTTTTTCTGAATCAGCATAAATTTCTGAACATATTAGGTTCATTCTGATAAAATAAATAATATCAGTTTAGTTTTAATAGCCATTTCATGTGAGGTCGACCGACTGCCCCGGAGTTTCCCTAATACGATTAAAGCGCAGTAACTCGGGGGAGTTGTGTTACATTTGAAGAACAACAACGTAAGATAGTAGGTACTGTCTTTTCTGATCAAAGTACATCATTGCTAGTAAACAAAAGGCTAGTAAATATAAATCCAATCTCTAATCTATAGATAGGTTATCAAGCAAATAAATGGCAGAAACGCAGAATAATATAATGATATTTTAACAATTCACTTACAGAAAGAAGTCTGAGGGTATTTTTATCCAGGAGCTGCGATAGAAAAGATAAGAGCGTCGATCAGAGCGGCGATTATTAGCGGATGACGGTCGGTTATCTACTTACTAGGCGTTGTTCTGCTGGCTGCTTTAATATAAGCACTTCGATGTAAGCGATTCAAAAATTTGAATTATAAAAAAATATAATTTACTTCGACGCCCTTTCCCTCTTACCGCCGCTTTGAAACGTACCCTCAGGGTATGATTACGTGGAACCTGCGGTAACAACAATACGTTCATATCATGATGCATTCATAATACGTTCGTTTGACCTGCTTACAATACGTAACTATTGTCTAAAGGGGATATACCCGTTTGAATGCTCGGAAAATGTGTACATTTTATGCATTTTTTTACAAGTCAACGCCGTGATGAAGATTTCCCGTTTTTTTACCATCTTTACATAGTATTATGAACTACTTAAAAAAAAAGTTTCAGTTTAAAATCTATTGTTTTTCGGAAGTTATGCATACCTATCCGAAAGTCTCTCGATTTTAGACAGCTAAACGGTGGGCCTAAAAACTCACGCTACGTTCAAGCAATTCACTTCCAATTTTGCATGCAAGATCGTAATAAGATTCCACATCGTCCAACGAGAGCTTTTTTTATTCCGATTCCCCGTTTATTATTTATAAAGAAAAAAGTTGGCCTTTTCTCTTAGAAAAATGTAACTTTACCTTTGATCTCACACCATTTCTTTATTTTTCAAAATTTTCAAAAGCCCCGTTGGACGATAGGTATTGACATACTTTAAAGAAGATTTTATTGTTTTTGATTTCAGACACGACATACAGCTGTTTTCAGGTCCACCGTTTAGCCGTCTAAAATCGAGAGACTTTCGGATATTTATGTATAACTTCCGAAAAACAATAGTTTTTTAACTGGAACTTTTTTTTTAAGTATTTCATAATACTATGTAAAGATAGTAAAAAAACGGGAAATCTTCATCAAGCCGTTCACTTGTAAAAAAATCCACAAAATGTACACATTTTCCGAGGGTTCAAACGGGTATACCCCCTTAATGCAAATATCGATCAGTTTTTCCGAATCAGCATAAAATTCTGAACATATTTGGTTCATTCTGAGAAAATAAATAATATCAGTATTAGTTTTAACAGCCATTTCATGTGAGGTCGACCGACTGCCCCGGAGTTACCCTAATGCGATTAAAGCGCAGTAACTCGAGGGAGTTGTGTAACATTTGAAGAAGAACGACGTAAGGTAGTAGGTACTGTCTTTTCTGATCAAAGTACATCATTGCTAGTAAACAAAAGGCTAGTAAATATAAATTCAATCTCTAATCTATAGATAGTTCATCAAGCAAACAAATGGCAGAAACACAGAATAATATAATGATATTTTAACAATTCACTTACAGAAAGAAGTCTGAGGGGATTTTTATCCTGGAGCTGCGATAGAAAGGATAAGAGCGTCGATCACAGTGGCGATTATCAGCGGTTGACGGTCGGTCAACTACTTAATAGGCGTTGTTCTGCTGACTGGATTAATGTAAGCACTTCAATATAATATATTATATATATAAAAAAAACTATAATTTACTTCGACGCTTCCCTCTTACCGCCGCTCTGAAACATATCCTCAGGGTATGATTACGTGGAAGCAGCGAGTAGACCAGAGCATTTAGACATTGGCGTAACTAGTTGGTTCCTCCAAAACGCGGAATGGTCACTCCCTAGGAACTATCAAAATAAGTAAAAAACATTCGTTCGTTAAATAATCAATAATTTTTTATTTCGTTTATTCTTTGTTTTAGTGTTAAATAAATATGTTGGTAAATGATTGTTATAAAATGTGTATGTATATAAAGCTTTCCTCTACCTATAAAAAAAAGGGTGAGCGAGGGCGAGGGGGGGGGGGGGGGGAGAAGATGGGACCTGCCCCCACCCCAGACAAAAATCCTAGTTACGCCAATGCGTATAGAATCGAAGGAAATCAGCATGTCAACTTACTTCGGATCTCTGCGTATCTCGTCCAGCATTTGCAACGTCAGGGATACATTACTCGTCAACATTTCGAATATTTTGTTTCCTGACGTTAATTATCTCATACGGTTAAAGATTTCTCTCGCCGAACTTGGTTTCCGTGGTTTTTCAAACGGATTCACAGTTCGCTATCAATTCTTTGGAGACAATCGGCTGCAGAAACAGCAGGAGATGTACATAACTATATTTCCTATTTAAATATAATTTATACGCAACAGGATACACTTACAAGAGATGAATCTAAATATCGTTCTCCTACTGACGGATGGGATATTTTCGAGATTTTCATGAAATTCGAGCAATTAGTTATCGCATTCTCGAATTCTACGACCAGACTATAATCAAGAGGTAGTGGATATAATCGGGACAGAAGTGTCCGAATCTCTCTGTCCGACTAAGTCCTGAAAACGGTAGTAATGTTAATTTGTGTATCTTAACGAGTTTGCTCTTTCATGAAATATTATACCCTGATCTGTCCGTATCGAATCTATCAAATATTTCTTCAATTGGTACTCTTCGTTTCTCGCTCGCTAGAAAATAAAAGTAAGAAAACGCGAACTGCATGTCTTCCGAGTTTCTAGCTTTGCGACTATAGACGTATTTTTGAACTCGTGACCAAACTTTCTCTGCATATCATCCACGATCCATTTATCTATTAAATGGAACATGTGAGCGGGCACTCTCCTTCGTTCGAATCCATATGCCACGTTATACATATTGTATATTCGGTTCAAGTACAGCAAAGACTCCGCGTAGGTATCAAGTTGCCTGGTTCTAAGTTTCCATTGGTCTGAATAATGGTGTTTATAGTCGAATTAACGAAAGAAGGCGCCTGGACGGCGCGCGTGGCTCGGGAGAGACCCAATGCCTGTTCCGTACTTCGTGCGACGTTGCCACGTTGTCTACACTGCATTCCACATTAGAGCATACCGATTTCGCGCAGCCACGACCCTCAGGAGGCGTTGCTACGCTCGACTCCTATGTTTTTCTCCGTCGCACGGCCCTGTACTTACTCTCTCTGTTAACTTTTCGTCCACTGTTTACGTTGACAACGGTCAGGTCCCGCGTTTGGGATGTACCAGTTATTCCTTGGAAATTACCACGACCAATCGCATGTGGTTCAAATTGTGGGTAGTAGTGGGAGTTGCGCAGATCGGTCGCAAATGGGTGGGGGCGTCGGTATGCTCTAATATGGAATGCAGTGTAGCAGATTCACTTTATAAACAAAATATGTGTTGCTGATATTGATACCTACACGGTGTCACGACACATCATTAAAGTATTTTATTACGTTTAAGTTTATATTTGGTTTACAAAGCGAATTTGACATTACTCAAAAAGGCGGGTACTCAATAATTTTCTCTCTCCAGAGGACCCAATATGGCGGATGCGCATACTCACCTCTTTAGTGCTCTAAAACTTTTCTGTTGATGTTTTCCGGAGGAGAAATGTCTAAAAATCTATAAGAAACTGCTATTGAATGTTACAAATCAAAATGGTGGTTGGACAGTGTTATCGGAGAAGGCTTGCGACCGAGGCAGAATCAGTTATCGTGGATTATCAGTTATCACTCGCGGATGACGAATAGTTATCTTAGCCTTGGCCGACGGACATTTTTTTACGCCCCTTACCGTTTCCCGCTTAGGTCGGCAATTCGAGGAAGTGGCGAGAGTTTTACGAAGAGCTGCAGGCAATGAGAGTAGGGGGGGGGGGCATATAAAAATGAACGGACAAGCGTAAAGAACAGTGAGCATAGGGGCGAACAGAGAGCGATGTTCGATCTATGGTTTTTGGTGACGTTTTGTATCGCAATCTTTTGTTTGGTAATTTACTTCGTCGCCAGGGCACTAGGTAATCTTTTTCACGTTTCTTTCTTCGCGCTCTTCGTTGTTTAGGATCATTCGTAACGTCGATCGCTTCTTTCTCACTATAAAAAAAAACCGAGTCTGCGTACCGCTTTCCCGGGTGAAGGTATAGTGAGATAAATCGTACCTTTCGTTCTTCCGTTCGATTCACGCATTAAATGCATAGATCGCAGGGCAGTCGTTGCGCGCATTCATATCGTTCCGTTTCGTTACTGCGGTCAACTGCGATTCTTGCGTTCTTGGAAACGGAACGGTTTTTCATACGTTTCATGCGAAACCAAAATGGATGCTACCATGGATCACGAATCGGAAATATTATACATATCATTAATTATACACAAAACCCGTAGAGAGATTGTATTTGTCGAAAAATTAACAGATTATATACTTAGAACGTGTGATATCGGGATATTCGAGAACAATATTCAAAGAACATTTTCGGTATGTAATAATTTGTATATAATTATACATTTGTATTGAAAAAAACATGATACGAAGTTTCTTCGAAGTAATAACCTAGAAAAGTGGCAGCTGTAATCATTAGAGAATTCATTTAATTGTTTTTATTACTTTTCATTAAATTGTATGAGCCGAATTTCTCTATTTCAAGTAATCAAAGATTTTAGAAACAAATACGCATGCGCGCAGTAACTGCTTCTTGTCCGAGTTTCGGCGTTTGCTGCGCGCTTGCTGCACCCATGCGCCTTAAGTGAGATTCTAGGGAACGCTCTGCAGCACCAATGCGCGCAGTAACAGAAACGAAACGGTTGTCTATGCACTTCATGCGCATTATGCGTCAATCGGAACGCACACTGATAGCGGTGATTACTTTTAATGTAGGTACATAAGTTTCTAATTACATCTTGATGCGAGTAGTTAGATGCGACTGATAGGAAGAAAGTTGATGGGGCACGCGTTGCGTGTTTTTAAGTGGTTGCTAAAAGTATAGTGTCGTTCACAAAAAATTCACATGTAAACGTTGATTCTAGGACGCAGCGGCGGTGGGGAAAGTTCCAAAGGATGGGACTTTATCGCAAAGATAGCCAGCTTTGCGGCTATGAATACCCTGAATCACCTGGATACTGCGGTCATGATGGGGTAGGGGCACCTCCTCCGCGAGGATAAGGTAGTGCCGTAGGCGGTGGAGCTGGACTTGGTCGGCGCGTGTTTAGAGAATACCCAGTTTGCCACCTGGGCCATTTTTTTAACTCCGCCACTGAATATGATGATATGAACGATGTATAAATAAAAAAGTATCCAGCTCATTTCAACTCTTCGATCTACAAGTCGTAGTCCTACGCTCAAAACTGACGGCTCAATCAAAATTGAGTCTATTTGACTTTTTTTTTAACATCTCGGAAACATCATCAGCATCATCATTTGTTTTGTTTTCGACCGTCGCGATGTACATATTTATACAAGAAACAGTAGATAAGCGGTGGTCCCCATGCTGACGCATATGCTGCCACGGACGCAATATCTAAATATACGCAGAATTCGTTGAAATAGTAGCAGGAGTTTTTCGCGAATATCTCGGAAACTAAGGCCAAGCAGCGGTTATGTGTATAGGGAAAAGTTGTTCAGAATGTTGAGTTTTACAACATATATAAATTTTATCAAAATCCAATTACCAATTTCAGTTTATTATATATTTAAAAAGGTCGTGTCGAGAGCTTTAAAACGATACCACGGACAGTCGTGTTGCACTCACGATTACCCTATGATATTACGAGTCAAACGTGGCGGAACACCTAAAAATATTGTATCATTTTCCCCACGCACGGAGAGCGAGGGGAGCGTCAGTTGCACTATCTATTTATGTGTAGTGCAATATACGAATTGGACTCCTTGCTGTTTACGGATATGCAAACACGATTACTGGATGGCACGTACTTTTAATGATATAACGATTTCAATTGGGACATATTTTCGTCACAGGCGGTCAGCCGTAAGTCGCCCTAGCACACGGGCTCTACCCTCTCTCCACGACCAAGCATACCCCTACCTTCTGTCGGGGATCGCATCTGTAGCATCAAAATCAAGCTTCGAAAATGCTTTGTAAATTAGCAGTTTTCGAGTTTTTAGTCTTCTGTGAATATAGGAAGAGAAATTAGAGAATAATTAAAGAAAAAAAGTAGAATCTCCGCACGGGGATTTGAACACCGGAATTGTTTGTTTGTAATCCAAGCGTTTGGAATTTTGAATGTGTCGGTAAAATGTTTCTACCACAGCTAAAAGTGCAAATCCACGACGAGACAAAAGTATCGGGTCTCACATGAAAATTTAATCTCATGAAACAATTATTTGATAATTTTATTATTTTTTAGTTTTTTTGTCATTAATTTCATGAAACTAGACTCGAATGAGACAAGTTTCATGATATATTTTCAAACATTTCATCTCTTGCAACAATTTCCATTATTTATATTTAGTGGATTCGCGCCTCCAGAGTGTTGCTTCCTTTTACAATTTCGTACCTACGTGTGTGAAGTTGAGTCTTCGGCAATGATAGGAAACTGCTGAATATTCGAATAATTACAGCTCTGCTTTCGTTACCCGCGCCCAACTTTATAGCACGGTTACCCGCGTATTGTAGTACTTTTTACAACGTCGCGATTTTACCATGTTTTTGTGAAATTTTTACCTGTTCTTTATTTTATTTCGTATTCCGAATTCTTTAAGTTAAGAATACGACTTTCTTAGAGTTTGTTCCGTTTAACGCATAGCGTTGCATATCGTGCATAGATCGCAGTCGCAGTCGCTGCGCGCATTCATAAGTATTTCGAATTCGAATACTACAAACAGGAGAAAGCGGGATAATTCCGGCTACATAAGCAAGACACGCTATAAAATTTTAGCAACATACACATTTGTTAGTTTCTTTATATGAATTGATAGTTTGAAGTGTCTAGTTTGTATTAGTATAGCCGAGAAGTCATAAATTTACGGTGTAACAGAATTGGAAGCAATAACAAAAAAATGATCGTTTGACTGGAATTACGGAATTAACGTGGGGTAATTCCGGCCATGCTTTTCTTTATAAAAGAAGTGGGAAAACTGTTAAATTAATAGATAAAATATTATTTTTTATTTTAAAATTAATTACTACATGAACCATAAATGTATTCTTCAGGGGTATACCATCTTGAACATTCTTCATATCCCCATGGACCACATGCTCGATTCAAAATTTAGTTTTTTCTTTCTCAGTTTCCTTTTACCTCAATACGGGTCAAAAAGTAAGAGCTCTAGTTCAAATAGTTGAAGTAATACACTGCATTGAATTTTCATATCACCAAAAGCAAAATGTGAGTTTGAAAATACAAACATTTCTCTATTTAATGAGATTAATATTAATAATTGATATCTATTCCAAGTACTAATTTGCGATGTGTACTAATTGAATGATTCGAATGTAGCACGAGGGTACGTTTTTCAAAGCGTACATAAAGAGACAAATACGCATGCGCGCATGAACTGCACGCTTCATGCGCTAGAAGTGGGAGAATTCTAGGGAATCCTATGCGCCACCAACGCCACCAATGCATGCATTAACTGAAACAGAACTGGTTTCTATGCAGATGGGGGATCTATTATATATCTATTTCGCTCGCACCAGCTCACACGATGTTGGTCGGCAACTGGCACCACAGGATTCAGGACAAAGAGGAGATATAATAAGAGGCGTCACTCCGGACGGAACCTTTGAAGTCCTTACTTGACCTTGGCATTTAAATTGGGGTGCGTTCCGATTTACCGCAGTGAGTGCATGAAATTGGAGGCATCGTATTGGTGGCATCGTACGATTCCCTAGAATTTCTCTCACTTTCCACCAATACGATGCCACTTCCGGTGCAGCGAGCGTGCAGCCAACGCAGAATTTCAGAGGTGAAGCAGTCACTGCGCAGCGCGCATGCGTGTTTGTTTCTACAATCTTTGATTATTTGAATTTCTCTATTTCTAATCATCTTCATTTTCGCTTTCATCACTATTATTTAATAGTATCAAGATTATTGTAAATACGTTTCTTTCTCCATAGTAGCATTTTCAAATTCCAAGAACGCATGAACCGCCGTAACGAAACGGAACGATATGAATGCGCGCAGCGACAACGCTGCGATCTCTGCACTCACTGCGTGAATCGGAACGCACCCTTGGTTGTCTATTCGAGCGGGATATTCAAATCGACTAAATGTAATACAGTTTTTCCTTCACTTCTATTTATTACAATTTTATGTTATAAACTTTCTGTATATTATCAGTACTGTTTTTGGTGAATATATATATATATATTAATACTTTCTAGATTTGAAAAGTTTAAGATTGAAGTGACATACGTATAAAAAAATGCTAAATTTTAAAACACTGCACCAGAAACATATAAAAATGTATTACAAATGTACAACAAAAGTATACATTACGAATGAATTACCAGAAAGTATACGAAATATTTTAACCTTACCGCAGTTTGCTGATTATTGCCGAAGTTTACCTATCATTGCCGAATGGGCATTTAAATTGGTTGTCTAGGGATTTCCCTAGTTTATTTCTGACCTTGCCGAGTGATGCCTCTTATTATATCTCCTCTTTGCACAGGAGACATATCCTCCAGTCCATATAAGAGTAGACCTACGCATCTACCGATTTGCGACCGATCTGCGCAACTCCCACGGATCTGAGACACGCGATTGGTCGTAGCACTTTCCCCGCCAGTTTTCTACCAATCAACAGTATATCCCTGCGCGGAACGAGTCTACTCTAAAGTGGAATGCAGTATAGGCAATGATATATATTCTCGGGGGTTTTACGGAATATAAAAATGCTTATAACTGCGAAGTTAAGCATTATTGGACATATGCGTATACGAAATTTTTGAAGGAGAGTCCCACATTTTTACAAACACCCTGTATATTTATAACATAACGTAATATGTAAAATAACATTTCAATATTTTCATTTTATTTGTTTTATTGGAGAGATATTAATACTACATATCACATAAATAAAATAAAACACAAAATGCAATTGTGAATTTGACATTGTACAATGACACAACACCAAATTATTATTCAGAATAATTTGATCCAATACTTAAATTTAAAAGTAAAGAATAGGCACCAATACTTCAACAATGGTTTGATTTGAATGTAACAACCATAATAAAATTGAATTAAATGATACAATGTGTACAGTTTGAAATAAATTTCGTCATATTTATATTGCATAGGTAGCTAGATATTTGCTTCCAGAATGCGTATCCACTTCTTTCGCCACAGCATCGTACCATTTTTGAAGTTTTGTATTACTCAAAACATCTTCAAAGGCATTACAACCTTCTATGCTTTTTAGAATGCCATAAACAGCAAGATCCGATAAGTTAGGTTTTTCCCCTCCCATAAAGGTACCACCGCGTTTCTTAATGGCATTCAACCATCTGTTAACTTCGTCATACAGAGACAGTCGGACGTCACCTTTAAGGTTGTGCCTCTTTTTTAAACGTTTTGATATTAGCCACATAGCTACAGCACCTACATTTATCATTATGAACCTTTCCCATGTTGGAAAATATTCTTCCCATTTACCAACCTAATTAATAAGGAAATAGAGTAAAAATTTACACATATTTTGTAACTGTATAATAGACTAATAAAATTAATTTTAGTTCATTCTCTTTAAATTACTAACTAAATTGCACATAACTTCAACTAATATTAGTTTAAGGGGTCATTTTGGTAATCACGCCGCATAATTCAGGTTTTTTTCTCAGTGAATGCAATGAATAATAATGTCAAACTTTTTTTCCATTTATTAGGTTACTGATAATGTATACGGAACAATTTTTTAAATACACTTTTAATTGTGTTTTTCAATGTTATCTGGAGTTGAAAGTCGCGCCTTTGAAAATACGGCGGGAGTGATTTCAGCTCACAGACTCATCTGAAACAAACAAACCAAACTGATTCTTAATCGTTATGAGTACCGCTATCGCAGGTGCCAGAATTAGCCACGTAAGTCAAAATTTAACAAAATTGCGCGCATTCAAACTTCAAGTAAAAATGGAAAATTTCGATACTTGAAGTTTAAATGCGCGCAATTCTGTTAAATTTTGACTTACGTGGCTAATTCTGGCACCAGCGATAGCGGTACTCATAATGATTAAGAATCAGTTTGGTTTTTTTGTTTCAGATGAGTCTGTGAGCTGAAATCACTCCCGCCGTATTTTCAAAGGTACGACTTTCAACTCCAGATAACATTGAAAAACACAATTAAAAGTGTATTTAAAAAATTGTTCCGTATACATTATAAGTGAAAAAAATTAATGAAAAAAAAAGTTTGACATTGTTATTCATTGCATTCATTGAGAAAAAAAAACTGCATTTTGCGGCGTGATTACCAGAATGACCCCTTAAAGTATATATTGGTTACACAGTTTACTTCTCATATGCTCAATCTTATATGTTACATCATATTAATCATTATGATAATACTAACTTCTGAAAACCAGTTGAAAGTCTTGTAAGCTTCATCAAGTGTTCTATACACATTCGGTGACAGTGTATGAACAAGTACCTCATCTGCCCATTTTCTCCACTTGCGTTCTTCCCTGCAACAACAAATTTATTCGCATTTTGTAATTCTTTTCTGTTGATAAACATTTAGATACATGCTTTCGGAGATTGAAAGCTGAAACAATGATTTCAATAATGATTGTCTTTCGATATTATTATTTTAACATGCACAAGTGAATTCAATCCAATAATAAAATGTGGTAAATAATGTAACTCACGTGATTTCATCCATCTTTTTACCTACAGCCGGACTTTCTTTGTACATTAAGAAATATTTGTTCATAATTTCATACTTGAGTCTCTTCTCTGCATCATGCATTGCTATATTTGGATAATATTCTATTAAGTCCTCAATCTTTTGCGTCTTGTCTTTGAAATGCGATGCCAATAGCGAAATAATCATTGAGCTATCATTTAGAGATTGGTACCCAGACTCTATATTTGTTAAGAGTATTGGTACTTTTCTATAAGAAGACCATGATATTTCTTTCCGTAACACCGGATCTACTTCCACAACATCATAAGAAAGCCCGTAGTAATCCAGGAAAACTCTGACCTAAAGTATCATGTTTATTAATTATAATAATAAATCGTTACACCTCATTATTATTAAGAAAATATGACTGAATTTTAAATAATCTATTTATTAACCCTTTCGCTACTAGAAAATGATATATATATACGTGCAAAAGTATTCGGCCACCCTTTAAAATCGCATAACTTTTTTCAAATTAATCCAAATGACTTGAGTTTTTTTGAGAAGCTAGAGGAATTAGTTTGCTAAATGATGTGATCCGTCGGTTTGAAAAAAATGCACTTAGTCGGAATAGCAAAAAAAATAGCAAAGGTCGTTATTTAAACTTTTTTTTGTGAGCCCTTAATGAAAATTCAAAAAAACCCGTTTGTAGATTTAAGTATGTTATATGCGTGCCTAAAATTTCATCAAAATCGTTTAACGTTGCTCTGAGCTATGAACGCTTAAAGATCGCGATTTTCGACCTTATTCTGCGATCTTTAAGCGTTCATAGCTCAGAGCAACGTCAACCGATTTTGATGAAATTTTAAACACGTATATAACTTACTTAAATCTACAAACGGGTATTTGAATTTTCATTACAGGCTCACAAAAAAGTTTAAAAAACGACCTTTACTATTTTTTTTTACTATTCCGACCAAGTGCATTTTTTTCAAACCGACGAATCACATCATTTAGCAAACTAATCCCTCTAGCTTCTCAAAAGAACTCAAGTCGTTTGGATAAATTTGAAAAAAGTTATGCGATTTTAAAGGGTGGCCGAATACTTTTGCATGCCACTGTGTGTGCGTAAATGTGAAAGCTTCAGCTTGTATACTCTGAATAGACAGATATGTTTGGCAAAAATTATCAAATCAGCTTCAACTAATTCTGTACCAAAAGGGTTAAAGAATGATCTATTAGTATGGATATTTCACCTTACAACAAAAAGGGCATGTTTGATATTGGAAAAGGGTCAGTTTTAATCCACTTGAATCGACTGGTGAAGCAATCTGAAATAAGAACAAACTGTTAAACTAGAAGATGTATAGCAAAAAATAAATGAATCTATTCATTTACAAGATGTATTGTCCAAGGCAACGGTATTAAATTTAAAAGAAACATCGGTTCAATAATATCTAATACATTTTTAAGAATATTAATACATTTTTAGAATATCTAATACATTTTTAAGAATATTATATATAACGTCTGTACTTTATTGTACTTTGTAGAACAAAAAATCAAACTCACTGATTAATAATAATCAATAAATTAATTAATAAGTTATTGTAATGCAGTCTGTGCATTCAGTTATTATGAAGAAATGGGACCGAAGAATTTCCATATACAACGTACGCTTAGCTTTCCAACTTCCACCCGCAACGGGTTAATAATTTATAGGTACGTACACTAACTAAAATTAACTCTTAAATTATTTTGTTGTCATTGTAACATTTAAGACTGAAATATTCTATACAATTGTAAGTAAATTCAGCTATACCGTTCTTGAAACTGGTACATCTGGTTTTTCTTTCATTGCTTGAACTTTTTGTTCTTTTCCTATAAGGTGATATGTTTTAGAAGCTTCTTTATCTGAATACCAAGAGTAACCCCATGTAACGAGCACACCAACAGGAACTCCAACAGTAAGCCCCAATAAACTTGTTTTGAGTACAGTTTTTAATGTTGAAGATGGTCGAGCCGCTGATGAGAAGCTCTCATTCCTTCTTGAGAATCTTTGAACGACATTCTTGAAGGAACAAAAATTTCTGGGCGAGTTTGATAACTTTATTAATACAGACATTGTTAAGATCTATTACTTGTTTATATGCACAATTTCAACTGAATTAATTAGTTTAAGTATGTTGTCATTAGAGAAATCCTTTTATAAGAATTTCATGACATAACATTTGCAGAGATAAAGAAAAGATTGTATATGTACAAGTTTCATCGAATTCTTATAAACTTTGTAAATAGAGTTTTAATTGGATTTCGTTGCTCATTAATAATGTGTGTTATCAAAATAATATCGGAACATTATCTATATATGTAACGTTCGGCACAACACACGCAAGAAAATTCCAATTCATAAACGTTTGCCATAGATTATATACATTTAACTAGACATCGTGATGTCACGAGGTAAGGTGTGATGTAAGTGATGTGCGACCAGGGATCGGCGGTCTCCAGCTATCGCTACACCTACAGGAGCGGTGGTAATGTGTGCGTGAATTGACGCCAGCGCGAAGCCAGCAAGTGGCCCCAACGCGAAGCCAACCACGGCCAACCAGGGTCGACAATTATAATTTGTCTAAACTTTGGTCTCCTAATTGCGACCTAATTTTTTTACAAAATTATCCAGCCGCGAAAAAAGCTCTCTCATAGCGAATTCGGTACCTCGCACTGACTCTGCACTGGTGCCAAAAAATGACTTGGATTGGTTGATTCTTATAGAGCTATCTTCGTTTCTATCAGAAACAACCAATCCAAGTAACTTTCTGGCACCAGTGTAGAGTCAGTGCGAGGTACCGAATTCGCTATCAGATTCTACACTTGTTGGTCGGGTAGTCATTAGGGGCGAATTCCACTATCGCCCAAATCGCCCGTGATTTTCATTAAGGTAGGTTTTCCTGTATGCGACTGGACACAACGTCAAGAATTTCATAGTCGATTTTCTCGAAAATGAAGCGCGATATAAAAAAAAGTTACTCTATCTTTTTGACTCATAACAAGTAAATAAATCAAGAAAAAGGAATAACATTTTTTGATATTGCATTTCATTTTCGAGAAAATCGACTTTGAAATTCCTGACATTGCATCCAGTCGCGTTTAAGAAAACCTAACTTAATGAAAATCACGGACGGTTTGGGCGTAAGTGGAATTCGCCCTAGGAAATCATATTCCATTTCTATACAGGGTGTCCCAGAATTGAGAGACAATCCCAAACATGCAATACCCTGATCCATGGCTTGGATCTCGAGATTCCACCGCTAATATTCAACTGTTAGTTTATTAAGGGGGTATAACCGTTTGAAAGTGTCAAAAATCGGATTTTTTTTTTATACATATTTTCGTAGATTGGTGTTTTCGAAATATTGTAAATCAAGTCCGATGTAAAAATTCGGAAGATTGACGAAATTGTAGGCATTTGAGTGGAACAAGCCAGGATCGCAGCGGAACTACATTTTTCATTATGGTGGCCCTAGAAACTCGCGCTACGTTCAACCAATTCACTTCCAATTTTGCATACAGAATCGTACTAAGATTCCACATCCACCTACAGCGCCTCTTTTTTCCTCGTTTATTATTTATAAAGAAAAAGAGTGGAATTTTCTCTTAGAAAAATCTAACTTTATCTTCAATATCACCATTTCTTTATTTTTCAAAATTTTCAAAATCGGTGCAGTGAATCAATAGTTATTAACTTCTAAAACAAATTTACTGTTTTTGATTGCAGACGCGACATACAGCTTTTTTCAAGGCTACCGTGCAGCCGTCTAAAAACGACAGAGATTCGGATATGTATCCATAACTTCCGAAAAACAATAGTTTTTTAACTGAAACACTTTTTTTAAGTTGTTCATAATACTATGCAAACATAATACAAAAACGGAAAATCTTCATCAAGCCGTTGACATTTTCCGAGCGTTCAAACGGGTACACCCCCTTAATATCTCGAGAACAAAGCCTCGGATCCCAAAACAGTGAAAGACTTTTTGATGTCTTCTTGCATCAGGATATTGCATGTTCCAGATTGTCCCTCAATTTTGGGACACTCTGTATAGATTCAAACTTTTAACCATTTAATTCTGAAATCTCAATGACATGCATTTATATGACGCCATTAACATTTCAGTATGTTCATTTATAAATAAAACACTTTGTTTCTCTGTTTTACTGAAAATAATCTAGCGTACATTTATAATTGTAAACAAACTAAAGGTCTCATCTTGAAATTTCGCGTCTCTAGGCTAGAACCAATCACCAATGCGGCACCAAAGTATCACGTGACCGTGTTCCCCACTCCCCGGAAGCTGCTTCACTCCCCTCGCCATAAATCGCAACTATAACTCCGTCCACTATATACTATATATTCTCCTATGTCCATGAGCAGCTGTGACAGATACGTCAAATTGCGTGCTCGCTCGTTTCTGGATACGCAGCAGACCGTTTGTTTATCAGTCGTTTGGTCCTTGCTGTTCCGTATTAGACGTTTGGAAAATAATACAGGATGGGCGTAATTTTCTTGGAACATATCGGAGGTACTCGTCTGTTCTCTTGCGCTTCCTGCGACACGAATCTTACAAACAGAGGTCAGCTGATAAGCACGCGTTTTACTGGCGCCACGGGCCGTGCTTTTCTGTTTAACAAAGTCGTCAACTTAAATTACAGGTATTCGCGTTTCTCCTTTGTTCATTAAAAGTAAATTAACATTTCTCGATACGACGCGATGCATCATACTTTATTCCGTTTTTGCGTTTCGAATGTTCTCGCGTTTGACAGAAACGATTCTGTAAGATAGAATGTTGTTTCCATCTACCTAAGAAAATGGAGAGAAAGTTGACTAAATACTAACGATTACTCGAAATAACGATTGGAAAAGAGGTTCTTACGAATGTACGAGTGGGGCAGAGTTTTGTTGTAATTTTTCTTTCTCAAATCAAATTACTAAAAGGCAACATGACGATGTATTTTATTTTGATTTATTTCAATGTGTTGTTCATATACAAGCAGCCTTGCATTGTTTGAACGTCCGAAGGTTGCACAGTTTTGAGAGTAACTGTTAATATGAAACGAAAACAAAAACAATTCTGTTATTTTAACGATAATTCGTGTTTCGACAATTCTCATGTTCAGTCCATCTCCTCTTAGGTAGAAGACTTTTCTATTTTCGCGCATATTTAGTTTTTTTTAGCATTATTTAGCGCACAGGATACCGTTTGTAATTGTACAAAATGTCAGTGAAATTGTGCTTAATGGCATAATTTTAAAGAAATGCTTGTCTATTCATAATTTAATTCGTCCACAATGGTATACAGCGAGGTACAGGATAGAGTGATGTTGACGGGTCGTCACATGGTCCGAGACGTCAGCTGCAAAAACTGTGATGCTAAACTCGGGTGGGTGTATGAATTTGCGACAGACGATAATCAACGTTACAAGGAAGGCCGTGTCATCCTGGAGCGCGCTCTAGTCACAGAAAGCGACGGAATGGGCGACAATATTTAATACCCTACGACAAGTAGCATGTCGTAGGATAAAAATATACTGTATAGCCAACATAAAAACTGTTGTTCTCTTTCTCACGTTCCTTCATTATTTAGAATAATTTTTTAAAACTGCCCTATACATGTATGACGATTCATATTTTTGTAAACATTGAGCATGCTTTGTCTTATGGTATTACATATTCCCAACAATCTAACAATTTCTATTTCATTTATTCCTCATTTAAACGTGTACATCGTGTCAAGTTTGATCCAAAATAAAGATTGAATCTGTGTTATGTTAGTGGTTTCAATACTTAAAATAAAGTATAAAATAAGTAAGTTAAAAAAATAAGGTCAAATAGCTAGAATAAGTGGCAATAAATAAATTAGTACATAAGTTGAAGTAAATAAACAAAGTGGCAATAATTTATATATCATGATGCAATAAACTTGTTATTAGCAGTAATTACAGTATTATATATATATGTTTTACTGGAACACGAGATAACGAAATGTAATTATGTCCATAAACGCATCCCCAATCTGACAAATCGGGCGAAACGAAGAGAGCTTCGAAAAATACCAAAAAGCACGAGTGAAAGGATGTGGGAGAAACAGAAACAATTAAATCTTTAAAATGTACAACTGAAAAACTGAGAAAAATGAAGCACAAATGAACCGCGCCCCAAGCTGACATGCGATTGGCCGTTGCCGTTCGAGCGAGGGCCAATAGCAGAGGCGGAGTTCTGCAACGAGTCGCGACGGCGAACCAGTGTGGTCACGTAGGCCCACCATACCGCATGGTGGATAAATGTTTCCTTTAATTCGACGTCGTATAAAATGCTATAATTGTGTATTGTTGTTATTTTGCAAGGGGCACAACGATCCTGCGGAGGAGTCATCTCCAGCCTTGCACACGGTAATTACAGCACTACGTAGTTAACATTACATAGCGGTAGCGTGTCGACCGATTTCAGCGTACAATTTGTTGTTTGCTGTTCGGCTCAATGGCCGAGCGCTGATCGCACAGTAGAGATATATTCGTCGCTTTTATAGAATAACCCTTCGGACCGTTTCGCAATTATCAGAACGTTGGTCTCCCTACCGTTGGGCAGCTTTTGTTATGAAAACGATTTTAATATTCCCGCATGCAGGAGTTCTTTTTTTTCCTCTATCTTGTTTTCCTCCCTCCATTCTTCGTCCTTTCCCCTCTGTAGTGTCCCCACGCATACAAAGATACGCGGCGGGCACCGACGAAAACGACTCTGTGAATTCGATGGAAATTCGAAACGGAGTTCTTCTGGGAAACGTTCGATTTCATTGTGCGAAGACTTCCGATGCCAGGCAGAACTCTCGAACGTCCTGCCGATGTTTGCGCCCGTAAAAAGTACCGTATATCTTATCAATCGCTGTTAGGCACAGAAAGTCCGCTCGCACACGGTGCCATTGCACCGCCGAATGGATCGTAACAGGAAAGCTATAAATACACGCGCATCGCGGGGTAAACAAACTTGACCTCAGTGGAATTCTTATCGAAGTACCTACATGTCGATGCAGTGTACACAGATACTTTGAGGTTATGTCGAGCATTGGAGTTCGTTAGAATCCGATCCATTAGTTTCATATAATAGGGCTAATTATTATTCAATCCAGAGGAAATCAAGCGAGCTGCTCTGTCTTCTTAATTTGCAACGAAAGTGATTTCAAGGACGGTTTTAGGTTACCGCGAGTTATTGTTATTGTTGTTCCGGCTCGGCTTATACGCTACGCTTTGTTTCGAAAGGATCGCGGTTATATTCGGTCTATTAGTTTTGCAAAAATATTTAATCGCTGCTCGGTGCTCGCCAAGCTCTCCGTACTGCAAACTTTCACTGTTCTAGAAAGCTGATATGTTAATTTATGTTAAATATTAAGTCGATGACACTGTTTTAAATGTTAAACACCGTTATGAACGACTCGAGATATTGCGCAAGCGAATAAATAAATTATAAACCATCGAATTCTACAATTTGATTGCTTATGTAACGTGTGATAAAGAGAAATTAATTCGATGATAATTTCCAATTAATCTAGTGTAGCTGCATATAGTTTAAGTGTATGAGTATTGCAATATATAATTTTTATAAATTGTCAGAGCATGAGTTTTTATAAGTATACACTGTAAAAAATATATTACACTGTTTAATAATCGTAGTTATAAATATCAATCAACTAGTTTAACTGGATTAGGTCTTTCATTTTGTCAGCTGCAGTTAAACTATCAATCGATTGGTTCTTTTTTCTTCCTTTCTTTCTTCATGTAACACTTTATCATTGGACATTTTCCAGATGCATCCATTATTGATTCTGAATAATATTTCATTAACTCTGGAAATAAGTCAGAGTAAAGTTATTAAGTGGCTATGGCCGGGTCAGTTTTGACCCACATTAACATTCCACTTGTCACAAATATTTTGGACAAAGCACAGTTGCTAACCTTTTACTTAATTATATATATATCTCTCATTAAACATTACTGTTTTGTTTATAAATAAAGTTTATAAGAAGATAATATTCGTATTAATAAACATATCTCCATATTACGATTATTTTCATTATCTAATGATTTATAAAAGGCGTAACGATCATTTGCTAGTACGCATTTCATCCTCAAAACAGTTTGGTAAATCTCGTGACTGCTTGTAGATACACTCGTTTAACACGCACTCTTCTTCGTGTTATCGCTACAAAATAAGCATCTGACTCGTACAATGTTTACGAATAATTATCCAGTCTGCGCTAGAGCTCACTGGAGGTATGTAGTGATCTACTATAGAATGTACGAATACGTATTTAATTTAAATATATGTATCTGAAGCGAAAACGTGAAATATTCTACGAACCAACGATGAAGTGTTAATGAATGTTTATATAAAAAAAAAAGGTTCAATTTATAAATTAGTAGGTGAAATTACGAGCGAATTGTAAGCACGTATTTTTTTCTTTTGCTACAGAGTCTTGGCACATGCCAGTTACTATCCGACTGTCATTGGGATACAATTAAATCATAATTGACGTAACTCGAAAGAAATTGGAGCTCCCAATATTTGCTCCTCGACGTTAAAACACTATCGAAAATGAAGTGGTCACCGGGTGCTCTGTTCTGTGAACAAGTAGGCGAACTCACGCGAGTCTTTTCGCAGTGGAATGAGTGCGAGCAGACCGTTGTTCTGTATGCTCTACTTCGTCGCATTCCCGCAGTTCAAGCAAGGTTTCTTGCACAAGCGGTGCAGCATTCGTTGCACTCTGTCTCTGAATTGGACACGCAGGAATTAAATGCCAATAATCCAGGTAATTATTACGATTATACTCGGAGCGAATTCAACTGGCTAGTTGCGGAGTATATTCCTCCATGCTGTTCAACCGCTCCAACGCTCGCTTTCTTGTTTCACCGAGCTGTTTCCTTCTCCGCATTGTTTATTTTAAAGACACGTGATATGTAATGAATACATTTTTGCAGCATTTATTAACTCGTTGCTCTCCGAGTCGACAGAAATTGCTATCAATCAACTTTTAACACACTTGCCATTATTAAGGCCTGGGAACGTAGAGTGCAAACAATCCTACTTAGTAGCGATACCAGAATTAGTGAGCCACTGTGTAACCACAGGGCAATATACCGAACAAACCCAACAACTTTTAAGTTATACTCTGATCCATCCAGCTATAACTAGTCAAGATAGACGCTCTTTGACTCAGTGGCTTCGACATCTCGAAGAACGTATCAGTGGTACACCGCCGATACATAGTCTCGAGGAGTACACCAACACCACGATTAGGTGAGCTAGCAGGATCCATAAGTAGTACCGTTTATAATTCAGTTTTCGCTGAGTTATCACTTTTATTTCAGGTGGGATAATATATGGCTGCGAAATTCTAAGCAGCAGCAGAATGAGCAAACAAATTTGTTCGGCACGCAACCAGGTACTGCCTTCAATTTGCAATTCCCGCCGCCTTTAACGCGCCAACGCCGATCAAATAGTTTAACACCGCCTGTTGCTGCTTCTCATCATCTGGAAGTCGTCGATCGCAGTAACAACGCAAACTGCACGACTAGACACAAGTCACGGAGTTTTAGCGTCTCCGGAGATCATACGAGTTAGTGTTAAAACATAAAAAAGTAAATGAAATATCAATTACACCGTTACTTTGTCTTGAGTAATTGTTCATTTCTGAACAGGCAATCTCATCGGATTGGGCCCGTTGAGCCCTCAGAGCTCTTGCGCGAGTAGCGGCAGCGAAGGGCGTTTAGACGAAGCTTCTAACCGATCGCTAGCTAGCGGTATGAGAGGTACGCGTTTACGGTTTATTACAGTTTTACAAATCCAGGATTTATCGGTAGGATGAATTTTATAAGCTGTTGTGTTACGTTTGTAGATGTTCCAGCATGGCTGAAAACCTTACGTCTTCATAAGTATAGCTATCTGTTTGTTACACTCAGTTACGAGGAAATGCTTCAACTGACAGAAGAGCAATTAGCGGAGCAGGGTGTGACGAAAGGGGCCAGGCACAAATTAGCCCTTTCTATTGCAAAGTTGCAGCAACGCTATACGACGCTTTTGAATTTAGAGAAAGACTTACTGCAACCGACCCGCGATAATAACACGCAGTCGGCATCGTTTTTACAAGGACCAACAGTTCTGGTAAACACTATCGATGAGTTGAAAACAATATTAGCTACACCGATGAAACCAAGCCAGGAGAACGATCTCCAAGACATAGCTGCTCAATTCACTAAGGTCCTTGGTAAACGTAAGTACGGTATTATTGTTGGCATGAAGTTTAAATATTACGATGTTGCGTATGGGTAACAAATGTGAAGACGTTTTAACATACTGTGTTCGTTTATTTCTTAGTGTGTAGCCGATTGGCATTGGAAAGCGTGGATGATGGCATTTTGTGCGCTTGTATTAACATATTAGAGAAAGTATTGCAGCATGATTGCTTTACTCCAAACCAGAAGGAAAAGGTGCAACAGTGGCGCAGCAGACTTGGAAATCCGCGACCTACCCCGAAGTAAGAGAAGAAATAATCTTTCCGCATCTTTTACGGAGTTAGTGATGGAGGTCGCGAGATCAGCAACTAATATACAGGATTCAAATTAATTCTACAATTGCAGGTGGCAACATAATTACGGTTATAATAACAGAAGGTACTGTAATCCGCAGCAACACAATAGAAAGCCAAGTTTAAACTTAGGACACATTCACAATTCGCATCCGCAAAACAATTCTTTTGTGATCAGCACTCACAGAAACAGTATATCCACGCCGTATCTACAGAATAATCAGAACCAAAGTGTAAATCAGAATAATACCTTACGTCCAGTCCACGCGACCGAAAAGCGACCTAGTTTACAAGAATCTAGTTTACAGGTACGTAATTCTGTACGATTCGGGGATTGAAACTGTTGCGGGAATGATTGTTAAAACCTGTTACGGAAAGATTCTTTCTCAAACAGTTATGAAGAATCGACATAATATGCATACGTTAAAGTAATTAAAACTAATCGACATTAAGACAGCGATAAAAATCAAGACATATAAGAATTGTTTTTACTAAAAACAATTCCGCGATTCCCTATGCGTTCTATTAAATTAAAAAAAGACAGAGCGATTTGAAAATATTAAAAATTCTGACATAGAACATTGAAAACGTGGAAATATGTTAATTTCAATTCTTTGCAATTGATATCCAATATGTATAGCTGTCTTTTGGAATCGTTTCGAGAACGAAACTTGATATTATATCAGCTTTCAATCCCTGCCAATGTAGAATCCGAGTACGATACGTTTGCAAGATAAAACACCGTGTCTCTTTGTGTTTTAGCAATTACAAAGAACGTTACAGCGCACGTACAGCGCGCCGAGGGATCATTTTCTTGGTCATACGGGCAACAACACGTCGGAAACGACGGAGCCGGAGATCAACTCTCGTCTGGAATCTCTTTGTTTAAGAATGACGGAGCAAGCGATCGGTGGCTTCGGCGAGGCCTAACGAATTCTTCGTTCCATTGACTGGATCTACTCAGTAAGTCCTGTTTGAGAAAGAAAATTTTATATGAGTGAGTGGGTACACGTCCGAGCACCGACTTTTCAATTGCCGAAGGCAAGACTGACTTCCGATAGATCTTTGCGAATGAAGAAACCGACAGCGCGTGTTTCTAGCGATGGGATCCGAAACACTTCGAATCACTTCGAGTCTGTATTGTATATGTGGTAACTAATTCGAATCACTTCGAACATGATTCGAAGCTTAAAACTCTTGAAAGTCTTGATAAGTCTTGAGATAAGTCCCGACAGGTCTTGACTCTTTAAAGCCTCGGTATGTCGTGAACGTCTTGATCGTTTTGGAAGGTCCTTGATAGGTTTGGAAGTCTTAAGAGTTTGTTTATCGTAAGGCAGGATATTCGATGCCCGCGGCTTGAACGTGAAAATGATATTTAGGCAGTAGCTTATTGAAGTATAAACAAAAGATGAACTCGCCCAAAGACTTCGAAGACATCGATCGTCAAACCTATCAACACTTTCAAGACTTTAAGCATTTAAGAACTATCAAAACTCAAGACTTACAAGAGTTTTAAGCTTCGAATCATGTTCGGTGCGATTCGAATTTTTCGCCATATATATGTATATAGTTTCGAGGGGTTTCAGATCCCATCACTACGTGTTTCCTGCGTGCACGCATTCACGCTTTAACGTAGCCCTACCAAATGAAAAATGTCCGACATTGGACACATTGCCGGGGGAAACTCAGTTCGGCGACGTCTGAACGGTGTTGCGAAAGAAAACGAAGGGAAAAACAAAGGAAACAAATAATATTTTTTATTATACCCGATGCAATTATAACTATTTAATGAAACTGACAGAATTTGGCAAGCCAAATGCTATTTAGGAAGATAGATTCTTTCCTTGACTAATTGCTGCATCTATATAAATGTATTATATAAAGAATATATATATATATGTATACACGTATGATAGAATTTTATGGGAAGCGGATTAAATCGTATAACATATATATATATATATGTATATTAAAAAAAAAATGCAAAAAAAGAGGGGGACGAAAAAGGTACACCACATTATTGTGCGATGTTTGCAATATTATTTTTCGTGTTATCCATTTCGGGAAATGGAATTCGTCTGATTTTAAGCGCCAGGACACATTATACTAATGTAATGTAATTCATTTTAATGAACTGACTGATTTTACTTCTTTTTAACATTATTATAATTATTCTCTATTCTGCTCATAATCACCACCGCCGCTGTTGCTACTATCATTACGGTTTTCTATTATTATTATCACCAACTACTACAGTGCACCCATTGCTATCGCCCTCATCAGGCTATCGTCATCATTACTATCCAACATATTATCATCATCGTCAGTATAGTTATTGCAATTATGATTTCTATGTAAATTTTTACTATCAATCCTGTTGCTATTATTTCTCCCACTACAAATCTAACAACCATTATTCGTATGCTCTGAGACTGTTACTATTTTTGTCCTCAGTCGTTGCTGCTGCTTCTACTATTATCTTACCATCTGACGCTATGCTATTGCTATTACTATTCTACCCCTATTACTAAATAGCACTCCTACTATTACTATTACCAAGTACTGCTATTACTACGCTATTATAACTATCTTCACTATCGCTGTGTATTAGATTACTCTAATATTCTCTTTAGAGAAGAGGAAGCATACTTAAAAAGTTTGACACTTTATTACATGCGTTAAAAAATGAGAGAGGGAGAGGGGGGGGACAGAGAGGAAAAACGAGGAACACACCATGTACACGTTTTTAAATTCGTCTCTGTTATCCCGAAAGAGATAATAAGACAACACACTGGCACACATCCACCCGCCCACCCCCCACGTACACACACACACACCACACACACACACGCATGATGTCGTGTATGCTTTGTAGTTTGTGCACAGATCTCGTGATTTTTGTTCGCTTGTATGCGAGAGTTACCATGTGTTTGTTCTTTTGAACGCGGTTAGGCTGTAACGAAAGACAGAGGTAGAGAGCAAACAGGCAGAAGAGAAGGCAGAGTGGAAGTACGCGGCGATAAACGGATTTCTTAGGCCTTAAAAGGATGTGTCGAGCGCGAACGCGTGGAGGAAGTTATAAAGACTAAAATAATTATACCTAGTAGCGACACCGGGAGAAAACGGAGAGGGTAAACGTGCGTCTAATTGCATCGTGCATTTTATGACGCGACATCGAAATCTGTGGCTTTAAATTCTAAGCATACATCATTACTACCTACTCTGAACTTATGCACCTTAGCACTGTAACGTGTAACGTTTGCGAGTGACCGTAGCATAATATTTTTCGTGCTAGACGTAAACACGGGGGGAGAATTGAGGGAGGGATATGACAGAGGGACAGTTAAATTTAATGAATTAATAACGATAACGATTAATATAGTATTAGCGAGTAACGTAGCGATAAGTACGCGACGAAAAAAAAAAAAAAAGCAAAAATATATAAACCACGAAAGACTGAACAATTCACGCGCCGCGAGCTGGTGAATTTCGGACGTTTTGCATTCGTTTAATTCGTAGAAACAGCTGCCCGCGGCCGCGTGAATGGAAACAATTGGAAGACTGTGGAAGGAAAAACCTGTCAAAATATTAAGAATTAGAGAATGATGCGAGCGTGAGAGCGACAGAGCGAGAGAATAATGAAAGAAAGCGCGAAAGGGAGCGAGAGAGAGAGAGAGAGAGAGAGAGAGAGAGAGAGAGCGCAACGTTTAGCTATATAACTAGGTTGTAATGATTTATTCTAACGATTATACTCTTAGTAGGACGATGAATCTACGTAATGGCGCGCGGTGATTTCTCGATTAATAATTAATTAACGATTAGTCGGTTCGAGCGAGAGGAAGGAACCGTTTCTAATGAACATGGAACGATCGAAAAATCGAAAAATCGAAAAATCGATGTTTTGTTCCCCCGCATCGCGAAACTGACTTTTGAAACACAAACACTTATACACAAAGCACACGCATACGTACACACGGCTGTTCAACTAGACTTCCAGATTTCTTACACACACAGGACACACCGCCACACTGACCACACGATAATTTCAGGAGAGACGGTCAAAAGCTAGTCAACACGATACGATTCTAATTTCTACCAGCTAACTAATGTGTATAGATATTATTTGTACGCCAATTCCGCGGGAGTAACGTGAAAGGAAAAATAGGGGGAAAAATGAGAAAAAAGCGAGGCCGCGCCCGCGCGCGTTTCAAGTGGCAACCGAGAAAAATAATATGAAAAATAAAGGTGAGGAGAGGAGGGAAATGAAAATGAAGAAAATGAGGGGAGAAAAAAAAAATATGTACGACGACTTTTGCGTCAACGCATGCGAACATGTTGAAAGACTGCTTCCAAACGACTTCAGGAAACTCGTTCAACGTAGAATTATTATTTCGTACTGAAACGCAGTATCTAAGTACGCGATCGATTTTAAAGGGCAGGACCTGAATCTAACTAGCTATCGAAACGCAAAGAGATATTATCCGCATCAGAGGAATGTGCACGATGCGCGTGGCGACGAGCGACGAGAGTGCGCGTGATCCTGTCGAAGGCGAGCGGCGAGAGCGCGTGATTCTGTCGAAGACTAGCATCCCGTATGTCCCGGCCACTATCTTGTAACACGAAATAAGATAATCATCGGGCGGACGAAACGACGAAACATTGTACTTAGTACTTAGACTCGATACACGTCGAATCCTTTGTTCGGCGTACGCTCGAGGAACGGACGGTGTGCGGGCGGCATCAGCGGCTTTAGGCAGAAACATAGCGTTTGCGGCTCGATAAGCATCGAATGGATAAGAAACTATACAGGGAGGAATATGTATCTTCGGTTTAAGCCTGGGTCGGGTACTGAATGGAAAAGTGTTTACCGTTTTAAACACTTGTGGCTTACGAGATCTGAATTCTTACAGTTGACCCTATTCGAGGCTCCTAGGTGTAAGAGCCACGTTCTTCTGCATATGTGTTCCGACGTTCCATTATCATTGGAGCCAGCTTCATCAGACTGTCTCTAAATCCTGATCACTGAACTTTGATCAGAGCACTTCATCGAATCCTACCCAGAGTGTCTTGTCGAATCTTGATCAGTGCTTTATTAAACTCTGGTCAGTGTTTTATCAGACACTGATCATTTGCGCCTTATTAAACCCTGATCACGGTGCTTTATCTGATCCTGATCAGAGCACTGCCTCGTCAAAACCTGATCAGCGCTTCGTCAAACACCGATTACTGCATCGTGAGATCCTGATCAGCTAATTACCAGATTCCTGATGATGATAGCGAAACGCTAGAGCACACTTCCGTAAGAACATGATTTTACACCCGGAAGCCTGGAACGGCACCAATCATACGATTACCTGTTGTACGACGAGTTCCAACGACTCTTATCCATTCGCTGTGTTTGCTTTAATTCGCTTTAAAGACCTGTACCGAGACGGAGGTGTAATTGTTAACGCTAGCGCAGGATATTCTCTTTGGCCGGATGCTTGCGTTTCGGGTGATCAGCTCATCGAGCTCTTAGGAGCGAGCTCTTAGGATTCACGCAGCGATTCGTGTTTCAGGGGGAAATACCGTCATTGTAACGGCGTGTAGAGCAAGTTTCCGGCCGAAAAGGCATCGTTGATGATAGATCAGGTATCAACCGAAACGGTAACCGTCGATTGATCTTCTGCTTCGACGATCTAGAGAGATACGAAACGTTAAACATTTCGCGAGCGACAAAGCAGTTTGTGATGATTTGCTGTGTAATCACGCATGGAACTTGCCTCCCCCCCGTCGGTGGGCTTCTGCTCTTTTTAGGCGTGCTTTGGCTGGCAAACGTGAATACTGAAATGCGAGCGTAATGACGGCGCACGTGAATTAACCTGTTAATCGGTGAAGACGAGTTAACTCGTTATTGGAAAATTCCTTTGCGTATGTGGCAAAGATTATATCATTTCACTCGTTTAAAGGGAGAGAATCACGTGCCAGGATTAGGTTATGTGTCGCGTTTATTGCGGGCAAAACGCGTTCATTTGCCCGGAACTATTTTTTAATATAAGATTTCAAGTATATTGGTAGCGTTTCTGGTTGAGAATGACCCAGTTAACAGGTTAAACGCGATGCTTCTGTGTATATAGGTTCCGTATCTTAGAATTCGATTCGAATGTTTGCACGTTACGGCTTCGAGCGAAGCGAATATTCCCACCATGTCCGGCACCGTATGGCGTACCTCCTTCCACCAAATATGTATGTTACGGCAAAACGGACGAAGTAGAACAGTCGTCAGTTCGAACGCATCGACGTATGGCATTAGGCATGTAACTACGTATAAGATGGATTTAAAAGAGCGATTGATTTGTGCTGCACGAATTTCTACTGCGTTCAATGGTGTGACCGTCTGCGGCATGTTGCTGCACTCTTTCCGACGGAACGCCAAATGCGTCGGTCCATCATGCGGTCGCTGTACTTGGTGGAATCTCCGCTGTCGAATATTTTCTCGCTTCGAGAATCAATGACTATACGTTCGGATACGTTGTCCCCCGTGTGTAGATCGAACATCAGTTGTCGATAAGAAATTAACGTTAGCCAGCCAAATTTAGTGAACCGTAAGTCAAGCATCGTTTTTATCGGAACGTAGAGAAAGAGAATTTCGCGACGTTCGACGATACGTGTTTATTGTATGGATCCGTGTCCGTCGAACGCGTACCGAGAATTAGAAAGATTTATCTCTTGGGACTAGTATATTGCGTTGTCGCCAAAGAATGCCTCTGCTACGGCGCCTTCTGTTAATTATTAAGAGACGTAGCTTTTGAATTGTCAGATTGCAAACTGGGATATTTTTAGTCACGTAAGTTGGATAACTTGTAAAAATGCAATTTTTGTACTGTTATAACGTTAAATAGACGAAGGTACACTGACGTTGTAGCGTGAAAGAACATTTTTCAATAAAGAATTTTTCATACGCAAATACATCATTTTCTGTTTCTTTTTTGGTCGACGTATATTTTCTTTAGCGAAGTAAGTACGATGCAAGGGGAGTGAAAATTTGTATTTGATGTGCGGGGTGTAAGTATGTAGTCGGTGTATGATGAAAGATATACCTATCTGCAGAATCAAATTCTGATTTTACATATGTGTATGTCACCTATTTATTTGCATGTCAATTATTTAATTTTTCAATCATTTCATTTGTGAATATCATTGAATATTACTTTGGGGAGACTGCATAGCACCGCACTCTCGTTTCATTTAAAGAGACTATCTGTGACATTGGTTATTTGCTTCTAATGTTATGGACTCAATTCAATCAATGCTAAAAAGCATCTATAAGTATTACAAGTTGAGTATCTTTTAAATAACTAAAATATTAAGAAGCTGAATATTGGTAAAGACATTTAAAGTATTCATTTGGTCATTTAAAGTATTCATTTGGTCAAGCAGGAAATAAGTACGTATGTATGTATATGAGAAAAAATGAAACTTATTACATGTACAGCAAATATTCGTTACATGTTCTCCACTTGGGACCGGGCGCGAACATATAACGTGTAGGAGGCCACGAAGTTCAGCTCGAGCTGGCTGAGAACTCAACGGTGATCAGTCCTGATCAGTCATCGTTCCGCTGAACGACACCTGGGAAGGTGGGGATATTTGTAGCAACTCAACACGTTTCGTAAAAGTAGCGGACTTTTTACACTACAAAACATGGCGACCGATCACTAAACGTGTTGAGAAGTGAGCAACTGAGCGGTAGCGTTCAGCAAAAAATCAGTGAGCTGTTACTCAACGGTTGAGTCCGCTGAACGCACCCAATGACAGTGAGTGGGAAACAATGAGAGCGAATGAGAAAAAATAAACGTCAATCGAATATGAAAATGACAATATGATCCAAATCACATCGTGTTTGGTCTTATATTCATCAGAAAAATCTCATTAATATGTTAAAAATATTTTCATAAGAATAAAAACAAAAATTTAAACATTTAATTTGTCATTAAGGCTGTGGTCTTTAAATGTCAGGCCGCGCTGGCACGACTTGTGTCGCCTTTAATGCTTGACTGGTAACGAGTACTTCTGGCGAACATATAACGAATATTTATTGTAATATGAACAACCAATAAAATTGGAAATGTATGAAATATAGATACAATGAGTAGAATGAAAGTAATAGGGTATGAAATAAACGAAATACACGAAGAAATAATTTAGAATATTACTATGTTGCATCATTTGTAATAAATTCTTTGCATACCACAATTAAATTGCATACAACTGTCCTCTTCAAAGTAATTGAAAATAGAAATACAATTCATTTTTAGTGTTTTAGATGTCCTTCATGTTAAACATTAATATTTTCATATTATCTTTTACTCATATATCAAGTTTCTATTAAATCAATTTTCTGAGATTAGTCATCTTAATAATAGTAACTTGAATAATGATAGCTTATCAAAATGTGAATTATTTATTCAAAGGAGTAGAAAAATTGAGTTATCTTCGCATTCTTGTTGATTGTGTCAAGTACCATGCTTACACTATTCTCGTTCTATTTTATCGCTATTTATTATAACATCCAAAGAAAAATTTCTAATGCTTTGTGAATTAAGAGTCTGAATAAAATCAAACAAACCAATTTAGTGTAAATTTTAATAACGATCTTCAACTGAAAGCTTCAAACTCTTTGAAAATAAAATGTCTTGATGAATCAGATAACTAAATACAGTAAAAGATTCAGTGCAATTTAACCAACAGTTTCAAACACATAAAAGATTAAAAGCCTCGCAAAATAAACCAATAAATAGAATAAAATGTTCAATTTCAGTCGTAAAAATGATTTCCATAGAAATCCCTTGGACACCAATGTATGTGATTAAATATACCGAACTTATAGTTCTCTAAATGATATTTATTTCTGATACATTTCAGAGTTTGTGAACCGCCCAAGAGACAATCCTATAGCGATTTAGTCGCAAAGGATACAGTAAATGTTAGCACATTACCGTCCATATAATATCAATATTTAGACCTGCTTCGATATCATCGAAGGCCGCATCTAAACAGATAACCCATCTGATTAACATTTTAGTAGCACGGTATTATTAGGTACGTACACGTAGGTAGACTTAATAATAATATAACGGCGCGTTATTTCCAGATTGCATCTGGTTCTTCAAGTACCAGAAATTTCTTCCATACCCTTACTTTAGAAATTCATTCTTTATGAAACACATAATCGTCCACGTCATCTCACATCTCACGTACCTACGTAACGTGCATTTTCGAACCTAGTACAAGTAACTACAGAATGGTAATAAATACTTATCATCTACTTAACGCTTCCTTAAATGCACGAAATGTAATAAGTTCGGAGGAAAATGTTCATGCTTCCGACTACTGTTCCTCGCTAAGAGCGCTTGTGCTAGTGATACATTAAGCTTCTCGGATTAAAAAGCAGGACAGTACGTTTTTATCGTATCAGACTTTTCATACGGCTTTAGATTCCACCATTATTAAAATAAGATAATTACCAGCTGCTTCACCAATGTAATACATATTTAATTTAGTTTGCATAAATATGCAGCAAATATTTTTTACACACGATATAACTCCGAATATCTTTGTGAATAAGTTGTGAAAGTTTGAAAACATGGTAATACTATGAGATATTGGTATCTAGTAATTATTGCAGAAAGCATATTTCTGTATTTCTTTAACTCTTAATTGCCGATTATAACCAAGCTTGACATTATTTATTGTAAAGATGTGATATTGTCGCTAATTTATGAAGGTGTACTATAGAAAATTTGCAGTAATCGTTAACTCCTAAAGATTAGTTTAATGTCTTGTTACTTTTATATGAATACTATGCAGTGTATTTTTATAAATTAAATGAATTAAGAGAGTGTATGGTAGCATTAATAACTAAGAGTTAATATAAAAGAAATATGTATTTTAATTAGAATATTGTATACCCTCTTCGTAAGATTATTACAACAAAATATTGTATTGCACAAACGAAAACAACAGCCTACAACTTGAAGTAAAAGTACAGTCTGTGGTAAAGAAACGATACTTTCAGACTCTTAATTAGCTTTTCTTTGCAAAGTAAAGCTTCATCTGGTAATATAAAGACATCATTTTTCTATAAAATTTAAACCAAAGACACTGTCGCATACAATAAGTGAATAAATTGTTTGATAGTATTTTTTTTAATTCTACATTATGCTTTTTTACAAACAACTCTGGTCATGTTTTTCTACAGCCAAATAGTTAAAGACAACTCATAATTTGCTAGATTATGTTCGTTACCACAAATGTCTGCATTAGGAAATACACTGCGTCAAATTCTAGTCACAATGTATAGCTCGATATACACTCGCGACAGAAGTTCTATGCAAAGAACAGTAGTCACTTGCACAACGCCATTCTTTAAATATATCCATATAATACATGCTTAATTTCCTATGTTATCATTTATCGTATGCTTAATAATATAAACATCGATTCGTTCTCCCCTATCTCGCATATTTACTCTATACACATATATACACTGACCAACGGTATCCTCTATACTCTCTCAGCATTGATCAGTCTGGCACTGCTGTGAGAGGCATCAGACTACAAAGAGGATGTTATAAACAAAGACGAAGGCAGCTTAACGCTAAATGGATTAGATTGTTTTCCGTTCTCCCTCTTGTCCTAATTACAGAGTAGTATTACACAGCAATGTTTCTTGTAACGAAGGTCGCGCCAAACCCTGTATATTTTCTTTTATTTCCCTGTTAAAAGCACATACCTCTAAAGAACATCTTTGATACAAACGCACAATTAGAATCCATGAAACTATGGATCTGATCAGTATACATCAGATCGATCAACAAATATCACTTTGAATCATCCACAACTAGAAGGCTCCGCAAAGTTTCCATCAGTGAATGTTTATTTCCGTTTACTATTATCAGTACATCGCGCAGACACACGTGTTGATAAAGAAAATTTAAGGGATATCAAGGAACACGATATCGGATCCCGGAAAAAATCGTAGTTTCACGGATTTATCAAAACGCGAAAAATCTTTATTTCCTTCGTACGTAATACTCCCGCTGTACGAAGTGTTAATACTAATTAACAGTAGTTTCGTTCTTATAAAAGCTTTGTCCGTTTCGTTCCAGTAAAACAATAAAAAGTTGCGAGCCTATAGTCTAATTACACGGAGGAAATCACGCTCTCTTTCTCTCTCCCTTTCTCTCTTATTTGTAACAGCGAACAAGAAGAGTCTCTTAGTTTCCTCTTTATAGAATATTTTTCATTCTTTAAACGACAGCTTAATTCTTCAATTTTAAACAACGATCACGGATAGATTAAAATCGAAATTCTGTGTTGACGCGAAGTAGAGTCACGTAGACAATGTCGGGGGAAATATTAACTCTATTCCGATTTCGACTAGGCAGCAGGCACGGCCCACGGTTGACCGTTCATTCACGCTTCTCGTCGCAGTTCCTTCTCATCCGAACCAATCGAACGATACAAATAGAACGCGCGAGCAGCATTCACAATAATATATTTGGTGACGTTAGGGAAAGGTTTAAATACAAAAGAATGAGGAGCGCACTTTAGCGTAGGGAGTAAATTAATGGAGAGCTATGAATTGGAAGAAAATCAACTGTCTGTGACCATCGAGGGGGCTATAACCACCATACTGCTCGACTACCCCAACCCTTATCTTCTGAGAAATGACACTGATTGACTATTTTAGTCGATAGTTTGCTCCAACTCATAGCAACCATAGTGACCGCAAGTAAAATTCACAATCATCACCTGGAGGAATCACAATCCCGTATATTACCGAGCTAGACAGCCCCCTTCTTTCCATTTGAAAACGTCTCTCTTTGGTCTCGTGTGTGTATATTTCAAGTAAAATAAAAAATAAATTTCAATTCGCTTCCGGCGCATAATCGTTAAGTAGCATGCACAGCTCTAAACTCGGTCTGCTTCCTCGATACTTCTCTTTATATACTTAATGACTAATAAACCTCTAATTTCGATAATCCTATTTCTCAGTACATCATTAATATACTTGTGTATATGCGATACCGTGAAATCTGCGCGCGTGTGTGTGCATGTGCAATGAATATTTACTAACAAATAATATGGCATTACAAAAAAAAAATGTACATACAGTCGTAACGACACGTGATCCTTAATATCAAATACGCTAATAATACTATCGGTGTCATGCAATGTTAACGTCACGATTCTGTCCTTGCAGAGATAAGGAGCAATAAATACCGTAGGATTTATCGATTAAACGTGAGTTGCGTCTCCCTGCAAGGTCCTTCGTATCTGGAACGCGACTGTACAGAGCTGTAGAGTACACTCACCATTGGCAGTACGGAAAATAAGTGTGCGCCAGATACATAAGATATGCGACAAATTTAGAGGCTTTATACGATCTCTCTTTCCTCTCGCTCATTTACACGCTCACCGCGCGTACACAGACGGCACACGGCACACCTCACACACGCACGCGTTTCTCCGCATTCTCGAATTGTGCATATTTACCGAACGTAAATCCTCACTTCGAGCAACGAATAGCTGTTCTACCTAGTAGAATCGATATTAGCAGCAGGATAAACCAGTATCCGCTCTGCTATATTTCTCGCCACGAATTACCGTGATCCACAATGGACCGAGCATCGCTCGCCCGACTGCAATGCCACGTACAACGGTGCTGCTTAACATAGAATTTGTTCATTAACCCGATTCGTAATACTAATAATTTATATATTGAAATATATCTTATATCACATTTTTTAGCATCGGCCTTGAAACCGCGAAACCACCTCCCCCCCCCCAGCTCACCTCAGAGTTCCACCCGAATCGCTCATTCAACGTATGTACGTACATTCTTCTGCGCTTTAATCGTACTCCATTCCGGCTTTAAACGCGTCTACCTGACACTAAAATTTTCGTCATTAGAATAGAAAAGAAGTTTCTCCATATTTTGTTACACCCGGCTGGAGCAGTGTGTCTTAGGTACAGTGCACGAAATGTCAGAGTTGATATGCGTGCCTTTTTGTAGGTGGAGAGTGTTGCCTTTAGCGGCCTCGTGCCGGTGATTAGGTGGATTACCCTCCACAAATCTAAGTAAAGATGCTTCGACGAAAGCTCCAATCACCGTTTCCATGGCTCCAGTGTCTACTCGGGTGGCAGAATATGAATCCAACGTTTCATGTGTTTTTGTATAAGTGTCATGATGTTTGTCATCCGATCCAGTAAGTGTTTACTTAATCTTGCGGTTAATCGGCTGTCAAGCAAAGTAGCTTGCGCGATTCCAAATTGGAATTTCCAATGGGTCGAGCCTTTATAGAAGATTCCAGCTCTATTCATAGACGCGTGTGTAGCATAGGAGTATCAGTTGTGCGGGGGAGGTGTCAAGAGTTGCCACTTGCACACGTGTGAATCGCCAGTAACACGATCACCCCTTTGATTTCCGCATCCAGGACCTTCTACCAAGGCTAACGACACTCGCGCAGCTGGCAGTACTGGAAACACTTGCCAATGAGTTCAGGCTTACCGAATGTTAATCTTGCAACATGTGTACGAAACTGATTGGGAACATTCCTCTTCTTTCCGGCGCACGTTCCAGCGCACCCTCCATCCAGTTGTCGTCGTCAGTTTGCTCGTTGGTGACAATGATGACTTCACCTTCGCGGAAGGACAGCTCATCTTCATTGTCGGCCTCGCAGTCGTATAGAGCTCGACAACGCCGTAATCCGCTCAATGTTGAAGAAGTTGGCTAAAAAGGAAATGAACCAACATGATAGTTAGAGTAGATAAACATGGACGGACATGTACGGTTTAATTTTCCATGGACGAAGCAAGCACTCTTTAACTCGCCAGAGCATTGAGAGGCGACTGCAACGAATACGAAGAATGCTTCCTTAGGTCACAAGGACGGCAAAATTGGAAATTCTAGCTGGAAAAGGCAGAAGGGAAACAGTGTCTTTCCAAGAATGTACGCAGATCGTGCATTGTCAAGTAAGAATATTTTAATACACTTCCCTCCTATTTTATTGTATCATGCAGGTGTAAGAAATTGGTCTTTAAAACATCGGAGATAGTATTTGAATATTAACACATTGTGTACAACACTCTACTCATACAACATACTTTCTAGTCTCTGTACATTTTTATAAATACTGTTTTAATTCTTTAGGGTTTTCTAAGATCCTATACATTGCTGATATATTTATTTCAAATTGAGGGCCTAAAATTTAGATTTTCCAAACTATCACACTTCTTTAGAAATATAGGAATAATAGGATATCAATAATAAAGTGAGTTAGATGATAAGATATATGATCTACTCAAAAGACTTGCCTCTTTTTTTATTTTTTTTTTATTTTAATGTTTGCGCAGTGCTGTAGGAATTTGTTTCAAAAGAGTGTAATAATCAGATTGATTTTTTTCTAAATCCAGAGAGGTCACTTACAAGGGAACATCCCGAACCCGGAAATTCGAACAATTCTGAAACTTTGTGAATATGTAGGAAACTTCCTCCTGATTACAACGAAATTTTTGTTTGCTGCCCAAATTCACTCTAAGGGGATGTGATTGACCCCTGAAAATCCGGTTATTTTCCGATTTTGTGTTATAACTCGTGAACTGTAAAATATTTTTTTTTTCACCAAATGATAGATCTAATTAAAAGAAGTAACTTTGTCTTGAAACTTTTTTCCTATCTCTTACAGTTCGCGAGTTATAACACAAAATCGGAAAAGAGCCGAATTTTCAGGGATTAATTCCACCACGTTCGAGTGACTTTGGGCAGCAAAGAAATATTTATTTGTAATTGGAAGGAAATTCCCTACATATTCACGAAGTTTCAGAATTTTTTTAATTTTCGGGTTCGGGATCTTCCCTTGTTAGTGAGCAATTTAAAAAAGCACATAAAAATAAGACATTTCATGACTTGTACGCAATGTGTTAAAATATGAAATAAAAAAGTCAAGTATGTATCACTAATTATTAGAAATTATAGACAATGTATCTATTAAGTTGTGAATTACACATGGCCAGTAAACAACTGCCGAAATTTTCAGAGAAAAGGCTCCCGTTCAGTGATACGATTTCTTTGTACATACGCGAAGGTGTGCTTTCATTATATGCACACAATCCTTACTCTTTAAAATGAAACAATGCGGATTTTCCTTCAAATTGTGACAGGGTGTGAACCCTGTGAACACTTGAAAAAGTAAAAGTAAAAGTGATCGTCATGTTTAAAAAACTCTTCACATACAAAGGAATCATCACCATACAGTGTTTTTCTCGGGATCATGAAACTTCCTTAAAAAAAATATTTCTCCACGCCCTATAGCTTCAAAATTATTTAGTTGGCAATAATTATATGATTACGCTATGTACAGTGGACATTTTTATTGCCTACGTTCTAATTAAAATGAATCGTATCGTTAATACATCAGCTAATTGTTATTAATATATTTCTAGTTACATATATTAACAAGAAACAGCTGCGTAGCATTGAAGTCTTATTATTTTCATATTTTACATTGTAATTTTTTAAGCACCTAACATTTATTGAACTAGAATTTCCAATGATATCAATTTCATGCTACTTATAAGTAATTTTCAGATTGAGTTTGTAGATTTACGCTATTAATATAATCATCAGTTACAAACAAAGTGGAAGGCATACGTGGCACGGCTAACTATAAGCATTTAAAATAATTTTTATCATTATACTCTGCTGAAAATAGTTAGGATATCATGTATGTTTCTAGACAATCTACAAGAAGAAATTAAATTTCAGGATCGAACGGAATGTTTTGTAAGTCAAAGTGCGTAATAATTTAACTAATCCCTAACAATGAATATTAATACGAATAGAAATTTCCTATAAGCATCTTACATATTGATTATGCTTCTTTCTTTATTCCATACATCCATGCTACAATTATTTTTACCCCAGCATTTTGTTCCTCGAATCATGAATATTCAGTCTGTTCAACTACAAAAGATCTATATTCTCTATTAATGTGGCTAATTTGCTTCGTAGCTAGACTGTAAGATCTTATAGCTAGCCTTGCTACTAATTATATCCATTTTGTAAGCTTACGAGGGTAGTATCATGTCAGAATAATTAGAGGGTTCAGTGCGTTCAAGTGCTATTGTCAAACAGAAATTTGGGAGATTCATGCGAAAATTAAGCTTATCCCCTAATTCGACATATTTTGATTAATGAAAATGTTGCAACGACAAGTTAGGATTGGTACACAGGAGGCATGAACATTGACTGGAAAATTACATTAGTCATCCAGTAATTAATTCATTTATACGTTCTATCTTGAGAATCTGTATGCTTATTATAATTGGATAGTAGAAGTCCAGGAAGTAACGTAACTTTGATCCAAAGCTGAACGAAACAATTGTTTTAAAATCATAAAAAAAACAACAAATCTGACAAATTATAGTGAAACGTTATTTCCACAGAAATTATACCCAAAGCATTGACAATGGAAGAACGATGGTTACGGACAGCACGACTGATCATGCAAAGCATTACCACACTTGAAAAGAGTGTTTGATAACACAGCATTTATATATTAATATTTTACTGTGTTCATTAATTTTGTCATTGGTCTAAGTTTTTTATCTGCATCTAAAATCTCATAGAGATAAAAATCTTCGGAATATTTCCTTTTAATGAGTATACTGTCAAAGAACACAATTTCCTATGTGTTTATGAATAGTATAAATAAAAATACATTACACAATCAAGAAACGTGAAATTAATCGTATAAATAGAGAAACGAATATCAGCATGAAAAAAAAACTACAGCGATATCAACAGCATAGTTAAAGATGCAAATTTCCAGGTTTTAATTTGTGCATCTAAATATTATAAAATTATAAGTATGTCATTTTTTGTATCATTGTTTGGCTCACGTGTAGTATATCAATGCTAAAATACATTTCAAGTGTAGCAAGCTGTAATGTGGGATGGCTGATGTTTACCAGATTCAGATTTGGGAGCAAAGATGAAGGCTCCTCGGCGTAGCTCTCTAGCCTGGACCGGTCCCTTCGCTGTACCAACAATGGTTAATAACAAACCATAAAGCACTGTCTTTGAAATACATGCAGTGTCTAAATAGCGATTCGAAATTTTTAAAAAATTCTGACGTGTTTCTGTGTTAAAGATAGTCTTCCTGCTTAATTTTTAAACACTTCGCAAAGGTTTTCTCCCTTCCACTAAATACTATTTGCTGATTCTTCTTATGCATATAAACAATTTACGTAGAATATTATTTCTCAATTTTTAAAGACATTTTGTATTGCGTTAAGTGTATTTTTATATGGCGTTACCTGATTTTGTAATCATTATTGACAATATATTAGTACATTACTATTTTGATTTTTGCTTCGGTCGTTTCTCGAAGTGGAATGAATTGATGAGTTATGCAATAATTTAAGTAATGTGCGCTATATATAGTTGCAAAGGTTTAACAACAATAAGATGTAATGAAAATATGATGTTTGCGATCGATGAACATGTACAGCTGCTACTGAAAAAATCACGGGTGATGTGTGTGATTGGTAGATACACAAAGTATCGACGTTTATAAACAGGAATTAAAGAGCTGTTGTTAATTACTACATGGGAAGAATGATAGGTGTAATATCGTGTTAGTTAAAATATTTGTAGTTAATATGTATGTTAAATGAGCGATAATTAATTCGGATGGATGTATTTACATACACATACGCCGTTAAAGGAAATGTTAGATATCTACTGGCATTGATGACTGATATGCGCCAAATAAAATACAAATAAAACATCATTCGCTTTAGCGTGAAATAATACCTCAGTAGGTTTGCATCACACATCCGAAAATAATATAAAAAAAAATAGGATTATTCCTCGATTTCCATGTTTCAGTATTTCCTACTTCCTCTTTAAATGAACCATAAACCCTTTCTTCATGTCTTTTAGTATTTCAAAATTATGGGGCACACAGAAACACAGTAATTCTTTGCGCCAAAGGAAATTGAAAATTCTTATACAGTCTTATAGTCTGAGGCTTTGTTTTCAAAAGTAAGCAAAGAAAATTTAGGAATCTATACGCGAAAAATACAAGCAAATACATATTCACGTATATTGAATACCGTTAACAGCAAATTCTAATACATTACAAAGGTGTGTAACGTATTTTGTAATTTATTCTGATAGTATCTTACTTACTTTTCGTTTCAACCACAGTAGAAAAAATTTCATTATGTAATTCCATGAAGAAGAAAGCACAGCTGGCGCATGAATAATTTGTAACGATTATACGCAACACAAAAGATGTAGCTACGTTTTTTTATTGGAAAATTAAAAATACACCGGAATGCAGAACTGCTGATAATTTGTTCAATTTATTCACTCACTGATTTTTGGATTTCTATTCAGATATCAAAGAACATCGATGAAAATAAATTTCAGAGCTTTATTTTATTACAATTTTAGCTCCGTGTTTAGCGTAGCAACAAGTTACAAGAAATAATCGATAACGTAGTTTAAGAATTTGGTAAAAAATTTACCAAACGCGCTAAAACACTTACTGTTAATGCTACATGTAATGAATCTGTGTATACGCATCTGCGGGTGTATTATGCGCGGCTGCAGTGCCATTGTCACTTGAACAGCGCGCGCCAGAAATCAAATCCCTTATATTTCGAAAACGAAGCGTCAGATTCACAGATGATACATCAGTTTTCGATCTCCTTTAACACGAAGAATCCACATATTCAGGCTTAGCCCATAATTTTGGAACGCCCCGCGTATAGGTAGAAAAGGCTAGCAGCTTCCGTGAGAGATATACAACTTACTTTGCGCGGAGGCGGGACAGGGTTACCCAAACCGTGATCGGAACACATTGAACTCAACGATTCGCTGCTGCGGCCATTGCTCAATCTGGACGAGTTAATACCAGACGGCGCGGGCGGCGGTGGATTCCTCGGTCTCTGTAGCGTTGAACTATTCACTTTGTCCGTACCTAACGAACAGACAAAACGCCGTGAGCTTCGGTGACGAAATGTGGGCGAACGGTTTTTAAGTTTACCCGAACCAGTCGGCAGTTCGTAGAGAAGCTTGCGTGAATTTTCAAACGCACCGTGTCCCGTTGAAGAATCTCCACTGGGCGATCTTTTATGATGCTGACTGTTTAATGTATTTAACGCATGTGGCAGAGTGTGTAAAGAATGCCCGGCTAAGATCGGTTCGCTCGTTGTACGGCTATGCGTCGACGCTGCTAAGGACGCGGACGAAGGTAGTGTACCGTAATGAGAGGAGGGTATACCACCTGTACTTCCGGCCGGTGGTGGTGGCGGGGGAGCTACACGCTTCTTCAACGACCCGTGAATATTGACCGAAATATCTGGCGGCATTGGTGCTGGTACTGGAACAAAAATAATTCTTTGAATGCGTCATGCATATTTGAACGAATCGGTTGGAATAAAAGAATATTAATGCTGGCCAATGTGTTAACCCCTTGCGGTCGGCGCCGAGCTGGACTCGCCATAAAGCCGGGAATCCACCGGGAAGCTAAGCTAAGCTTAGATGTTTTAGCTTAGCTTTTGGTGAAAACGGTGCCATAGGAATGTATTGAAGCTAATTTTTTTAAAACGTAGCATGGCATAGCATAGCTTAGCTTCTCGGTGGATTCCCGGCTTTAAACTTCAACTGGTTTTTTTTCTGGAAAGCATCGAAAGTGTGCATATACGATCTGAGAGATTGAACGACGAGGGATACAAGACAATCTTTGAGTACGTTCGTTTCGTGCGACGTACAGTGGGATGCCCGTCACAAAGGGTTAACAGATATAACTTGTAGAAGAAAGAGTGTAACCACAGAAACAAATAAAAACATTATCTGTTTGTGTTAAGGGGCTACATAGTTAGAGTTAAAAAATCGGTTTTTCAAAAATACCCTTATCTGAATATACGGTGTTTACAGAATATTCATACATAATTTTATGGTAAAATTCCTTAAAATGATAAATTTATGGGCGAATTAAGTGCAGCGCGTGTGAGTAAAAATGAATTGAAAAATTACTGCTAACAAGCGAACGCGGAAATTCAGAAAATTCTGAGACTGTGAATGTGTAGGGGATTTCCTCCTGATTACAACGCAATTTTTGTTTGCTGCCCAAATTCACTCTAAGGGGTGAAATTGATCCCTTAACTTCCGGCTATTTTCCGCTTTTGTGTTATAACTCACGAACTGTAAGAACTGTAAGTTACCAAATGATAGTCCTAATTAAAAGAAGTAATTTTTGTCTTGAAACTTTTTTTCTATCTCTTACAGATTGCGAGTTATAAAATAAAATCGGGAAATAACCGAATTTTCAGGGATTAATTTCAATCCCTTAGAGTGAATTTGGGCATCGAACAAAAATTTCAGTGTAATCAGGAGGAAATCCACTACGTATTCACTAAGTTTCAGATTTTTTTGAAATTCCGGGTTCCGGGCCTTTCCTTGTAAGATTGTACTGCAGGTTAAAGTTAATGCAATTGCATTTCTTCATAACAGAGGGCGTTTATGATGTAAAGATCAGAATTTGAATATTAAGTGACCATCATTTAGTTAAAAATCAATATTTTCGAAATCGGTTGCAACAATACATTTTTTCATGTGTATGAAGAGTCAGTTGTTTTTGGTTCTCTTAATTAATCGGTATAACATTTACACCTGCTAGCGCAGAAGCGTGTCTCAGAGGATCCATCTCATAGAAATGACTGTATTAAGGGGGTATACCCGTTTGAACCCTCGGAAAATGTGCACATTTTGTGGATTTTTTTACGAGTCAACGGCTTGATGAAGATTTCCCGTTTTTTTTACTATCTTTACATAGTATCATGAACTACTTAAAAAAAAAGTTTCAGTTAAAAAACTACTGTTTTTCGGAAGTTATGGATACATATCCGAAAGTATCTCGATTTTAGACGGCTAAACGGTGGCCCTGAAATAAGCTGTATGTCGTGTCTGAAATCAAAAACAGTAAAATCTTCTTATAAAATATATTAATAGCTATCGTCCAACGGAGCCGATTTTGAAAATTTTGAAAAATAAAGAAATGATGAGAGATCAAAGGTAAGGTTAGATTTTTCTAAAAGAAAAAGCCACCTTTTTTCTTTGTAAATAATAAACGGGTAATCGGAATAAAAAAAACCTCCGTTGGACGATGTGGAATCTTATTACGATTCTGCATGCAAAATTGGAAGTGAATTGGTTGAACGTAGCGCGAGTTTTTAGGGTCCCCGTAATGAAAAATATAGTTCCGCTGCGATCGGTCGAGATATTTCATTCAAATGCATACAACTTCGTCACTTTTCCGAATTTTTACATCAGACTTGTTTTATGCTATTTTTAAAACATCAATATATGAAAATATGTAAAAAGAAAAAATCCGACTTTTGACACTTTCAAACGGTTATACCCTCTTAAAGTCATTTTCAAGTATTTTTTAATGAAATTTAAACGATACTTCGATTTAAGAACACCCTTCTAAATGCTAAGAAGTCTTAAAGGCAGGTGTATTTTTTGGCCTACAGGCTGATGTAGCCTCATAAGTTGACGAAAGCTCGTACCAGCGACAGGTTTCCTAGATTGTGGTGGTGGCGGTGGTGGCATCTGCTGTCTATTCGTCGAGGAACTTGGAGAAGAACCGCTTTGCAAGCTGTCGCAAGTGCTACTTCGACTGCGTAGAGTTACTGGTGAGTCTCCCGGTCCTGTACCACCACCACTGCCACCTCCGCCTACGTAGGATGGTGGCCTACTGCGAGATTTCTTCTCAGGTGTCAAGCATCCATTCTAAAAAAAAAAGTACAAGAGTGAAATGATAAAAGAAATTTCGAAAAAAATCCTGACATTATTAGGTACACTTTTTATTGCCCTGTTAACATACTCTGTCTTCTATTATAGTTTCATCGTCGGAGAAGTCGGTAGAGCCTTCGTCATGCGAGAGATTCCAATCGATATTAACGTTGTCGAACAATGTCTTCTGCCTTTGTAGAGCGTGACTCAACTAAACGTAATAAAGCATTTGGGTTCCATTGTACTTCGCTTATTGTATTACGCCGTATTGTCATACAAATTAGATGATAATCGCGCGATGCTTTACCAGCTCTTTACACGTATGGTGGCCCATTTCCTGCGCTATGTCCAGCGGCGTTTTATCCTGTTTATTCCGATTCGTCGGATCGGCGCCGGCTCGTAACAGCAGCTTCATCGCTTCTGCTCTGTCGTGCCTCGCGCAAAGATGCAACGCCGTCTCTCTGTCGATGGTGGTTCTGTCTATGCCACCCGTTGACATGTTTTGCACTAGGAAATCGATGATGTGCAAGCTGTTCCCCATCTCCCGCAAAATGGCCAAATGCAACGCTGTTTCGCCCACGTCCTGTAGTCCGGGATGAAATTATTATGTCAGAGTGACATTTCTTCACATTAAATAATAGAACAGGTATTATCTAATTTATATAGTTTAACCCTTATGTACGCAACCAAAAGTTTTCACGGTTGTTGGGCAACCGGGGCACCCGGGTTCCGATACATCTCAAATACAGCGATAATTTTACTTTCGTACTTCTTCGAAACACTTAGTTTTCCATTCCTATAATATACCAAGTGCCGTTTTAAAATATTTGAGCGGATAAATTACTCGAAACTGCAACATAATTCGATGCTAATGTCGATTCTTCAATGTCATTTGGGTTTCTCGACTCTCTACGAAGATGGTTGTCTCTGGTTCAGTGGTGAACGGAATAAACAGTATTAGTTAAGAATTTTGTGTCCTGTATAATTTCTTTAGAAAACTTCCGTTCATAAATTATCCAACTACTGCATGCCTTACATGAACACCCGGTTATTCAACAAGCGTATACATAAGTTTGAAGCTTTACTATTTAAAGTCTTTTGCATAAATTTTTATTTCAAAAACGTATATCGGGGCAAAATATTTCAAAGAATGGGGATCCGGAGCGGTTTTGCGATATTTTCACCAGAACGTAACAAATTACTAAAGGAAACATAGAAATGGGTACCCGGCTGCGCACATAAGGGTTAACAAGATTTCTTTTCAAAGTTGTAATTCTTTTATCTACCCTGTGCCTCCATTCTTCATTTCCTTCCCAATATTTATACCAACTATTCTAAGCTTTGCCTTCCTGATTATCTTCTTTACCTTTTCTTCCCTGTTTAAATATTTTCCTAACACTAATGTCACCATCTTTCTACATCGCTTGTTACAAAATTTTCCACATGTTTAATCACAATATACAGGGTGTTTCGCTACAGGTGGTAAGCCTTTTAGGGGGTGATTCTGTAGGCCAAAATGAGACGAAAAGCAGGAGTGACGAAATTGCGGTGGAGGCTTCAGTTTTTAGTTATCGATGTTTAAAAATCGGGCTCTGGAACGCCTGAATCACGGCAATTCGGCGACAGTGGCCCGCGCGAGCCTGGCCAGCCAGGGTACGTGCAGTGGCGGCGGACGCACGACAGATTTGCCATGTGCAACGCATGCTGACCCAGCTCGCACGAAACTATGACTTACGGCAGCGTTGCCCCGATGGGCGGTCCGAGAGCACGAGCAACCATCGCGTTTCTCAAAGCTCGCGTGGAAAAACGACTTGAAATCAGCCTATAACCACAAATCAAATCAATTTAATCGCAATGAAATCAGCATGTAACGGCTGATTTCAGGGTACGAGCCTACACGCACACCACTAGAGTTTTCCCCATCCGTTACATGCCCGCAACTTCATTGGAAAACGCGATGGATGCTCGTGCTCTCGGACCGGCCATCGGGGCAACGCTGACTTACGGTACTTTGCGATGCGACACTTTATGAAAAAGCACGTACGCCACGCTGTACGACATTACATCTTATTTTGGCCTGTAGAATCACTCCCTAAAAGGTTTACCATCTGTAATGAAACACCCTGTATATTACCGATGTAGGCAACGGTGCTGCCAGGTCGACGTTCTCAGCGTAAACTTGCAGAAGTTGCTGCAGGTCACGATTGTTAACAGCGTGCTCCAAATCAGACAGTAGGTCTCGCTCATCCGCGCAGGTGTTCATCACGTATCTTTTGTCCACGTATTTCGCTCTTATAAATTCGTACCTCTCTTCCCTGTACAATACAGAAAGAAACAAGTTCCATTGTACACTGATGAGCTACAAGCAAGAGCTATTAATTCAATTAGGAATGAATAATTTCGTTTACATCGTCGATGTTGGTGTTGGTTTGTGACTGTGGTGTAACGTAGCTTCCATCACTTCGTTAAACGCCTGATTAGTCATGTGCCTTGCAAGAAGTAGCTGAGCGGTGCCAACATTATCCAGCGTTAGAGACTGTATTCTGGATATGTGTACTCCCAAGTCTCGATGGATCCCGCTGCACTCTATGCATACGATTATACCAAAATTCGTGGAGAGCCACGTAGCATCTGTGAAATAAAAACAATTTGGCTTTATACACATCTTCCGGCTGAAAGTTACATATCTTGCTCGCGACACTGTATTAAAAGATAGGAGCAAAATCTCCTGTATTTTTTAACCGACTTCAAAAAGAAAGAGGTTCTCAGTTCGACGTGTTTGTATTATGTTTGTTCTGCGAACTTCTCCGTAGCTACTGGACCGATTTTCGCGAAACTTATTGCAGTTAGTTTAGCTTCAATCGACTTAGGCCACGGAGAAAGGATTATTAAAATTGGTTAAGTAGTTTTGAAGTTACACCAAAAATAAGAAATCTGATTCATTAATCGACTTCATTATTATTATTATCAGCAGCTCTTTTTGTAGACCTACCCATACTTTTTTTTTAAAATGAATGTAGTTATATAACTTAAATAACTAAAAAGTACAAAATTAAAACCGACTTCGAAAAAATAAAAATGCACCAAAAAGTAAAAAATAATTTTTTTTCCTTATTCAATCTACGATGCTCAATATTTTTAAGTCGGTGCCAGATTTACACAGTGAAAATGGTGAGGCGCCGACATAAAAATATTGAGGATCGTAGATTAAATAAAGAAAAAAATTATTTTTTACTTTCTGGTGTATTTTTTTTTATAAAAAAAAATTGACATGTACATTTTATACCATGTACAGATAAATATAAGAAGCCCGGGCAACGCCGGGTACTTTAAGCTACTGCAGTAATAATTCAGGCTGTGTTTAAAATTTACCCTCCAAAATGCCCAGTGAATTTTGGAACACCCAGCAAAATCGTTTATCATAAATAAAGAGAGGGATCTCATCAGATTTACCATTTTGCGAGGAGCAGTCGCAGCACTGGTCATTTCCAGGTAACCTCATGACACATCGGATTACAGCCTGTTGTAGCTCGACTAAACTTGGATTTCCAGACCCAGCTTCTGCTTTGCCACTAGCGTCGAACGCTCTTAGCAAAGCACGTTCTTTGCAATTGACCAAAACAGACATCCATGCTCGTTGATCGGCCTCGTCCTCCGCTTGAAAGTGATACGTTCTGTTGTCTGAAAGGGACAGAGAATAAATTGACTGGAGTGTGTCATACACTTTCTTACATGACTCACTATGCGATGTCAATGTTATTAACAAGTACAAACGATAATGTTACTTCTATTAACATCATCAATTACTCATAAACTGTTGGCAACGTCACCATTATATATTAATCGTCGTCAACGGATTAATATTGTCACTTACAGCTGATAAGATCGAATCCCCGTTTATCGTCCGGCACCAGTTTAATTTGGCAGGTGAGTAAATTTACTCTCGTGGGTGGTTTATTCTCGTCCGCGTGACAGATGTCCAGATAGCCCTCCGCTTGAACGGCGCATCTCCTCTTCTGCCACACCCTCCTCATTTTCCCCTCACTCTTCTTCAAAAGGTGACCTGACCGAGTGACGCCGTGCTGCTTGTCTCCTTGAAGCTGGTGGAGCGAATACCCTGCATTCGCGTTTACATTTAACTGGAAATCATACAATCTTGAATGTTCATGGAAAACACGCCGCCAGATGGCACAAGTGTTGACGACCATAGCTTCTAACTACCTCTTTGTCGCAGCCCGAGCTTCTAAGGAGGTTCCTCAGCTCGGTTAAACGTCTTCTTTCCTCGTCCTGCGTTTGCCTGATCTTCTGCAGTTTCACGCTGAGGTCCGCCACGTACGAGCCGAAGTGTTCGATGGTCTTTAGGCCGTCTTGAAAGTAACTGGAAAATCGGGAGACCGCGTGAACGATACGCAATATGTACTTTATATCTCTTCGTGGTCGGAATTATTTTGCAAGTCTATTTTACAGTTTCTAATTCCCTGTTTCAATTTCTAACCGGTGTTATTTAGTGCCCTGCACTAGTATATAGTATTTGTTAAATGGATTAATTTTATTAATAAAAATCTAACGGATTTCAGCTTGGTAAGTTATAGCTCTCAGATAAGTAGAAGGATTATTCTGTCATCGACAAATACACGAGAACAGCTTATAAGTGGGCAATGTATGATTTCCAAATCCGTATTTATCACTATAGACCTTTTTCTACACCCTGAGAATTTATTCTTAATTTTGTCACGAAGACATACACAATTCTATACATAGGTATACCTAATTTTCTAGCAATTGATAGTCTTCGGGACCAAGTTTCTGAGTGTACTCATGAAAATGTTTAATATTTCAACCACAAATGGTTATTGATTACGTTTAACACTAGTACTGCAAGGTGCCACGTCGAACTTACTTAGTTTGCGCGTGATAATACTCGACTAGATGCTGAAGTAGTTCAATTCCTTTCTTCGTTTTGATTTCGTTCACTTTTATAAGATACTGTAACAGAAGAATGGATTAATGAAAAAATAATGTTACTCTGATATGAAGGAAGAGAGAGAGAGACAAATATTAATTATCTGATTTCCTTTCCTATTGTTTATAATTATAGTTCTTTGTACAGGTTGAGACCCTTCAAACTCTCTTTTAAGGTTCTAATTTTTGTATAATTTCATGTCTTTGAAAGTAAAAGTCTAATAGATTTTTTAAATGATACTACAATTTTTTATTTTACTGTACGAAATAAATAAGAACATGATCATATAATCTTAAGGAACTTCAAAAAAGCAACTTATAATGCGCCCCAGCAATACAAGTTTTCATTTTCTTTTTATTAAATAAGGCTGTTGATAGAAAAAAGAAATGTCGCTCCAACGAAAGAAATTTCTAATAAATCAACCTTTTCTTTAATTCCCAATGAGCTGTTCCCCCTCAGGGCATTATTACAAATCGTATGCACTGATGGAAAATTTCAAGCTCATTCGTAAGATCAACCGATAAGAATGTGTTTGAAATTGAACGGGGTTCAATAACTCGTCTTCTTATTACACGAAAATTCATGCCGCAAATTGCACCCGATCAACGGGATGCACACATATAGAGCAGATCACTGTCCCTTGTTCCAGTTATGATTCGGAGGCCTCACCTCGCACATTTGCAATTGAAACAATCTTCTCTCCTTCTCCATCTCATCGGCGATCTCGGCCGGCGTAACTTCCGTCCGAATGAGGCCAGCCTCTTTCGCGTGCTGCTTCTTCTCTTTCTCGATTTTCGCGTATTTCGCCTCGTAATCCTTCCACGCCTTCTCGAACGGCCTCTTCAAGTCACCTTTCACACCTCTCAAATCCCCTTTCAGCACCGAGTCCAGAGGAAACATCACGATGTTGTTGATGTTCTGCATCTGTTAATTCGAAAATAAAGAGTCAAGAACAATTGCAAAATCATTTTAAATGAAATGAAAGAATTGTTCAACACTGTTGGTGGTGCGAGAATTTGAGAAATGTTAGTCAAAATTCGTTAGAAACGGTGCACAGTGTGGATATCCCTCGGCGTAAAAACACGGCGACGCCATTCCAAGAGTTAAATTCCAAATCTTTGCAAGGTGAATTATATATATATATATATATTTCGACAACGCCAAATGTTGGCGTTATTTTAGGGCAGAGATAATATGGCACAAGCAGAAATAGGTTTCTTGCTTCGGTGGGAATAAAACGAGAGGGGACAAATTGTTTTCAATTCTATCCATCAAATTATTCCTTGCTTTTCTGATGAAATTTTCATTTGCTAATTGAGCTTCCTTCAGGCTAAATTACTTGGTACCTACTGCGGAAGAGAAGTCAGCACGTATACATATATCGTTCTTACGCACCAGGGTCTTCATTAAAGCACTCAATTCCTTCGTAACGACCGCAAACTTCAAGAAAGCAGCACCGATATCCGGTTCCTGTTCCTTCAAAGCAGCGTCTCCGAGCCTTTCCAATGCCCTTCCAAGGTACACCTCGTTGTCCACGTGAGCTGTTGCAAAAACGAATATATTAAGAGAGAATAGTCTAAAAAAGTTTTGTCACATATTTTTACGCCGCGGAAATTCTGGGATAAGTGCTGTTTGGTGCATCACAGTCTTTTTCCCAGAATCCCGGAGCAACAATATCATTGTCTTTAAGGCAGCGCAACGTTAGATTACACTGTCCAACAGAATTGAACATTTTATCTGTTCTGTAACATTCAATAGCCGTTTCTTATAGATTTTTGTGCGCTGAAAACGAATCCGCAAACCGTTTGTCGTCATCACCCTCAGTTTTCGAGAACTTCGATTTTGAAGAAAAAATGAAAATTTTCAACTTTGAATATCTTGTGTGTTCAAACAGTAATAGTTATTCGATTGCTTGTTCCGTCCAATTATTGTATGAACCCTCGCGAACACAGCGATATAAGTTATTATTGAACTGTAAACATTTAAATATGTTTAAACAACGATCAAAGGGAAAAGGACACCCGAAATGCACAAATTTTTGCAGATATCTTTCAATATATTTCGAAAACTAAGGATCTAGGAGAAAATCTGACTACTTCACGCGATGCAGCAGACATTTTTCCTCCGGAAACCATCAACAGAAGTGGCAAAACACCTTTCGTTTTCAATACAGAAACGAAAGAGTTTAGCGAAACGTGCGGCGCGGACAGTGGTAGTCACACGTGTTACGCGATTCTGTGACGCTGAGCGCAGAGATGGACAAAAATTATTTGAAATAAAAATTTCGTACACAAATTTTGATTTCAAATAATTTTTTGCCCATCTCTGGCTGAGCGGCAGTGGATGCGCCCACCACCATTGACTACCACTGTCGACGCCGCACGTTTTGCCAAACTCTTTCATTCCTGTATTGAAAACAAAAGGTGTTTTACCACTTCTTTTGATGGTTTCCGAAGGAAAAATGTCTGCTGCATCGCGTGAAGTAGTCAGATTTCCTCCTAGATCCTTAGTTTTTGGAATATATTGAAAGATATCTGCAAAAATTCCTTTCCCCAAAAAGTCCTTTTCCCTTTGATCGTTGTTTAAACATATTTAAATGTTTATAATTCAATAATAACTTATATCGTAGTGTTCGCGAGGGTTCATAGAATAATTCGACGGCACAAGCAATCGAATAATTATTACTGTTTGAATACAAATAATGTTCAAAACTGAAAATTTGCATTTTTTCTTTTAAATCGAATTTCTCGAAAACTGAAGGTGATGACGACGAACGGTTTGCGGATTCGTTTTCAGTGCACAAAAATCTATAAGAAACGGTTATTGAATGTTACAGACCAAAATGGCTGTTGGACAGTGTTACTTGCCATCCCTAAACTTTCCTACATTTGCAAACAAGTACCTACTACTCGTCCGACACTCAATAGTTATGTACGCGACTTTGTGCCACTAACCATCGTGAAACATGCAAATCATCCCGCCGCTCTTTCCTTATTTCTTTTTCATGTCGGGATCCTCAATCAAACTAAGCTCCTGCAAAACAACTTTTCCAAAGGGGAATGGTGTGGGGTATATGCCTTCGATTCCACTTAAAAACGCGATGTCGCTAATAAGTAATAAAACGGACGTTTTCCACTGAAACCGTTGACAGGGTTCAATTTATGATTACAGATTGTTTAATTACTTTTATAATTCAATAGTTGATGTTATGACATGCGTGCTTCGAACGCATAAAATACATTTGTAATCATGTCCACGTATTAATTAATACGTTGACTGGTATGTTAACAGTTTGAGTGGCGCAATCTATTGAAAAATGCCCCTTCAGCAAGGCCATTTATTGTACGAAAACCCGTCTCTATTACGCGACGTTCAGGTTTTTTAATTAACGGTCTTCTTGTATTTTTTATCAACATTTTCCCCGCAAAAAATGATTGCTTTTTCAGTGATCCTCCATTTTGTTATCTTTTGCGATATTGACTTTTCATTTACGCCACGTAATAGACGTAGGCTTCTACTTAGTTTCTAAATATTTTTGGCGTTTTGAATTCAGATTAACCATGTGGCTAAGGCACTGTCAATGCCGCAGAAACGATTTTGCCACAGCGCACATTTTAGCGAAGAGTAGATACACCGGAAACGGTTTTGTGAATTTAATTAAAAACATTTTTTTTACCCTATAATATGTACATATTAACTATACTAAGCAATACATTGATTTATTTGCGTTGTATGATTGAAAAAAATGCTCGAAAACGCCCTTCGAAAATGCTGTATAAACTCAGCAGAGGATTTAAGCAGGGAAACCTGAGATATGTAGCCGATTAGGGAACGCAACTTAACAATAACTGTAATTGCGAATTAATTGTAGGTAGACAGCTTCAATTCGGGATGGATAGTTTGGAAAGTAAACAGAACGATTTAGGACTTTTATACAAAGTATACGAAGTCCGAATTGAATGTACCTTCCAGAAGAATTGAAAATATTTTCACACTTGAAAATAGAATAGTTTATTTCCGAATTAGTAAGTGAATGACACTTTTCAGGCGGACGTGATATTTATTCGAATATCTAAATATTTTTTACATGAATAAAAATGTATTTGCAACTTAGGAAAAAAATTATTACTTATTATTATACACTACAATTCAAATAACATTTCGTTATTTCATTGTTAATTTACAGTTATTTCTTTCAATAATTAAACAGATTTGGAGTAGGTACCTATATTTCATTAAAATATGATTGTGAAATAAAAACTTAAGCAAATAATCGCTTATGAATTATTTAAATAGAATTTTGACCACTCCTAGTACACAGAGTACATATTATAATACACACAATAAAATTGTAGATAAAGCAATCAAATAGACAGAAATATCACATTTCAAACTAAAACTTATAATATCTCTGAGGGGAGAAGACCGTATAAATCGAACGAAAAATAGAAACAAAAAATTTTCCATAAATCGTTTCTAAAACATTTCAAAAATATAAGTATTCTTAAAGTTATAAGCCGAAATTCAAGTCTGTATCGATAAATCGCATTTTAAACGCGTTTTTCTCGAAGCCACGTTTTAAAAATTGGTGCCGGGGATAACTCAAAAACTATTTGACCAATCAACTTCAAATTTGGCACACTTTATGTTTGTAATATTACTAACAATATGAACCACAAGGTTTAAACCAAATAATCAATTTTAACCACAGGAAAAAAAATGTATTATTCTGTTTCACATAACTACCAGACACGATAGAACCGGCGCAGTTTTGCATCTCGAAAAAAACCTATTTCAGATACTACTCTATTTCTTCTGTATTTATTATAATTTTACCGTTATAAATTTTTGTTTACTTGTTCTAATGTTAAATACACTACCCTTAAAGTTCCGAAAGGATTAGCGCATTGATAAATTTGCAAAAAATTCCTAAAAATTAATACAAAAATTCTCCCATTAAGCAAAATAAGTTTACCTAGGCATTTCTCATAAAAGTATCAGAATCTCTTGTGTTCCAGCAAATAAGAAATTACAACGGTTAGTGCATTCAAAGAAACAGGATTTCTATAAAAAACGAAAAAGCTACAATTTCATTTTGCAATTACGCGTATGCACATAAATGCATAATGGTAGCATGGAAAGCTGGAGCATCTAAAACGATTTTACTTTTCCTTATAATAAATCGTTCTAATGATACAATCTGATCTAGTTGCTGAACACAGTCTGTATAATTCTTCTATTCGTAGGTGTACGGAAAATTTACACTGCAAGTGTATGCAACAGGAGCATTTTGCAAGCTCCAAGACCGTGACAAGGGTAAAAGATTCTGCATCTTCGTCTATTCTGTTGTCGCAGGGGAATTCTTAAAAACGACCGTCTCTTATATCGCACAGAAAAGTATGAAAAGGAGAAAGCGTCGGGCAAAGACGGGACGAGGAGAATACGAAACCCGGTAGAAATTTCAATTAAAAGAAAGCCTGAACGTTGCTCATTAAACGCGTGTGTACAGGATATATCTCGCGTTACCAGAGCCTCTGGCAGAGTAAGAGGGGAAATCTGAAACTTTCATCCGAGCCTGGATAAAATTTTTTAACCCGTCCGTACTCACCGTTTCCTGAGTTGTGGATGGCTTTGATCGCTTTCTTCAGCTTCGTCAGACCGTCTCTGTCGAAGTCCAAAGTCTGAAACAGAATTAAACAAATATGAAGAACATTTTTAACGCGCAACGTTTTCTTTAGTCTTGTTTCTATCGCCCGCTAACGATGGGAATTTTAAATACGCAGCTCTTTTTTCGTTCCTAGTCGTTCCCATTACTCGTCAACGAAGGTAATTGTGCACGCGCAACTTTTTCTTGTTGTTACCGCTTTCAACTACTTGCAAATGGAAGAAATTTTAAATAAACGCTGACGAAGAAAATTTTTAGCCAGCGCCTTGTTCTTACTCGGTCCCATCACTCGCTACAACGAGTACAAAGCAGCGCGGAGAGACAAATAAAGGATGGCACATGTTCTTTTATTTTAATCCTAGCGTAGTGAATATTTGTCTTTAAGGGGACCTTCCGGTCTAGAGCCCAAAAAATAGGTGATATTTAGGAATTAATTAAAGGAAAACTACAATATATAATTTAATGGGAGTTTTTGCATTGTATTAAGGATGTCTTAAATTATAGAAATATATTTTTTGTTTTATAATTAATCATTGCAGACGGCCCTGGGGAATCTTTAAAGTCAAGGCGTCATAAAATTGATCCAAATCGGTGGAACCTGTATCTCCAAAATTTATTATCCGATTCGACTGAAACCTTTTTTTTTTAAGATTATTCTTCTGGCTAGGGGGGAACTAGAAAAAAATTTTAAAAATGACATTTTTTTAGAAAATAACGACATTTCAAGTTTGAAATCACTTTTCCCTGTATTTTTCGTCCTTTCAACGCCTTTGAAAATGATAAATTTTCCATTTTTTGCAATTTTTTCTAGTTCCCCCCTAGCCAGAAGTATATTCTTCAAAATAAAAAAAGTTTCAGTAGAATCGGATAATAACTTTTGGAGATACAGGTCCCACCGTTTTGAGAACACTGTTTCGAGAAAAACGCGTTTAAAGTTTTACGTGAGTGCCGAGTGGCCGGGTGTTACCCATGCATTTGCCGCTACTTAAATGCCTATAACTTCGGGAATTTTACGAATTTCAACAAATCCTTTTAAACACGTATCCCTAAAAGATTGAACATTCGAAAAATGAAATAAAAACAAAATCGCATTTTAGACCGGAAGGTATGATTAATGAATTCTCGTCAATTTTTGCATTTATTGTTCCCCATCGCCATATCTTAATATATAAAGCAGAAATCTTAATATATAAAGCAGAAAGCTTCTATATGTTTGTGTGTTTGTCCGTCGCCTAAAAACTTTCGAACAATAATCTCTGGGATCACGAAATGTGCCTCAGCTCATTATGCTTGACTAATCCAGATGAATGTGACTATTTTCTCAAAAAAAAAATTTTTGTTTCATAAAATCGTAATCTAAATTTCGAGCGAAGCCGAGTAGTAAAGCTAGTACCTACGTAATTGGCTCCTTGAACTTCGTAGGAGCCAACAGCCGTAGCGATTTTCGCGAGCAGCGGGGACGTGGCGAACGTCTCTTGACGGCAAAAGACTTGGGCGACTGTTGGAGGCGAGATGGAAAAGCAACGCAACAACGAGGAAAGGAATTCCTGAGTAGAACGAAGCGACGATATGTATATTTTATCGGATCATGCTTCGTCAAGCAGAAGATTCGTGTATCTTCGTTCCTCCAGGCACAGTCTTCACTTTTATCAGGGATTTTTGCATTTCGCGCGCGACGCTTTCACGATTTTTCCAGCGGACACACGGTCCAGAGCGGGGACGAAAGGTAAAAGTATATTGGAATTCCTATTGTTCGGTGCGAGGTTGCAGTAAAATGAAAAAGATCACAATTAAATCTCCATTTTGCATGGTGCGTAGTAGCGTTTGTCGGTTTTTAAAAACCGTTTTTTTAATAAATTTTTTAAATTCGGAAACCGGTTTTAAAATGTAAAAAAAAAACGGTTTTATATACTAGAATTAATATGTAAAAATGAATTAATTATGTAATTAAAAAAGGTTTTGACTTGAAATCGCCTCTGGCACAGACGCATATTGTAGTAGGTAACAGTTTACTGTAAAACTAATCTTCATCAGTTCATATTTTCGGAAGAAAAATATCAAATGAAATAAAGATTTATAATTTATATTTTGTACGAATTTTAGTTATTTTAGTTTTTTTTCGCTTGGTTTTGTATGCAGTGAATTTTATTGTGTTATATTTTTGTAGATCCATAAATATTAAATGAACTAAAAAATTGTACGGATTTGTACGAACTTTAATTTAATTTTTTATTTATTTATATTGTTTTGTATAAATAGAGTATATTATATTTTGTTATATCTTTGTAATTCCATAAATATTATAAAAAAAAAACTTAAATTTTTTAAAATAAGTACAAACATTTATTTTCTATTTTAATTATATCTTTTTTGTGAAAATTCGAAAACCGGTTCCACCGGTTTTTTGGGAATACTGGAATTCGAAAACCGGTTTTTTCAAAAGTCGGTTTTTGTATAAACCCTAGTGCGTGGAGACTTGCACCGCGACTCGCTTCGTAACTATCTAAAATTGAAATCTCGTTCTTCTTCGGCCTCCTCTTTGGTTGAACACGGGAAAACCTGATATGTGGCATTGGGTGCTAACGATGGAAGAGGGAATCTTTAATTTCTTTAATTTGTTAAATTAAGTATTTGATCGACGCTGGAGAATAAAACACTGTCTCAAACCTGACAGTCCATTTTACGCATTCGTTATTAGCGCAGAAAGTACTGTCCAGCTGATTTCTTATAACCCTAGGCGTTGTCATGTCGTTAATACAACTTGCATTTTCTATACTTCTATATCTCATGACTTGAAAATCATCTACTGATTGCTACTCACAGAGAATTCACACTACGGAATGGTGGGGACCGACTGCTCCCTCATTTCTTACTTCCTTTAGTTTTATCCGTGAGAAGTATATTAAAATTTATGAGTGTACCGAGCGGCAGTGATACTTGTAGAAGAAAAAGCGATAGGAAAAAACAAGAGTTCCTTGCTACCAGGTAATCCATATATTATGTAACACAGATCTACCAAGCTGGAAGGCCAGGAATAAAAAAGGAAATCAGATTTCCCAGGCCCCTTCACAAGGGAAGTTAATCAACCCGAAAGTTCAGAAAATAATGCAACTTTATATGCAAGTAGAGTACTTCATCTGCAAGACAAACCTATTTTTTGTTGGTGACACAGCGCGGTTTTAGGGGCGTGAAATCATCCCTTGAGAAAAACGCAGAATTTTCTTTTTCGTGGAATATCTCGAGAACGGTGAGACATCGAAAAGAAGTTTAAATTAAAGTTGCATAATTTTTTTATATCTACAAAACTGCGTAAAAATAATTTTGCGTTCAAGTTCAAGTGATGCTAATAACGCGACCATTTTTTATCTCGCAAATAAAAAGCCCCTGGAGGTGAAAACACCCCTTCAAAGAAATTGTAAGTTTTCATATTATCGTGAATAGTTATCTGAGAAACCATAAAAGATATTGGAAAAAGTTAAATTCCAAAATTGTATGGTTTTTCATATCCAACGATATGGTGATAAATTTTTTTCAAGAAAATTACCCGTTCAACTTTTCTTTTTAACATTACATTTGTGCATATTTGCAAAGTCTCATATTTTTTAAATTTTGAGTTGCCAAACATCCCTCTCAGTTACTATGACTAACGATTTCAGGACAAGTTCCTTTGGACTGACTTTCGAATTTTAAAGAAACACGAATTTTCATTTTTAAACCCAACCAATCCAGATGTGTATATCCACCCCATCCATGGACCGATAAACCCTTTTCCTCGGATCTAGTGAAACTTTTATCTCCCGCGGACGATACACTTCCGAGGGAGCGTGACGAAGCACCCTTGTAATTAATCGCTGTACGTTCGCCGCGACGCTGCACCGAGTGACTGGCGACGCGAAGCACGCCGATAAATATCGATGTCGTCTCGATAAGTCCGTCCCAGTGAATGGTAAAGACGATACGCCGTCTATTTTACTGGGAACGGAGGGTGTCGATCCTGTTCCTCTTTTTTTTTCTTCTCTTTTCTGTTTTCGAGCAGCCAGGCGATCGCGCGTAGATACATCACGACGCGTCGTTGAGCACGTACGCTGATACGGCGATCTGCTCGACAACCGTTTCTTCCTGGAATTCACATCTGCGCTAACTCGCCCTCTCCCACTTCTGTATTTTCACTGGAGAATCCGGTCTCCGTGCGATCTCCAGCGAAAAAGTCCTTCGAATTGATCCTAGGACGACTTCGACTCATAACGACATTGCACGAGATTTTGGTCACCAATTTGGCTTAAATTTTGTGTAGTGTTAGTGGATAGCATGTACAATAATGTAGTAAAAGCGTGGGGCGCAGTATTCGTCAGTTTACGAGAAACTCGAGTTCTAAGATTCGCCACTTGCAGATCCTCGATATGCGCACACGACGTGAACAGGAAACTGTTTATAACAACTGTAAAAACGGTTGTTAAAGTTGCCATAATAATTTGAGCGAATGTCGTCAATAAAAAGAGCCATTTAGATTGACATTTCGTACAAAGGGCACAGAAATCAGCGTTCCATCAAATCCCATCGTGAATCGTAAACGCGAAATTTCCTCGCGCGATGAACGTTAATGAAGCAGAAATTGGATTTCCATTTAGCTGATTCGATTAAAATGCTAATTTTCCACTGTGAGTGAGAAACCACCCCTTTTATTCGAGCCACTCTTTTTTTACTGTTTCTAATGATCTTATAAATAGGTGGGATAAATTTCAGAAAGAATAATTATTTTATGAAAATTTAATTATTACCCCCAACCTTTATTTAGAAATTCTAATATTTTCTTTGGAGGAATAAAGACATCGTTTTAGTATTCTGAAATCAACGATGTCTGACCGAGGATAATTGCTATAATCAGAGGAAGACTAAGACTTAATTTTTCGTAAAAAAGTAATATTTTTCGAAAATCACAGTGACGATTCTAAGCATATGTTTTTCCAATGTTTAATTATATTTCATTCACCTCGCTCTCGAGATTACCAGTGTAGTTTTCCCCTTGCCCGCAGTAGGTCACAACGTTCAGAGTTTAAAAATGTGAGAGCAAAACAAAAGAAGAGAAACGAGAAGACCGTCTCTCTTTTTTTAACTCTGAATTTGAGTGTTTAAAATTGATTTTTAGTCTAGGGATTAGGGTTTTTTGTAGGTGGGAATGTAATCTCCTCGAACGAGGCTTTTCATAAAATTGCGATTGAACTTCACTTACAAATAAGTCCGTTTAATCGTTCAATTATTTCTGTGATTAGTTAGGTACTTAAATCAGTCTCGTTTTGAAAGATAGATCTATACATACAGGATCTGGGAAAGAGGAACCTTTATACTCGATTTTCTTACAAAATTTTCAGTAGGGCCTGATCCTTACGAGTTCAGTATCTACATATATGTATAACTATACGTACTATGGCGTTAGTCCTATTCAGAATTTGATTCAAATTGACGCAAACTTTCTATACCTACTTCCCTCGCCAGTTGAATAGAACAACGTCAATCATGGTCTAACGCGCGAGTTTCATTATAATTTTTCAGAATTTTTTATGACCAATCAAAGCAAGTATAGTACACAACGTTTTCTCTAAAATCTTAATCATCCTCTTAACTACAATTACAAATTTTTTGGTCGCGCAAAAATTAGTGTGAGAAGTCTGTACGAAGACACGAAGATTGCGCGTCTTCGCGGAGGCAAATGATTAATGACAAATTTTATTCATTGACAGTACGAATATGGCTATCGTAGGAACCGGGATTATTCATTAAAATTAATTTTTCACAAAATGGCGTCATGTTAAACAGAAAATTCCGTTTTCTTCCTTTCAATTGCAACACAATTTGTTAATTAGAAATACAATTTTGCAGATATTTTTATAATTTCGGTTCAGACGATAGCCACATTCTTGTTGAATAAAATTTTTCATTAATCATGTTGGGGGGAGCAGGAAGCTCTACGCGAAGCATGTAATCTTTATACATACATGAGATAATTGAATAACGAAAAATCTGTATTTTCTAGAAAAACGAGTAAACATGACAGAAAAATTGCGCATTCCGTAGTCTTATAACCATTTCGGTATTAATTACTGAAGATCGCCCAGGAAAACGACGCACCCAGTTGGGATAGGCGACTTTCTTTTTATTCTTTAATTAACGAGTGGCGATGGGAAGCCGACAGTCGTCGAATGAATTAATATCGTCGTCGCGAGCTTGTTGAAAGGTCGATGCAGCGCGATGTAATTCGCGTAATTTCCTGTTTGTATCCTCCTTTTAGTGGCTTGTTATCTTCTCGTGCTTGTATTTCCATTTTGCATTCCCCGAGCTCGTTCATATAATATCGCGACGAGCATTGTAGTAAATGTGGAAGGGTGATTCGTTTCAAATAATACGGTCGAATATTGCTGCAATCACGTAACATTAAATGAATGTTTACCTTGAATGTTACCTTGTTGAATCCTACTCGGTATTTTATTTCCGTCTGCTAATTCAATTTCACGTGTATGTACAACTGCTGAATAAATACGAATAATAGTATTAGTTGTAGTAATAATACTAATATTAATAATAATACTAATAATAATATTAATAATAATATTAATAATACTACTAATAATAATATTAATAATAATATTAATAATAATACTAATAATAATATTAATAATATTATTAATAATAATACTAATAATATTATTAATAATAATATTAATAATAATACTAATAATAATAATACCGAAATTTCTATCCAGCTGCATAAAAAAGAGGAATACCAACGTCTCGTATAAAATAGAACTGCATCGCCAGTGGTGAGATTTGTTCAGCTGAGTGGGACAAAAAAAAGCTGTCGCTGTAGCGTGGAAAATTGAATCGACAGGCGTTTCTTCGTTCGTAGCATGGTCGAACCGCAGTTTGCCCAACGAAAACGTCACGCTGGGTATAATTGGAAAGTTGGAATGGAAACGTTCGGATCGATGAGCGTCCTCCATTGTTCGCGCGATACTGCTGCCTCTAGGGCGCCGAGGAGGATCGTCCAGCGAATTGAATAAAATGGGGAACAGAATGACAGAAATTCAATGACTCTGCTAGCTGGCGAGGATACATCGCACCGTGGTGTTACGCCCATAATTCGCGCGGAATCGAAGATATTGCTTTCAATCCTGATAACCGATTACTCCCCCAGGCGGATAATGGGGATAAGTAACGAGCAATCAAAGTAAACGTGGTTGAAGAAATTCTGAGAAAATTCTTTTAGCAAACGCCCAAACGCGTTTCCGAATTTTTTTTTATGAAAACGTAGGTAGTATGCAGTTCTGAGTGATCTGAATATTCGAAATCACTATCATGCTGTATTCTTTCGAATAATTTTAGTATGTGTACTTAATCGACCGAAATTTAATTGGCGATAAAATTTATCTAAAATAAAAGATAGATAACTATGTGAAATTAGGTATAATTTAAAAAAAAATTAAATTGGTAATATAAATTTATTCTTCTGGTGGGTAATGTGCCGTGGTATCACCAAAGATCTTCTGGTCTGGGTTAAATTATATTTAAAGTCTGTATCTTAGTAAAAACTTTTTAGGAAATGTGGGTGCATTTGAAAAAAAGACTCGAAATTTAATAGCCTTGAGCTCGTGGAATATAATATTACACACAAAGGAGTGAAAAAATTAGTTTTTACTAAGTTCTGACTTTCTGTTAATAGGTTCACTGTGGATTACACCTGTTCCTTTCCATTAAACGTAATAATAATAATGAGGATGAAAGCGTTTTTATTACACAATTATATGAGAATACAACATGATGTAGAAAAATATACTAGTGATTAAAAGGCGAGGTTCAGCTACCTGAAACTACGCTGTTCTTTTTTAAACTTAACCCTACAAGTACAACTTTGCAAGGGCAAAAATACATTACCATGCATACTACTCAGGAACATTATTTTTATGTGTACCGTTATATGTATAAATATTAATAACTTGCAACGGTAACTTAAATTAATATTTTAAAGGGTAAATAATCGAAAAATTATAGTTATCCTGTGTGACGTCTGTTGGGTAGGACCACATTTGGAGGGGAGGGGGGGATATAATATTTTTATGGAATCTTGAGAAAAATATAGTATTTTCAGGGAAATATAGGAAAATATAGTATTTTCAGGGAAATATAGGAAAATAAAAAGCACAGATTTATTTTTTATTTTACTTATTTTTATGTTCATATTAGTATACATTAATAGCTCATTTTTTATTAATTTGATTGTAGCTTTATTTCTTTCTGCACGCCATTTAATATTATAATTGAAAAGATCCTTTCAGTAAAGGCTGAGGTAGCTGGTGTTGATAGGAAAAAAGACACAGTTTTAAGGATGTTACAGAAATCAGGTGTATTTTTAAAAAGAGTTCGCCACTTTTCGCAGGTAGTTTTGGATTCTAAATCTTTGTTTCCTCTTACTTTTTCAAGAATTTGGTTCAACAATATAAGTGCAGAAAATAAATTGATAACATTATTTTTTTATTTATCTACTGGATTTAAAGATTCCAGGATGTTTTCAAATTATTTAAATTCAATTTGTGTTCAAATTGAGGAACTGAATTTGGTGAAATTTGAGTCAACGTCAAACCAGTTATACACCTTTGTAAATAAATAATAAAAGGATATTGTCGCGTGATGTTAATAGCTAAGGGTGTGTTCTGAGCACTGAGACTCGCTACAATTAGGTTAGTTTAGTTAGGTAGATAATTAAATTTGTTTTAATTAACTATTACAATCTACCGAAATATAGTACAATACTATTGTATAATATAGTACGGGTAACAATTAATATAACGACAACAACATAAAATGAATGTATGTAATAACGAATTATAAGACTAAAGAATAATAATGTCGTTGTAATTAATAATAATTAACCCTTCGTGGTCACACGGGGTGTATCATACCCCAAGAACAATTTTCCAGTTCAAATGTCGCGCCTTTACGTCTTCCAAAGGAGATTTATCGCAAAAAATATCGCTTTTTCCACAACCGTAGAAGAAAATCGCTCTTCTTGAAATTTCATCATATCAAAATTTATATTTCTAAAAAAAAAAAGACTATTAGAGCATGATTATATGAGTATTGCGAATACCTACAATTGTCATCAATTTTTCAAACCCGAAAGTTTACAAAAGGATTGAAAAATATGAAAATGGTAACTCAAAAATGACACTGGGTTGCAGTGAATAATCCCATGTGACCAATTTGTGATTATAAGGTGTGACCACGGAGGGTTAACAATAATATTAAAAAGAAAATAAAAGAAAATAACTATTGTCATTTCCATGGTATCTTATCATTGATTCTTTCGTCCCCATATAGCAATTATTCCTCCCAACAAGTATAATTCCAGCGAGAAATGGAGAAAGGCACAAAAACAAATCATCGACTGCTGAATTAAACTTAGCCAAATACCTACAAGAATAATAAAGCAATTAAGAATCTTTTTGGGTTCTCGATTCTTCCACCAAATATGCATCTACATACACGTGGTTTCATAATATGTAGCATGTTTGCCCGATTCGGCAAACGCTGTACTGCAATCTATGCAGCCCCTTTTTGTAAGCGGCAGACTCTCGGTCAAACCGAGCCAATAGCCGCGAGTACATTTTCTAATTTTAGTTAATCGCATTCAGAAACGAACACGCGACTAAACGACTTTCCTTCGTACGACAGACACACGATAATAGCACCACGCATCTTGAGTTATTTCGGTGCGCCAAAACTGTGTCGCGCCTCCAAATGGAAGCTTCAGGGTAGCGCGTGTCGGGCGGCTGCATTCATGAAACTACTTCAGTACAAACCGATAAGGTGTACAGAGTGTTTTAACAAAGTCAGCTAATACTTTAGGGCTGATTTCTATATTTACATCAAGGGAAGGGTCGTATAAGTATGTGTCGAAAAACGTTTCCTTTAAAGACTTACATGGCCTGGCAATAAAGTTCCCGGACTGCAGTAATAAAAAAAAACACATTCATCCCATTATCAGATAACAAACAATGTGTGACATATCTGTGATACAAGGCCTCGAAATTTTTTTTAAAGTCCGCAGTTAAATAGGAATATTGTTGAGAGTGCTCGTTACATTTTTCTGAATACCCGGACGTCTTGAAAACGTTTACCTTTCATGACGTTTTTAAGCTTTGGAAATGACATGAAATCCGAGGGGGCCAGATCCGGAAAATAAGGTGGTTGACTAATCTCGATAAACCTTTTCTTGCGCAAAAACTACGTTACGATGAATTCCCTTGTGCGCAGGTGCGTTGTCATGCAGCAAACACCAGCTTCCCTGTTAGTTTACGAAATCTGCTGTTCCTTTCACTATACAAACAGCTGAATGGAATCAGCTGTTCAGCGCACTTACGGATATGTGCAAGGTGTTGCCACATACACAAACTTACTTTGCAATATTAAAACTCGTACTCTAGCACTTATCTGGGAACTTCATCGTCGGAGCATGTATGATTAGATAAATAAATTTGTAGGAAGAGCCGAAAATCTTCTGCCGGAGATTTAAGGGATAGTCTCGTCATTGACGGTGCCCCACTCTCCCCTAAAAAAATTAGGGTTTAAATGGTACACCTTCTGGATATTTTTTATGTGGTTCCTGAATTTCCGCTTTTATTATATTACTTATATTTCGACGCGCGTTACGAAAAGTAGCAGGTTTCATTTTTTCTACATGCAGTTGTCCGTAAGAAAAAAAAAATGAATTATTAAAAAAATGATTTATTCAGAACCAGAACGATTTTCTCAAAATGACATTTCTTAAACTCGTGACCACAGGTTATTACAAAAACTACTTAACCAATCGACTTGAATTTTTTGGCTACACTCAACAGAACTATCCAACTTCAGTGTGCCATGAAAATAACTCGATATATTAAAAACTTTCTCTTGTAATGCTGAAAAATTAGAAATTTTGTTATTTTTTATTTCCATCAATTCATTGTAGTAGTGGCAATAGTTCCACTTATAGAAAATACAGATCTGATTCAATTTTTATTTGTGATTACTGGGTTAAGCGCTATCATGGTCGCTGATTATAATGTGACTATCGATGCAACAACGAAATATTACCAATAATTCATGTATTATTGAAGAAAGTTACATAAAAAAATTCCGCATCGTGTCAACATAAGTACACTAATCACCACAATAAACTTCATATTAAATGTAATCAGCGTTTTTCGTTAAAAAAAATTCGAAAAATCACCCAACATATGACTACTTTCTTAACCCTCGGATGGCGGGCACGGGGTCCATTTTGACCCGTGATAGTCTTTTCGTACAATTCTCAGAATAAGCTTTCATAGTAGATTTTGAGCTTGCAGTGTAAAATTCTCATTGTCTAAACGCTGTGACTCAAATAAATAATAAATAACAGTTCTTTCGCTTGGTGTGTTGCGATTGATTACTGAATTTATTTAAAGGTGTCGTGATAGCTACAAACAGTGGATGGTGCACTATACCCATAAGCGTAGAAAACAGTTATATCCAGAAGAATCCCCCACATTAAATGCAATACCAACTTTGCATTCACACAAGGTCGCGCTACGTGTCTGGCAGCATGTGAACGAAGGCACACGCTTTGAGTTACTGAAACCCAACCGAACAATCGTTACAGAAGTCTATTGTGAACAATTGGACGGGCTGAAATCGGCATAGAAATCGATACAATCAGTTGTATTCGATAGAAAAGGATTCAAAAGAATTCTCTTTCGCCAGGATGACGCAAGATCATGCATGGTGATACCAACATTGCTGGAACTTGAGAAGTTACAGCACAAACAGACGATTTGGTCGTCAGCTTTTCAGAAGTCTGCACGTACCGAGCCAGTGGAAGAGAAGAAATAACATCAACAACGTGAAAATCACGATTCGGGAATTATTGGAAAGTTACGAATGCATAAATAATCAGTATTGGTAAATATCTACATAAATTCTTGTGTTCCATTTTCATTCAACTGATTGGCTTCGGTAAACAAAACGGTCGATTAGAAAGTAGAGTATATAACAGAAATTTGTGGACATCACGGGACCACGTGGTAGGCAGTTCCATGTTTTGCATGTTAATGTTAATAGCCCCGATGATTCACATAACACAACAATGCGCCAATTCAAAAAGAAATCATAGGTTACGACATTTCTCATTGCATTCTGACTGACGTCTCTTACCGCACAGTCTAGGTATCTGAATCGAGCGCAGCGCGGCCTTTATTGTTGTATCCTGACGAGAATTTTCGTATTTTCAGACCACAAAATACGAATATAATTTTTTTTAAATTTTAAAAACATCCTTCTAAAATCACAGTTGATAATAATATTATTTACATTATTTTTATGTTGCAAAAATGATTTCAGAACAAAACTGAAATTCAGTGACAATGGCCTATCCTTTCCGATTAAAACAAACCGGAAACGAAATCCCTATGTTCATCAATTTCGGAAATAGAAATTCATTCGTGAAGGCAATTTCGTATTTATTAAACAATTTCGATATTAATAGATAAATGATAAATGGACTACTATATTTGTGATATGTATTACACCTGTTACACGCACACAAATACATACCTACAGTACTTATAGAAATCAGGGATCGAAAAAGTTCTGGAACTTTTCAATAGGTTCCATTTAAAACAATGACCGCGGAACTTTTTTTAAAAATGTTCTCACATTATAGGTTCTCAGAAGAACCGATAAAATAAAAGTTCTTGAAAATAAAAGTTCTAGTTGGAATGGAACTTATAAAATATAAGAATAAAAGTTTCTCTATAACAGGAACAGATATTTTGTTCACCGATATTAAAAAAGTTCTCAATCGTTGTAACAAATACTAAATACTATTCAATGGATAGGTAGTACTACAACCAACGATGATGGTCAAGAAACAAAATATTTATAATGTGAAATTCTCCACATAATTATGATCTGCAAGCAATTTCAATATAAGAAAACCGTCCATTCACACTGTTAGAAGTATTAGATCCAAAAGAATTCCGAGTAATTGTGGAACCAATTATTAGAGAGTCCGCTCAAAATCTGTATACAATTATTCTGATTGAGAATGATTTTCAGATGACGAGATTTCCAAGTACTCCTGATTATTTATTTGCACACTTTTAGGCATCTCGTTTCAAATATGGGATTTATTAAACCTATTATTGACGTTCCAATACGATGGAATTCTACAACTGCAATATTTTTAGATCCACGGATTTCAAAGTGTTTAAATACGATACTGTATTATAGCTATAATACTAACACGCTGAATTGCAAAACATAAATATTATAATAATACGTAGATGTATATTCATATATTCTATTACTGAAATATAAATATTATATATTATATTAGAGATTTTCTATGTATTTCGGTTCATGTAAGTTATAAAAAAATGTTATTATGTATTATTCTTCACAAGTTCACTTTTCCGTTCAATACTTCTTATGAAACCATTAATTACTTATGTTATGATTTTCATACCCTTTATTAAATAAACACATGAAGAATATGATAGTATATTGTTAAATAAAACTAGTACCTAATAGTTGAATACTTTTCTTTATCTTTTGAAAACTTTTTTAAATAAATGTTCTAATCTATCTTGTTGCCATGGAATTTTATTATATAGGTTCTAAAATATCTGTTCCATGAGAACACTTTTTAAAGAAGTTCCTGAAGGTAGCATTTGTTTCAATAAAAATTCCACAGGAACAGATATTTTCTTAATCGTAACAAATAAGTTCTAACAGAATTTTTTAAAAACGAGGGTTCGAGAACTTTTTCGATCCCTGATAGAAATGCCTATCGCATCGCGGATAGAAACGACGTAAAGGGCGAAACAACGCATATCGGATGATCGCTGTAATGTATTAGTACAGCGAAAATTCTTGCGTGATACCGGCCCATCTTCTGCTCTACTAAAATCATGCAAATGGGTCAAGCAAGTTCAGTAGGGTGGCAGCTGCGGCGCGAAGTGTGTACGTTAATAAGAAATCGCGACTCGTTTCGAGGAACCGTGCCATCGTCGCGTGGACCCCCTCTCAGATTGGAGGCTTGCGAAAGCCGCGAGCTGGTCGCGCATACTGGGAAATTGGCGAGTATGGCCCGCTCCGGAACTGACCTCCCTTACGCTCTCTGCACCAACGCCGAAGAGAATGGATAAAAGCCGATGGAACAGGTTTTGCACTCGCTGCTGAGCCAATGAACCTCGTTTAATCCACGGCGCAGCGGGCTACGGCGTTTCAGCGAAATTTCGCGCGAGACCTGAATGAAATCGCTGGTTTGCCATAAATGAAAGTGCTCACGACGCGAACCGTCGCGCGGAATACAGGAAGAAAACGATATTGTGATACATCCACTATTCAGTGAAAGATCACACAGGCCTGCGAAGACAATATTTTCTTCAATATTTTAGCCGTTTTTAACATATTTTTGGATGCTGAATATAAAAAACACAGTAACAATTTCATGCTGGTAAATATTAGAACTTAGCCGAAATTTTGTCTTTAATGGCACATTACAACATAAAAACGTCAAAGCAGTTTGTGAAAAAAATGAATGGTGACTTGGTGTAATATGCCACTTTTCAAGAATTTCCTATTTAGATAATTAATAAATGATAATTGAGCGCTCATTCCGTTCAGTTTAGTGCAACCGTCACGACAATAATTATTTGCTTTTATCTCCGTTTATTTACAACAAATTATGACGGATTATACTAACAAATGAATTTTATAATCTCTCGAACATCCACCAAAACCAGATGCTTAGTGGAGAAATCGATGCTTTTTTAATATGGCTGTGTGGGGTAAAATACCACATGATTCAACTGATGCAGAAGTTGTCATCTTCTGTGCAATATATGAACTCTATTATTACGACGAAGAAGGACATAAATGTGACTGGATCAGAACTACATGTTGCAAAAAAATGAATCCATGAAGACTGCATACTAGAGATTGAAGACTGTTTACTTTGTAAGAAATAGTTATTTTTGGAAAATATTTTAACGCTTCACAGATTCTGAAAGTTTTTTATTACTACTATCTTGCGTAATTAAAAATATTGTTGATTTCCATAATCTTAAATCATTGGTTGCCAATCTCGAGCGTGTTGCATATTACTCACCACCTTGAGTAATACTTATGCCACTTTTCAAGACTTTTGTACTTTTAATTTTATTATTAAACTATAAGAGCTTCATACCTGTAATCATTAGCCAATCAACATAGTTGATCATACTTTCATATAGTTTTATCGTTTTCCCTATATCTACTTACTAACTTTACTACTCAGCTTCGCCTGAAATTTGGATTCTGATTTTTTTTTTGAAAATAGTCACATTCATCTGGATTAGCTAGGCGTAATGAGCTAGGACACATTTCGTGACCACAGAGTTTACCATTCGAAAGTTTTTTAGGCGACAAACACATAAACACCTTCTGCTTTATACGTAGGTATATTAAGATATTGGCAAGATATCACGTTTCGAAAATAACTGTGACGTATTACACCGAGCCCCCCTACGTGATGTAGCAAACTTCAGGTTATTTTGCATTTCGAAGTCCAAGTTCCTATAAAACTAATATACAGTGGCTCACAGACATAATCGTACACTCTTTAAAATCGCATAACATTTTTAAAATTGGTCCAAACAACTTGAGTTTTTTTGGAGAAGCTAGAACAATTAGTTTGCTAAGTGACGTGTATCGTCGTTTTGAAAGAAATTGCAACTGGTTGAAATAGCAAAAAAAAAATAGTAAAGGTCGTCTTTTCAACTTTTTTCTGAGTCTGTAATGAAAATTCGAAAAATCCGTTTGTAGATTTAATTTTTTGAATAATGTCGAAAACCGCGAAATTCCCGAAACGTTAACCGATTTTGATGAAATTTACAGCATGTATACAACTTATTTAAATCTACAAACAGGTTTTTCGAATTTTCATTACAGGCTCAGAAAAAAAAGTTGAAAAAAAAACTATCTTTACTATTTTTTTTGTTATTGCAACCAGTTGCAATTTTTTTTCAAAACGACGGTACACGCCACTTAGCAAACTAATCCTTCTAGCTTCCCAAAAGAACTCAAGTCGTTTGGACCAATTTTAAAAATGTTATGCGATTTTAAAGAGTGTACGATTATGACTGTGAGCCACTGTAGATACATTTTTAAAAATGTTTTTTTACCTTCAATGTTCCGGGTCTGTGTTATTATAAAGGAAAAGTATCACAAATTGCGTGCTAATTTGTGAACCTATCAGAGTAAACTTTTAACCCTCGCCCGGCGAATAGCTCATTTTGACTCGCTATACCCGTCAGTCGTCTGTTCTAGAACAGGTTCTTATTGAGCCGGAATTGCAAGAGTGCGGAGAAGATGATTTTTCTGCAACAGAATCTGACGAAGGTAATTGGACTACTGATCTCAGAAACCATGCTATTTCTGGCCACAGATGAAAACACATTGCTCCTAAACATACCAATATTGCATAACGCATTTCACGCAACACGCTCTGACAGAAAACAGCAACGAAATAGAAACAATTCCGGAATGTTTTGAAACAATAGAATGCGTATATCGAAACACTGCTAAAATATCCTCAGCTGAGGGTTAAACAGGAAGCACAGGTTAAAATTTTTATTATACTTGAACAAAGTTACTCCCACAATATCCTCTGTACCTACCATCGACGTCAGAATACGCCGCCAAATTCTCTATACATGGAGGCAGAGATGGGCAAAAACTTATTTGAAATAAAAATTTCATACACAAATTTTTATTTCAAATAATTTTTTGCCCATCTCTGCATGGAGGGTTGGAAATTCGATATTGTCTTCTTCGATTCGCATAATGTACGTTTTAAGGTGGATTCACACCATTCGTTGAGAAGGCGGGCTACGTAACTAAAGAATTCCGTTGTTAGACCTCCGAACTATGAAAATCATTCTGCAGTCGTGTCGTCAAATTTGTATACTTCTATAAAAGGCAGTGTATTTCTTGTGGATGACTAAATTGTTGGTCAACAAATTAGCGACAGTGTGGATGGTCTACGGGTTTCTTTATTAATATTTACTATTACGCTCGATGGCATCAAATTTGGCATCAATGGTGATTCTTGGCGCGCCAAAAATAATTGACTGATTTCGGTGAAAAAATGTTCAATAAATTGTTTTAGAAAATGTTCAATAAATTGAAGCAGTTTCTTGCGTTCCATGGGACACTGAATCTCGTTACTTACACCTCAATTATCGATTTAGATGTTAGGATCCTGTTCTTCCTTACTTCGGAAACTTATAGTTATGTTAAATATTGTGTCTTTTATTTTTTGGATAGGTTAATAGCAGCTTATAGTTGTGCCCGGCCACGCGTTGCTGTGGCTCAGTCTGGTTAAATGGAAAAGAAAGAAAAGAGAAAGCGCACGTTTCTAATGTTTTTACCTGTCACAGGTGTGACATCTATATAATAGTAGGTATATAAAAACACGCGCGTATTCGAATGCAACGTTGTGTCAAAATTTCAAAGCAATCGGTGAGGAACTTTCGGAGATTTAAGATTTTCAACAAACGAACATTTACATTTTTATTTATATAGAAGATAGAAGATATAGATAACTCGCATTTTGCATTTTACTTCATTTCTAGTATAATATAATTACAATGTATAATAACATAAGTAATTATGCATGTACTAAACTCGCATTATAATATTATTATTCACACTTATGACACAAATAACCCAGTTCTCGAATTGGTTCGACAAAAGACGTTCTATCCAACTCAAAATCCAAACTACTCGAATACTTTGAATAATTGCACGACTTTAGATGATGCCTTGAATAATCACCAAACACTCAGTTGGATCACTTACTGCCAGAAAAAGTACTCTTTCGACTAATGAAGTAAAGTTGTTCTGATTACAGGCAGCTCTTGAACAGCTAATCAACTACTTAGGAATTTTCATACGCTGTTGGCAAATCGGTAGCGCGAAGCTCATATGTATAACACTGTGCCGTAGATCCGAGGCGAACGATTAATAATCGTCGATGCTGATTGACGCCAAGAGGCATTAATAACATCGAGTGGCCGTCAAAGCAAATAGATTATTTCCTAGATGAATAATCCCGTGGACCACGAGTCCTTATATCCTCGAGTCTAAAGCAATCAGTTTGCACAAGTTCGCGCCGTTGTGTTGCTTTCCACGGGACGACTAATAATAAACTATGAAGATAAGACGAACGATATGATGATTCCTCGTTCCTTGAACCATTCGTTTCTGTCTACGCTATGTGGCTTTCCATTTTTTAAATTTGAAAGCTTGCAGCCAGTTTCTCCTAACTACATTGTTCACGTTTGCGGAGGAAATATCTAAAAAAAAAAAAAATAATAAACCTATGAATTTAAAATTTTAAAAGATTGTAGAACACATATCCCTCTATTCCACGAACTATAACTATAACAATATCTATGATAGTTTTGGTATTAATAAAATACATTTTTTACGATTTTAATTGTAGAATACCACCCTTTTTGGAACGGTCAACATTTTATGTTTATTGTAGTTTAATCCGTAACTACTTAGACTCGTACTTAACAAAATTTTGTTTTAATTTGTGGCCCAGTTCACAGTAATGACCCGCAATTATTTCCGCAAGCCGGACGTTTTTCTTATAAAAACCTTCCTAATATGATATTTTTGAAAAACTATTGCTTTTATGAACATGAAACAATTGCTGCGTATTATCAAATAGCCAATGAACATGTGTGTAAATTTTTAGAACAATCCACCCAGTTGTTTATTCTCTCCAAATTTCTGAGAATGCTCATGTTTTTCGGGTCTCCGAAGAAGAAACACCTCTCAAAAAAGTAAAGGCTTAAAAAATAGACAAATAGAGAGGCTTAAAACAAAGTGTTCTTTTAGATTTTTTTTTGATTAAAGTATAAAAGTTATCGTATTCGTAATTATTTTATTCATTTAATTAATCCGATCTGTGGCTATGATAATTAATATTTTATGTAAAAATATTGATCATATATTAGTTATAGGAGCTACTTCCACATTTGTCATTCACTGCAGTGACTTGTGATGCCCACTCCTGAGTAAACAGGTTCTACCAGAAAGTAATAAACAAATTAGTTTCTTAAAATATATTAACAAATGCTGTTTCTGGTGTGAAATGGCAACTCTCTGAATGAAGAGGTCAATTTTCGAACATGAATTATTGTCCTAAAAAAAAACTGTCAGTCAAATAAAGATCCATCTCGTTGCATGTGCTCGTGTACCATATAGCCATACAAAAATTGCAGTAAATTGGTTGAATAGTTTTTGAGTATTCGTGGGCACTGTTTCTGAAAACCTGGTTTCAAGAAAAATGTATTTGAGGTTCTTATCAACGAATGGTATGCTGGCACGTATGGCACGTGAACATGCTTCACTTCTAATGTCTGTATCTTGGATATTTCTGCGAATTTCCGCCCCAAATTTGAGGAGAACATTCGTGACATACCAAACAATGAAAATACGTACAAAAGATCGATTTTTCTGGCATAGCCAGGTGTATGTCTCCCCTTAAAGGAAATCGTGTCGTTTCGAAAACAATGCTACTAATAATACTTTCTTTATTACAATTTATTAATGCACTAGAAATGCATTTTTCGAAACGTAAAATGAAATAAAATCATCGCAAGATATTAATCTTAGCTGAGATTATTTGTCGTTGAACTCGGTCTGTACCACAAGAAATTGTGTTGTATTGTTAAAAAAGGACTGACTTGAAATGTTAGAAATACATTCTAAGATATCTTATTTACAAAGTGCAGTTGTAAATGGACTCCGAACTCAATGAATTATTCCAGCATTTGAAAGAAATCAACGGCAACCATCAGTTTATTAAATATTAGGAGTTCGAGTTGAATTTCTGTGACGGTCGGAACGTTATCGATTCCGAGTATCGAAGATAATTCCTGTTTTATTTTTAAATGTTGCCATATATCTTTTTAATACATCTGTTAGTGAATTGATCACAAATCGACGATATCCATTTACGATTCTCAATAATTATATGCGTTATGGCTGAAATTCAAAACAAAAACCTAACAGATACCTATCCTTTTTTTATTAATAACTACTAGGCGAATTACGCGAAATAACTTTAATATTTGCAAAATAAAAGTAAAATAATTAGAATTGTTCGAAATGAAAGATGAAAAAAAATATACGCCTTATGCAGACTAAAACTTGAGGCCTTCCGTTCATGAATTGTACGCTCTGCATATTCACCTATCGGATCTCGATAATAATCTCTAAAACTTTAAAGCCGTTCGTGCACCGTCGCAACGCAACTGCAATTTGACCAAAAAACTATTGCATGCAATGTCGTGAGTGTAACTCGGGGAAATCAGTCAGATTTCTCTTTGAGAGATTTCAGATTAACAAAAAAAGAATGTCGACGAGAAAGAAAACCCTTGCGTGTGATCGACGCAATTGTTTTTTTGTTAAACTGAAGTTGCGTTGCGGCGGTGGACGAACGGCCTTAAAATCTTTAAATAGTACAGTTCAATTGTTTATAAAAAAAAATCTACAGAATGCATAATAAAATATTCTACAGAATGTCATCACACGAGCTCTAAATAGATTCATCCCTTAAAATTTCATGATAATCTGTGGGACACCGACTGTAGGGTCTCCTTGCAAGCCAGGTTCCTTCTACATAGCTTGCTCGCTGTTTCTCTCTTTCCCTCTCGGCGACCAGGTGAGGCGACTGAGAACGAAAGAAATTCCTGGCCGCGCGACCTTGGTAGGTCGTTCGTATCCAAGTCGTTTACCTGGACCGATTTGCAAACGGTCAGGAGGCTGCATCCACGGTGCTTCAGCTGTGTTGAGGACTCTGCTCGACTCGGGCAAAGCGCGCATAACGATGCAAGGGAAATTGTAACGTTTGCAAATATCATATTGCGTGAGTTGCACATATAAGTCTTCATTTAACACGTAATTCGACAAATGAAATTTAAAATTCTTTCTTTCGTTTCACCGTGTTATTACAATTAAAACTAATTCCATGTTCGTTAATACAAGTTGATTACGACCCTTCTTTCCGCGAATGTCGTTTCAGCTCCCACAATATTCGCGACTTGTTTCGATTTAATGCAGAGCGCTGCAGGAATTCGAGTCGAATGGGTTAAAATTCAATACATTTTAACCTCCGCGAAACATTCCAGCGGAAATCAGCATTTTAATCGAATCAGTTAAATGGAAATCCAATTTCTGCTTCGTTAACGTTCATCGCGCGAGGAAATTTCGCGTTTACGATTCACGATGGGATTTGATGGAACGCTGATTTCTGTGCCCTTTGTACGAAATGTCAATCTAAATGGCTCTTTTTATTGACGACATTCACTCAAATTATTATGGCAACTTTAACAACCGTTTTTACAGTTGTTATAATTATTCATAGCCGATGCGCTTCGAGAACGGGCGTGGTGGAGAGATTTCCCCTAGTAGCACAAAATATTGAATGCACATACATCCGATATTAAAAAGAGGTTCAATCTCTTTTTGATATTTAAATATACATACAATATTTATTCTAGATTAAGAAGGAAATATTGTTTCCAAATATACTGGAAATATTCATTTTATATTATGAAGAAAAAAATTTTTTTTTCAAATATAAAGTAAATATTTATTTAATGGCAGAAACAAAATATTTTTTCCGAATGTTCGGGAAATATTCATTTTATATTATGAAAAAAATATTTGTTCTTATTTATTTCGTCATTAGTGATCTTTCTTCCACTTTCTGCCCCCCCCCCCCCCCCACATATGGATGTTTTTGTAACGAGCTTCTTTGTTGTGTTTCACTTCTTGTTAACACAGCTAAGCATTTAATATTTACTGTACCCGATTAATCAGCGGTCCTTCCAAGATGCAACAACAGAATTTAATTGATAGTACCTACAATTAATTAAATAGCAATAGCCACAGAGAACTACTTAGAAGTATCTATCATCAGGTGTTCGAAAACATAATTTCATGCAAAACAGTGAAAAATGTACATTAGGGTGGCTCGTATTTTCGACTTTTGAATTTTGTTCGCAGCAGGCCCTAAAATAGTTCCAAATCATAAAAAAAAATCTGTGTAAAGTTATCTAGATATCGTGATTTCGAGAAAAATGCATTTGAGTACCTCACTTCTGATGTCGTCATCTTCGATATTTTTGCGAATTTCGGTCCCAAATTTTCAGGAAACATTCATGACATAGCAAACACTGAAAATATGAATTTTTAAATTTTTTTTTGCATATCTCGGTATATGCCCTCCCTTTAAACGTTTTAAAAGATAGCCCCCGAAAATAAAAATTTCAATTTTTCTACCTTCATAAATAAAAAGTGTTCGAGAAGGATTTAAACTTTCAAAATTGAAAAAAAGTTTTTTTTCTTCAGTTTTTCGAACCTTTTTCGAAAACCGTGTGTCGTATGAGAAAAAGTAATAGAACATAAAAGATGCTCCCTGTCTGGATTTACAACTTTTGTTTGACATATTTTATATAATCAATAACTTGGAGGATATTATATAAAATCAACTGTGTGAGCTGTTAAATAATTATTTAAATGTTGAAAAATGTAAGGTAGATGTTCCAATAGTACAAATAATACTGATTATTACATTTAATATTCGCTTTATTCATAAAACAACTATTTTATTCAATTATTCAAATATTTAACAAAATATATTCATAATATATTTTTCTTAGAAAACTTGTAACACTCGTAAAAAAAATAGTTTTCTTGAACTCTCCAGTTTAGGTACACACGGTTTATCATGTAATTGCGAAATCATTTTTATATAAATCGGCTTATATAACTGAAAAATTCTCCATCGTGTTTCCGCCGTACCTTAAATGTCCAAGTAGTTTATTGGGACATTTACCTTAATTAAGGTTAGGTTTAATAACAGCATTACGCTAAAATTTCTTAATTTTATTTTACACTTCGCGCAAAGTCTATTAATAATTATAATAATGCAAATATACCTCTCTAATATTTGGTTGTTTCGGCAGTTATTTATTTAAATTAATTTCGTTCCTACAGGTAGACCCATACACAGGATCTAAGATAGACAGAACTCCGACCTCGATTTTCTCGCGAAATATTAAGTAGGTAGCCCGTCCCATGCGTTTAATACAATGTATTTTTACCCACGGTATGCACCAACTATGCATATGCAAAATTTCAGCCAAATCGGTGACTTGAACCTCGTGCTGCACGTGCACTCCCCTCATCAGCTTAGTGGGCATTATCTACCTTATAAGACTTGAGCCCTCTTTCATAACACTCTCCGCGTATATACATACGTACATACACACGAAGCTTAAATATAGAACACTGGAAAATGATCCAGGAAAGAATCTACTACCCCCGGGCGTTTTGCGCCAGTATGAACAATTATCAAAAAATGATCTGGAGCGTGTTAATGTGCCGGCAACGTGTAAACGACCGGTTACGCAAAATCCAATAGCATGCTGTTCGAATGCACGTAGGTAGGGATTAAGCTGGTATCTCCTATGCGCGGCTCGCCGCTCCGGCCAGCGGCGGCCCCACTAGTGCAAGGGAGAAGTATGCATCTGTTTCTCCCTTGCACTAGTGGAACCGCCGCCGGCCGGAGCGGCCAGACGCACATTGCAGATCCCAGCTTTAGCTTACCGACGTTCCTCTTCCACCCTCTTTCAGGGCAAGCACACGTAACATGCTTCTTTCCAGTATTTCAATCGATAAAGTACGACGCCACAAAGTGTCTTAATGTTAAAAGTGTTTTAGTTGATATCTTGCACGTAGTTAGTGCACAGTATATTTGATAATCTATAAGAAAAGTTTGAAGAAAATCGAGTTCCAAAGTTTGCTTTATTCTATTCCTCAATACATGCACCCATGCGCGAGGAATAAACCGTAACGGAGCTGTATTAGCAGCTCAAGTGGCAACGATTATAATGGAATACTAACTGATGCACAAAAAGACCAAATTTTTGGTAAACAAACACGTGTAAGTACATCATCACACCACGAAAGACAAAGACACCTTCCAAACCACAAGGTTAAATATCTCATAAATTATTAACCCTTCATAAGTACCCAAAACCGTATGTCATTAACTTCATTATGTCAAGCTCTATTCGTACACAAAAACCCGTTAAAAAGTGAGGGTACCGCCTAGGAGCTTCCCCCCCACCGTAAGACCGAGCTCTCACGATTCCGTTTTACTAATCTCTGGAACAGAGATCTACTCGGTGCCCCGTTTACCTGCTGTATTAAACGTTCCGCTAAACGTTCCCGTTTCTTGAAACGGGCTGTGATCTCAAGGAACATCTCTCAACACCAAATAACGCGATGCCTCTCGCGTGGGAACACTTCCGTCGCGTTTTTCGTTTATGTGGTCACGAAAGAAATACGAGTGACTCCAGTTCCTCCGTAACGACGGCGATCGTGAGGAACGAGAGGGAAGGGAAGAGGAACGGTGTCTCTTGTCTCTTCCGCTGGCTGACACTAACGAGAATAGACCGCGGTCGCGCCACGCCAAAAATAGCCGGCGGAACGTAAATTTTCGTCGCGCTAGTGTCGTAAGTCCACACTGCTAAAGCGGGAAAGTGGGTGACTTACTGGCGCTCAGGGTCAAGAGTAGACGAAAGCGATACATGTACAGTAGGACTACTTAGTGAATAGATTTGCCGCTGCTGTTTACGGTATTGGGATCCACGCGTTACTTTGGTGGTCAAATCAGTCATTAGCGACGAACTTATTAACCATTAGCACTGCCGGCACGCCCTTCAGGTACGTTGAAGATTAACTGAGAGTTATATATTAATGTCACTGAACGTTGTGAAAGCGGAGGTCGTGATTCATTGGATTAAATGAATGATTCATTTTGAAATCACTGTAAGTACTATACCGGTTCCTATAACGATGTTCTGTATTCAAGTGTGTTATTGTAAAGACTGAAAGAATTTGTGTGTCGTAGTGAGGTGGGAGAGAGTGATTTTTGACGCGTAGTGCGCGATGCACAAGATTGCAAGGAGCGTATATAGTTAATTATAAAATAATCCAAATATAGCCATGCAACAGGGGAGCCTATTTTCCATTTTGATGTTGAAATAAAATAGGGGAAAAAGGGAATAACAATATGAAAAATTTCACATTTATTATTTTACCATTTTGTACGATACCGCCGAAACAGTTGAAATACAGAAGTGACGATGAACGTGTCAGAAGAAAAAAATATTTAAAACGTGGATATTAACACTGCGTATGACGTCGACGTGTTTTCACGTCGAGGGATTTCAACCCAGTGACTGTTTTGGCATGATTTTACCTACGTCGAAATTCTGTGGGAAACATTGAAAGTATTGTCCCGGAATTCCCCAGTGTTGGCTTTGAAAACAAAACCAGCTCACTCATTGGCTTGCCGGCAGCTGAGCCTCGGGTGTCATTTAACATTCAAACTTTAAATTTATATATTTTCTATTCAATTTTGATGAGAGTACATATTATAAATAAATCGATGAGGTTTTCCCGGTGTGAATGACTATAATTACGCGTGATGTACAATTAAACTACGGAATGCAGAAGTGGTTCGAATTATATATGTATAATTTAATATAATCCGAATGAGGTCGTATTTGGATTATTCTCCCAACAAGAGTTAAAGCATTCATAACTGTTTTAAGCTTTAACCCATCGTGTTTCTCTGCTGGACTAAGTACGCCAAGTGGCCTGAAGAGACTGTCGTTTAGATCAGTCCCAAAAGGTGGTGGGGGTAACTGGCGAACCTTTATGGAAGCGCTAGTAACGTCCTGTACGGGAGTCCTAACTGTACACTCGGCTAAAAAATATCCCTCCAACAACTACAAGTGCACAGTGGAAAGTAGTCCAACTTCACACAGTTCCTACCAGTTTCACGAACACTTCTGCAACATTTCGTCGATATGCTCTGAAACAGAGTTTACGGCGTGGCTTTTGCCCTGACACTATATTCATGAAATGCTGTATAAGCCTGCGGTTAACTGGATGCGTATTCTGACGACTAGCTCGTCGTCCGAGTTTTCTTTCCTATAGGAGCGTATACGCACCGCAATGCTCCGGCAGTACGGACGTATTCGGACGACGAGCTAGTCGTCAGAATACGCATCCAGTATAACCGCAGCCTAAAGGTCTGCGCACACTTGTCAGTCCCGTGAGAGGGGCGTAGAGGAGCTCTTCTTCTTACCACTGAATAGGGGTAATAGAGTCGGAATAGGGGTAATAGAGGACATTCGTGTATAACTTTTAAACTATTAAAGATATCGGAATGAAATTTGTGCCAAAAAAACAGGAAAAAATCATCCTTTTCTAATTATGTATAATTTAATGTTTTTTTACATTTATTTATTTATTTTTCAATTTTTTTAACTTATTTGTGATAAAAAACATTAATTCTGTTTATATGGCACCTTGTTTAATGCCCTTTAAGGGATTTGAATCGCATGTTGAGGAAACTATTCGTTTCCGAGTTATAAGGAAAAGTCAAATAGTACTATGAGAACATTATTATTCATTTATTCGTCGAACTAGATCCCCATATACACACAAATTTGTAAAAAAAAAAACCCTTTGTAATATAATAATACGTCGGATACGAATGTATTTACGTAAAATGACGTAACGCTGACAGTTTTAAACATTAATAATTTGAAAAGTGGGCTGGGGCGGGAATGATATTTGCATGATTCTGTAGAAGAAGGTGTGCTGAAAATGGTCAAATTGGTTAGAACGTGGAACTCTATGGAATTTGAAAGATATTCCTTGTCAATTGTAAAGAACTTCGACAATTTTTTTATTTCATTGAGCATTGCTTTTTTAATACATTATGAACAGTAATTTTTAGGTAACCGTGTTAATTCTTAACGCAAAAGAATGCTCTTCATTCTAGAAAAAAAACCCAGAGAAAATATTAAACAGGGTCGTCAGGGCATCTCTAAGAAGGAAGCAGTTTTTTTTCTGGTGAAAAATGCTATCTTTAAAATGTCCAACTTTAAGTGTTCGTCCCAATTACAATTTTTATCAAATTTTATTAATATTTTCAGTTTCGGGACTGTTGGACATTTAGGAAGTAGCATACATTCAGTAGATTTCGATAGAAGAAAGTTCATTTTTGGCCCGAATGTCACCTACTACCCCTATTTCGACCACTGTGCGCCAGCACTGATCTAGGGGTCCTCCTTAAATTACGTAAGGCTTTTGGGGGGAGGAAGGGATCGCGAATTTCTTACGTTTTCTTACAAAGGGGGAGGGGAGTCTTGTAGCGTCTTATGTAATATTTTTAAAATAATTTTCAATAAATACAAATTCTATCATCAATGTTCCAGAAAAATAGTTTTAGTTTAAATTTCCCGAAACCAAGTTAAATAAATTGTATAAACCTTTTAAAAAATTTTAATAACTGAAAAATTTCCATGTAAAAAATATTACGTAAGAATGGGGTTGCAATATCAAATCTTACGAATTCTTATACTGGGGGAGGGAGGGGGTAGGAAATCGCAAAAATTACCCTTACGTTATTTAAGGACGGCCCCCTATCACGGAACTGATAAGTGTGTTCAGACCTTAAGTGTTCACGAAACGGATAACAACCACGTGAAGTTGGATCACTCTCCGCCATGCATGATGTTTTTTAGCCGAGTGTACAGTGGAGTTTAGACAGATCCCGTGACGGGGGTATTAGCATTCTCCCCGCGAATCAGATCGAACGTTGCGTTCCAGGCCTGGCCCGACTGCAGTTCTAATTAAGGGACATGCCAACCGCCCAACCCGCTAATTAGTTTTCTACTCGTCCTTGTTCTTCGCGTGCGAAATGGTGCTACTAGCATCAGTTTGGAGAGGTAACGGTTTCGAAACGACAAACTGATTTTTCCATTTAACGCGACTGCTACAGCAGTACAACATATAGGGTGAAAGAAAATTCATGGTGCAACGGGGAAGGGGGCGATTCCACGCCTGAAAATAAGTCGAAATTATAGCATAAATCTTTTTCATGGGAGGTTGCATTTGCAAGAACAGTTATTTTGAAAAGTAGGTACTAGAGTAGCTAGGTATGCGTATTTTTAATTAAGAATTATCAGAATGCAGTAGTAATAGTATTGTAGAGTCGCGAATGAAATGAATATGTACTGGTGTAGAAATAAGTCAAAACTAAAGAGTAAATTTTCTTCGAGTAAATCTTTCCATTATAGAAAATCAGGTTTAAAAATTCGCCTTACTTGAATAAAAATCGAATTTCTCGAAAAAAGAAGCCTCACTCAAATTTCATAATTTCGATTTATTTTTCCACAAAAATTCATTTTATTCACAGTTGCATCATATGTACTTGTTACTACATTCTGCTGGTTCCTAATCAGAAACATATATACGTTAGTACAGGGGTGGCGAACCTATGGCACGCGTGGCAGAGGTGGCACGTACGAAAATTTTACTGGCACGTCAATGATTTACAGCTACTATCATTAATATCCGTATATTAATCTAAAATAAATATTTGGTATATGGTTAGATACACCTACGAAAATATTTTTGGCTAGCTTTTACTATATGACAATGTGTATGTCAAGTTATGAATTAATTCCAGAGACGGGCAAAAAATTATTCATCATGTGTCGAATAAAATTGCCCCGAGGGTAACTTTATTCGTCGATTAAAAAATTTAACTGTATTCGTCTAATAATCTAAAGTTGAAGTAACTTTTAATTGATCCGTTATTTAAATAATTTTTTATTTAGTTAATGCCCAACTCTGGTTAATTCTTATGAAAATCTATGTTAATTGTTAAACTTGTCTTAATAAAATTCTGCAATGATTAATTTTCTACTAATTTTTCCCCTATTTAAAACTGCCCGGCACGTCAGCAATTTGATAAATATTTTTTATAAATTTTTGGCACGCCAGGATGAAATGGTTTTATTTTATAAAACATGGTTCCCGAAAACAAATCCGCATACAAAAAACGATTTATGACACAGTTTATGCCGTAAACTAAATGTTTTTTTTTTACTTTTTGCCAGGTACATACGTACCAGATGAGTTTTCAAAATCAATTATCTCGGAAAATGGCCCCTATGAACAAATTTTATTCCACGTTTCCTACTTATTTTTTCATGCAGAATCACTACCCTTTCAGTTATACCTCCTCTTACGAAACACCATGTATAAGGTAATATTATATTTTATCCCGATGCACGATTGTAGTTACTAAATTTTTGTGAAACGGTAGGAACCTCGTTTCATCTGAACCGGAAGCATCTTCAAATGACGAGTTACCTGGTCCTTCCCAGTTAACGGGGTAAGAATAAGGAGGGAAAGACGAACTGACCCGGAATGGTTGATGCTGGCGCATCAAAGCAGACGGAAGTGGTCGAGTATAATTTGCAAGGAAGCACCAAGTCGAATTGCATCGTAAAAGCGACTCGAATGCGCCATTACAGGTGCAGCACTGGTATCGACTTTCGCGTCGAGGCAAAAGTAACGCGCATAATTTTCTCGAAGATTTTTACGTCAACCATTTAAGTGGTTTCTTACTTTACGAAGTAAAATACACTTCCCGATTTTCCAATTTCCTATTATTTTATTTCAAAATACAAACTTCGAATTAAATTATCCTTCAAAGTAACGATGCTTCTTTAGAAGTATTTTAATGTTTTCTTAATTACAAAATACATCGAATAGCGAATTAAAAAATATGAGCTCTTATTTCAAGGAAATGTAGAAATTCACCTTGCAATTCCATGAGAATGCATAAATCCAAAGTGGTAACATAGCAATATATATAGAGCCTTAACAACGATTCTATTTTGTGTTATATTTCTTCTTCGTGTTTTAAACCTATTCCATATTCTGTTTCCTATATTGTACTTATATAGCAAACTAGCTTTACTACTCGGCTTCGTTCGAAATTTAGATTCCGATTTTATAAAACAAAAAAATTTGTTAGTATTTTTTTGTGAAAATAGTCACATTCATCTGGATTAATCGGACATAATGAGCTGAAGCACGTTTTGTGATCCCAGAATTTATCGTTCAAAAGTTTTTGGGCGACAGACAAACTCACAAACATATAGAAGCTTTCTGCTTTATATATTAAGATAGGGCTTTCTGTATAGCGTAGATCTGGGTCTGGTAAAGTATTTGAAATATTATAGAAGCATTAATGCGTCCGAGAAAAATAAATAATAAAGTTATCAAACAATAGTTCAATTAAAATATTCCAATTCGTCAACAGCAATATTTCCAAACTGCTGTTCATTAGGTACCAAAGAATGCTCATATTTAACTTTCACTCTAGATCCATGTAAATACATTTATTAATATATAGAAGCTCGATTTATTAAATAATGGGATACTACTTCCCCATGACACTTATTCATGATACTACAAATACAAATTTTCATATTCAATCACGACAGGTACATATTTAACCATTATATAATGTAGTATTCACTGTTAGATGCATAATTCATTAAGCACTAAATTTCCCCATTTGTGATCTGATTACCACAATGTGACTCGTCACAATAGGCCCCGTGAACCCGTTTCCAAGGGGCCCTTTCATGCTATCGACTTTAAAATCGCAGCCAGCTTTCCTGTGGGAGAAGAAACTTTAATAATTCCGTGCATAAATTCCACTTCCGAGCGGTGCGGCACACTTTCCGCGCGAAGTTCCCTATCTGCCCGTGTGTTACAAAATACGCCCACGATTCGATAATATGCAAACCAGCAGTGTCGCAACGATAACGGCCTGGTTTATCGGCATTTATTGATAGTAATTTAATAAAGTGTAGAAAATAAATCTTAACGCGCCATTAATACGTACACATACAAATACATACGTGTGAATATCCGGTGACTCAGTTTTCGTCGTCGGAAAAATAAAAGTACGAGGCAGTGATTTATTCGTGTCGCGGTGAGTTCCTCAACGTGGGGAAAAGAGGTTTGAAAAAATTCATAGAAATAAACTAATTGGTCGACGGTTTGGAAAATTAATGTTTTATAAATGTGTGGGGAGGGGGGCATTGATTAAGGTGGGGCTAGGTACATACAAAAGGCAAGGTTATGTTTCATAGAAGAATCCGTAAGGTAAGTGGTAATATTGTAGTTTAAAAGTAATTAAAAGAATATGACATCATCCACCCTTGCTTAGTTCTCATAAAATATGCTGCGTACACATAATACACTATAGTCGATGGAGTAGGATTCTACTTTTATTATTACACGACAGAGTATATATAAATGTTAACTATCTCTTGGCGCAATAAAAAAAAAAATAGAATGTTATAAATAAACATATGTACGTACACACTAACGTACGTTTAGACCAAAGAAACGAATGTTCGTTCATCCCCCCCCCCCAACTTTAACAAAATTCAAATTTAAATAATTGTAAAAGATATGGCTTAATAGGTACTTAATGGAACTTCTTCTATTATTTTTTTTATTCCAAGTTCATTTTTAACTAATGCCACTGATACAAATGATTTTTTTCTGTAATTCATTGTTGAATCTTTTAAAAATATAATTACATACTCTATTGGGGAATGTTTTCTGAGAAATCACTCATTTCTGTTCTTCCATATACATATGTAATACTTCGACGAATTTTAAAAATTTATTTTCTCAAAAACGAAGACCTTTATTAAAAAAATGCATTCTATATTTTTCGCCTGATTTTCTGTGTAAAATGCACACATTGCGGAATACTCCATATATACCACATTTCACGAAGAAAATTAAGAGGGCAAGTGTGATGGACGATTTTAAGTACAAACCACTAGGTACGTATCGACGTTTCTACAGATCAGTTCGCTCGACTAGTGAAAATCTTCACGACCCCGGGTAAGTTGAAAATAGGTCCCGTGCTCGGGAACCAATGTACAATGTGTGAGTGGGTGATTCTCGATAAAGAAATAAGTAGGAACCAGGTATCGAATCACATTTCTTCTCCCGAGCCTTTGTTTTGAAGAAACTAAATTTAAAAAAATCGTCTGGTACACGTATATCTGATTAGAAATTAACAGACTGCAACAGTAAATATACAGTGCAAAAATAAGTCGAAATTGTGTAATAACTTTCCTCGAACGTGGGTTTGTTTTCCACGAAATCATGTCTGAAAATCCGTCGAAAATTCACAAGAGAATTAAAATCGATCTTCTCGGCAACAATGATAAATTAAAGAAGAGCTATTTTTACTTATTTTTTCACCATGATTCATTTCATTCACACTGGAACTATATTTAGTCAGACGTATGAGTACTTAACTAATATTCAATCTGATATTTTTTTAAACAAAGCTCCGAATCAAGAAATGTTTTCCTGTATTTTCGATTTATATTTTTATATAGAATCTCACCATTTCGAGTTGTACCATCAGTTTGGCGACACCCTATATATAGCTATGTATATACATAGTACAGTTCCTAAAATAGGGTGGCAAACTTTATTTTTTTTTATGACTGCAATGAGAATACACTCATAAAGTTTCACCCCTTATTTTAGAAACATCCTGTGTGTATATTATATTTTTAATATATCTATATTATCTCTACATTTTCCGCAGCCAGCGCAACCTACGAGGCTTTCGGTGATCGCTAAATTACGAAAGGCGCATGCAACAACATTCTTCGCCCATAATTACGTCGGCGTATTACGGTTTGCTCTTACAACAGACCCATTATCTACATCTGCATGAAAGAATGGCGCGGGACACTCTTTCCGCGGGACCTCAATCCCGTGGCTCTCGTGACGCGTTACGTCTTCGGTATCCCGCTAATTAATCCGATTCGAAATCCCCGCAACGCGTCAGGCGTGCATAAAGCACCGTATCCACGAAACGTGATGCTCCACCGTAAGTCACGTACGTAACACGGCAAGAACACTGGCATCGATCAGTCGGGTACGCGGGATTGGCCAATAAACGTGCAAAACATTCCAGGATAGGTAATCAGGACGTTCAAACACCGATGCAACCGAGAATTCCGTGGTGGGTATCACGCGGGGACACGAAAATCCAGCACGTCTGCATGCATTGCCCGAACTGGAAATGGTAAATCGACACGGCTGCGGGTATTTACATCATCGATACGTGGAAAGCGACCGTAGAGATGCAGGCCACCAGCCTCGGTAAAAGTTGCGTGTACCTTCAGGGACGTCGGTGAAAAAGGCAATGCCGAGCGTCATTGCACCGCCAAAAATCAATCGTTACGTCTATCGCGATCGAAGGTATTGCGAGTATATAAATCAGATATCCATGGAACAATTGCGAAACGCCCACGCAGGACAACACGCGCTCGACACCGCCGATGGAGTGGTAAGGTTACGCGTTGCACACTCAAAGTGGGCGAACGAAGGACGTTTCGTTTCATTTTATTTTATCTTATTTCCTTCCCCCAAAAGGAGGAAATGGAACAAAAAGAGAGAGAAAGAGGGGAGGGGAGGGAAGGGAGAACTCACCTCCTCGAGGGATGTGATTGTCTGTCTGCATTGTGGCATTCGCGAAACGAAGGTGGACGTGGTGGGCGAATTATAATCCTCCCTCGTCTCCTCGACGAACTCGCTGACGGCGATCAGGCCCGGCATTTTTTCCCTCTTTCCGCCTATATTGGCCTAAATGATAACGAGCCCCGCGGATATCTCGCCGATCTGGCCAGCCTCGGTGCCGTCGCACTCACCTCACTCTGCCACCACTCACTTCACCGTTTCACCCGTGCGCACCATGAATTCCGCGGGAGGGCTGTCACCTTCTGTCTCCTCCCAATGCCGTTTCCCGTGACGCACGGTAAACGTCGTCCCGGTGCGACCAACGGGCCCAGCGAGGTGGCGATGGAAAGGGGACAGGGGGCAGAATGAGAGGAGGGAGAGGGAACGGGGTTGGAAAGAGGAGGACAGAACGAGGGGGATAGACAGAGAGAGATGGAAACTGAGCACACGGTTTGTCTTCTCTGCCAGCGAGAGACACTTGCGCGACACGATTATTCTCCTAACATTTTCGACGCTCCGGGTATCCCGCACGGGCAGCGAGCAAACATATCTTGCTCCCTTTTTATCATCCTCGCGCGGCTCCCGATGCATACACACTTTCACGCGCGTACGCGGCTGCGTCCCAGCACGATCTTCTTTATATCTACTCGTCACTCGGTCTTAAATCAACCTGATCAGTCGCGATACGCTTTCGTCCACGGTCGAAATTCTACTGAGGCGGCGCTGTGTACGTTCCTACCTTCACCATTGAGTTTACAATGGAGAAGAAGGCGATTCGTGGTGGGGATCGAACGCTGCGCCGCCTTGTGGCGCGTTCATGCAACTCACCACTCGTTGAAGCCATTATTTCCTTGATTCAAAAATGGCTTTTTAATTTGCTCGGTCTGCAAAGGCATTTATTACGCTAGATGGGCGTGTATATTTAATAAGCCACTGTCATTTACATACACGTTAGATTAACTGTTATTGTTGAGGTTAAGCGCACTAAATAATGGTAACTACATAATGTTCAAACGTAAATTGTTGTATCAATTTAATTGTCCAATTTTTGTGGTTTATTATACTTAAACTTCGTACGTTTTTATTTCTGATGGACTTGCGAGTTGTTTCGAAATATAAAGTATTTCAAAACTTCCAGCATTTATTGCACATATGGGTAATTCAACTTCCATTTTTAGGGAAATTAGATAAATCTAGAATTAATGTTTATAATATATACCAAAAGTAATATTTCGATTTTGCTTAAAGTTTCTATTACTGTTAAGCGATTGTCAAGTGCACACGCTGTCGCACATGTTATCTGAAATTTCCAAAGTGGACAATCTGTGGTTTGGTTATAAATGAAGCAAATAATGTATGAGTTTTTCATTTTTATTACAGAAACAGAAAAATTAAAGGACAAGTGTCTCTTGTAATTTAAGTTGTTTTTTGCTTTTTGCTTTAACCTGTGCCGCAATGCGATCTAAATCTCTACGACCTTGACTCGTGAGCTTGCGCCCACCCAGTGGAGCCTTTTCGATGAGTTTCAGCTGCTCCAAGCTCTGAAGAGCTTTGCGAGCCACACCACCCGCGGATCTGCAGAAGTGGCTGGGGTGGGTACCGTTGCGTTTGCGCCCTCCAAAGATTTTTGTCACGGCGCCCACTCCAATTGGGCTACGGATGTAAATGTGACGTACCAAGGCAGCACACCTAATGTAATACCAGTCTGGATCGTATGGAGCAAGTTCCTTGAAACGCGCAGATTTCACAATGTCAACCCATTCCGGCACGCGCATTTTTCCTGTCCTGAAGTTTACAAGAAATTAATACGTAACCTTTCACGCGATTCTTATAATTATAGAAGGTAAAAGTAAATTTTCACCACACATTTGTCTGAAATCGTCAAGTGTGCGGATAAGTTTTTTTTTGAGGTTAGGCGAACGTAGGGAATGAAACAGTAACTCACTTTTTCAAGAACGCGGCAAAAGCCTTCACGAACTTGTGTTGGTCAACGTCTTTCAGCGTTACGGAAGGCATCTGAGACAAATATTAAACATAAAAATCAACAATAAACACAAATGTCGCACGCTACACGACACACGTGTTTTACTGTAACAACACTACTTCAATACTCTGCTAAAATATATCACATGTTTTAAAAATATATATATAAATAATGCGTAAGTCTGTTCACTGCTTTGTGTTACAATCTAAGCTACTTTTTTCGCACTAATATCGCAAATTTTACGGAATCTGCTGAAAGTACACACCTTCGCACGAAAGCTACCCGGAAAGAGAGCAGCTAAGATGGCGTGGACCTATCAAAACTACAACAAGATGGCCGCGCCACAGGAAATGGTCACGGAATTTTTATATATGTAGAAAGGTGTCTGAATGATCGAATCAATTTTTTACCGACTACATATCAATTTCTTACCAGGTATTTTTACGATTTGACCAATTAAATACCATTACAGCTGTAGTATGAAATCTACACTTCATTCTTGCAACGTAAAAAATTTTACTTAAATATCTTTTTCAAGAACCAGGAATTAACCTTTTGGTTCTGCATAGAAATGCTTCGTTACATTTATGATCGAACCTTTTGCTGTATGTTAACAAATAACATAATTGGTATCCAGGGTCGGCGCGAGGCGGATTTAAAAAAACGAAAGCTAATCCACAGCTAAAACGAAAAGCTAATCGTAAATTTTGCGCGGCCTTATGCGTAGATATTTATTTAGTATGATATATTTTTGCCCCCGCAAATGATTACGCCGGCCCTGCTGATATCTATACTGATATAGATATGATAAGTAATTAGATGATGGTTTTGACTTTGTCAAACATCAGTGCTGCCGATTGGAAGCTGTCGGTAAGGATACGCATCCTCCACAGTATACAAAGTATGAGTGTACGGTTGACATGGGTACTTTGTTGAAAAATTTGTGCCAGATGTATATGACATCACCGTTTGCTAAACTTAGTTCGACCACCAGCAAGAGTTATACAACAATGACAGCGTTAACAGAACCGATTCCTTTCTCAAAAGATTTTCTCTTCCGTCAAGTAAGTCGATAACTGCGCAGAATCGCATATCCACATGCATAACTGTACTTTCATGCACACCCATCCGCACACTTCATTGCCGCGCATGCCGCGACATCTAGCTGCTGAAGCTGTATTATCCGATTCAAATAATCAATTTCGATCAATCTTTTGTTTCATGAATCTTGTACACTTGCACAGTGTACTTTCTTTTAGATTATTCGTTGCTATAACTGATTTATATTATATTGTCTCAATTATTTTATAAATTAAATAAAAATTATTTACAGCTACAGTAGATAGCTAGTAATACTGCATCCGGTAATATTCATTTTCGTGAGGCAATGTTACGATGAATAGGAATTCTAGGTTAATGTTGTCTTCGGAATAGTGAATATTCTCGTGAAAATGTATATATGAATAAAATTGCAGCTGTTTATGTTAATTTACAAACTATGCTCGATGATTTAACGTGATAATATATTTTCTACAGGGGAAGATAAAAAATTCTACTTTTAAATTCAAGTAGTTTGATACAATTGAACGTTTTGCTGAGTATGATATGATTGATATGTATTGAAAATACGTATAACAGGGAATGAAAAAGATGACGAAACTTTCGGGCAATTTCGAACACGATTGGTAGTATGCGTTTTCTTAGGCGTAACCGCCCATGCTTTTTCCGTATTCGCTAGCATGGACTGACCTTCAGTGACTAGAATTATGAACTAGAATTATGTATCTATGTTTCGTTTCCTGTTTCCGCTTGTAAGAGAATTTTGGAACTATGTAGCATTCCTGACACCTTATTGCTTTCGCAACCATGAAAATAAATTTGCTTGAAAAGAGTACGTCCAAAAACGTCAATTTTATCCAGTGATGGGCAACAATGTATTTGAAATAAAAATTTGTGTACGAAATTTTTATTTCAGATAATTTTTTGCCCATCTCTACTTTTATCTAATGACATATTTTTCATACTATTAATATTGTCGAAAATATTCACTCGTATTCAGGGCGATGCATGAGAAATAGGATCACTTAAATAATTCTTTTAATTTTGGAAATATGAAGAAGTGATAAAACACATTTTTGGAGGGTCTAATATGGCGTATAAAGCAGGCCATTTTTATCTAAGCTTTTAATGTTGGTTCTTGTGTAAAATAAAAATCGAGTGATACATTTTTCTTATACATTTACTTCGTAAAACAGTTAAAATTATATTTAGAATAATTTTTAACATCCTGAGAATTAGAAGAGTTATTTAGGCCCTCAATTTTTGGTGGAGCACATTTTATATCAAAACTTCTACGTATTGAGTTTTTTTCTTTAAATAACTTTTAATTGAAATCCTTAGATGTTTGATCCCGTCTCCAGTACATACACTTATCTGTTGGCTGACATTGGCGATAAGACAGCGATCTTAATTGATCCTGTCATTGAATGGGCAGAACGCGATAAAAATGTTATTCAGGAACTGGGATTAACGTTGAAATATGCTAGTAAGTCGAAAATGCGATTGCATTAACCAAAATTTTGCTGTATTCGATATAGAATAAAATTTGTGGTGCAGCCAGAAGTAGGATGGTTTCATAATCGATGGAATTGTTTGAAGTCATTAAAAGTCAAGCGTAAATAAACACTTGATAAAATCTCGATTTTGACTAAAATAGTTGTTAAAGTTTTTTTATACTTAACAACGTGGATCATTTTAGTAAAAATTCTTATAGGTATTTCTGTTTCGATATATACAAACATATCGAAGAAATTCTGATGTCTATATCTTCGATACTTTTGCGAATTTCGGTCGCAAATTTTCAGGAAACATTCATATCAAACACTGAAAATATAGAAAAAAAATTCTCTTTTTGACATATCTCAGTATATACCCCCCCCCTCAAATGTTTAAAAAATAGTTCTCGAAAATAAAAATTACAATTTTTTCCGCCTTCATAAATAAAAAGTGTTCGAGAAGGATTTAAACTTTCAAAATTGAAAAAAAAAAGTTTTTTCTAGTTTTTCGGACTTTTTTCGAAAACCGTTGGCGCACTAAAATAAGTAATACAAAGTAAAAGATGCTCCTTGTCTGGATCTACAACTTTTGTTTGATATATTTTTCTATGTACTCAATAACTTGGAGGATATTATATAAAATCGACTTTGCGAACTGTTAAATAATTATTTAAATGTTCAAGAACTGAGGGGCACCTTTTCCCGTTATCCGATCGGGCTCAACCTTTACACAGATTATTTTTTATCATTTGGATCTATTCTGGGGGGTGTCACGAAGAAAAATCAAAAGTCGAAAATGAGAACCACCCTAATGAATACCTTAACGACTGAAAAATCCCCTCGGAGGGGTGAGCTAATTTTATATTCTATATATCTGTCCTCTATTATTATTCTATTAACTTTAATGCATTAATAAAAAATAATTATTTTACTCCCCAAACTTCATTTTCGGTAGTTTTTTCTATTTTTTAAAGAAACTGCTGTAAGTTTAAGTGGTAGTAAAAACAATATTCGAAAAAATTGATACAAGCACATACGATATCTTGCGTCTTTAATTTTTCAATGAGTTATAAGCCAGTACCATGATAATATTTGAGTATTTTAAAAATAATAGGATTTATAATACTTATAATATTTTAATTTACAATTAGTATGGGCTTCTGAATTGCACCAATGATCAGTGATGAAATGTATCAGATCGCGATTTATTTAAACGTAGGTACGCTTTGATTAAACTTCAAGATTAGAAAATCTTATATACAAAAAAATGTTTCACTAATGACCAATTCTGTCCAGAGGAACCATCCTATTTTTAATTCTATCGTGATTTGTGCTGCATGTTGCTTATACATAAAAGACATTCAACCAGGGGCGGATTTGTGTGTAGGCTAATTAGGCAAATTTTCGGCGAAAGAAATAAAAGAGACAACTTTAACCTTCACTCTGTGCACAGGGGTGCAAACACACCCCAAGCTAAAAAAAAACGTAAATAAAAAAATGCCGAATGGAAACTTTCCAAAGTATTCTTAGGAATGCTAGCTGTGATATGTTTCACACACAATTTGACAAAAAAAAATAAACTTATTTTTCTTTATTCACACACAACTTTTTAATTTTTGTATTTTAACTTAATCTTCTTTAAAATCAAAAAAATTTCACAAATACTTACGCAGCCAAAGTTTTTTTTCTGTACATTTTGCACTGAAAATGCGTGGGAGTGTAATTACTCAGGGCGAAGGTTAAAATCAATTCAATGTTTTTCATGTGGTAAATTAGCAACACCTGATAAGTGGTTGTCATAGTGAATTAATTTTAAAATTTTTTCAGCTCTTGTGTATTAAATATCTTTTAAATATTTCACCCCAAGGGCGGCTGCGCTTGTTATCCTAGGGGTACCAAATCTCCAAATCCGCCCTTGCATTGAAAATAAATTACTCGACTAATTTATTTCCGCTGCAACGAACGAATAATTATATGAACGTTCAATTGTTTGAATCTAATTATAATTGTTGTACCTATACAAATCAGTCCCGTCTTAAAATGGAGGTGAAAGACGCAGCCACCTCAGGGCCCCGGAGCTCAGGGGGCCCTGAAAAATTGGAAAATTACAAAAAATAGGATTGTAAAAGCTAGAAAAAAATTGAATATTGGCCCTCAACTGTGACGGAAAGAAAATAACGAATATACCAAATTTTAGATTTTAAAATGAGACCGTTTTTTCGTGGAGTGGACTCGACGTTTAATCTTATTTATTTAATATTTTTAATACTTATTCACTTCGCGTGTTGGTGCAATAGTATGGTGTAATAGAGGCAGAGTGGATCGAAATAGTGGTAACTTTTTTGCCCGCTACTGTAGCAGATGTCAGTGATTTAACGTTCCAAATTGATATATTTGCCGTACAGTGGGTCAAAAACGTTTGTGCCAGTTGAAATTTCTTAACTCGGGTGAGGCTATCGAACATGAATACGCTAATTAACAAATTCGATAATTCAGTACAGTATGAGTGCTATTAACGGGGCTGAACGTTTAATTGTCGAAATTGCCACTTGGAGTATAATACCGCATGAATCGAAGCATGAAAGTGGCCCTTTGGTTTCAATTTACTTGCAAGAAAAACTTGCAGTAATAATGTAATTTAGCAAATGTATAATATGAATGAGACTCGAAGGGAAACTCGTATTTTCGTTATTACTTTTATCATCTGGCGTGGTATGCTTTCATCCTTCCGCGTTTCCAAAGCGCCCGAGTTCAGAGGAAAACATAATTAGTAAACTGGCGCTCTCCGTTTACGTTCGCCACTGACCCCTCGACGAAATTAATAAAAATATTTAGAAGCGTTGAACGAGACACAAGTAGTAAGTAGGTACCATCGGCCCTTCCCAAAAATGTTCATTTTTCAAACGCAAAGGTATCTCGTTGATGGTACAGCGGCGAAATGCGTTGGTTCACATGTATGGGACCTTTCCTAATAATCATTTTATTTTTCAGGCAACATGATATAAATACAAATAGCAGAAGTACAGAAATTGTAATATAAAGAAACGATTTTTTTTTTCAAATCTTTCTGTGTCATATACTTTTTCTTTGCTGAATTGCAGAATTGCAGAATCGTGTGCTTCTTGTACCTAGAATGATAATAATGTAAAATCTTTTCTTTTAATTTTATTAATACTTCGAAGATTTCAATTAAACACATTCTTCTGTGTGAGCAATCGTAAATTATTCGACACAGAAAAATGTTCATTTTCAAACCAGTCAAGTGGATAATACGGCGATGAAACTCGTTTGTCCACGCGACGACCAGTAAACTAACAGGGCCAAACGCCTTTTGCAGTAAACACGCATATGCACGCTGATCATATCACCGGAACAGGAAGGTTGAAGTCATTGTTACCTGGTTGCCAGTCGATGATATCACGTACCAGTGGGGCTATGGCTGATATACACTTGAATCCTAATGATCAAGTGAGGTTTGGCAGACACCACTTACGAGTACTTCCTACTCCTGGTCATACCGAAGGTCAGACATTCATTTATCAAAAATACTCTTGACAGCAGTTAAGAATACTAATCAAGGCGCGGTCCTATCAACTATATTAACAGGAATATTAATACGGAGACTGTCAGGGGATCGCAGATTAAATTGGTTACGAATTTACAATTTTATTTTTCTGTGCATTGCCCATAATAAATAAACCGTTTTGCAATCATCTGAACAATCATCCGACGCACAAAAAACTACGCAATTTTTACCGATAAGAATTATCCACACGCATTTAATGACATTTCTGTAAGTTGTAAAAAAAAATTCAGTCATATATAACAATAATTAATGGAGATATGGGTTTTTCTCAAAACGGTGTTTTTCATAACGGTGCAGACGATATCTCAACTGGTGGGCCAATCTGGTCTATCTTTTTCGTACACCTTCAGAAAACATATAATTCTAGACGGTTGCAGAATCAAGGCGAAATATTTTTTTTCTCACAAGTTTAAGGGCGTTTAAAGACGAAAGAAAAACACGGAAAAGATGAGTTTAAATTCAAAGTCCCGCCATTTAGTGAATTTTTAGTTTTTCTTAAAAAATCTGCTACCGACTATAGCCACACTCTTACTGATTAAGAATCCTTTTGATTTTTTCGTTTTGGATCGGCGGAACAGAATGTACCATGAGGCAACTTTTTTTTGCACACGCTTTACAAGATGACCCATATCTACATTAATTATTATTATATATAGCTGAAATTGTTTTACAATTAAGTGAAATGTTTATAAATACGTGTGTATAATGCTTATCGGTGAAAACTGTGTAGTTTTTTTGTGCATCTTCCCTAAAGAAAGGCAAAAAATTGGCCTTCTAGACGAGAATACCCCCTTAAGTGCATCATTGAACTATGAAATATTCTTGTTATGGACAATACATATTTTAATCAATGTGGCTAAACGAAAGAAGAGGGTAGCCAGTGTGTTAATATGGTCCCATGACTACGTACAGGGTGTTCTAACTTTTGACAGCAAAATTTTAAGAGTGCAAAGAAATATCCAAAATAAAAGTAAAATTTATTATAATATCTCGTAAACCGAAATCGACCGCCAAAAAGTTTAAAGGCAAATGTTGCACAGAATGATGACCTTGACAACATATTTGAAGCTCATTGAAATCGGTGAGAAACTAGCTTTTCGACAACTTGGCCAGCATATCTACAGAAAAAATATCAATCTGATCAAACTACAGACTTTTATAAGATATTGTGTATATGTACTATTTAATAGAAGTCTGTGCACAAACAACAGACCATTTACTGAAGTCTCAATTTTTTCTTGGTATATTTTGTATCCTCTTTTTCTTTAACTTTTCATCCAAAGACAAGCGAAAACGGGGGTATATTTTGCATCCGATGTTGCATAATTGTTGTTGCATTTGGGTACACAACACTTGTCTGGCATCTGTAAAGGAATATAAAAAAAAAACACTCTCCACACGTCGTACTGATTACTTAGTTTCATATTTATTAATACAAATACAAAAAAGTGGTCTACTGAAATGAAGACTTTGCTCAATTTATATTCACCGTATTGTTCTATTTTTGCAATTCTAAAACTTTACGCTAATATATTATTTATAACACTCATAGACCAGACACATAAATTAAATTTAAATAATTACAGTAAATCCACATTATATCCACATATCCTAATAATACCATATAACGCGAACGGCATTAAATTAAATTTCTTATTACTAATGACAGCGTTGCCAAATTAGAGATGCCCGTCAGAATGCACTCATTTAAATTATCGGAATGGCTTTAAGTATAGGTTCGTAGCCCCTTTGTTTCTAAAGGTGCGATCCCACGGCGCGAAACTCACTGTGCCACGCGCCGTGGGATCACACCTTAAGAAATACAGTTTTGGCTCTTTATGACTGCGACGCCTGGGGGATAAGCCATATACATACATATGTATCTTTAACGAAACGGTATGCTATTCGGCTCGCTTTTCATCTTTGCCGTCTTCTCTTAGTAATATGATGCCGCTGCTATCTCGAAAGAAATTTAGAGCTTGTCGCTGTCGCGTGCCCTCTCGCTCATTCCTATTGTCAGTCTCTCGCATTTACCGCGGCGACTACAAAAGAAGTCGCGGGGATAGAAATGTAGGGTAAGCAGGCCAGTAGATGGACGGTTTAGCTGATTCCGAACTTGGTTAGAAATATTTGTTACATGAAACAAAAATCAAAATCTTTACACGTAGAAATATATAAAATTAAAGAGAAAAATTAATTTCATGCAAAAAAATTAATTTATTCGAGCATAAATAATAAAAATTCTATTCATAGCCCATATCACCAGTAGATGGACGGTAGGGCTAGTAAATGAACAGCTCACAACCAGTAGATGGACGGTAACTAACCTAAATAGACAGTTTAAAGATAGGTAAAAGAAAAATGTGTAAACTTTCTAACTACAGTAAAGTCTCTCTATGGGCTCGGTTTTGTGCACACGATGAGGGCTTGTCACCTATCCCCACCACTTCTGTCTCACTCTTGTCCGGCGAAGGCGAGAGCGAGATGGAACGAGAGCGAGCGAAAGGCGCTGAAAGCGAGCGAGGACGGTACGAGACAGACGACGCGTTGATGTTTTGTCTCGCTCCGTCTTTCGGAGGCCTGATACTCCGTCCTTTGCATGCGCGGCGGGCGTGCGCGATGGTCGCAAGCGCATAAGGTGAGCAGGGGAACCGCGTCGCTAAATCGTGACGCAGGCCCGGCTCAAGTCTTTTTTGCGCCCTAGGCGAATTTGTCAAATTGCGCCCTTTATTATAATACATTTATTTGAGTTTATTGATGACCTTACTCTGAATTTTTATTCGTAGTATTAAACCACTCATAGTACAACTTGTAATATTTAATTTTAAAAAAGTATATATAAATGATTTATTTAATCTAAGACGCGTTATTTATATATTTTCTTTGGCTATGTACATACCGATCGCTGCCCGTAAGCTTGGCTGGTCCCTGTAAGCAAAATTAGGCGGCTGCCTAGGGCGGAAAGTCGACAATAGGTGCAAAATGGTATTTTCATTGCTGGTATTGTTCAAAATAAACTTTAAAATTAAATATTACAAGTTGTACTATGAGTGGTTTAATACTAGGAATAAAAATTCAGAGTAAGGTCATCAATAAACTCAAATAAATGTATTATAATAAATGGCGGAATTTGGCAAGTTCGCCTAGGACCCAAAAAAGACTCGTGCCGTGCCTGGCTATCTGACCGTCGCCCGCATGCGTCGAGCAGTCACGATTCCATCTGAGCGCTCGCACCCGTCGCGCACGCTTGCCGCGCACGCAAAGCATTCTCCATCTCGCTCCCCCTTCGACCAGAAAGAAGCGAGAAACGAACACTCGGAATTAGGACTCGGGTCTCCATGAGGGCTCATCGCCGGTCCCGACCAGCGAGCCCATAGGGAGACTTTACTGTACTTGGTTATAAATATTTATTAAGAAAAAATCGGCATGAAAAGGTTTAATTCTGTGCTCTCGATCTATTGGATTTAGGTTAGGATACTAAAATTTAGGTTAGTAAGTTTTATTATTTTATCTTTTTCTTTAGACGTTTATTTAGATATTTTGAATATTACTAATCCAACCACGTATTACATACCTCTTTAAAATACTTCCAAACACGCTATTTCCTTGCAATAAACCACGTGCACGCTAGCAATGCTTACTACCAACTGAACAACTAGCACCCGGTGGTAATGTGAGATCGTATTAAGAAATATTTTTCCCATATAAAAACAATTTTTATTAAAAATGATAATTTTATAAAACAACAAGCGTTTTTTCTACATCATAAAAAAAATCTTATAAATTAAAAACCTAGTTCTTTCATAATTGATGATTAATCTACGAATCGTCCATCTACTGGCCTGCTTACCCTATCCTTAAAAAAACAGGGGACTCGTACTTATAACGAGACAACACTGTAGTAACCGCAGTTTTAAAAATTTCCTCAATGCGGCACTGTCAATACTGTTAATATTTTTTTTTTAAATTCTAAATAAGTACTAGATAAAACTGACGATAAGATGGTTATCTGGGATATACTGGGCGATAAGAGCTTACGAGCAAAGTTGGCTGTTGACGAACTGTTGAATGGCCCAAAGGTCCCCTGATCTCAACCTACTTGATTTATAAATACGGGATCGCATCAAGGGAAAACTTTACTTCCAAGTAAAATTAATAACAAAGAATGACCTGATTAAGAAGATTGAAAATGTCTGCCAAAGTTTGAAAGCGATTAAAGAAATATTAGAAATAGTAATCGACTTAATAACAGCGCGGTTTGAATTAAGTGCACAATAGGATGACAAGTATTTGCTTTCGGAATTTAGTGAATTCATTGATTATTAATTTCGTGCAAACTAAATCTCTTCTTTATTTTGGAATTTACTTGCGAATTTATATTCATATGACTTTTTCTTTATTTTACATGACTCTATATACTTTCGAAGATTGGCTGCTTAATGTTGTAACATTCTAGACAAAAAAGTGATCTAATATTTAGCCTCGTCTAATAATTTACGCTTTTCAAAAATATCATTATTGATGAAGTCAGCAGCAGTCCTGGTACGAATTTTTTTTAACGAAAACTGTTGTTTCCATATAAACTAAGTATTTAGATTAATTAATTTTTCCCCTTGCTTCTGGTGTGTTGGTTCCATATTATTCTTTCTGACAACACCGCCGAGGTTGTAAAATCAGATAAGTAGAACCTCAATCATGAGAATGTTCGATTAGGCGAATGTTCAATGATTCGAATAGTGTTACGAAGTGAAAGAGCTACGTTGGAAATAGAATGTGAAGTAATAATTCGATTTCCAAAACAATGAAGGAATTGACATTCGAAAGAACTAATGGCATACTACAGAAATGGAAGAGTTGACAACGAAGAAGATTACATTTTCTAAAGATAGCAGTTTTAAGAAGGTTACGCAGAGCCGACAAAAGTCACTTCGCGGAAATAGTAGCTTTAAGAGGAATATGCACTTTGGGAATCAGAAGGATTAGGCTCCTAGGGCTTAGGACAAACGAAATTATTTCACATTTACATAATCTCTGGTTTCTAACTGTAATATTATATAATAATAACTAGCTGATCCGTTACACAGTTTCACCTGGGAATTATTTATGATGTTTCCAAAATAAAAAAGCCTAAAAAAAATAAATGGCGTGTAATATAATCTACGACGTATGTAATGTATATTATACAGGATTGCGGAAAAAACCCATTTTCAATGTGTTCATCATTTATAATATATTTTTGAGTACTGAATTTGAAACACACGGGGTGTGTTTAAGGTTTTCATAATGTTTGATGCAGGTGAATATTAGAATTTACTAGAAAGAGTGACCCAAGAAAACGTCTGTTTTTGGTCCCACGATTTTGGAACTGAATTTTCTGCCAAATGGTACTTTATGATGAGACATCAGTAACAACAAATTTTCAAATTCAGGTGACATTTAGTTTCTGAGATATGGGAGGTCAAAGAAGTGCAAATTCATCAAGTTCGATGCAAGTCAGTCCGATAATTTAAAGAATTGTTCCCAGGGGTTTTGTTGACTGCTAACAACGAATTTAAACTTAGATTTTTCAAATTCACAATGGCCGATTCAATACGGTGGACGATACCTATATTAAAAAAAAAAAAACACCTAATAGGTACACAGACATTTATTATTTTTTACTTTGATTTTTGGAAACGGTGATGGATACGTTTTATTATAATGTGGCTGCAACAGCCAATAGTTCGGGCACCACTTTCGCATGTGCAGTAATATTCGTCCGGTTTTAATTTTATCAATAAAGATGAAAATGTGGTGATGCTTTCCGCTGCGGTATCGAGATTTCATTATGCATTGACTAGCAAATGCTTTTCAACTGAAATCCTGTCTCTTGTATAATCCAAAGCTGCTGTTCGATATTTAGGGTTTTGTTTAAACTTATGATTGAGAAAAACCATAAATATTACTTTAGTTTGGAAAATTCATTTTATGACTTTTTACGTTACGAATATTAGGGTAGATGGTCCAATTACAGCCACTCTCCCTATTACTACTACTTTATTTATTCTATTTATAAAAATGTGACGTATAAAGAATTGTGTTGAAAAAAATTTATTATTAAATTGGGACTGTTTTTCTTTTTCTTCTTCTTCTTCTTATTGTACACTATTCTTTATGCGTTGCGTTTTTATTACGTAAAATAAATGAAATGGCAGTAATAAGGACATCTACCCTAGACCAATGTTTTATGAAAATTCGAATATTTCTTGACATACGGTCCACTATATTTATTCGGCCATTGTGAATTTTGAACATTTGAGTTTAAATTCGTTGTTAGCAGTCAGCAAAACAATTTGGAACAATTCTTTAAATTATCGGCCTAACATAAAAGCCCGAACATCCAAGCGTAGATATGGGCTGACGCGTTAAGGGTCCATTCTACTTCGCCGTTCGAAAAAGAGGCCTATTGTCATGTTTTTTTTTAAAGAATTAATGTAAGGATTTTAATGCTTTTTTTGTTAAATGTTTATTATTCCTTGCTGTATCGAATCGTATTTCTCGAGTTTCCAAAATTTAATTACAAATGTGTGGATTCAAATCGCAATGTTTGTGCCGTAGTGATAAAATGTTTGCTAAAATTAATAAATATAGATCCTCAATATTTGTTCTATTTGCTACCATCTTTTTGAATTTTGTGTTTGAGATAACTACAATTTACATCCGGAAAGATATTGTTCTCTTCACGATGTTCCTATTCCGCTATAAATGGATATTTTTAATCACAATTTTTTTTTTTTATAGTCTTACAAGGTGATAGAATAAAGCGACAAACGTGCAAAATGATATATGCAATACTTGTTTCTTTTTTTAATTCCCGAAAAATCAAGGTTTCTTCAGTCGTCAGACTAGGAACACCCCTTAATGAATTTTCACTTCTCTGACCTTCCATATTTTAGAAACTAATTGTCACCTCAACTTGAAGATTTGTTATGATTTCCGCCTCATCATGAGGTATCATTTCGCAGAAAAATCAGTTCCAAAATCCTGGGACCAAAACCGGACGAAAAAAAACCCTCATTTTTGGGTCACTCTTTCTAGGTGGCTATAGACACTGTGTCGCCAAGCCACATACATCGGTTAATTGTGAGGTCAGTCAATTTTTGCTACAAATTTCATGTAATAGCATATTACAACATAAAAACGTCAAAGCGAGTCGTGGAAAAACTGTAGGTAATGTAGCAAACCTGAGGTTATTTTTGCATTTAGAAGTTTAAATTCCTAGAATATCAGCATATATTTTTAAAAAAGCTTTAATAAATCTGAATTCTGCAACCCTGTGTTATTCTCTGTGTTAAACAATGATCGTTCTATTATTCAGAAGTATTGATTATTCACATATTAAATTCACCTTTTTCTCTTACTTTTGATTTTGATGGTCGAGGTTCTGCTGTAACTAAACATATTCCATCATCTGTGGACCGGTTTAATTGGTCTCGTATTGAGTTAGATCAGATGCCATTTTTTTAAGCAAGGAGTAAATCGACGATTACACACCTTCACCAAATAATTGATGAACAAATAAACTGTTGAATTAGCCTGAATTTCTGCTGCTAGCCAAGCATTAATAAATATAAACACGTGTCATGGTGGTCACGTAAATGTACGTGTTTCGTAAACTGGCCTTTAACTACAGGTCACGTAAGAATAAAGCAGCACTTCTTCGTATCATAAAAGTACCAGTCTATTGCTTCAACTTTCCTCTGCAAGTATTTCTTTTTAAATCAGTACAATTTTTGGATACAACGTTAAAAAGAAGTCAAGCTTCAGCGTTGAGGTGTCGTTGCCGAGAGCGCTTGTTCTAGATTGCACTTTGTAAAGTGCAGATTGCAAGTGTTATGTTTTTCCTTCTGGATGTAGGTACCCCAGGCCACGTCATATTTTTGAAATATACATTATGCAAGAGGGTTGAAAAATAGAATGGTAATTTTTGTTAAGATAATTTATCGTTTCATTTATTTTATTTAATTACTGACACGATGCGAGTTAAAAATACCAAGTTTGATCGTATTATTTCCTTTAAGTTTAATGTAACACAATCGGTATTTATAACTGCAAGATTTACGAAGGAGCTATAGGGGAGACCAGGGTAAAGTGGGCCTAAAAAAGTTTAAAGTGGAATAAAAAATTTTCTTTTCAATAAAAATGTGTATGAATAAATTATAATATTAATATGAACAAATTATGGCTAGAAATGCGTCAGATACACTTAGAATATATTAAAATTCAACTTGAAAATGAAAAACCAAATTGATCACTTTACCCCATAATACACTCCTCAAATTAATTGAAGGATCACCTCTAGGAACCCGAAAAATAGGAGCAAGTTCACATGGTCATAACTCCCGCAAAAATAGTCGTATCGGTATTTTGAAAATATGGTTTGAAAGCGTGGAATCCCTACTTTCAGCTGTTTTTTCTTCAGATTTTAGCTGTATTGCTTTTCGGCGAAGTTATAACGATATAAGGAGCACTTGGTAAATTTAAAAAAAATTTCTTCAACTTGCGAAAGTCCATGAGGCGTATGAAATTTTTTACACAAATTTCATTTACACCAGTCGAAAGCGGTTACGTTCCTGTGTAAAAAGAGAGTAATACATTTCTTGTGGAATTTTTTTTGGCCGAGTTATTCAACTTTGAAGCAAAAACCGTTTTTTTTTTACTTTAGATGCTTCTAGCAAGCGAAGGAATCATAGTTAAACATTTATGAAACTTTTCCGAAAAGCAATACAGCTAAAATCTAAAAAAAAAAAAAAGCAGCTGAAAGTAGGCATTCCACGCTTTCAAACCATATTTTCAAAATATCGATACGACTATTTTTGCCGGAGTTATGACCATGTGAACTTGCCCCTGTTTTTCGGGTTCCCATCTTTAATTAATGTGAGGAGTGTATGAGACAAAATGAGCTACTAACTGGGTTAAAGTGAGCTGAAATAAAATGAGTTTTAATTAAGAATATATATATTAAATTAACTTCGTTAGAACTTTTAAAACATTCAAACTGTTTTTTAAAAAATATACTGCACTTTTTTGTTATAGTTTCTTTCAGCTGTCTTTTTCTACTGTAAACTTTTTATGAATATTCTATATTACTGTATTTATAAGAAAAAGACGGTTAAAATATGTGTAGTAGATTATCAGTATTATATGTCAGATGAAATGCTTAAAATTACTTAGACTGGTTTTGGTTGTAATCAGCCAAGTGATATTGGTTACGTCTATATTATCAAGTTCTTTAGAATCTGAATGTAAAACGATAAATGGTGGCTTAATGGATGGTTTTTATGTTTCACAGGCTGCATTACTTACGTCTGCGACGAGCAAGGCATCGCTTTCACAGGCGATGCCCTTTTAATACGCGGATGTGGTAGAATTGACTTTCAGGTTTGTATTAAAACGAAGAAATACTTTCTTGTGTTAAAGTAATTCGTAAGTTTCATGCGCCCTCCCTTCATTATGCACTGTGAAATATCAATTATCCAAATTAGCAGAGAGTCATGACTGCCTTCCCCCAATTGCATACAATAGAACACTCACTTTTCTGACTTTTTTTTTTTTTCTGGTTTTATATTTTTCCGCTGGTAAGTAGTAGGTACCTAAGTAGTATAACTTGCTAACAGTTTATAATATTTGCTCAGAGTCACGTTCTTCTTGTACATGCAATTATAATAATATTAATTTCTTTTTAATTTTAGGAATACATAATAAATTACCAAGAAATCATTTCTTAACTAGTAATTGTATATTTTTCGTGGTTACTTATTTATTTATAAGAATTTCACATTCCCACCACTTTTGCAACGAATAATTAATTTTGCAATTAGTTTTGACGGTTATACAAAATCGTTTTGGATTGCCATCTGAGAAGTATTGAGGTCATGCTCTGTATTTATCTAACAGCCGTTAGATTCAATAACAGTGTAATTAGTCTTCACCGAATGTTGCTCTTTACGCCACTCTCTTTATCATTGTTAAATTGAAATCTTCCATTTTTTTGATTTATTTTTTCTTGCGATTTTGCGGTTCATCTTCTGATTATTATTACCACTAGTACTACTACTATTACTTCTATTACTATTGCAACTACTACGATTATTATTCTATTTTACGCAGTTGTTCATTTATTGATCGCAGAAAGTAATATTTTAACGTTGAATCTTAAAATCTGGCAACTTTTATACGGGCAGCGCTGACGTAAAATTATGTTGGTTCGATACTGTACGTGATAGCTCCAGCGTACTGGTGCGCATCACTTATTTAGACCCTACACCTTTTAAAAGTGACATCGCCATAATGGCACGTAATAATCTTTTAAATTGAAAAATTCTTTTTATAAAATTGTAACGCTTTTCAACTGAAAATTCATGACGTCTTAAAAAGAACCTCAGTTTCTAACAATACATATTTTATTATCAGTTTATAAGATCTGTCAGACATTATAACCATTCACTTAACTAGTTATTTAGTTCATTCCAGTTTCTTTAAATAATTTGCATTCGGAAAAGACCTATAAAGAATATTTGTAAAGAAAATTGCTAAGTTCTCTAGTCAAATGAATTTATACTAAATACTCGAATGAATAAATTATTACATGAATTATTACAACTACTTAAATTTCACAGCACATACGCGCGCGCTCGATTTAAACTATTAAACAAAAAACATAGATTTTAGTACCATTAAGATACAGTAAATATATGACTAATTTTCAGTATTAATTGTAAAAAATATTCGACTGAATACGATATTTATAAAGACGATGTCCTTAAATATTCGACCTAGAAATCTACTCGATCTTCTTTCAATCCACCGTTTGTGCAAATATAGCGATAAAACCTTCCAAATAGAATCTCCCCACTGGATCGAAATGCTGAAATGTTTATCATCATTAACAACAGCCGCGGGCCATTTATTACTCCCTGGTTTTTATCGAACAGCTGTACCATTTTCCAAGAAAGGCGAACTGCCCGTCCTTTCTCGGTTCCATAGTTTAGCTGGGCCAAATGAAAATGCCAGGCATTATTTCAATCGCGAAACACCTCACAGCACGGTTGCTCGAGATAATGTCGGAGCTTGGCGACGAATTTTAATCCTCGTAATTTCTGTATCTGCAGGGCGGCTCCGCGGAAGTTTTGTACAAGTCCGTTCATACGAAAATCTTTACGCTACCGCCGAATTACAAGCTATATCCAGCCCACGATTACAGCGGTAGAACAGTGACTACGGTGGCCGAGGAGAAGGCCCTTAATCCCAGATTAACGAAATCTCTGAATGAATTTGTTGACATAATGAGTAGCCTTAATCTGCCCCAGCCAAAGATGATCGGTATGCTAATTGAGCCTCGTACGATTTATGTGTTATAGTCTTACCGTTGTTTTAGAAATCATTGTTAACATCTATTTATCGTTTCAGACGAAGCAGTGCCAGCTAATAAGGTTTGCGGGCTGTACGAAGTTAACGAGAAACCATGATGCGGCCAAGTGATATTTTTATATTCATCGATCGAGGGGAACGTTAATTAAATTTCGTCACTAGGAGCACGGCATTGTAGAATAAGAAGGCTTTGAGTATCTGTATTGTATTTAAATAAACAATGATTTTTTTGCTGCAGTTATTTTAGTTTGGTGTGGCTATATGGAAATGGTGTCTCCTATGCTATGTTGTTGAGAAAATGCTTGATGGGGCGTGAAATGTTACAGACCTACCGTAAACTGGAGGAACATTGGCAAGTTACTTAACATGTATTAAAGAAGGAAAATGACAAAAATATTATGCATTTTCACACTTGTAGTGCAATCACAAACGAGGCGGTGTTATAATAGGATACCTAAAGCAAATTTAAAAATGGTAACTTTTATATTATACTAGCAAAATATCTCCGCGCTACGCTTCGGGCTTATGAGATATTAAGGACTCCAGGAAAACACATTTTACCCCATTTCACCACCCCCTTGGGGGTTGATTAGGGCAAAATCATGAAATTGGTTTTTAGGCATTTATGTGGGTAACCTTTCAAAGTAAAAACCAAGTTGATATCTAATCGGGCCTAAGAGATATTAAGGAATCCATGAAAACATATTTTACCCCGTTTTTCTCCTTTCGGGGTTGATTAGGGTAAAATCCTGATATTTGTTTTTAGGCATTTGTGTGGGTAACCTTTGTAAGTAAAAACCAAGTAGATATCTAATCAGGGCTAAGAAATAATAAGGAGTCCGAGGAAACATATTTCACCCCTTTTTACCCCCTTCGTGTTGGAATTTCAAAAAATCCCTTCTCATCGAGCACCCACGTCGCAAAACCCTCCGAATTTCATGTTTCTAGGGTCAACGGTTTGGGCTGGACAGTGATGAATCAGTGATACAACGATTATGTAAGTATAGACGTATAACAAAATGTTCCAAAAACCTGCCAACGTCTCCCAATTTGCAGTATTTCGGGTTAATGTTTATGAGATATACATACATACTGTGAAACCTATTAACGTCTCCTGTAATCCTCTCATTCCCACTAAATAGATATTTCGCTTGTTTTCCAAACAAAGCCTTCCAATTGTAAAACCTGATTAAATTTTTGTTCGAATATTCTGTACACAGCGCTGGGTTATTCAGATGATATTACCCAGTACATTTATTTTCCAACAAAAAGCAACGCTCGTACATAAATTGTGAGCTATTGACATCTGTGTGTACTACCAAGAAGCTCTTGCATTGGTGTAAATAAGTATTTAAATGATATTATGCATAGCAGAAACCAAGGGGGATAGTAACTCAGTATATTTAATACGTAATAACTCTGTGCTTTCTGCTCTGTATAATATTAAGGGTCTTGAATCCTGGTATCGTGGTATTAATAAATATTTAGGAGAATCAACAGAATGCAGAGTAAAAAATCAGGGGTAGTAACTGAAGATATATCGAATCCGAAATATAAACAGCAATTTTCTTGTATTTTCTGCCTCAATACCTGTGCTCTAGACTCCCGCAGTGGTATAAATGAATATTTAGAGGAATCACTATAACACAGAGCCACGAACTATTATGGTAGCTCAACGGTGGTCGTATCTAAAATTTCAATGGCTGTTTCAAAGTAGATTGTCCGCTTTAATAGCAGAGCCCTAGAATTCTGCAGCGGTAGGTACAGATAAATATCTGGAAGAATCAGTGTAAAGGAAGTTAGAATTTTTTCCACCTTCGCATAAGGTGGTCAGAGTTTTATAGCGGTATAAATAAAAGCTTAGAAAAATCGGCACAATAGGGAGCAAGGGTTATCGTGGTAGCTCAAGCGGCGGTCGCATCTGAAATTTCAACGGCTATTTCGCAATGCTCTCTGCTCCCTAAGATCGACCTGGGCCGATTTTCAGAATCACGCGAAACGAAATGCTAGGGATAATAGAGATGGAAGCTGGTGTAATCGGGTAGTTTAAACGGGCTGCCTTGTCGAAACTCGAGACGAAGAGACCCCCATGGTGTGCCGCTGGTTTCTACTGCATAGCTGAGGGTTGAAATCGATACCGTTTCCAGGGTAACCGGTGGGTACGGTGGCCGACACACGGGCAAAGGTATGGGCCAAGGCTATCTGCTCGTGCGTTTCCATGTTCTTCTGAAAAAGAACGAAGAAAGACGAAGTGGAAGGAAAAGAAAAACGAGGAGCAGATAAAGCCACGCGGAATGTGTAATTTCCCGGGGTCTAATGGGTTAGACGGGAAAATAGAAGAAATCCAGAAGGGCGCGTTGTTAACGAAGCAAATGTCAAGAGATGCTCGATAAGGCGGCGTACGAACGATTTTCTAAATCGGAGAAAATGACGAGAGCCAAGTAAACGGGCGCAGCGATACAGTCTCGACAATTTATCCGTACTTAAAGCTACCTTCGATGCACGTCGCTCACGACATTTCGTTTCAACCTACGATCTTGCCTTAGCCCCTTGCCCCTTCGCCACGTCGTCCTTTCGTATTGTCGGGCTGGGTGGCGTTCTCATCCGTTATTTTCACAACACTACATTTATCTCTTTGTATATGTATATTTAATTTGAATTATTTCTATTCGGAAATGTTTTCTCTGTAACGAAATTTGCTGGCGTGAACGTTGGAATTAAATTCGAACGCAACTGGTACACTAGAAAATTGTTCATTCAACTTATTTAAAGTGTAATAAAGTGTGGTGAATATATGCACACCACGCAGCAGTATTGCATATGCAGCGGCATGTATTAGGGAGTCGATGCAGTCTGACACTTTGAAAAAAATGATTTTCCTTTTTTACACTTTCTTATAGCTTTCTTATAGTCTTAAAAATCTGCTCCTAAAGGGTTCGTAGAAGTGGCGGAGTTATAAGCATTTGGCTGGACGTGAGAGACGAGAGTTTATTGTGACAAGTATTATGGATTATTTAAGTAATAAACTTATTGCTATTGCTGTGAAATCGAGATTTTGTAAAGTACACGACAAATGTAAAAAAAAAAAAAATGTAAAAATGGAATTAATATGCAGTAAGGTCGAAGTATGTATAATATGAATTTTTCAGTTGAACCTCTTCGTTTGGTCTGCTCTGTGTTTTTGTACATCTCTCTCATCCTTAGTCCTTAAATTTGTCTTTATCGAAAAATGGAATACAATTTGTATTTGTATATCTAGGTTATGACAAGAAGTTTTTTATAAATTTGAATGGCCTCTTTTCTATTGCGAGTAGTCGCCTGTGGCTGTTGGTCTGACGTCATGACTATTGGTGGCATGCTTTTGCTCGAGCTCTTCTCACTGTTTTATCGGAAATGGTTTTTTTATGTAGAAAAATGTTCCGGCGCTGCATTCAATTCAAGAGTTGATTCTAGCACTGATTCTAGGATTTTCTTTTACTTTTAGCGCTGCGAAACGTCCCTTTGATGCATTTAACGACTCCGTTCTGTCCCTGTGCAATTTATCTTCTACAATCTACAGTTAGTCCGTTTTGATACCTTGGCATGATGTTTCTTCTGCTCTTGAAGTCTTGTTATATTATTTTCCTAATTCTTCTACATGATTTTTCGTCGTACAATACTCTGTCTTAGCAATAATTTCTACAGTTTGTTACTTTTTAATAAAAATATTAGTTAAAGAATTCTTCGACATTCAACCATGTTCTAAGGCTTGTAAGCAGTATGTACTAGAGTTATACAGCAATATAAAAACGGCTCCGACTTTATTTATAAAAAAAGATCTCCGACTTTATTTATATTCATAAAATGAATAATCAGTGCCTTTTATTTGATCGGATCAAAGAGACAAAGAATTTTATTTTCTGTTATTTGTAGTTTATATGAAGCATTGCTCATACACATTATAGAAGCAAAAATATTAACCGTATTTCTGTCATCGTTCGATGTTAAAATTCTTCATCAAGTTTTATGATTCACTCAATGTATACCTGATGTCATGCTATTGTATCATATGCTCTTGCGTATTAATTAGCGTTGTTACTAGTATGCAAGTATATCTATAGATTCTTACCATTAAACCTATCTAAAATATTCTCTGTAAAGATTTTTTAATCATAGAATTGTATAATGCCTGACTTACAGTGCATGTAAAAACTTAAATAAGTTTTGATTTGTCCTTAACATTCCCTTCTACAAATTACAATGCCTATAGTGGATGTAACATCCCTAACAACACGGTTTAACAGACGATTCAGCGTATGTTAACATAGTATACAGGGTGTCCCAAAATTCAGGGACTTCTCGGAACATGAAATATCCTGAAGCAAAAAGACATCGAAAAGTCCTTTACCGTTTTGGAATCCGAGGCTTCGTTCTCGAGATATTAACAGTTGAATATTAGCGGTGCAACTTCCGAGTCGCGCAGTTTAAAGCCGTGTCAGCTGAGCGCGCGGTAACGGACGCTGGCACACAGCCGCAGAAGACGTGAGTAGATACAGGTTCACACACACAGTTGAGCCGACCGCGCAGGATCACACCGTGTGCCTGGGTCTGTATGTACGCGTGCCTCCTGCGTGTGCGTGCTGGGGGTCACTATTCCGCGTCAGCTGTTTCGGCTTTAAGCCTCGCGGCCCGGAAGTTGCACGGCTAATATTCAACTGTTAATATCTCGGGAACGAAGCCTCGGATCCCAAAACGGTAAAGGACTTTTCGATGTCTTCTTGCATCAAGATATTGTATATTCCGGAAAGTCCCAGAATTTAGGGAAACCCTGTTATAGACTGGCAAACCGGAAGTCCGTTCTTTCTGCAAGGGTCAAAAATTTGTGTTTTCCAACGGAAATGTAGGTACTCTTTGCGTCTACATATCACTTGCATATGTGTATTTATTGCCTATTAGTATTGCATATGTGTATTTATTACCTATTATTATTAGTTTATGTATTAAAACCAGCAATAACATGATAATTATTGCTGTAAATAGTAATAATTATATTACTGCTATACATGCTATGCGTGTCACTGAATTATAGTTCTATGTATGTACCTATATCTTTATTAGTTTCAAATTATTCTATTTTTTAGAAACAATTAAGTTTGCGAGTCATATAGTATTGTTTATTGCTTTAATGCGTCCTGCAAGAAAATCCTTTATTCGTTCACATCAGACGCTATGTAATCGTGCAATGGTATATTTGTTATTTGAGATTATGTAGGTGCTTGTAATGAGGTTACTGTCGAAGCGTCAGCCGCCAGTGACCGTCCCAGCGGTGAATGTGTTAACTGTAATTTCGTTCCCTATCGCATTGCCAGGAAACATCTGGACATTCGTGGATGTACGAAAGTAAAATTTTACAGTCGTTTTCTGAATAAAACATTCTAAAATTTTTTTCGTACCTTCAGGTAAACTAAATGTAGCTCCGTAAAAGCAGATGTTTCAGTGCGGAATAAAGTAGTAGCTTTTATGGCATCCTCTATAAGCCGGATACCTATATCGGAATTTGGAGTACAAACGCACACCGGCCCATACTTGCCTGCCCATTTCAGAAATGCGAATTAACCAAAAGAAATACGTATACATATACATACATTATGCATATGTGTGGACGTGGACATCTGATTGCACCCAAGTCCCGCACAGGAAACCAGAAGCATGCGTCCCACCTTTATCTGAAACGGTATGAAGGGTGAAACTCTTCTTTCGGTTGCTGAAGTCTCCAAATAGTACTACTCTATGCAAATAAACATGCTTGATGAAAGCTTATTATGGCCACGATGTACCTTCCCTCATCGCCTTCCATCATCTACTGCAGGCCTGTTCAACTGGGCTGTGGCGGGCAAGAGCTCTCTCGATTACCAGCGATCAGAGCCAAGAGCAACGTCAACAGTATTTTCCCCACATTGTGGTTACTAGGTGCCGTAGTGTGAGTCTGTCTTGTAAGGCAGGACTGATGATGATCGGGGGCTAGCTCGTTGCTAGCCAGGTTTGTCAGAAGTAGGGACGCGATACGTCATAACCCGCCCCTGTGGTCTCTACATCTGGCATCGCTGTTGGTAGCTTTTAAGGCCCTCATCAACGTTGCCAGGAAAATTGGTGCGAAGTAGAAGGGGAACACCTACAGCAATCCTATATACAGGGTGTTCGGCTACACCTAGGAATAAATTTAAGGGGTGATTCTAGACACCATACTAAGACGAAAATCAAGAATAACGATATTGCGGTTGAAGCTTCGTTTGTTAGTTATAAGCGTTTAAAGATATGCCTAGAAGCAGGCAATCCGCGTGCAGCGGTGCACGCGGGCCCAGTCAGGCGAGGAGTCGAGCAGTGGTCGTCAAAGTTACTGTCGCGCGGGTCACCCACTTCAGAGAGACTGCGACGAAATTTACGACAATCGACATGGCCCCACGATTCTGCGACAATTAATCCAAAATTAAGGGGTACTTACCTACTCGCTAAAATCCATGGTTTCGACTGTATAGTCCATTGTGTTATCGAGACACACACGCGCAAAAATCACACAAAACACAGAATCACACCACCCCAAAAAATGTCAGATCTCTTGCTTGCAAACTTGTAAAAAAATTTAAAAAGTACACAAATTTACCCGCACTGAAACACGTGTGACAATGCCCATTGTTGGTAAATTTCGTCGTAGCTTGTCTGAGGTGAGTGACTCGCGGCGATTGTGGCTTTGAGGACCACTGCTCGTCCCCTCGACGGACTTGTGCCCGCGTGCAGCGGTGCACGCGGTTTGCCTGCGTTTAGGCATATCTTTGAACGCTTATAACTAACAAACGAAGTCTCAACCCATGGCCGTCTCTACAGGCCGGAACCTACGACGTTGCAACACCGCATTTCGAATAACCATCAATCTGATAACTATGTTCCGGCCGGTATCAGAGACGGCCATAAAAATGCACGCGAAAGGCTTCATAAAAATTCAAATAGAACTGATGACAGCGTTACCAAATTCACTATGTTCCGGCCTGTTACTAGAGATGGCCGTGCTCAACCGCAATATCGTTATTCTTGATTTTCGTCTTAGTAACCACACGACGCCTGTCTAGAATCAATCGTTTTATTCCCACGTGTAGCCGAACACCCTGTGTAATAAGACGCTTAAGGTATCTGTTCGTTTGTTAGCAAAATCTGTCCAGAGGTTTTTTTTCGTACTTCCCGATGACCTAAAAGGTTCAAATTCAGCATGAAGTTTCCTGGGCACCCAAAGATGCCGCAAAAATTCCAAAACTTGGAAAATTCGAAAATGGGTAGTACCTGTGGCCTAAAACGGGTATTATCTTTATCTTATGGACGCGGGGAGTGAAGCTCTCCGCGTGGAGGGACAATGTACTCTCAGCATCTTGTGCCGGTCAAATAGTGCTGTCATCTATGTCCTCTTGTCTCAAACTTTTCATGGAAGTCCTAGTTTTACATCCTTTCATAATGCAAACTGGCATTTTTACGATTGAATTTTATAAATAATTACACAAGAACCGACGCTGCACACAACTACTGTATACATCTATACTAAATGACGCCAATCCACGTCAAACGTCAAGCAACGCTAGTACTAATAAGTAAACTCGCCTACAGAGTGCGCCACAATTTGACCGGCTCAAGATGGCTGACACAGGTGATTCCCCTTCTGTCTTTCGCTTCAAACCCCCGCAACTATGCACTGTCCTTCAGGTCCATGATGAAACCCTTGTTTCGGTTACAGAACTCAATAGCTGGCGCCAGATGAACACAAAGCAAGATGTGTAGAAGAAGTCTAGTTTAGCCTTAATTATTATTATATTTTGTATTTGTTCAGAAAAAAATCTTTAAAAATAGCTTCATTTTTCGGTCGATCAAAGTAGAATGACCTCTTAAGTCCCGATGTGCCGACCGCCACGCTGGCCTAGACCCCGTTTCACACGTCCACAGTAGAATATTCGTGCGCGCTCAGACTACTCGCCGTATACGCAATTACGCATTCAGGTTTGGACCCGACTTTGAAGTATTTGAGGAATCACAATTTATTCACAATAAGACTCAATGAGACCAACACATTGATACAGCTAGGGTTCTATGTGATAGTAGATCACGAAAAGATCCTGCTTATTCTTCGTCCTGTAGTCGCGAGGTGCGTGACAAGAGCCCGTGGCACTCTTCTCTTTTCTATTCTATTCTATCGTAACGTACTTATTGCTAATTTCTTCGAGCCAGAGATTCACTTGGAAGTATAGATATATTATACCGCAAGCGAATAGACTCATATCGTCCACATTAAACTTTAAAATCATATATTTATTACAATTATATTCAGCTATTTATCTTAATTTCAAATCTTTAATAGCAGTTCAGTTTTATAACATAATTTCTAATCTGTTATTTAATTCTTTCCTATGTATGTTTCTTTACTTTTCCAGATCAGCGTAAGCATAGATATCTCTGTATCTTCATTTGTTTAATTATTTTATAATTTGGTGAGTTTCTATTGTTTTATGCAAATTTATTACTTAATTTTCGTTACTGATGAATTCGAATCGGTCTGCCGTGTAATCCATTGCATCGCCTTTTCTTTTCATATGTTTGATTGTGAATTATAAGGGCATCAATACCAGTTTACATATACCGCTCAGTATCCTGGGAATCCCTTGATGTACCTTTTATGTATTTTATACAAAAGTATCTATATTTTATTGTATATTGCTTGTGCACATTTACGATTTTATAGGTACGTTTCGCATTCTTTTGTCAGCATATTGTACTAAAAATTTATTTAATTCTATGAACCGTCTGAAGTGCATACCAAGTTCAGATATATTGTTAAATTTTATTGCAGTTGAGTTGTTTGATTTCTATTTCCATTAGCAGTTTTCCATTTCCGTTGCGGGGCCCATATGGGACTACTTATTACATCAGAGGTGCGCAGAGAGCCGCCGGACCTCTTTGCGTTTCTGGGCGCCGCGTCAGAGTCGAGCGTGGCGCTGAGCAACGTCATAGCTCTACGCTCGGCTCTGACGCGGTGCCAGAATCGCAAAGAGGTCCGGGCGGCTCTTTGCGCACCTCTGATGTAAATGATTTCCTTAGCCACTTTATTATTATCCAATTAAAGATATTTTATAATTTGTCAATGTACGAACGTAACATTTCCAAGCATCATTCCATTTGTGTCTTAAATACCGCTCTCCAGATGCGACCACACCACCAATAATCGCGTAACGATTTGGTTAACAAACAATATTAACACAGGGCAATTGCTCCCACGCAGCTCTCGCGTAACAGAATATAATAAATATACGATTTGTTTTTGACTTTGAAGGTCTGATAGCCTATTCAATTTTTCTTTAAGATCTGTTGTATTCAAATTCGATTGTATGCATGTATTCTGAATATTGATTATTTTCGTCTAAATCTTGAGACCACAATAAAATAATCGGATCGTTGACTTTATCCAGATGTCTGTTTTATATTTTTTTTTAGTGTAATGGATGTTAATAAAATCTTGATAACTGTGACCTTATTTAACTGTTATATTTATTGAAGTTTCAAAAATGAGTCTAGAAAAACCACCTGATTTGAATTGACGGGCCTTGACTTATATTTTATGTTATATTTATATTCTGATAATCTAATTATAAGCCGCCACCTAATTAGTTAGTTTCAAATTAGTTTGGACGACGGATTCTTGCACTTGAAAAGCCATTGAAGTGGTCGATGATCCGCACAGATTATAAATGTTCAGCCATATACTTATGGTCGAAAATGTTCAACAGAATTAATTATTGCTAACTCTTTCTCTGTAGCCGAGCAGTTCTGCTCTGAGTTATTTAATTTATAATTTGAAATTTGAGATATTTGTTGTGTAAGTACCGCTGCGTTATTAAAGCTTTCGCCGATATTGAATTTCCAACCTGATGTTACACGAAGAAAATGTTCGATAAACGAAGCAAAATATCTCGTTAAATATTGAATTTCGGACTAATATATTGTTAATACATTTATATTAAAAAATCCACATGTTTTCCACCTATGTCATAAAAAATATATTTTATTTAAAAAAAAAAACGAAGTTGACCTTCAAATCTCTGAAACGCCACCATATACAAAGAAAGTATGTACATACGTTATAAAATATCTCCCTCAAAACTATAAAACTTTTAAATACAACAATTTTTCAACTAATACATAATTTGGGTATGCCCTGTATATGTATACAGGGTGTCGCGATAGGTTATAAGTAAAACATATACAGGGTGTTCTAAAATAATGAAATAATTCGAAACATGCAAATTCTTCATGCAAGAAGACATCGAAAAGTCCTTTACCGTTTTGGGATCCGAGGCTTCGTTCTCAAAATATTAACAGTTGAATATTACCGGTCGAACTTTCGCGCCGCGCAGTTTAAAGAAAAAACAGCTGAGCGCGGAGCAGTGGCTGAGAAAGCGAGGAGGTATGCATAGATACAGACCTACGCACAGTAGAGCCAACCGCACTCGTCCAACCGTGAAAATACGTTAGCGCGTTCGGCTCTACTCTGTGTGTGTGAACCTGTATCTACGCACGCCTCTTGCGTGACGCGCGAGCGTAAGCTGCCGTGCGCACAGCTGACTCGGCTTTAAACTGCGCGACCCGGAAGTTGCACCGCTAATATTCAACTGTTAATATCTCGAGAACGAAGCCTCGGATTCCAAAACGGTAAAGGACATTTCAGTGTCATTTTGCACGAAGAATTTGAATGTTCCGGGTTGTCCCACCATTTTGGGACACCCTGTATTTTATCCGCCGTGACCTATCAAACGTCGAGAGAATTGCTAATTAAGAAAATCACACACATTTCTTCCAAAATTAAAATTTCTTCTTTTGTTTATCAATCAGGAACTCTACAAAGAGAAGCATTGTACAACTTTGCTTAACGGGTAATGAACCTTTGCTATCTTATAACTTCTTAATGAATCATTTTTGGACATGAGTTCATACGAACTTTTTCCAACTATTTAATCTCCTGAATGTGCTGTAATCAATTGGAACCAACCTATCCGGATACCCTGTGTAAGAGAATTTAGTGCGAAAAAAAGACCCAGCCTTTTGTAACTAAATCATAAGAAAATCGGACTTTGATATAGAAAGTGAGATATTGAGTAACTTGTTTGTGGAAAATAGCGAGGAGCAGCACCTATCGACTGGCGTTCTATTGATTCAGTGCTAACAGAGGGCAGTCATCCAACATGTTTTCAAAGAATATAAAATATGTGGATCATCCCTTGTTCCAAGAGTTACAAAAGAAAAATATATTTCTTGAGATGTTTCTCGGAAAAAATGACGTCAGTGTACAATACTAAGGTTAAATCATCCCCGTAAATGTCTTCGGTACTGTATTTTCTCTTTTAGAAATCCAAGTATCCGGAGCATCGATTGACTGTGACGGATGCCGCGGTTACATTTTGTCATCGATTGGCAGTTGTCGGGGTTATTATACATAGGTATAGAGACTGATGAAGAACTTTGTCTGCTCTTAGCAAATAAAGGAAAACCTTAATTACTTCAACTGATCTTGTTTTCAATTTCTATGAATATTTGTATCACTATTTCATAAATTACAAATCTGAATTGCGTAAAAAAGCAAAGATTTTTCATTCTATAAGTCAATTAAAATATATAAAAAATTGGAATGAATACTTACGAATAAAAAATAAGAAGTCAGTAATAATTTACTTAAATTTAATTAAAGAATTTATGTAATTATTTGAATAGAAAATTCACTGCTCCTGAGCCACATATTTAATGTAACGAACGTGCTCTAGCTTTTGAATTTAATGCCACGATGTTCTTGTTAAATTAAATTTTAACTGATAGTACAATATTAGACTCGCTTGGATCACAAGTACAGGTAGTAAGTTGATTATCCGAAGTAGCTGATCTGAATTTGACAGGTAATAGGACGTCTGCAATTCAACCCGAAAGACGAGATTAGTCATAAACCAGAAATAGCATGACAATTGAATAATTCCTTTTGTCTTACGCTCCAGTTTCGTAACCTTTCTAGGTGGTTGAGTTCCATATTGTTTTTACAGGGAATATTTATTATTTATGTGGGGTTACTTTATTCAAATGTTACGTTTTGCATTGAAATTCATTTTGATAATCTGAAGCCTCTGAATTTGTAAAATTATTATTTTTATAAGTATAATGTTTTTCTTCGTTTTTTTATTAATTCAGCCAAACATTGATATGTATCTTCAATTTTCAATTAAATTATTATTTCGAGTTTTGTTGCTAGTGTTAACCAACAACTTTCAAGATAATCATTTATCGGAAGATATTGTTCATATAATTTAATAATCGGTTAAATATTATTCACGTGAAATTTAGTTAAATGTTGTTATGAAAACAAGAAAATTTTCTAAATATATTATGTTACTGTAGATTTATATATTATCATGGTTTCTTCTAATATATTGAAAACAAAAAATATAACGTACTAGCAACATACCCCCGTGATTTGCTTCGGGCCTAAGAGATATTAAGGGGGGATTCTCGCGTAACAGCCCCGGAAATTTATGATTTTTTTTTAAAAACTATTGTTAATATTGCATTAAACTCGTTTGGGATATAAGGAGGCATCTTTAATCTTGTAGAATTTTTTTCTATGTCGATCCTTCTTATTATTTATTAATTATTGTGGAATAGTGTTAACCTCTTCGACGATATTGGCGTCAGGTGTAGCACCTGTCACAGTCACGATTGCAAAAAGAAGAAAATTTTTCTTAAAGTTAAATAATTTACGCTGGGACTGGACGTAAAATTTTAATTTTAGTTTGTATTTATAACACTTTTTTCGTTGATATAAAGAATAATATGAAAAATTTATCAAAGGAAAAAACTTACTTTTTCTTTCAAACGCTATAACCAATCCCAGCGTAAACTATCTAACTTCAAGAAACTTCTATTTATTTTGCAATCAGATGACTGTGATAGGTGCTACACGTCCTGCCAGCAGGATTTACATCGCCGAAGAGGTGGACAAGATTCCACAATAATTAATAAATAATGAGGAGGTTCGACATAAAAAAAATATTTTCTCGAAGTTCAAAGATACCTCCTTATATCCCAAAAAGTTTAATCCAATATGACCAAAAGATTTTTAAAAAAAAATCTTAAATATCAGTTACTTTTGGGGCTATTAGAGGAGAATCCCCCCTTAAGAACTCCATGAAAACACATTTCACTTCTTTCCACCACCCCCTTAGGGGTTGTGTACGGCAAAATCATGAAATTGTTTTTTAGTTATTTATGTGGGTAACCTTTCGAAGTAAAAACCAAGTAGACATCTGATGGGGCCTAAGAAATAATGAGTCCGAGAAAACATATTTCACACCTTTTTACCCCTTTCGGGTTGAAATTTTAAAAAATCCCTTTCTATCGAACACCTACGTTGCAAAAGAAATAAACCCTTTGAATTTCATGTTTCTGGGGTCAGCGATTTGGGCTGGATGGTGATGAATCAGTGACACAAGGATATTCCAAATTCTTGAAAACTGTTGCAGCATTAATCAGATACCCTTAGAGCCCAATAAAAATACCAATTTATCAACATCAATCTACAATTATTTAGATCATAATAATTCGTAACCACGTAAAAAGGAAAAATTTCTCTTTCGGCACAGCTTTATACTTTTAAGTTGAACAAGATCTAATTCATTCTACCCTGCAGAATATCCTTAAATCATTAACCCTTTGTTGACACACCTCTTTTTTCGATCAACTTTGACATACCTGGGTGGCTCACATCCAGAGCAATTTTTAAACTACTGCCATTCTCATCTAAAAAACCCAATCGTTATGAAAGAAATCATGGGTCAATTTTAAGGTCTCTAGAATGTATTCCCATAGTTTTTTAATTGAAATTTTATCACAGTTTTTGTAAAAAATTCTAGATTACCATACGTCGAGAAAAAAACGAAGGAAATCTGCAAAAAATTATAACTTTTACAAATTTCAATATTAGAAGCTAAAAATCTACAGAGTTGTTGCTCAGATATAATATTTTGTGAAAAAAAAAAAATTTGTAAGTTGCTTTGGAAAAAAGTTATTTAGTTTGCATATAGAAGGTACAGAGCGTCAAAATCAGCTTATGGGTGGCTCACACCCAGAGTGTCAATAAAGGGTTAAATCGCATGATTGGTGAATGTCCAGCGTTGAAACTTCATCTGGAAACGGTTATTTCTGCATTTGGACTGAACGAAAACACTGGGCGGCCAGGTAGTACCGTTTCAAAATCACGATATTCCCGCCACGTTATCGACTGACCACTGCGCGCATGTGAACGCACCCTCCGGCGCGGTCATCCAGCAGCGGCCTGCCATTGGTCGGGGCCGTTTCAGCGGCACCGGCGCCGCGCTTCACCACCATCTTGATTTCTCGTAAAGCGACCCACCCAGGCAGCAGTGTCACAGTAGTACGCTGCGCTCTCGTATACGACGGGTGAGTGGTGCCTCGCATACATTGAATCCGTTCACGGCGACGTTTCTGCCGTTTCGTTACAATCAGTGCATTACGCCGTACCTCCGCAGAGAAGGGACCGAGGGAGCCGCGGACGTAACGGGAGCAACCGAAAGGACGACCGTGGAGGAATTTAAAAGGGTCAGGCGAAGAGGAAAGATGAAGGGGATGCTGGTGGCCGCACTGCTGGCCGTTTTGACCGTCTGCCGGGTCCAGGTGAGTACCACTCCACCTACGAGCCTCCAAATACGAAAACAAAGGTGCCAGTGGAACACCTAGCACGGCTGCGAATCGATCGCGTCCGGCGATACTCTGCTTCTCGGCCAACCTCGATGTCAGTTCCTAGTTTCTGCCAATCTCGTTTTTTTTTGTCTTCTTCCTTTTCTTTACCGTCTCGACGAACAAGCGGCAAATGTCACGCGCAACGCGCACCACGATCGATGTGGTACTGTCCCACGGTGTGCCTGCTACTCGCGGGGCACACAATTTCACATTCCCCTTTAAAACGGTACGCCGATTAGCCCGTGCTACCTGTCAAACGGTTCACGGACGCTCGATCGATGGCCAGGCTAGCGATGCTTCGATGCCGTGTTCGTTTTAAAGTGCATTATACCGCGGTAACGTAACGATCGCCAGCGCTGCACGTATTACTTATATGTTGCCCGCGAATGTTTGCCCACCGCCGAGGACTACGCGATTAACCGCCTACCCGTATACTAACGCTCGTTCCGTGCGACCGAGCGGCATTAATCGAATCTGACGTTATACGCTATACGTCCGTAGACGTAACCCGTCCACGATGCTTCGTCGGCTATTCTCATCGTTAATGTCACGTACCGCGGCATGAGCCTGCCAATTCGTCCCTTTTTCTGTCTCTGCGAAGCCCGAACGTCGCGACTCCAGTTTCTCGGCTAGAAATTAGGTAGCAGAGCGTGTAAAGTCTCGAGTCCGATCGAACGCCTCGCCAACGACGTCGTGATTCACGATTCTCTCCCCACGGGACTGTGGCGAAAGCGGTCTCGAATAATTCATCCGACAAACTAGCGATCAGCTGTCAGTTTTGCATTTTTCACGTCCCTCCGTGTCAACCGATCTGTGCCGACACTCCCGTCCGCGAGGCGTTGCTGCTTTTCCAGCGTCGCCGTTCGAGCTTGCCTTGGGCAGTTTTTTTGTTGGAGGAAAGAGACAGGGTCCTCGCCAAACCGTTGATTTTAAATGCGTTTTCAAAGCACGTCGGTCTCCTGGGGGAGTAACGTTGTGTGCGCGCAAATTATCACGCGCTAACGAACAGAGGCAGAATGCTGTGGAGGGGCAGGAACCAACGCAGGGATTGCGAATACCGTAAGTTGCGAAAACGGATTCGCGAGCGATTTTCTCGTTAGCGTTAATTCCGCGCGACAGTTCAATTTACGTGACAGTGGATCGCCATTGCTGTCGGATAGGGCCCCGTCACGCGTAGATGAGAAAGTTTGCTCTCGAAAGGGGTGTACCACCGTTTAGGCATGGAACATAAAATCGCAAAGACAGATCATCCTTGAATCTCGGTTGGTACTGTCACGTAACGAGGGATCTTCTTAGTGTTTTTAAAAGTTAATGCTCTTGTACCTGATCCCGTTCATAGCTTTTATTAAATTGATCCGGAATATTATTTGTTTAACTTGATGAACATTTCTAATGGAAGAAAAGAACACTACTGGTTTCTATTTTTATCGATATTCGATCGTTTTTTATTTCAGAGTTAAATCATTAACAAATCATTCGTTTGATGTTAGCACGTTGATATTTCTACAGTTATTTTGCTACTTAGATATGCAATATCAAACTGTGGGAATACATTTCAATTCGAACTGAAAACTCTCATTGTTCATTGTTACGAGAAATATCGTAGGGCTTTTCGTTCAACGTGAATGGAATTTTTCATTTTGCTTATCGATATTTCTGAGTGCATTTCCGTGTTTAATTGAATTACTAATGGCACGTATGAAAACTTAACAACTTCGCACCGATAATATCGAACGTTTCATATAGTAATGTCCATAGTTTATTTATGACATAAAAGTTAAAGGTGTTCGCCGCTTCGGTATAGAATGTAAAATTGTGAGTGTATTGATTTCATTTAAATTTTTCAATCTGCACTGTCCAGTGGGAAACAGATACCTGTAATGTTTTTAAGTAGCGATAAATAGAATTTTTATTTTGGGCAATGGTTATTCCTAACGGTTCTTTGCTCCATTTCTATAAAGAATACAAAATTAGATAGATGTTGGGTCAATTTGAATTTCAATTTGCCGTCGATATTTCTCATGGTTTTCTTATTTTTAGTTGCGCTATTGAACCAAAAAGTGACTTTTTGTTTTATATTACCTATCAATTTCGTATTTTATTTTTAAATTGCAGTCCGAAAATGGTCAACTTTTTCGGCACAGAAAATAAAATTGTGACAATTTGAATTCTAGGTAACTGGTGTTATTGATTGACAAACACTCGTAGGGTTTTCGACGATCAATACATACAATTTTTGTCTTTTCTTCAACAATATTTATAACCGTTTTATCTGTATTTTCCAGTTGATTCGCGAGTTTGTAAGCTAAAAATATATGGGCCATTCGGAGTTCTCGAAATATTCCAATTGATTAAACGTCGTTTTCGTGGGTCGAGTACTCAATCATTCCAGTAATTCGGAAAGTAACTTAAATATTCGAGCTTGCCCGAAGAAAATTCGGGACGCATTCCAAATACTTGACATATTCGAATTAAAACGAACCTCTTGAATTTTTCCGACTTTCTTCATTACTTTTATTCAAATAGATCCAATGTAAGGAATTCGTTCGAATATTACGAATTATCTAAAATATTCGAACTCATCGAATTTTCCAATACTGAAGCTGCACAATGGATATTTGAATAATTTTCAAATATCACTTACCTACTCATTGAAATAAATAATATATATTTAAAAGTACATATTACATTCCGTTTCAATTCTGAGATTCAGACACAACCTACGTCACGTGCGGAAATCCGTCAGTCCTATTTCTTAACCATATCTTTCGAACGCCTATAGTCGGTCACCGCATTGACTGCTCCATTTTCCAGACTTATTCCGCGCAAAGGTTTAAAATTATATTTTCGTAAATAAATAATATTCAAATCTTCAATTCAGAGTCCAGAATCATATCGAGCCTCAAATACGTAAAATTGCTCGCGAATTCACTGACACCCCTTAAAAAAAAAGATAAAAAAAAAATTCCATTCGATAATGCCTTTGAATCGTTCGTTTAACATCGTTACGGTCGGGTTTTACTTATGAATTACGATCTTCACCCAGATTCCTTTAAAGCCAGGCGGTGTCGCATGATCGAAACGCGCAGTCAAACAGTTTCTCGCGCTTTTCGTCGCCCCCTCATTTTCCGCGGTCTCGTTTTTTTCACCGTAAAGACTGGTTTTCACGGAATAAAAAAAAAGAGATATTCCACAGGCCGTTTAAATGCGGCTCCTTGTCCTGCCATGCCGCCCGTGCGTACCAGAAAATGCTCTGGTAATGGAGCACGCTGTAAATGAGGACGAAAGAGTTTCAATGCATTTTTCATTTTCGTACGCAGATTCTTTCGGGTCATACATTTCGTGCCAAATCATTCCCCTTCGTGCTTGTACTTATTTATTTGCTCTTTTCTTTTCTTGGGACGCACTAATTCGCTAATAAAATCAATGTTACGGTAATTGGCAAAGCGACGGAGGAAATTCTGCCTGCGAGCGTTTTGGCGAAAATGCACCATCCATTAACCGGCTGCATTTCCCGTGGAAAATTACGCGTTAGATGGAAATGAAAAGGGCTGGACATTCGTAAAATATCACCCTTGAAGGGTATTAATTCACTATTAATTGCTCGGCGATTTATCTATCGCCGCCGCTTGGTTTGGCAGTAATTCGTATAATGTATTGATATTTCGATGTTTATTGTTCGATCTTTGTAACGAGGCTGAGGTCGCGGGCGAAATTTCGAAAATCGGGTTAGTTGACTTGGTACATACATAGTTGATTCTGTCGAATAATACTGTTGAATAATAATAAATTGCTTGTCGAAGCAACGTTGACAATTAAGAATTGTCTTTTACTGTAATACGTGTTTTCTTAGGCTTTTATGTGCATTTATTTTGCAAAGAAACTACAAAACTTTGTACCGTCGGCATTTGTTTACATATTGATTTATATTTCAGTAACGTTCACAAATTTTTTTAAAGAGAAAGAATCAGAATCAGAGGCAGTGTGAGACCCCGAACGCAATTATGTAAGAAGAAAGTCTTCTTATGGCGGACATGATTCCGGCCATTCTGCTCATCTGAAATAAACAATCAAAATAATTCTTAATTTGGTTAACTTTGGCTATCGTAGGTACCACAATGGCATAAAAATCGTCAATTACCAAATGACTGCGCTTTGAAGCTTGACTATCAATTTTGTAATTTTTGTTGTATTTCGCGCGGTTTAAAAAATGAGAAAAACACATTATTGCGAATCAATTCTGCTACCGGCGACGACACATGCATTAATCCGTCAAGTAGATCTTAAGATATCATGGTAACCAATTCAAAATTCATGGTTTTGAGAAAACCGTGTTTGAAGTTTTCCATATCGGTTCGATAAAAATAATTATACTTACAACTAATCTACCAGCGCGGAACCACATAGTGGGCCGTCTTGTTAAAAAAATGTCCTGCTCAGCTGATTTCTCTTCTGCATGAGCAATTATGATTTTCTTTGCTGCCTCTGTTGATCGTCGTGTTGTTCCGAACGCTCGATCCGATTTTCGTCTCGTAATTTTCATTCTTTTTTTTCTTCCTGGATGGACGAGTTCCTGTTCTGTTCCTTTCCTGTCCATTCTTAATATTGCGCTTGTATATAATTCACTCACTTCGAACTAAATATTTCTGCTGCCAACTTGTGTCTGCTTAACTTTACGATCACAAATATACTAAACTCACTGAGTAGGTACTGAAAATTATGCTGAGAGACAGTACGTTTACTTCTAAAAAGGTCAAAAAAGACCCGTTAGCTTTTTAATAGAAACAATTTGAAAATTTCGATAGAGGGAAAATCCACTTGCCGTAACGATGTTATTGTTCGTCGCATCATTCAAACCTTTGTAACTTGCTTAATTTTAGGAATTCGGACACAGTTTTGCAGATATATTTTTGAAACTTTATATTTTTGGGGAACTCCAAACAGAATCGATTTTTTTTTTTAAGTTCTATAAGGGAGACCCCCTTAAATACGTGGCAATTCGTATAATGCAATTTTCAATTTCATTCGACATTCGAAATCAGAAACAACGTCTCGAAATCACATTCAGCCTTTTGGTTACGATAATGTGACTTCTGAAATAAACAAAATATTAATTCATTAGAAACATGTGGAATGTGCAATAATAAAATCGTTTCGTTAGCTTTGAGATATAATTAATCCATTTTGTATTTGAAGCTGATTTTACTAGGGTTTAAATGATGTATGATACGGTTGATCTTTCGTACAAACTACTAGTTGTTAAAACCTAGTGGTATGAATGAAGAAAATTGAGAAAATAAAGCGTAATGGAAATACAGGAATAGAAACTATGAACTCACTGACACTTAGTATTCAATGAATGCTTGAATGCACAAGTATAATATTTGAGTAATTGAGGATTTGAGTCGTGTACAATGGTTCGATTATTCGGATAATCAAGTATTCGAAAGCTGCCATATTTTATCTTTATCCGATTAGTACCCGAATTTTGATCGAGAAATAGATATTTGAACAGTGCAATATTCGATTTTCAAACAGGTTATATTTGAATTTTAATCGAGGTATATTCAATGTTTAATCGTGTAATATTTACATTTTAATCGTTGAATCTTCGGCTACTGCAACATTCGAGTTTCAATTAAGGGATATTCAAATTTTACTTATTCATTTATTTATTAACGGGATATAACCCCTTTGGTACATTCTAGTAACATGAAGAGACATAATTCTGCCTGCAATTTATACATTTTATGTCTGCATAACTGACTTAATGCTAAATAGGCTTTCAGTATTACGTTTATTTAGTATAAATATGTATATTTGTGTATAAACAAAGTAGTGTCAGCCCTGATCACTTGTAAAGCACCTAAACATCAGCATTTTGAAAGCTGTCAGTGACCCGGAGAAAAAATCAAGAGAGTGAAAGTTGCTATCTAGTATATTGAAATTGTTCGAAAATAGGTGCACTTAATTGAACAAAGTCGAGATGTACCTATTAAAACCATTGCGATTTATTTAAACGTCGTCGCGTATATCTTTTTTAGAAGTCTCGTTTTTAGAAGAAGCTCTTGCGTGAATATAACCAAACAAAACAAACATAGTAGGTACATACTTATACGCCTCCACGTAACGCAAGGCGATAAATATTAACAAGTTGGCACCGCCTAATCTATACTTATATAATCGTTGTGTCACTGACTCATCACTGTCCAGCCCAAACCACTAACACTAGAAACATGAAATTCGGAGAGTATATTTCTTTTGCAACGTAGGTTCTCGATAAGAAGGGATTTTTCGAAATTGCAACCCGAAAAGTGTAAAAAGGGGTGAAATATGTTTTCTCGGACTCATTATTTCTTAGGTCCGATTAGATATCAACTTGGTTTTTACTTACAAAGGTTATCCACATAAATGCCTCAAAACTAATTTCAGGATTTTCTCTAATCAACCCCTAGGAAGTGGTGAAAAGGAGTGAAATGTGTTTTCATGGAGTCCTTAATATTTCTTAGGCCCGAAGCGAAGCGTTAGTTTGCAAGTATAATCTAATGCCACATCTCGTGTTGAAACAAACCGATTTCAATAGAAACTATTACAAATATCAGTGATTCCAAACTGGATCATAATAGCCGATATTGATTTTATACGATCCCGAATAAAATAACAGACCCAGAGTTTACCGTCCGGAAGTTTTTAGGCGATAGACAAACACACAAACATATAAACTTTCTGCTTTATACATATATATGATGAATTAACGTTTTCAACTTTGAAATACTTTTTTCTCAAAGCTTTTGCTTCATTATAAACCACATGTTTTCGATGGGATTTGCAGTTGGATACTTTTGAAGCTTGTTGAAATACTTTTTTTTTACCACCGACTCCGACTCCGACCGCGACTCCGACTCCTGCATTTATAATAGATTGTTAATGTACTCAGTACATATAACTAAATTACTAATATTATAATATAGTATGTTTGTATATATTATATATCTACAGTATAAAAAACTAAAGCTACGCTAACAGTAAAGGCAAATAAAGGAAAGAACCGATAATCAAAACAAACTTTAAATTTAACTAATACATTCAATGGCCATTGGAGCACTTTTCATTTCAATAAAATACAAAATAAAATACTTTTTTAAAAATTAAATATTATAAGTGAAGTTTGTTTATATTTTTATTTCAAATAAATGAATTCTGACAAAAAGAAAAAGAATTAATGAAAAATTAATATAAAGTGAAATTCGTTTCACTGAAATAAAAATAAAATAAAACAGACTCCGATTTTTATAAAATTTACTAATACGGAGTCGGTGTTGAAAGGTGTTCTCCGGTAAGCAGAAAATTCCTTCTGAACTCCGACTCCGCGACTCCGACTCCGACTCCACAGCCCTGGATTTTATTGAACCTAGCGATGTTGTGTCTCGCGAGCCCATGCCAGACCATTTTCGATGTGCCGCTTTTAGAGTAACGGTTTCACCCTAGTACTACCTACGACATGCAAATCATGCAATGCCATATTTTTCCAAATGACGTTTAATCGTCATTATGGTCACATTTATATTCTATCTAGCAATGTGAGCCAGTGAGGAGCCCTTTACACAATGACAGCGATAGATTTTTTGTAAAAAGCCGAATGATGACTCTATCATTGTTAGCCGTAAGGGGTCGTCCTTAAATTACGTAAGGGTAATTTTGGCGATATCTTACCCCCTCCCTCCCCCAGTATAAGAATTCGTAAGATTTGATGTTGCAACCTCCTCCTTACGTAATATTTTTTACATTGAATTTTTTCAGTTATTAAAATTCTTTTAATGGTTTATATAATTCATTTAACTCGATTTCGGGAAATCTAAACTGAAACAACTTTTCTGGAACATTAATTATAGAATTTGTATGTATTGAAAATTAGGTTATAATATTAAAATATTACGTAAGACGCTACCTGACTCTCTCCACCCCTCGTGTAAGAAAACGTAAGAAACTCGCGACTCCCTCGCCCCCAAAAAGCCTTACGTAATTTAAGGACGACCCCTAATGGTTCGCTTTGAATCTCGATTTGGAAAATCAGCTACACCTTTCGCCTCGTTGTTCTTCACGAACTCTTTTGACTTATGTATTAGGGTGGAACGAAATATAGGGGCAAAATATGTTTTTATTATTCATGACTTCTAATAGTGGGCGAAAGTTGCCTTTTATAATGGTATATAAGCTGCCAAAGTTTGAACGTGGTCAACAAATTTTTTTAGGTGCCGCAAGCCCTTTAAATATTATTATTTACTGAAATATTAATATTTACTGAAATATTAATTTTTGAAAGGCTTGCACCACCTCAAAAAATTTGTTGATGACGTTCAAACTTTGGCAGCTTAAATACCATTATAAAAGACAACTTTTGCCTATTATTAGAAGTCATGAATAATAAAAAAATATTTTGCCCTTAATTTCGTTCCACCCTATTATGTATCTACTAAGCTGCATTTCCTTTTCTGTGGCAACATAAGACCGCTCCACATCTCTCAGCGTAAACTGCACTCATTTTGAAACATCCGTATTTCTCAACGACACAAACGATACTGGATAGTCTTAAATGAAACGCGCATTGATAAACACCCTATATGTTTAAATTATCACATACTCCTCTCTAGATATCGCATTCCGAAAATATCGCGGTTACGCTCTTGGGTGACAGACTTCGCATAATGTGTTCATTAAAATCAAAATGACTATTAAAAAGAATCCCGAAATTTTCATCGATAAATTGTCAAATACTGCTACATTCAACTTCATTCGAATAATATTAAAATTTTAATCAATAAATATTCGGTAACTCCAATATTCAAGTTCTGCTCAACGTATATTCGAACACTATTATATTCAAATCTCCACCAATGGATACTAAAACCCTAAAATCTTCAAATTTTCAAACAGAAAGAAACTCGACAAATATTAGGGGTGTGCGAGTACTCGGAATTTACGAGCTGAGCCGAATCGAGCGTTTCAATTTTCCGAGGTGTTTGAAAAAAATTCGGGCTATTTGAAAAACTCAAACAGTTCGAGTACTCGAGCCCTCCTAAGACTTCGAGTTACTTGGAGATAAATTTTCAACTGGAAAATTCTCGAACTACTCAAATATTTTCGAACAGATCTCCAACTTTCGAGTTACTCGTAAATATTCCAATTACACGAGTCACTCGAAAATTTATGTATTTACTATCAAATACTAGCCTAATTGTAAGGAAGAAATATAGGCACAAGACGCTAGTAACTCGAAGTAATTCGAGTTGACGAAAAGAAAACGAAAAGATTTGTGAAATATGTACTAGAGACCAACCTCGTACAAATCTCACTCGTATCTACCTTTAATCGTCAACTAACGAGATTAATGCCTGTTCCGGTCCACCGCGCTGAAAAATGCACGTAGCACATACACCCAATGGCCAGTAAATTCCGTTCAAGGCTCGCGGAGGATTAACGGCCAACGATAATTCCGCGTCTAGCAGTCGATTACACGTGGTTATTAGTTTTCCAGCGGTGCCCGAGCTTCGGAACCCGAAGCTTTTGGTCGTTGCCGCGAACGAGCTCTGGCCGCTTTGTCGAGCCCCCGTTTCATTTGCGAGCGCTTCTAATGTAAGAGGTTTAACAATACGGTGTTAATAAATGGCCGAAGTGCTGGCAAGGGTCATTCGGATAACAAACGCCTCGACGCCAAGCGGTTGCACTGGGTGTTTGTAAATTAACAGGTGCCTTCGACGACCCAAATTTCGGTATTTGATGGAACAGGGTCGACCGGCGAGAGACGCTCGTATTTTTCATTCCTGAATAATTCCTCGGGCATAGGTTGCGAAAGACATCAACAACTAGGATAACCGCAGCATGAGCTGCTGGGTGCTGTGTAATTTTTATTCTGGAGTCCACTTTGTAGATAAATTGACGACTCTTCTTGGATTATTCTACTTGGGATTGGAGCGTGTATTGCTGGGAGGAAGGACAATGTTAAGTCTGCAACGTGATTATTGACTTACGAGCGTGCAGCGATTTCTATGCACCATTGGAATCAGATGTAATCACCTCGACAAATGACCGCAAAGTTGGAGATTTTGTGGTTTTGAACAAAAGAAACCGGTAGTGAAATGCCATCTGGTTCGAGGTACCTCGGGTAAGCTCTTGAGAAAAAATCGTGGGGTGTAAGTGATAAGCTATCGAGTCTGGAGTGCCAAGTGTGCCTCATGACATGACATTCATTCCAGGGCCGTATTGGGCCTGCGAGAAGCTGTTTACTATGGATCAGGATGAAATCGTCTGATACCTAGGTAGTGTAGTAGGCATACCCGGCATTTAGGCAACGGCCTAGTGTGCGACCTTAGTTTATTTAGCACCTAGGTGGCGTCCATTTATGAGGAGTTCGGAGGACAGGGACCGCGAAGAGTCGGCGTAGCCGTGGTGGCAAACGCGACTGATCAGCACGCGGACGGCTCGGGTTCGATCCCCGGCGCCGTGACTCTCATTTTCTGGCTCCTATAGTGGAAAAGGCAAAGAAATTGCAGGTTACTAGTGTAAACATGTCGTTCCTCTTACTCCAGCGAAAGGAAAAAGGCAAAATATACCTAATATAAAAAGGATATCGTCGAAACTGAGGAAAAGTGGTGGGTGTCTACCCAACACACGCACTTCGTTTCTACTCGTCTGGTTCCGTCAACAGAGTTCGATACAATACACCTTGCGGACTAATTCGTGGCAATCATCACTGTCGCTTGCGACATTACAAGGGACCAGCGCCAATTCCCAGGTGTAGGCTAAGCAGAGTCTTACATATTTAATACGCCTGCTACCCCACAACCCAGGACCTGGAGGCCTACGGGACCTTCGCCATTAACAATGTGATATCTGACGGTATATGTATTATCACCTAAAACGAACATAGAGGCCTGCGTGACTGCCTTCATTCTTCTCCCACCAACGCATCACCAATCACCATACCATTAGTTTTACCATTGGTATAAAAGGCTTGTAGTCAACTCCAAGTCAGTCAGTCAAATCTCAACGTGATATCAGACCGAACCTCTGTCGGGCAGCACTCTGGTCAGGATTCCAATTCTGATTGTCAAAACGCATACCTATCTTACAATAAAGTCTTGTTGCGAATCTGATTCGAGAGTTTGTGGATTGTGGAAATCTCCATGGAGTTATATCTCCTGTCCTTTCATCCAAATCGTAACAACTTTCAGTCCAGTACCAGAGTGTATGTAATTAATATATCTACCGTGTTAATTCGAAAGGGCGTATCCAGGTGTGAATTTGGGTATAGACTACCATAAGTAGGCTGCAGCCTATGACGACAAATTTTTAGGAGTCGAAATTGGGTGAAGCGACAAATTTTGGGGAGCGACAAATTTTGAGCGAAACAAATTGAAAAAAGTTTAAACACAGAGGCTTGCGACAGCTTTAGAAACAATTGATTTTTTTTCGTGTAGCGAATTAGCAATGACTCATATGTGAGTTGCCATATTGAATTATTTTTAAATTGTCTCGACTTTTTTAAATTAAAATATTTTATGATATTTCGTTAGGTCGGATAGAAGTGGGTTATCTATATGTAGGTATATTAAATAAATAAGTTGCAGCTGCATTAAAACTGAAAATATAGGTGATAGTTTATATTTCGGACATATACGAAATCTGTCTGGTTGTGAAATGAAAAAGCAGTAACTAGCAAATATTAGTAATAAAAGGTGTAACTAGGTACAGTTAGCTTTTTGTTGTTGTTTATTTACATACCATTTTATCCAGATTTAATATTTAACTTAATTCGATTTATATAAAATACCGATGGCATAACACAAAATACTAAAAGTAATTTTTCTCAGAACCACCTTTTCACCAGATACGCCTACTTAAATCAACACGGCAGATATAAGCATGTATGTGCCTACATATAAGTACTTACACGTACATACGTTGAATCTTGAATCTCCTGTAAGGAATATCAGACTTTGTCCGTTCTTTGAAGGGTTTCGAAATGGTCGTTTATTTAGCTGTCGTCAACGTGGGACTCGAAAAGAGAAAGCGATCAACACTTACGGGTGTCATAAACTAATGAGGCATTTTCGGGAACTGCATCAGAGCCAGGACAAGGGAAGCTTTTGGCAATTGGGGCGCAGAAAGGCATTCGTGAATGTACTCGTTGACGACGACGCATCTTATTGTTGCTTCCTTGTAGAAAATATATCTACCATTTGAATTTTATTTTCTACGTTTCTTCATTTAATCATCTTACACCGCTGTTAAACCGCGCTGTAACGAAGTTACATCCGCCGAGATATACTGCCTTATTACTTAAGTTCAGTCGGTGTTTGTTGTTCGCCCGGGTTCCAACAAATATACATAGAGAAAGCGCAAAGATGAAGAAAATATAAAAGATAGACTTATTCAACACGGGATCACCCTAAAATATAAAAATGAATATTACAGTAATAAATACTACAATATTGAAATTTGTGATCTATTAGTCTACTTTGACTTCTATTACCATGCTTCGTATTAGCACACAAAATTTTACATTCCACTGATGTATTTGTTTACCTCGCGACTATAGATTATTTACCCCACTATGATCCTCGCGTTTTTTTTTTACCCAATCTTGTTCGTATCTTTAACTCTACTACGGTCCTCAGGTCATTTTTTTATCTAATCGGGTTCGTGTCTTTAACCCAGTGCTGTTCAATGTCGAGCACGCGGGGTCCTCCCACTCTCGTCCGCGTTGTCAGGGATACCGCGAAGACGCAGCCCGACTATCCCGTTATGGCAGCCTTTGTAGCGTCGCGCGAACTCCTTGACAACGCGAGGCACGCTGCGCGAAAGAAAGATTGGAAGGGGAAGCAGGCGCGTGAGGGGCCCCTACGCTGGACAGCGCTGCTTTAACCCTACAGCCTTACTCGGGTTATTTTTTATCCAATCGCGTTATCATTTCATCTAGGACTCTTTTTACTGTCACAAAAATAGAAGTAAGTTGTTGCTACCATGTGAATTTTTGGTTCTTTGACATAATGTCAAATATATAACCGTACTGAAGACCGTTGCAGGATCAACTATGAAAGCAAATTATTATTATCATTATTATTATTATCATCTGTAAATCTGATGAAAAAGTTCAATTGTGACTTACTGTATGCCATTCTTTTTAGATTCACAGATTGCTTTGAATATAAAATAGTATAGGGTGTATATACAGTAGTGCCTCGTTAGCTGGACGGATTTCTCCCTTGTTAGCTGACCGTTGCGTCACTATCCCCATCAGTTCTTGGAACTAGCTTCACGGAGCTATTTAGCCTGGAGCTACTTAGCCCCGACATCCAAGCATGTTTGTTTTAACCCTGGAATGGTGGATAGTTCGGGTGACCACGTCGGAGTAGGTGGCTGGGTCCGTTTGGACCCGTAACAACTACCCTACTATAGATACACATTTCAGACGACTTCTCTCTTGTTATACTAATTCACTTTTTGAATTTCTAAAGATTTTTATGTTACTATATATCCAAAATTGCGCTTGGCGACGTTACGCTTGGGTCAGAAGAGACCCAGACACCGCTGTCAGAGAGTTAAGAACCTATCCACTGAAGATTATGCTATCTCATTCGCACTGGATATTTCTCAATCGTTCACTCGATTTCTTCGAACTCTACCTGCCCAGATAGATGACCAGATATGGTCCCAGATCCTAGCTAGCTAACGGGGTACTAGTTATGGCTATGGTGCCATAATTCCACGCACAATGCATCGTTGCCAGGCTTGTCCCTACTGTAGTGGAGGGGGAACACCTACACCAGTGGCGGTATATGTGTGTTACGGCGTCATCATTCTCCTTCCACTACACGTTTGTTCCCATTCTACTATCGTAGGGAAAAGCCTGGCATCCCTGGTCCTATGATCCCTCCCGTGACGCTTCCATCGAGTCTGAGGTTTCCCCGGGTTTCTCATCGTGGGACGGTACTAACCAGAGTTGCCAGGCGAATCCCATACCTAGGGAAAAAGTGACGTCACACAGACCTGTATACACTAATGTGATTTGTGCACGCCTTGCCATGAATTTTGATAGGCCACTGCGTCAGCAACACAAATACACTGTTGTTGCTGTTTCCCTTCTACTACTCCGTCCTACGTCACTTCTTCCCTACAGCCGCCATTAATTCCCTACGCATGGCAACTCTGGACTCCCAACCGTTGCCGCTGGCCTTCAACATGTTTCGATACCTAATAGGTAGAATAACATTCTGTGAAGGATGCACTCCTGGAGGGATATTGTATGCTACAAGCTTTGAAATAGCTGCACTAATTACCTTAATTATTGATCCATGGCTATGGTACTAATTGCAACGCGTTGCGCAATACTTGCACTCGTTCACTAGTGTTCTGCTGTGCCTATAGAATAAGTAGAATGAACTTGTACATACATATATCAAATATCATCTTCTTTGTTTTTATACAGGCTAAATATCTAACTCTTTCCTATAGAAATTGTCGAATATTCACATTACGAAAATAACAGTATTATTTTGCTGTATACTGCATAAAGCAGTGGTTCCCAACCCGTGGGCCGCGAAGTATTTTCTGAAGTATCACCACAGGTTTTTGGAGTTTTCTTTTAATATTATTAAGGTAGAATTATATTCTGAAATACTTATAATGTGTTTTATTTACCTTATTAAAATTACCTTACCTATATTGGTGGGGGAGGGGGGGGGGCAGGTTATTTGAATATTTTTAAAGGGGATCGCGACTCAAAAAAGGTTGGGAAATATTGGCATAAAGCGTACAGTCAAATGGGGTAACTTTGACCACAAAACTACATTTTAACACACTGAATGCCATGGGGGTCACTGGTAACCGACACTCAATTTGGCGGTAGCGCTGTGGGAGCCAACGGTGACCCCCTTGGCATTCAACATGTAAGATAAATTCATTAAACATGATTATACACCTCAACGTATCTGTTGTAGATAATATTTCAACATAATATGTATCACACAATAAAAAATTCATGTTGGCGCCACAAGCAATCCATGTAAAATTAGCGTGGTTGTAAAATTTGTTTTAAAGTCTAAGTTTGTGGTCAGGGTCATCCCAGTGGTCAAAGTTACCCCATTTGACGGTATGCAGTTATGTACGTTAGTTGAAGGGGCTTTACTTTAAGAACGACTTATTCCTTTTTAATGAATTCTACATGAGAATCGAATAGGAAATGAAGCAATACTAAACATTACTTGTAGTGTTGTGTTTCAATTAACTACACACAGGAACACCTATTTCTGTGTGGTATCAATGCCGGTCTGAATCGTTTTTCATAGTGATGTTTTCAGTCCTTTCGGTTCAGAGATTTCACAGAATTTTATTTTGCTGCATTTTTTCAATGCTGTTCTCCGTTTTGATTAACGTTGAATGAACTTCTTAGTACATGGACGAAATGAGGGAAGGAGTTTTATATCGTAGCTTCGCAAAGAGAACTTTCCAATTGCTGTTCCGATTGGTTCTCCCTAACTTGTAACTTTCTGCAGAGAGTGTAAAATTAAGATTACAGGATGATGTCGCTAAAAGTAAGGGTGATATAAAATTATTCTTTCCGGGGGATTATTTAAATAGTCTTGAAGTCATATGCCATTTTACGTGTTATTAGATTTTTAAAAATATATGATGCCATTTAAGGAAAACAAGCCGACCTTCGTGTGGGCTCGATACCTATGTACTTTCATGTACAAAAACATCAACTTGATCATATAACATCCTGTTTGAGATTAAACCATCGCTAAAGAAGGAAACAAAAATATATTCTTAATATTAAACATATTAGCTTGTAATATCATTTTAAATATTAATATTCTCGCTAATTCCCAATATCTAATTAATATTTCTTTGTGTAATATTCTCCCTTTCATCCACGCTGTGTAAATTGCAAGAATTTATATGTGTTATACGATTACTACTTGAAATCTCGCTACACATTAGTGTGCTATACAAAAAAGATTGCTTAAAATTGTGTTACAATGGCTCAAAAAGATTACACCAACAATTATTGATTATATGGAGTAGCAACAGCCTTTCTTAACTACATTCAATAAAGAGTATATAAATATACACCCATGCTATTGACATTAATTAGTATTCACTTGTTAGACGTATAGGCGACCAAATTATGGGCTTAACCCAGTTCCATTGCATTCTGAATAGATATCTACTAGTTAATTATTTAGCTTATGGATGCGGGCACGATATTTTTCAGTATATTGTATGTATATCTACGTTAATCGTGTACTCAAATTAAAAATGACAAATATTTTTTGCTCAAAAATATTAAGTAGGTATACCTCTCTATTCTTCATCTGCAATTGATTCCATGCTTTGATATGCTGTACAAGTTATAACCATATTTTAGAGTCAGTACCAAATAGAATATTTCTTCAATCTTTATATCATACAAAAGCTCTTAAGCTCAAAACACTTAAGACACAATCTTCTAAATTTTCTAGCGACTTCTGTAACTGTGTTATCGAGACCATTTTTATACATGGTGTCCCGTCGTTGTGTGGGAGGACTTCAAAAGTGAATTTAACACTTCAAATTTAGTAATAATAACAAAAGTTAGTATCTATAAATATATTGTCTATTTAACGTGTTCTGTCAACATCTAACCTAATCGATCACTTTCACAAGAGATGCCAATGTGTGCCTGTAGACGTCTTGTCATTGATCTTGTTGCTCTCTCGACGCGTGTAGGTGTTATTCAAATTTGGTTGAAACCTTGTTCAACTTCACTCTTAAGGAAATGCCTTAATAACTCATAAGCAAGTAAAATGGGACATAGGTACATACATTTATATTAGCATTATTATTTTTAAGCGCTGACTCACACGTGACATCCACAAACAGCGATGGTACAAAGAAAGATTAAGGGAGGATTCTCGTGTAACAGTCACCGAAATTTATGATTTTTTAAAAAAAAAACTATTGTAAATATTGCATTAAACTCTTTTGGAATATAAGGAGGCATCTTTAAATTTGTAGAATTTTTTTTTCTATGTCGATCCTTCTTATTATTTATTAATTATTGTGGAATCGTGTTAACCTCTTCGACGATGTTGGCGTCAAGTGTAGCACCTGTCACAGTCATCTGATCATCCCATCCTCATTTTCCTATAAAATCTGTAAAACGCAAGGTGCAACGTTAGTTGCAGCAATTCACTGGACACTCGCAATTTGCAACATCCAGCTCTGAAATAGGTGGGCAGCTGCGTGGTGAAACGAGAAACGTTTGAAGGAATAGTCGCGTCTGGAGGAGTTGCAAAAATTCCATCTTGTGCTTGGCTTCGTTCTTATCGACGTCTACGATGAGACGAGGGTCTCGTCGCAAAGCATCTTAAGAAAGGGAACACGAGGGTCGCGTTTCGGTGCGTCAGCGTCTGAAAACTACTGTTCCGCGCGGTGTCGCGTGTGCCCCGAAGCTCCTTAAGGCTGCGGTCAGATTCACTTTAAGTGCATTAAGTAAATCCACTTAGATCGAATCTTATATAAAACATCGGGTAATCAGCTTTAAAGGGCTGCGTCCCGGACGTGTGTCAAAGGAGAAACTGCCCTCTCTTCATATGAAGTATACGTTTTTCGATCATTGATCGCCGTTTCCTGATGCATTGGAATCTTAATGTGAACCTACTTGGTGTGGCGTCGGGGTGATTTCACGCCCTGGGATTTGCAACCTGTGCACGGTTTGGGCGTGATTTCACGCCGACAATTTCTGGAAAATGATAAAGGTATTCCCGAGGGTTCCATAATGTTTGGTTTGAAAGCAAACCGAGATCGAAATTCGCCTTCTATATACTTCCTCGCCTCAGAGATTCTTCTCAGGAAAATGGGTCTAAACTCGACGTTGTTCGGGTTTTTTTATCCACACGTGATGTATAATTGCTTTATGGAATTTAAGAGCAATTTAAATTGTCTATAATTAAAAATATCCCGAATAAGGTATTTAGATTTATTTTCTTTCAAAAACATCGCCCATTTATTGATTCTATTATCATAAATGTCTGGAGAAACTATAAATATTTAAATTTTTATTAGTAAAGGACTCAGTCCATGCTCGGCTGCCGGGCGATGGGAAGGCTGCTAATGTACAAAGCGATTTCTGAAATCTTTTTCAAATTTCGGAAGTGTGTCGAACTTTTTTTAATTGCCGATAATGAAAATCAAAATGATATTCGAAGTGACAAGAATTGTCACAAATTATTTGGAATCAATAGGAGTTCTATTACTTATTTAAACCGATAAAAATCGATGTAGTATATTTAGTTATTCCTGGAAACCTGCATAAGTGCATCTTGTAAATAAGATAGATATCGTTCAATAGTATAGATTTATGAGAAACAATATCGAATTTTAATACTAAACTCAAGCACGAATGTCATGAAATTAATATTTATTATTGCAAGTGTCGAATTAACGTAAAAGTTTAATGTTACTTCATTCATGTGTAATATTCATTTTACTACCCTGATGTAGCTTTGCCAATTTCACTTCTAAAACCTGCAAAATGAATTTAAATTATTACACAGTTATTGTACATAAAATTACATATTCTGGTAATCACGTCAGCATGCATCAATCGTGAAGGTACTTACACAGGGGTTCGCCGAATTTTGTGGTGTAACCTCAAAAGCGAAAGGGATTGATTATTTTTATAAAGAAAGAAAAAAAAATGGAAACTGTGGAATATTATTTGTTCAGCGAGTCTTCGTTCTCGAGAATATCGATTTTGCAAGTGTGTCAACTATCTGCAAATGCAACTGACGATAAAAATCATATCTATTTTGAAACTGAATTTTTTCGAAAACAATGCTTTTCGAAAAAGAAATGTATCCTACAATTTTTGCTTATTCTTTGCACAAAAATTCATTATATCCGCCGTGGTACAATGTTTACTTTTACCTCCATTCAATTCTTACTGCAGTACACGTGTGTCAAAAAAACTTTTCAAATTCAATTTTCTCGAAAACGGCTGCAAAACAAATGCATTTGATATTTCCGGCTTGGTTTTGTACCACTCACTTGGAGACGTCCAGTACCTATGCCTATCGTTCGCCTCGACGGAAAATAAATCTCCAAAAGCTAATTTGCTTAAACGAAGCTGTCTCGATCCAGCTGTTTCCTCTATTTTTCAACCTCGACATGCCCAGCAACGCGTGCAGTGATTTCACGTATACCGGGCCGGCTTGTACGAGCCACGACAAGAGATGCCTTTACCGATCCCCTTTTCTCCACACAAGTGGATCGAGTGGGGCCAAGTTGCTTGGTTCTCTTTCTGTTCTCCTTTCTACTCGATCACTGCACTGCTGTGTCTGTACACCTTCTCGACCCGACCAGCGACGACGTCGTTAACAACAACGATTGTGCTGCGCAGAAAGCACAATCGTAGTGGTTTTTCGTTCAATCGTAGAAGCGAAACTGTGCTAGCCGTAAATAGCAACAGTCGATGGAACAGATATAGGGAACTCCTAAAAGCAGCTGAGGTTGGAGATAATGGCACTCGCGAGTGTCTGGTTTCAAGTTTCAACGGCTCAGAGACAGATTAAGTATATGGCTTTTTAGATATGGGTATTATGGTTTGCAGAGATATGTATAGTTATACAAAGCTGAGACTCGCTTAAGAATACACGAATGCTTGAAGGAACTGGGTGCATTAAGGATGTATTGGACCTATTTTCAAAATAGTGCCAAGTTGATGAAAATTTGTGGGATTGTTCTGTTTAATCTTCCTGATGTGCTTCAAAATTTTTAAACGAATTCACTAAACGGTTACTGAGTTATAACGATTTTAATTTTCACTGATTTTACACGTAGGTACTCTTATGGAAAGAGACGATCTTGACGGATAAACCATCTGAAAAAATGTTGAAGAAATAGTGCCAATGTTTTCAATTTTTTTGTACATGCAGTATATGGATAGATGAAAATATCTGTCGAGTTTCAATTGTTTTCACTACACCGTTTTAAAAAAATAAATTATAACTTGAGAAAATTGTGAATTCTGGGCATTTTCACTGCCAAAAGTTTAGCAAATAATGCTTGAGAAAGCATTTGTAAAGTGACTAATATCTTCCTAGGATTAAAAATAAGACTCCAACTGTCGTTCGAATTCCTTACATCCAGATTTACTATGCGTAAGACGTAGATATTCAAGTATTTCAAATTTCATATACTTTTGTCTGATATTGTACGTCCGATAAATCCTTAAGGCGGATGGGCCTTTTGGGTCTATAGGACCCTTTAGTGATAGTGGCAAAAATTCATCTAGAGCCTCGCGCTACCTCGAGCATGAGATCTTCCTCGGCATGAGCTGTGTCGTCGGTTTCTCGACGTGCTCAAAAGTCAAAAGTGCCTCGGGATGAGTCGCTCGTTTCGGCTTCGTTGCATTTACTGAAATCGCTTCTCGCGTGTAAGTACGTGTCCTGTTTTCTTTTACACGTGACTCGATTAAAAAACTTAATATATAAAATCTTAATATATATAATATATTAACTTAATACATATAAATAATTTAAATCGTCGACTCTCAAACGCGTAAAGTTTTTTGCAGTATCTTCTACGGATCGAACATCATAGGAATCGTCAAGCAGCCGATTTCCGTATTGCAATCGATTGCTAAATAATTTTTTGACTCACCAGCATGGTCTTCTTCTTTACTCTTTTTTTTTTAAATATGATAAATGACTCAAAAGGCCACATGTGGGCCTCGAACAAATTGTTGCTATATGTGCTGATCAGTACTGACCACGGGTGGGGCCCCTGGTGCACCTTTGTCCCCCTCTACATGCTGTTTTCTTTGTGCCATGCTCCCTACACACAACGGAGCATCAACTGTCGTGTAGGATTTTTATGCATGGTAATCGTCGGTAGAACGAATTGTAACAACAGAATTATTAAGCGCAAATATGATGGGAAAGTTATAAAAAATGCAGGCAAATATTTTGTTTGTGTAATATTGGATAAAACTGGGCTATCTTCAATTGTTGCAAATACGCGCAGCTGCAAAAACGGTCAACGTGTTGTGGGTTGTTGCTCACATGTTGCAACAATATTGTGGTTCTTTGGGTTTGCTCGACATAAAACTTACCTATTTATATCCATTTACCCACGAACTTTCTCAATGATTATTTTACCCAAGAATTTTCATCCAAAGAAGAGAAAACCAAACATAACAACTATTCCTTGCGTTCAATACATGACATTTTGTTTCACAAATAAGTCATACTGTAAATTACATACAAACATATTTTCTCGAACAGACGCATCGTTATCTATTGTCTTAATTTAGCGCTTTCGATAGTTGTTAATTAATATATTGGGCAATTTTTTACTCACGATATAAATATCGTCTTTTATCTACAAAATAGCATTTAAACATTGGCATTTCATGTATTGCTTTCGAAGTTATGAAATCCACAAAATCCATTTTCTCACTCTGTGCAGTTTCCACTTCATCTGCATTTTTCCTAAGCATCCCACCAAATTTACGGAAAATAATTGTACTTTTATAATTCTTTTACACCTATTGAATGATGCCTTATTAATATTTTAGGTGCCGGAGCTACCAAAATTTAGAGCATTTTCTACCATCCTCTTTTATTCCATAATTTCAACTTATTTTAATGTAGAATCACCACTTTCTTAAGTAGTTGGAGCTACCTCGTAGCACTCTCTAGAATATTGATGGATGCATAAATTAATTGTCATTCTACTTACCTAGACGGCCGTAATCCCAGTGGAGGGAACAGATGGCGCATGCATGTACACGTGTTGATTTTTTCCCGTCGAACAACCGTTTCGTCCTAGAAAACGACTGCGTGATGCAGTCGAGGTGTGGCCGACGCGTTACGCCGCGTAAACGTCGTCGCGGATTACATACATCAGGGTGTACGTCACGATCTCGTTTCGCATTCTTCTCCAAGGAGTAATGAGAGTAGACGGTCTTACGCGACGGGTGTTCTGTCCACCGATCCAGATTGCGTGCCTATACTGCATCGAGTCAACAGTTATTACTGCTGAAACCGCTTAAAGAGTTTACTCGTCAAGGTTCGGGTCGCTTTGCAAACTGCTTGTTGGACGAAGATGGATTTGTTAAACGACCGTGCGAGTTATTTTTTGCTAGCAAAACTTATGAATGTAAAATGGAAATTGAGTGACGAAATTAGGTAATGAATTTGGTGTTCGCACTTAAATTCTATAGCTGAGAATTTTCAATTCAATATTTATGTTTCATGGAAACAGATATTCTTTTTTAACTAGCTCTGTTTGCTATCACTAACAGTTTGTTGTGCGATATTAGTGACCCCTTTCTTTCTTCACTTTCATCGTCCTCGGAATCTGCAATTCGAGTACCCTAATGACGGAATGAGAGCTGACGAATCATGTAACTATTTTCAAACGATATTGCCTCCGCTGACACGCACGGGGAATTTCATGTAATTTTCGCGATCTGATATAGAAGTAATTAGACCAATCACGTCGGCATTGATTTATTATCAAAATCGGCTAATATATTTCCATTTTTTCATAAGAGCTGTGCAAGATTTGAACCTTTTTCGTGACGTTTATGCCGTTTCTGGGTACATAGTTGCCTTCAGCTACTATATCTATGTATGTACCTACTTACATACCCAAGTATATAGAATCTCGAATCTTAAAAGTCCCTTCTAACAGTTCTTTATTATAGCTGCTCATTTTACAGCGGTTATTGTTTTTATTAAAACCGCCCTTTCCAACAGAATAATGCTGCAGCAAATGCATACTGCAGAATCCGTTAAAATGTGCATTTTTCCAGCAATGTACGCAGAACACTTTTGTACGTGCTCGCCCATTCATTTTATAAAAACAGGCACAGTTCAGTCGTTTCTTTACTAACTTTGACCTATTCTTCCCACGTTTTCACCCACATCATTGTGCCTCCATTCATTTCTGGATGAATCGGTAGTCCTTCGTTTTAATAAATCATATTAGGCTATTATTCCAACCATCTAGACCAGACCATTCAATTGAACGTTTTTTCTCGCAGGTAAGAATAATACCTACAGCTTCGTGTCTTTCCATTTAACATAATTTTATTGCAAAGGGAGGCGTGCCATTTTTTTTTTCTCGAGGGCTCCAACCGTGACTTCTCTTCAGAAATGTTTGCTTTTCATTTATTCTGTGGAATAATATGTATTTATTCTTGATTTACGTTACGATGATGTATTGAATAAAATAGATATGAAGCAAAAGTTATTGAAAAAAATAAAGATATCACGTAACATGCGTAATAAATTTGCAATACAAATTACAGAAAGTATTAGCGGAATAATGTGGAGATATATTCAATTAAAATACAAAATTTCGTTTCAAAATTTAAATTTGAAATTTTTGAAATTTTCTTCGTGTACCTGGTGTCCATTATATTAAATTCGTTGCCGAATATTTTCCGAAAGCTGGAAGTTAAATCACTTTAAAGTAATAAGTATAGCGAATTAAAATTAAATTAGTAACTTTTTCCATAAACCAGTAACATCTGTTTGTAATTATTCTGGTTATTTCGCCCACATGGGATCATAGAAAAATATTTTGAAATATTTAACGCCTTGCCGTCAAAACGTCGAATTTACTGAAAGTATTCACTCCTTCTTTTAACCACGTAAATTTTTTAAATACAATTTCGTATATTTATTATAAAAGAAAATTATAACTACAGTTTGAAAAAACAACCTAGCCTTTGTAGGTATTAACGAATCTATTTTCTTTTATAATTGAAGCTCAGAAACATTTAGGAGAATACTTAAAATCTACGGACTTTTCACACAATCTCAATACAATTTGATGCTTGGAAAATCTGCTTGTATCTCTTATCTTACAACGATCTCTTATCTTAAAACGTATAAATTTGATCATCAAGCTTCTTACGACGTCGATAGTTTGCCACGAATATTTTGCTGGTAGGAGCAAGTTTTTACTCGGTGTCTTAAAAAAATTCATGGGAATTAAAAAAAAAAAACACGTAGAAACTTGCGTCGTTACTTAGCGCAGTTAGGAAATTACATTGTCTATGCAGAAAGTTCTCTTATCGGAACTGTGTGCTTTGATAATATAGCCAGCTGAGGACAGTGGAAGTCTTTTAAAATCTACATTACTTCAGCAATGCACTCGGAGGGAAAACACAAGCTTTTACCGCGCAGAAACTTTGAAGTTCTTTTATGTAAACTGTTAATTTTTAATACTCGAGGAATTGGAAGTTATAAATGAAGAGATTTCAAATCTGAAATTTCTGATTCCTTTTATATGCTCCCTTCGGAGTTACGTAAACTCTATGCATGTATTTTTTAGGAATCCCAAAAGAACACAATTTTGAAAATCAGGGATTCTTTTATAACATTTGTAGGAAAAGATCATTCCTGGGGAAACGCTTTTGGCGGTAGGGTGTAATTGTAGAATATGAGCAGCATATTTCTTCACTTCTAGTCTCTAGAGTCTAGTCTAATAGGCTCGAAGATCTGGATTCAGTGTGTATTTATGAGATAGGGGAACCTTGAAATTGGCAACTGGGAAGTTAACTTAGCACCGAGAATGAACAGAGTAAAAAATGATAGCAGAAAGGAAAGTGCTGATTTCAGTTTCACGCGGCTGATCAAAAATGAAAGGATCCCAAAACATTTTGCGACAGCCTTTTGTTTGGTAGTCTTGTACAATCATGCAAGTTGCATGAAGTCTTGAATAGGGGTAAAGAGTACAGTGGTTGGCCACCTGACAGTGATTGGCCTAATTCTGAGAAATAAGTGAATATAAAGAAATACCAATGTTATGCCTTCTTTTAATGAACATATTCATATTCCTTGTACTTTCTTGCTTCGGATATGATCAATATTTCTCCACTCATTATATACTGTGATTATATATAAAAGCAGATAGGATGACTCGGCTTTGAAGCTTGGAAATTACAGCGATTTAATCGAAAAACCATAAGAGTGCAGTTGAAAGTTTGCGAATAGTTTAATTTATTTATGATATGTATATCTCTAATATTCGGTATATATCGATAAATAAAAGTTGAAACTTTATAAAAGAATTATTTATTTGTTAAAATTATACATATATTATGAAAAATTCATGGGGCCAACAACTGTCATATGAATAATGTTGAATGATAGTAATTGGCCGGACGGCCAGTGACTGTTTTTTAACCATGTTAATGGTGAAACAGTAAGTAGTCCCCTGTTAAAAACAGAAACAAGCACGACAAATACATACTAAATAAAATATATGCATTTTTATTGAATAATTTTAATCTTATTTGTATCACCAAATCAGGTAACATTTTCTTTTAGGTTATATTATGTATCAAATAGCGGCCAATCACTGTCGAACCGATTGGACAATTACTGTCTTGACCATGCCAATAACTATATTTCTTCGTAGGAAACACATTTTTTGTATATTTTTATACATTCTTAATTTTTTTTTATAAACTCTATTTATTTTTAGATTATTAGGGGTTTTTCGTACTTATTTATATTGATTTCCATTTCAAATTTACTAAATTCACATTTGTAACTAATTTTTTATGTGACACTCTTACTTAAGTGGCCAACCATTATACTCTTTACTATCTGAGTTCTGAACACTCTTGAGTCCTGAAATTTTTTAGTTATAAATGTTTCATAGACATTATCTAACTATTTTACGTAAAAAAAAAAGAAATAGATTACTTGTAGACGACGTTGCCAGCAAAATCTTGTTTTTACATGCCCCCTATATTTTTCATATCTTTCTCCATCTTTGTGTCGACTCAACTTCAAAACAGGAGCGAAGCACCAAACACTCAAAGCTGAAAAATTTCAATTGCAAGACGTCATCTTGAAATTCTATCACTACAATCACATCCTCAATCACTTGACTCCTGAAGTAATTCTCCATGTGTTCCCCTCGCTAGATCAAAGAAAGAAAAAAAAAATGTGAAGAGGAATTCATCGTTCGAAACGAAACGAAAGAAACCACGCGTGGTTCTGCTGCATAGGACTATAGATATAGTTATTCTCTTGAGACCAGGATCCTCCACTCTTCCGATTAAGCGCGTTTCAAACGGCCTCTCGTTAAAACGGGCGACGATTGAAGCTCACTGATCGAAACCAAACGCTTCTTGTCTGGCAATGGTTCAGCTAAACCAACCGTAATCGATGCCTGTCGCGAACGAAAACGCCGTTCGATTCGCGATCACATGCTACATCGCGATAATTAGCCGTTTCCAACGAAGCGTATGACGCTCCCCCCCCCCAAAGAGGAGGGTTTAATCGACTGTGTTTCACCTATATATTGGGTTAATCAAAGAACCTTCTGATTTTGGCAATAAACACGTAGCATGTCAGTTGCAATACGTGAGTCAGGTTTTCTTTAGCTTCGTGCGAGTAAAGGAAGTTTGAGAATCGATCCAGGGGATCGTGAAGATACTCAGTATGTAAATAAAAAAAATGTCGGTTTTATCCAGAGAATTGCCGAACTGGTGGTACAATAAGTAGGAAATATAGAATTACATTTTTTTCCTAGAAGATTTCTTTCCCGAAAAATTCGATTCTGAAAATTCATCTAATAGACGTCCATCTAACTAAAAGAATACCAACAACACTAGACAGATACAAAGATGAAATGAATCCTCGTGCAAAAATAAGTTTAAATTGTGTAATAATTTTTTCCAAATTTCTTCCTTTGTGGCCAAAAAAATAAAGATTGAAAATTCGTGCACGTGTCTAACAGGAAAATTAAAATAGATTTTCTCGGGAACTATGATTCGATCGAAAGAAAGCTACTGCACCTACAATTTCTACTCATTTTTACACAACGATTCATTTCATTCTGCCTATACTAACCGCTATATTTATTGTTGCATTAAGAAATAGTCAGTTATCTTTTTAAAAACAAAGCCCCAGATCAAAAAATGCTTTCCTATATTTTCGATTTATATTTCGATGTAGCACCGCATTCTTTCGGGTTGTATCATCAGTTTGGTAATACCCTGTGTACAAAATTTATCCTCGAATCTCTATAAAAAATATGAGACAACTTTTTAGTCAACCCAATAGTTTCCTCTCGTGTGTTTCCTCGTCGAATACATTTCACTGCACAAAGAATGCCAGCCATTTACGCGCAGGCATATTGCCTTTCTATCTCCACGTGTGGTGTGGGTTTGCATGGCGTGCCGTCGGCCATTAAGGCCATTTCACGCGAGACGTTTCTGTGGTTGAAGAATATTCTTGGGTGGTAGGAAGACATCGATCTAGAAAACACTCCTTCAGTCGAATAAAATGTACGCAGAAGATGGTGGTAGAAGATAATGAGAATTATAGAGGCAATAGTGATGATAAATATTATTAGCGAGACTCGTTGAATAGAGGAAAGTGGGGCAACGCGGAAGATCAGCGTTGCTCTTAACCCTTTTAGTACGGCGTACATTTCCGCGAAAGTGCTTTCAACGATTTTTTTTTGTTTTAAACTATCTGAGATGCCGACTAAAGTCGGCACCAGGAACGACGGCTCGTTCCGTGACGCCGGATATATCCGGCACTCGTACACACTCCTACCGAAATGGTTTAAATAAGAGCTGTGAATGAGTTGCGATCTTGTGACATATGGGACCAAACGGTCCTCACAACAGTTTGTGACCGACCGTAGACCCGCGCACACGTTATTTTTTTATTTACATAGTTGGAAAAGATTCCGGTGTCGAAGTCTCGATAGGTATTGTGTTAGCGTTTCAACGATTTTTTTGAACATGTATTTTGAAATTTTACAACAGTAAGTACCTGTGATATAGAATTCTATAGTCCTTACACTGTTGTTTGACGTTTTACTTTAAATATTAAATGTTTACTAAATTACCTCGCGTGAGGCAAAACGAAGCACTTTAGCGCAGAGATGTACAAAGAGCCGCTCGGATCCGGAGACCTCCGCCATTCTGGGCGCTCAGAATCGGAAAGGTCTCCCGCTCCGAGCGGCTCCTTGTGCACCTCTGATCTAACGTCTGCTTAATACTCCCAGTGAAGTTCCATGTCTGTTTTTCCTTCAGATTTTTTGTTATCACACTCCAAACTTAAGTGCTCCCTTTTGCCCCGCTTTCCCCGACTTCTAACCTTTTTTGCACGAAACTTGTAAGATATTTTGATGCAAAATATGTCTTCATTGTCGAAGCTGATTCTCTCCTAGAATATTGATAACAACATTCCAGATATATTCACACATTTTCTATCACATTAAATGAATATATCCGAAATAACTGTCGCCAGCTACAAAAGTGTCTCGTGCGAAACGTCCATTATACTTTTTCTTCGTTACCTACCTTTCATAAAATTCTCAAAATTATATCTCTTGAAATTATTAACAGAAAGACAATAGAAAGTTCTCTTTTAAATCAAACTGTACAATGCAACGCTTTCGCTTGCATAACAAAATTCCATCGCGTTATTAAAAGAAAATATACTCTAGGAAACACGCGTGGTTGGCGGACACTGACAAATGTTAACGTAGGATCAGTCAAGTGCTAATAATGGCGTGTGAAAAGGCCCTATTCGAAACACCAGTCGTGCTTCACAAAAGTGTCTGGTGTGAAAAGGCCTTTAAGCTCCTGACTCCTTTCACTAGTCAGGCAGATTGTCCGCCGTGAGACTGTTCTTGCCCCTCTATATATGTACGCTCAATAGCCTGTTAATGCGTCATTAGTCGAACCCAGGAGATGACTAAATCAGCGATAGAGCCGCTCGAGAGACCGATTAGGGCTGGGATCTAATTCCCCCGTGTTACTTGTTTCGAAGCACAGAGGCTCCTGCCTAATACCCTGCATTATATCAGCCTCTGGCGTTCGAAGGGTCAACGTATTGCCTGTAGGTCTGTCGAAACGGCTCAGCAATTATGGCGAGTCACAAGCTTGTTGGCGCGGACTAATTTTTCGGGGTTGAACCCTTCGCTTCGTTTCTATCCAACCTTCGTACAGAGGGTTTCATAGTAAAATAATAGGAGGAAGAAAAGACGAGCAAAAATAAGTGTAAACGGAAGTTAGAAAAATAAATAAGTAGGTAATAAGAAAAGTTCATGTGAATAGGTTTTCTATCTCATTGACAGTATTTTTTTTTATAAATAGCTGGGGTCTAACTGGTCCCACTGGGTTGTTTACTATCAACCCTTCATATTTCATGTACAGCATTACTAGTTGTAAATACATTCGTAGTGTTACACGGGTCCCTTTTTTTTAGGTATTTTTTATCATCGCATATCTCGTATTTTTTTTAATAATTTCGGAAGATCCGAAAGTTCCGGACAAACGTAGTAAATGTAAACAGTTTTCTCGCTTTCTTTACCATTACTGTGCCCGAATATTTATGTCACTCATATTTTTGTTTATTAGATATTTCAAAATATATATTCTATTTTAAAATTTGTTAAATTTTAAGCCCTCTTATTTAAACCCTATGTTTAAATTTGTTAAATTCTTTTCCTCTATAAGCTATTAAATTAATTTAATGTTACTGTGTTGAATCATTTAAGCATATTGAGAAAAATTATTTGTCCGATTACATATGTCCAGTCCAAACAATAGTTTTTTACAAATATCACTTTAAAAAGACGCTTTTAAGTAAGTAAGCTGGGACAAAGATTAAAACAAAATGTTGTTAAGCATGAGCCAGGTTATGTTTCGAACTATAATAAACATGAAATATTGAAAATTGACAAAATGACGGCATTCTAAAACTGAAATCGTAAAAAATATTCGCCTTTTTTATTAATAACAGAAAAACTATCACAGATATTTTTATGGTTCTAGTTGATTCGATAAAGTGATGTTTCCTACAATCTTTGAAAATTTCAAACTGATAACTTTATTAGTTTTTGACATATCACTTCTGCCTACTTGAAAAATGTAATTTCGGAAACAACGGCACCGAAGTTTTTACAATGATTCTTGTATACTTACAAAATTTGTCTGCACATGTAGTCCAAAACCCAATGAACATGTATGTAAAATTTGAGAACAATCCACTCAGTAGATTATTCTCTATAAATTTCTAAAAACAACCCATGTCTTTCAGGCCATCGAAAGAGAAAGTCACGCGAACAGCCTGTGCTACGTTATTTGTACTCTTGATTTGCGAAAAGTCCATGAATGAAACTTACAAAAATGCAGAGAGGCTACGAGACACTGGAAAGCCGAGTCTCGGTAGCGTGTAGTGTCACGCGAGCTGAATTTCTCTTTGCTTTCTGCATTGCAGGCGGTGTCGGAGAGGCTCGAGTTGGCACCCGCTGGAGGAAGATCAGAGCCGCAAGTGAGTGCCACTTGAAAATGCACGCTTCCTTTTCCTTACGAATGTCATCGAGGCCGTGCACTCCGATTTTACATTGCGACGGTATTCACCGTTTCCACACGAGACGTCTGAAATCGCTCCCGTCCGAAACCCAGACCTTCCAGCCACTCTGAAACGAATTTTTCGCATCGAATCTACCCTGGGAATACACAACAGAGTATATTCTCCATAAAACTTGACACAGTCTATATTATCTTCAATTCTACATTTCTACATTTATTTTCTATTCTCTTGCTTTAACTACTTATACTTCATTTGAAATTTGATTATTTAATAATACTTAAAGGAGACTATATAAATTCGTTGAGTTTTATTTATTTTTTACTGTAGTTACACATCATATGGAATTTGCTTTTCCATTTCTATTGCTTTGCAAAATAATTTCTTTCTATTTTAATTTAGTGTATATACAATAGAACTGTAATTGTTGAAGTTTAAAAAATAATTCAGTTAGGGCTTAAAATTATCTGTCTATGCTCACATCACGTCACACTCTCGCACACTTGTGTGAGGATATAATTTTCAATGGTGATGTGTGAAACATTAATTCAGAAGCATTTAAATTATCAACTTTTCGTGTATGAAGTGGTAGTGTGGTAGGTATATTTTTTATTAGTTAGTATATATTTAATTCTCATATAAGATAATCATTTTGTTTCTTTCAAAAGATATGAAAAACTACATGAGCCTAAGTTAACTATTCAAACGCAAAAAATTAAATACTTTAATAGAATTAAAAGTCGATGATTGAAAGAATGCAGTAGAAATGTTTGTTACACACAGTTAACAGTACTTATTATCTTCATTTTCACTACAAAACTCCTAAAAGTAGATAAGAAAAAAGGAGAAATTATTACACCATATCCACCCTAAAATTTTTAATAAATAAAATAACTACACTACAGTTAATCCTATCAAGTCAGAATATCCATAGAAATAAGAGAATAAATATTTTACGAGAATATGCCCTGTTTTAATAACGGTCCCATCGTAAACGCAGCCCGTATTTAGTACCTCCAGTAAAAGTCTTATCTATTCGAAGAATTGACACGTTGATTGCCACGAGGGCCATTAAACCACTTGACTTCTCGACAATATTACCACTATTACAAAAAATACAAAATAATGAGTACATCTCTGCCCTTCAGAATCCACTCACTTTTAACGCCACACATCTGAACAAACGTGTCCAAACAAAAGGACAATCAACTAACAAGCAACTTGTTAAAGCTGATTAACAACAAAACACACAAATTGCTTAAAAAAAAAAAAGAAGATGTCCCCTTCAACGCTGCAAAGAGTTTCCCGCCCCCTTTACTTTCCCTACTTCACCCATTCCAAACAGCGATCCACTTAAAAAGGGGGAGACACGCATTTACATTTAGCCCGGGAGAATACCTGTGTACCTAATCCCAGTAGATAGGTATCGTTGGTAGGAAAACGTTCACCCAGCTCGCCGTGGAAATTCTTTCCATTCCACGGGCACAGTGAGGATTTGCATTCAGACGTCTCGTGCAGTCGCTGAGGAAGGGCGAAAACTTTATGATTGATCGCGTTTAAACACTAGCCGCATGCTTCCATTTATATTACGCGCTTGCGCGCGCGCGCGCAACGAGAGGTGGCACTTTATGGGAACGCTTTGCAAAGGTTGCCACATTATGCGAGGCTGGAGAGGTGTACCTGGCACAGCACATGGGCGAGCAGGGTCGTTGGGTTTCCTCGGCCGACAAGAAGAGCTGCATGACTGACAAGCTCGAGATTCTCGAATACTGCAAGAAGGTAAGCGACTGAAGTATTCTATCATTTATTCAGTTTCAAATAAAGTGGACGTAAATAGCGCCGCATGTGGATATACTACGTCAGGGGATTCCCATTGCTCGGTTGCGTTGACGCGCCAATAGAGTGCTGTACTTGTAGTAGGCCAAATACTTTTAGCGTATTTGAATATTTGTGTGTTTTATGTTATTTGCTTTGTACACTTTCACTTATTAGCAACGCGTATATAGAATTGGAAAATGGTGCATTAATAATAACCTGTATAGAATTTTATTCGATAAATATCCTATTTAGTACCGATGTGCAGCTATCTAGGTCACTTGACTGTTTACATCCATTCTATCGCTAATTTAAACGGATAATAGATTGGTGTATTTAGTATTTCGATTGCATTCACTCACATACATTTATGCTTGGTATTCACGGTGTTACTATGTAACAGTGTTTTCGTTGTAAATTGCAAGTCTAGCATAGCACTGTGTTTATACTATTTAGTATGTTTAGTATGCTACATAATGCATGTAGCTATGAAATGGTCAAGTTCGTTACTGATCTCATCTGACTTGTAACGTTACTCTGTTTTATGCCGCTGAATTCGTATTGTTAGTTTTGATAGTTGGTTTATAAAAAAAATTGTACTTATAAAATAAATTTACAGAAGTAAATCTTTGGTGGACGGGCAAACGAGTTAAGTTAGAATATTTAGTTTTGTAGGAAGACACTTAAAATATTTAAAGTGCTGTGTAAGATCAGGTGTTGATTTAGTTATTTTTTACTTTGATTAAAAAAAAAAAAAATAGAAACTGTTTAAGGGGACCCTCCGGTCAAACCCCTTAAAAAATAGGTGATCTTTATGAATTTTTTACAAGAAGAGGTTATAACATATCATCAAAAATATTTTTGGCATTTATTGATACACTTGTTAGGGTGCAAAAAATTTTTTTGTATAATGTTTGTGGTCTTCATGCACTTTCTAGGCGGCGATTAGTGCAGGCTCCGCCAAAAAGAGATGCCAAAACGGTAACCACGAAATTTACTCACAGCATCGTCCAAAATAAAAAATTCAAACAATTTCTTAAAATTTATTTCAATGGCTATGGCAGCGCCCCTTGTTGGAGCAAAAAGGACCAAAAATACGATGTTGGTGCACATTTGAACGAAGTAGTGCAAAAGAAGCGGGTAATTTTCCGCACAAATATGCAGATAAAAGAAATACCCGTGTTTAAAAAATATATATTATACGGTGCTGTGATAGCGAGTCCAATTACGAATCAAATGCCTCAAGGTTTTTTGAGTCGGTTCATTAGTTCTCCTGAAATCGTGGTTTCCGTTTGTTCAAAATGTTCTCGGCTCATACCTGCGTTCGGAGTTTGAATGAGTGTTAGTTATGTGACTGTAGAATCTATATAGTTACAAATTTTGATTTGAAACTTTCACAGGGCATTCTCGGGATGTTATACTACAAAAATATATATATAAAAAAATCGATTTTCTGGAAAATTTTAACCGGAGGCTCCCCTTAAGCCCGAGGTAAAATTTCACTTATACTCGTTTGTCCGCCCAGCAGAGAAATGTACCAATAGCTTTTCATCCCTAAAATGAAAGTTCACCTTCGTTATGTGAAAATAATTGCGAATTCAAAAAGTTGATATAACCATTGTTACTTACAAATTGTGAAACTTTCCCCTGTTTCATTTTTTTCATACACTTGCCATTTACTAAAAAACTGCCGAATAGCAATAAGGAAATTGCAGTACAATCTATGAGCACGTAGAAACAAATACGTATTACTAATGTATAATAATTTACATTATAAATCTATATCTGATACTCCTCTTTCCACTACTTTATTCTCTTTTTCTCACATTCTTGCTATTAGAAAAATTGCATTGAAACGTTTAAATGTAAGGTGTCGAATGACGCAGCCGTAGCCGTGGAAGTGTAAAAAAAATAGAGATTGAAAAATTCGAAGTCTGTCTACGTTTATGCAACATAATAGACACATTTATGCAGATGCACACGTCGAAGCTCGTGACGAGAGCTCGTTGCTTAATTTACAGAAATAGATGAGCGACGTTTTAATATCCTCCAAGTAATGCGAGTGTCGCTGTGTCGCGGATGCATGCTCGCGTTATCGAGTGAAAAGCATGATAATTTCGCGGATAATTGCGACCGCTTTCGCGTGCATCAAACACATCTGGGGATTTCCATAAATCCGAACAGGGATGGGAAAGTGCAAGAACTGTGGAATTTCTTTCTTTTAATAAACTATAAATTTGTAGTGATTCACTTTGTTTCTGTTTAATAGTATATAGCGCTGGAGTAGGCATTGCCAAATACAGTTTGATATAAAGATTGCTTAAAGTGTTGGAATATGTGACCACCATTACTGAGCATTTTTTTGTAGTGTTTTGTGCTGGATTTGATGCTGCTCCAGCGATCTATTTGAAATAAAAAAGATCGAACGAATTTATGAAATAAAATGGTGTAGTTTAGTAGCTACATAGTCAATAGTTTTAACTTTTTAATTAGAATTAAATGGCGGGCGTTCAAATACAGGACATTGATTTTTATGTATTGCGTATTGTTTTGTTGGATTTTTTTAGAAGACAGAAATGGAACGACTTCGCAAAAAAACTCGAGCGTACATAGTTAGTTGCAGATAGTTTCATAGAATATTACCTGAAAATTTCGAACAAATCGGTCGAATATGTACTTCTCGACATATCCGGAACAAAAATTTCCAAAAGATTCTTAATCTGTATGAGTGTCGCTATAGTCTCTAGCTCAATTAATAATTTTTGTCTAGAAATAATCGAGATTTTTCTCATGGAACGTTCGAGAACTTTTGAGTGTTTTATGAAACTGTTTTTTATGAATTTTTTGGAATTATTTGTTTCGGATAATCCTGATCCGGAAAATCACCTACGCCATTGACACTGTAAAAAAGACAATTAAAACAAATTGCAAAAATTCTTTTTACTTTTTTTTGTATGATATAATAGTAGCTTAATAAATACCAAAAATATTTATTTCATTATATGTTGCATTTACTCTGAAAAATATTCTTTAAAAATAGCTTAATTTTTCGGCGGTTCAAAGTAGAATGACCCCTTGAGGGGGTAGGTTACCCTCAACAGTCCAAAATCAGGCCCTTCTTCAAACGCATATTCTAATTTTTGTTTTAATTTTTAATCGTCATTTCGTTGACTTTAATGCACAAAAAGACAATTTTAAATATAATTACAGGAAAAAAGTTATAAATATAAATGTGAGAGCGTGTACACGATGCACCGTCTTATGATGAACACGGCATTTTTATAATCTGTAAGACAGTCTCCATCTTGTGACGGAAGCAAAATTTTGATAAACAAATTAATACAATTTTTATGTTGATATATATATGATTTCATCCTTTTTTTTGTAGGAAAAATATTTTTATCTTTTTTTAAGAATTTATATTGAAAATGTGCTACAGACACATTGTGGGGAATAGTTCCCTACACCTCCCTGCAAACTTTCGTTCAAATCGTTGGAGCCGCTTTTCAAGATTTTCTGTTCACCGTTTTGGAAAACGTAGTTTCTTGAAAATCTCGTTTAAAGTTGGACATGCAGTTTTGTCGCTATCCGATCTCATGTGCAGGCTCGTCCATTTTTTACTGAAATTCCCTACAATTTTTGGAATTTTCGAATTTGAAATATGCAAAAATCCCAAAAACCAATTTTCGAAAATTTTTAGGGTAACCTACCCCTTTAAGGATGGAGAACCAAAGCGGTATTAGAAATTTCTATCGATTGTCAGCTACTGAATTTTAATCATATCAACATTAATAGGCCGAACAAAATATATGTATACACGGTCTGTATAAAACAAAAAACAGCTCAAAAACTGTTCGAAAGAGCTTTAGTGGAGGTCCTTCAGATAACTAGGTATACATTGCGAACAGATCAGGAACTAGAAAGAACAATTCGTATTCTGTTCGCCAGTGGACACGCGCCTTAACATAATTCCATCGATACATACACACCTCAGAATAAGCTTTTTACATTGGATTTTCATGGATTTTCATGGTCTAAAATTTTGATGTTCTTAACAAAGTGGCATCAATATTATATTGTGCCATTTAGGGTGGGTCTATAGAGACCCGGTATCCGACATGCGAGGGTTGAAAGACAGCTGCCACCGTTTTCACTTTCCCGCCAAAAAGAAGATGTGTTATCGAAATCGTGTTATCCAATCTTTTAGTGGAGATTCTGGAGGATCGTACCTTCGTTTAAAAGTTGAATATTAAGAGTTTTGCATATGGTAATCTGGGCTCGTGTTTTCAGGCTTACCCGAAGAGAGACATCACCAACATCGTAGAGTCGTCGCACTACGTGAGGATCAGTGGTTGGTATAAACCGGGAAGGACCAAATGCAAATTGTCGCGCTGGGTCAAGCCGTACAGGTGTCTTGGTATGTGCAATTATAAGATCATAATTGAAATCATAAAATAATTCTAAAGGTTATTTAAATGCTTGAGCAATGGATACATTAGTTATAACGCATTGCAATTTAATCTTGCTTGGGACATTTACCATAAATCAAAATTAAATAGACTGTGACAGGACAAGTGAGTTAAAATATCAGTCAAATATATGATACAGTACCTAATGATAATGTAACGTGGGTACTTGAAATCACGAAAGTGGGGTTTTTATTATAAAATGGCTCTCCAGAAATTTTAACACACTTATTTTGTGCAATAATATGAGTAGCATAAGAGTTTGTAAGAATAAGAATTTATGTTATTAATAAGCAAAATGGTAATAACAGATATTATTAATAGTGTATGAATTAGAAGACTATGAATGTATGTTGTTAGTAGCATGTATTGCATACTATTAGTCTGCCCGAATGTGTATAAAACTTGAAGGATTCCATCTTGTCGTAGAAAAGTTACTTTTCTGATTTCGTGAACCTTATTATCATGCCTGACTAATTTTTTAAATCAATTGTTCTGTTAGGGGTCACTTGATTTTCATTTAAGGTAAATGTTGCATTCCTACTAACAGTCACAGCCCCTTTAGTGACTATCTAAGTAGTTGCATTTGTTCTTCCAGCAAAATTGACAAATAAATTCAATATATTGAGTAAGATGGTGGAAAAAAAAAATTTCCCACTGATTTATACATGACTTGATTTATTGTCAAAGTTTAATTTTATTACAATTTTTAATGAGTACAATAAAGTTGTGAAATTATTCATTGGCGACGAGAACAAAGACTTTATACAAGATGAAATTACACACACATGTTTTTGGTCGGTTTTTATATCAGAAAATCTATCGAGGTATAAAGTAACTTATTAAGGTTAATAAAAGGAATGCAATTAAGGAATGAATTAATGAAGGCATAAGACGATTGATAATAAGTAGGTCGATAAGGGGGGCAAAAGGCTGAAGGTACTTACTTTTCAGTATAATTGAGATGCGCATCTTCATTTGAAAATTAACTTGAAAACTAAAAAGGCCAATGTTCGCGATATTTCGTGTTTTATACTAATTATTCTTAATTATTAATGAGCGGTCTTTGTTTTTAAACGATATTCTTTTTACTTATCCAGTAGTGAGGATATTTATTGTATGTACTTGTACATATAGGTACAAATACAGAATTCTTCGAAAGGAACTTTTAGAAACAAGAATAAAAAGGAGTCATAAATATATGGGATTGGTTCAGTATAAATTTTCTGTTACACATTATGCAAATGTAGATTGTTCTTAGTTATATGCCAGACAATTCTATAATATATTGTAAATTACAACTCGTTTGCAAACGGAAATATACAAAAATACTATAGTATTACATCATAAAATCTATACTATTATTTTACTAGAATAAATTCGTAATATTTTATTTATTTCATTGGTCCAGACTTACTGCTCTATTCTTTAAAAAATATCTAAAACTACTAGTAATTATTTCAGTACAAAATTTTAATTCAACCAAAATTCCATTCAAGACTTAAATCACAGATCGAAAAGAACATATTTCATAAACGTACAAACAATACATTTACCATAAAAATAAATGCATTCCTATATTCTGGTGTGATGCAACATTATGCGCCAGAAAAAATACATTTTTAATCCCCCTTTTATAATAAGAAAAGGAAACTCTAATACAGTAGGACAAAAATTATTCATTCTCACCGAATAAATTAATTTACTTTTGCCATTTATAATTATTTTACAATCTGTATTTTTTATTCAACTATGGCTTAGAAAAAATGCTGAAGTATGGTCACCAAATCCCAATTTTTTTTCTTTTTGCTCTTTAGGATCTGACGTTTATAAAACCCCGAATTTAAGTTAACCATTACATGGCATATGCATTAACTGTACGAAACTTTTAGCGTCTACCGTTCGTTGTTCTAATTAAGAGAATATTTGAGCCCTTGGGCCAAAACACGGGGCTTTATTTCACGATCGTGCTCTTTAACGAGGGCAAAACATTCCACTCCTGCATCGAATCACTCTTTAATAGCGTCACTGACGCATTCGATAATCATTTATTATCGCGTCGTAAACTTCGCAAATGGGATCCACCTTCGTTTTACCTTCAACAGCTGCTGCCATCGTACCGATAAAATTTATTACAATTTTACTACCAAGCGTAAGTGCCACACGTCGATTTTGATGAAACTTTACAGAATTGTTCACTAACCCAACCTAAGAACTTTGATTTATTTCGTTGGCGCTACTTTTCGACTTTAAGGGAGGAACCACCCCTTCCATCCGAGTCATTCTTTGTATTTAACCGTATATAAAATTTCGATAAAGAAATAATGAACTTTACAGGCAATCGTATATTATATATTAATTCTCTAGAAACAATGGACGATCATAATGACAATTGAACATCAGTCGGGTATCCATCATTGAAAGAGAAGCGGTTTTATTTTTCGTGGTGTGCATATGTTTTGAAAAGTGAATCAAATCATAAAATATTGTAGTGAAAGTAAGTTATAAAGTAGGTATTATTTTTGTATGATTTATCATTAGATATGTTTGTTCGTGATTATTAAAAAATAGTTTACCCGTAAAGTTATTTTCTTCTTGGTATAATTTGTAACTTCTTATCGGAACATGTGTGTACGTAATATATACCATGTCGAGTGAGGGCAATATGGAACATGTTCCATAATACGATTCTATAATATTATGTTATATTTTATAATATTATGTTAGAAACACATTATTATTTTGTATTTTATTATTATATTCCTGTTCTTTTTTTTTTAATTTATTTTAATGCTAATAATGGGTAAAAGTGGACCCAATTTGTTCGCTGCTTTCACTGGGCACACGCAGGTTGTGGGGTATTCACGTGTCTAATGTGTAGGAGACGTAGAAAGCAACAATAAATTGCAAAATATATTATATATTTGTTTATTTGTATCTTCTACTTAATAAATCTAAATTTTTAGTAACTAAAGTTTTTTCTGTTTTCTCTACAAATTTCCTAGGTGTTCTATATTAGATACCATTTTCCGAACTGCCGATTTCCACTCTTTTTAGTTTTTTCTAATATAAACTCAAAACGTTTGAGTTTTTTACATTTGGCTATAAGAATTTGATTATGCATAAGTTTCTTCGTTCCCTCGTGTCAGTTTTATTTAAAAAATAAAAAATGCCCTACTTTTGGCAAGCTTTTAAAATCAGGTGTTCCATATTACATACGTTCCATATTACATATTTACCCTCACTTTAAAATTAAGAAAATATGTGAAAATATGGTTCAAACAAAATTTGTACTGTTTCTAAAGACCTGTAAATCGGAGAGAAAAGTTTCCGAAAAATTAATTATTTTACGAAAATTTAATTCTTATTATTTATAATAAGTATATTATTCCAATTATACGTTGTTACACATCGTTGATTTCAGAACAAACCGATGCCCTTATTTCTCTGGAGAATATCAAAATTTCTAAAAAGGGGACGGTTAAGTATTACATTTCCGTAATAGAACTATGTTTTCTGGAATTTTCTTCCCCAGCTTTTCTGGTCTTTAGAAACAGTAAAACTGTTTCTGTTTGAAAAATTCCTTGATATCTTTTGCAATTTGAGAGTTAATACATGCACAAATAAAAAGAGTGACTCCAAAGAAAAAGAGACAGTTTTTCACTTGTCATTAGACTGGTGAAAAATTATGCAAAATTTCATGAAAAACGACGTATGACACTTACCGAACGTCTCGTAAGGATCGTTCCACACGAGACACGTCTATGATTCGTATTTTTTGTGTACAACACGAAGTGTAGTGCTTCTACATGAAGAAATAAGGAGATGTGAAATAAAGTTTATTCACAGGAGGTTTCTTTTTCGAGAAAATCGATTTTGAAAACTCGTCTAGTATGCGTACCTTACTACAAATCAGCAGAGTTTGTCCATAAAAGTAATACAACTGCAAATGTTACAAAATCCTTATGCAATGAATAAAACAAAATTGTAGAATAACTGTTTCAAATTGATGCTTTGTTTTCGACAAAATTAAGTTTGGAAGTTCGTCTGACCGATATACACTTTACTAAAAATCGGTTTGATCATAAAATCGATTTTCTGAAAAACACAAACCGTCTTAAAAAAAAAAGAATTCACAATGTTTACTTACTTTTGCACAATTATAGTAACTGCTTTGCCTGAAACGATAATTTAATTAACATTTTTGGGACATATTTCCCTACAGGAGTTTGAATAAGTATTAGTTTTTCTGTTTAAAGATTTAACATTCTACTGATAAAATATGAAATTTAATGTCCTGGGCTACTAAATTTAATGGTCAGTAATAATACTATTGATATTGAAATAACCACAGTTTTTAAATGTGAGTACATTTTTATAAAAATTTCCAACTGATTTCCAAGATAGAAATATTGACTTTGATTACCGCATATTTTACAGCAAAAGCTTTCAAAATGTTCGTTACTTTCAGACTCGAAATTTAACGATTCATGAATATTGAAATATCGCCACTCCACTTTTACTAGTAATTTATCTTCGAGGAAAAGTTAATAAGTAAAATTGCCAGCTATTTGTGTTTTAATGTAATGAAATTAAATTATCGTCTACTGTAGAAATCAATAAAGTCATGCACAGGAATAAAGTAGGAAACGCTTCTCTATGACTTTCCTTCGTAATTTCATTTATTTTCGAAACACTCGACCATCATACGAAGCGTTACTTCCACAAAACGAACAAATGAAACTCTTGAATTATGACTTTATACAAATTGAAAATCTCGTTCAAGTTTTGTGAACCTACAGTTAAGGACAAAATTGAGTTGAGACACTTATTGTTAGACGTTGTAGATAAAATAATTATAAATCAGTTATTTTTCCAACACTCGGTTTGATAGTTTAGAAATTTATAAATTGATCTTCGAACGTGTTCATGAAAAAAATCGTAAGAGGGATACAAAATATTAAAAAAGCATTGGTAACATCCGACAAATACATGTTAAATGTAAGTGTCCGCTTTATTTTATCTATCTCTCATTTCTGTTACATAGTAAATATTTATCAAAAATATAGTAAAAGACTCGTGTTTCCTTTTTTTCTTAGATAAAATCAATAAAGTGTTTGATACTTAAGATAAACTGTACAAGTGAACTTCAGTTGTATATTTAGTCAATACACGCACACACACACACACTTATCTGCACTCTTAAGGAGGTGTCAAAATGTCCACTCAATTTTATCCTTGACTGCAGACCCACAAACTATATAGAAATTATTTTTGGCAATGTGGCATTGAATGAAACGAAACGGTTCTCTAAACTGACTGCCCCTTGCAAACCTCACGAATTTACTGGGAATATTATACCAAAGAATATGAACAGAAATACCACATAAAGACCATTCGAAATATATAAAACGTAAGACAGTTGGGTAAATCGTAACGTAGTGTACAAAAGGTTAAAATTACGACGTCAAGTGTGTTTTCCCTTTTTCATTTTCTTTTATATTGTTACGTTATATTACGTCATGCTGTAATATTTTTTATCTGATTACAAGGCTACTTCATTTACATAGGGAAAATATTATGGCGACCAAAGTGTAAGCAAGAATATTGGCGATTTTCACTACGAGTGAATATTTAGTCGAGATAGAGGGACGGGAAGCAGGAATCGCGTCACATGGTGTGCTATAGATCTACGTGTCTACTCTACCCCTTAACATGGAACCCTCCCGCTGCACGCAGCACTCGAGAACCCGAAGAATCAATACGGCAGAAACTGCAAATCAGAGCTACTCACTGGGGTCGCGCATAAACGTATAAGGTGGCTGTCATCGACCATTTTGATTCGAGTATAAAAGAATCTCGCGTACAGTCGTTAACCCTTGGGTGATGGATGTCTTATGGATCAGTTTGCTGCATGGCAGATAAAGTGTCCATTTTGATCCGTGATTTTGATACATTAATTTCTCACATGGTCGACAAAAGTACAAGATACAACGGTGAATGGGTGATTCTACGACTTAAAATACAGGAGATGGCCAAATTATTATACTCAAAACATTCTCGTCAATTTTTGGGATCATTTTAAAATGGATTTAATACTATTAAAAAAAATCTTAAATTGACAACTAAAGGTTCTGTAACTAAACTTTCTTAGCTTTCCAAAACACTCGTGAAAAATTGTCTACGATCATGAAAAGGACCTTTTTTGCTTTGATTGCGAATAACTTAGGTCTAAGACGTAATAAAAACGAATGCACGGGTCAAACAATTTTTTTCCAGTGAATCCATCGAAGAACTCTTATAGAGCAAACATTCCTCTTTAATTTCGTTATCTTTGTTTTGTTGTATGATTTTTATTGACCGAGTTATTACTCCGTTAAAAAATATTAGATTTTTTTATTACTTTTCAAAAGTGGTAACGCTCTAACAGCTTTAAAAAGGTGTTGTCGTGTTGAATGTTATGTAGGGATTTTGTTTATTAGTTAAATAAATTCAACTTTAACTGGGTTTTATACAGTTTTTAATTCTCTACCAGATGGCAGTGGACACGTTTAGAAAATAATAGAGATAGAGTGGATCGATAATGTGGTAACTTTTTTGCCCGCTACTGTATTTAAATTAGAATTTTTTTACTGTACCTATGTACTATAGGTATTGTAGGCTCACTTCGTGAGCTCACGCTGTTCCGATTCGTCCCTTTCACCAGCCATTTCCTTTCAGAGGGACCGTTCCAGAGCGATGCGTTACTCGTTCCAGAGGGTTGCCTGTTCGACCACCTCCACAATCAGACGAAATGCTGGGAATCCCACAGGTAAGGTGGTGAATTTCAACGAAACAAAGCAACGCCGAGGTATCGATTTACGGTGTTGTCCAGAACGCCACGTAACTCTATCCTCGGCACACCGACTCCGCGTTATTGGACTTCACAGCTCGATAATTCCTACACTCACAAGCGATCCTCCCGGTTCAGCGAATTTTGAATACGCTTTAAATTTTAGGAACGGCCGACTCTCCCTGATTGACCTTTCTTTCCCCACTGCAGGAAAAATGAAAATGAATTTCAGATCTAACAAGTGACCGTTATGAAATTGGCGATGTTTTTTTTTAGTGGAATCGAGCTTAAATCGTAAGGTTTGATGACAATAAAGAATCGGTGGAAGGTTGGGGGTTTCTAGTTATGTATTTTTATAAAAAATAGTTTTAGGTGTCAAGTATCTTTCATATTTTCTTTTGTTCTTATACTAACTACTAGTGTAAAATTATCTGTATACTAGTAGTAGCTAAGGTACTTAGTTTCACTAGAATTGGTGTTGTTTTCAGCCATTACAGCAACCTATTTAATTGGGTTTTTCACCAGTCCAACCTAAGAACTTTGCCGTATTTGGTTGGTGCTACTTTTCGAATTCAGGAGAGAAACCGCTTCTTTCATTCGAGCCACTGTTTTTAAAGTACAAGAGATATCGAGAAATGCTTCAAAGGAAAGTTTTACTGTTTCTAAAGACCTGTAACTGATGAAGAAATATTTTTCTTATGAAAATTTAATTATTTTTCCGTCAAAGAAAATACTGAAATTTCTAAAAAAAATTTAAGGGAAATTGAGCCAAATGTCCATGCTAAGTGTAAGGATTCTGGCTTACATTAAGGCAGTTTGCAAACTCGCGTTTAGTTCGCGTTCAAAACTGAGGGTACTGGAAATTTCCCATTTTTTTTTTAAACTTTTTTTATTTCTGCAGGATCTTTTCATGTAAAATTACTACCCATCGCGTTGTACGGCTTTCGAGAGCAAAACTGAAGGAGTTGATAGCTTACCCATCTTTCCCAGTTCTTTCAGTTTTGCTGGTGACCCTATAAAACTTGAAACGTGGTAGTTCTACATGAAAGGATGTACGCTACCAAAATCCGGTGACTTGTTAATTTTTTTATGAAAATCTCGAATTTTTACGGACCATATCCGAGGTTTGCGCCGAAATGGCACATGTTTTACACATCCTGTAATTTTTTCCAAGTCGATTTGAACCTCCATTCGTTCACAAACAGGAAAAAATGAAGAGAAAAAAATATTCGAGAAAAACGCGTTTAAAGTTTCTGGGCAAAGGCGACGCTATATGTTGCCGCTTGACGTTTTTAGCTGCCAAATATACAATTTTGCGAATTCTACTATAAACCAAGCGGCATTTTATTCAGAAAAGATAGTACTTTCGGAAGCGATAAAAAATCGATTTTTCGACTGCCTAGTCCCCTTAAAGGTCGAAAGTTCAAATGAAAAGCGCTCTCTTTACGTCATGGTGCTCCTTCAGACTAAAGCTGCCCTTGAGACTATCACGAACCTCACAAAATATTCAAACTCAATTTTCTCTAAAACGAAGCCTCTTATGAATCAATTTTATTCCACATTTAACACTTACATTTTCATCTGGAAATTCTACCACTAATTACAGAACAGCCAATATATTTAAACTATGTTAGAATTTTTTCTCCAAAAATACCTGGCTAGAAACTCTTAACATCCTACAGTTTCTTTATACTCATCGACCCTCGCGATTTCAGCTCCACTCCACTAAAAAAAAAACTCGCCCGGATCGTGACTTCCCTTGCTAAGAGGATCTTGATTTCGCTGCTAGGCGATTCCTCGTTTCCCTTTGACGGCGAAACACTCGGCAGGCGTTCGAACGTGGAAAGCTCGTAAAGAGCAGCGGGGAATTTCTGTTTCAGATGGAACGCGACCGCCGCAGACACCTGCCGCGAGAGGAACATGAACCTGAGAAGCTTCGCGATGCTGTTGCCCTGCGGTATATCCTTGTTCTCGGGCGTCGAGTTCGTGTGCTGCCCGAAACACCTCAAAGGTACGTAACGTACGTACATTCTCATACATTCATATCATTCATTCATTCATCAGCCCGTATGTGTGCCTGGATTCGATGCGTGTGTGCATGCCCGAAATGCAAGCGAATGCTAACGAAAGCTGCGCCGAGAACATCATTGCTAGAGCCCCTAGGTGGCCAGCTTTCGTGAAAGACGCGCACTACCCTTCATAAGTTCCTCAGAGTGCTTAATAAATTAAACGAAAATTCACAGGGGAAATAAATAAACAAAAGGGATGGTGTGCAGGGTGAGATTCGACGGAGGCAAATCACAGTGTTATTTAATCTACTCCTAAATAGTCATTGTTATTGAAGGCGTTCGTTGCGTCGAATCGTAGCCGAGCTTCTAAAGGTTTTTCCATGACAGACTTTTGTGGCTCATGACTGCAAATTTCAGATACATTCGCTTGGTAGACGTACCATTAACCCTTTGGGTGCATGAAGTGTGTGCGCGGGGAACGTCTACAGACGTCAATCGGTTAAGAGATGCGTCTAGAGTGGTGTTTCTCAAAGTGGGCGCTACCACTCCCTTGGGAACGTTTGGGTTGTCTTGGGAGGCAATAGGCATTAAGGAGGCGATCAGGATTTTAATAACATAAGGTTGCATATGATTACTCAACAAAGTTCCTTGAAGGGGTCATTCTGGTAATCACGCCGCAAAATTCAGATTTTTTTTTCTCAGTGAATGCAATGAATAACAATGTCAAACTTTTTTTTTCATTTATTAGGTTACTTCCCATACAGCACACTTCGTTGCGGCAACGTTGCAGGATGGTTGCAGTAACCTTGCACTTGCTTGCAGTGTTGCATAGTTGCAGCGCAATGTCGATGTAACGTTGCTGCGACGTTGCCGTGCAACATTGCACGGAGCGGAGATAGAATTATTGCTGCATAGTTGCATCAATGTTGCGTGGCAATATTGCACTGCAACGATCCTGCACCTTTGCTGCAACGTTACGGCAACGTTTCCACAATGTTACTGCAACGTTGCGCCAGTATTGCGGCAACGTTCCTGCAATGTTGCCGCAACTTCCCTGCAATGTTGCTGCAATGATCCTGCAATGTTGCGCACCGTTGCTTAACCTAAAATATTTCCGTTCTTTTTAATGATACGAGAAAATGTCTAAGAAAAAAATGTTTGCTTCAGAGAGCCAATTATTCTGACGGAGACGATTTTTGTTCTCAAGGTTATATTTCCCGAAATTTCAAGATCATCAATGGTTTTTTTTAATGGGATGACGTATTTTCATTACTGTAACGTTATAGCCAATAAAAATACAAATTCAACCATGTATAATATTTTGTCCTTTTTGTCTAGCAATCACTTTTTTCCTGAGACATTTTCTCGTATCATTAAAAACAACGGAAATATTTTAAGCTTAAATGTTAGGTGACTCCCCTGTATATTTTAATGTGTAGAATGACACTGGGTGGAAGTTGTAGCACATACCTATAGTGTTACAAAACTCTAATGGAGTTTGTCAAAATGAGCCTTCGTTTTTGAATAATTTGAGTTTAAAGTTTTGCACGATAGGAGTATAAGTTCGAATACGTTAGCAGTCTTATCAATCAGTGGTTGTAGCTGCGGCGGTAAAGTGTTCGCCTACGACGCTACAGGTCGCTGGTTCGAATCCGCTTGGAGGAAAAAAAAATTTCTGTGAGAAAAAGTTTAATTTAATAGGGCTACTATGATGATTCTCCTGCACACAATTCAATATCGTCGCGTCCGTCACATTGCGACAACGTTGCAGTGCAACATTTCAATCTTGCACTGCAACGATCCTGCAACTATGCTGCAACAAGAAAGAGGTGTGCTGTATGGGTTATAATGTACACGGAACAATTTTTTAAATATACTTTTAATTGTGTTTTTCAATGTTATCTGGAGATAAAAATCACGCCTTTGAAAAGACGGCGGGAGTGATTTCAGCTCACAGACTCATCTGAAACAAAAAAACCAAACTGATTCTTAATCATTATGAGTACCGCTATCACAGGTTCCAGAATTATCCACGTAAGTCAAAATTTAACAAAATTGTGCGCATTCGAACTTCAAGTAAAAATGGAAAATTTCCATACTTGAAGATTAAATACGCGCAATTTTGTTAAATTTTTACTTAAATTTTTCAACTCCAGATAACATTGAAAAACACAATTAAAAGTGTATTTAAAAAATTGTTCCGTATACATTATAAGTAACCTGATAAATGAAAAAAAAATTTAACATTGTTATTCATTGCATTCACTGAGAAAAAAAAATGAATTTTGCGGCGTGATTACCAGAATGACCCCTGAAGTGGAAACGCAATCGTAGTTTCTTACATTAGTAGGATATTTTTTATATCAATTATAATATTCGACGGACTGCAGCTTTAGAACCCTCGGAATATGTAGTCGTAACTGTTGTAGCAGATAATGTTGCGTTGCTGTGATGCGATCCTAAACGTTAGAAGATAACAGCGTGGACTGTTTAAAATGCGACACCCAGTATATACCAAGGGGCGGTTGGAATAATTTGATAGAACTAAGGAGGCTAAAGGAGTTCGGCACGTGGCCTACGCTGAGCGTTTAAATTATCAGCGCCCAAAGGGTTAATTTAAACAAGATTGTGAAAGATAGAAGATATGTGTAATCGTGTTGGAAATGCTAGGGGTATGCCACAGAATTATATTGCGTGGAAAGTCTCCAAGTCTCTTAAGGCTGATCAGACACGTCCAGCAATTTAGTAAATTAGCGAGTAATTTAATAATTTACCGTGTGTGGACACCAAAATTTCGTCGAATAGTTCAGTAAAACAATGGTAAATTACTAAATTACTCGCCACTCGACTAAATTACTCGACGCGTCTGAATCAGCCTTACAATTAGTCGGCGAGTGGTACAAGATTTTGAAAAATGAAGTTATTGTGATAGTGTGAGTACTGGGAATGATTTATTGTTTTATAAAATAGAGACGCTATTTATTGTTTTATAAAATAGAGAGATTTTGTCCATTTGTTGGACATACAGTAGCGGACAAAATAGCTACCATTTTTTCGATTTACTTTATTTTTTTTATTTTTTAACATCAACCTGGAATTGTGGTATGTGTTTAATATACATATTCTGATTGATAATTTAAAGCTGTATAAAACTCAGTTAAAATTGAATTTATGTAACTAACAAAAAAATTTTATGACATTGAACGGGATAACACATTTTTAGGGCCGACAAAGGAGTTACCACTTTTGAGATTCTTTTAGGGCGTCCTAAAAGCAGAAGGTGCCCTCACGAAATATCAGATTTTTTAATACTTTCCAAAAGTGGTAACTTTTTATCAGCTTTAAAGGGTGTTGTCGTGTTTAATGGTATGTAGGGATTTTGTTTATTAGTTAAATATAAATTCAACCTTTACTGGGTTTTATACAGTTTTCAATTCTCTATCAGAATATACATATATATATATATATGAGGCACATGGTGCAGTCTTGAGTTGATGTTAAAAAATAATGGAGGCAGAGATCACCATCGCGTTCTTCGTACAATTAAAATAAATAAATGAGCTTAGGTTAATTTTAAATATACATATACAACGTAAATCCAAGGTTGCACACCGCTCACCGCAATCTGAAGCAAAGTTGAAGCTACGTAATCATTTCTATCAAACCGACTGACACTCTGTCAAACATTAGCAGACTCACGATATAATCAGACATAAATATTCAAACTGTCCTATAATTTAGGGCATTAGCAAATTCGAGGTAAAAACGCTTGAAAGGGGTATATTATAAAACTGTGATTTGATTTAACTATGGTTATCCTACATATCTTCCCTTACACTGTTAATATTCATAATTGAATAATAACTTGAAACACTATTTTCAAAATGTAATTCATATTTCCCGAAAACTGAGCAATTTTCTGGTGACTTATGATCGGTAGTGTGCAGCATGAAAACCTACAGGTATAAGCGTCTACGAGAGTTAAGTTCCTCAGCATCGAATATCCAAGTCGGCGTATATCCAGGAAAATGAATCAGGTACGTGTTATTGTAATTGGATCGTCAAGGAAACTGGGAAAAATACGCGCAGCTTGATATCGGCACCGTAAACAAGGCCTGCGCGGGCGCGCGAACCCCCGGCCTGCTTCGAAACGCTCTTTTGTCGTTTCGCGTTTGTGCTCATTTTAATCGAGCCTTTTGCGCGTTTCAAGCGTACTTTCTGGCACCCATCGAGTCGGACAATACCATTGAACCGTTTCAACGGTGTTCTCCTCATTGTTCCATTAATCATCGATGTGTACGCTTTTAAAACGAAGCCCACAAAGGAATCTGGCTCGCTGGCGCGATCGCCTCCGATGGTTTTTCACCGTTTAAAGGGCCTGGATGAGTGAGAATTCGATGGATGGTGAAGAGAGGAATAAACTTGAGCTCAAAATTACACGCTCATTAATTTCTCACCTACCAAAATTATCGTTTCCACGGTTCGCGCGCTACTCGGCGTCGGCTGCCACGAATGCCTTGCGTGGATGGTCTGCAGGGGAACTTCTGGGTCTTGACTCGCCTTAAGGGGCCATTCTACTTTGATCGGCTGAAAATTTTTTCTCAATAAATACAACATGTAATGAAATAAATCTTGTTGGTAGTTATTAAGCTACTCTTACATTATACAAACAAAATTTAAAGAGAATTTTTTTATTTTGTTTTAATTGTTTTTTTACAGCGTTGGCACCTAAAAGAGACATGTTTATCCGAAACAGAAAATTCGAATATAAGAGTAGCTTAATAAATAACAAAAAGATTTATTTCATTATATGTTGTATTTACTGAGTAAAAGAATCTTTAAATAAAGCTTAATTTGTCGGCAGATCAAAGTAGAATGACCCCTTAAGTATATTCTAGATTCGTTTACTACTTTCAAAGGAAGTTCGGTTACTCGACATTCCCAGTTTTTTTAAACTGTGCAGGTTTGTAGAGGACTTCAATAGAAGTATCTGGCAATTTTTCGTTCGTGCCCGTTCTCGGTTCTTCAGGGTGAAAACATCCCTTATAGGTTAATGTGTGATTTCCTACTTTCATGTTCCTATATCATGAAAACTATAGTAGATACAAAAAAAATTATTACAATGAAAACTTAGCAGCTGTTTATACTATATAAAACTATGTAATCGAATTGTTTAAAATTTGTGGTGGGGAATATTTTCCTGTTTAAATTACAACTTTTAAACAATTCGATTACACAACTTCATAGAGCATAAAAAGCCTTGAAATTTTCATTGCAATAATTTTTTGATATATACTACAGTTTTCAAGATATACAGAAAAGTAAGAAATCACACATTAACCTTCAAGGGATGTTTTCACCCTGCAGAACCGTAAACAAGCACAAACAAAAAATTGGCTCATACTTCTATTGAAGCCCTCTACAAACCTGCACAGTTTAAAAAAAAAACCGGAGTGTTCAGACAATCGAACTCCCATTATTAGTTTACTTTATTTAATTATTAGTCACATCGACAACGTGTGAATTATGCTACAGTAAAAATTAGAGAAATAGAAGCTGTAGATACAATCATTTTCTATTTAACGAATTAGCAACGGCGCTTATAATACACTGCAGCAAGAACTAATCTACTATGTCGTGAATATAAAGACTCTCCAAACGAACCTTGCTACTTTCCGAACAACTTTCATTGAAACCCTCCCTTATCTCTACGCAGCATTAGTCAGATGAAATGGTGGATTACTTTCACCGTGTCACCCTTCCTGTATCGCAACTCCAGTCGCAACTAAAAAAAAAACCCATTTCTTTTTTCGTTCGTAGAGCTATTATTCCGCGACAGAGGCCGCAAAATTCACGGACTTGTGTCTCGATAAAATTTAAGATCAAGGAAAGTCTCGAATGACCCCAGAAGTGAAGCTCGACTGGAGTCATCGGTGGAGATAAGAAAGTGGGTGCACATAGCAACTTTACCCTGGTCGTTTCTCTTCCCTCTCTCCCGCCCCCCGCCCCCCCCCCCCCCTCGCCCTCTCTCATGGTTCACTCTCGACGCTTCTGTCTTGCTCGCTCGTGCAATCAATAACGTGTCCCGTCGGCGTTCCTGACGGCTGCGCAACGTAACACTATGGCTTTGCCCGTTCCTGCGCATCTTTTCGTTTCGATGTACCCGCGATGCCAATACCTCGCACGTACGTGACAGCTAATAAACTCGACCCCGATATACACTTGTCCACGGTCGGGAGGGGGCTGACGGGGGCGCGGTGTGGACGGGGGGGGGGAGAGGGGGTAGGTGTGCAGCTACACCACGACCAGCCCTCGCCAAACATGTCACGACGGCGTTTCCCACATAGTTCGGAATCAATAGGAATCGCCGATGAATCACTGGGTGAAATTACGAGCCCTCGGGTGGACGAGACGCGAGCACCCACCCCAGCCGTTCCTCCGCGTCGAATCCCGAAACCGTTCTGCCCGCCATAGTTGCCGCAGGCATGCTCGTTTTAAAAATGTCCTATCGATCACGAATGGAACAAATTTTTACTGGACCTGCGATGACTGTTCGTTCTTCGAAAGCTTCTCCTCCGCGAAGTGCGTGTAATTAAAAGACGCAGAGCAACGTCGCCGTTTTAATAATAGTCGACGGTGAACGCGCGGTGACTGTGGGATAAATATTATTTATGATCACGATGAAACTTGACTACCACTCTTGCTTGAGGGCACTCGTGACGATGGTTATGCGCGGCGCATCGAGGGCTGCGGATGAATTTGCGCGTTTTCCCAACATGGATCTGGCAAAAGTTAAGGCGACGTTACAGACTACATTTACGTTGTACAGAGGGGGAGCTCCGTGCTGTAAATTTAGGATGTTATAGAATACGATGGAGTGAATATTTTTTCTTAACAACATTTTGCTGTACGGCGTTATGTAACGAAATTACAAGGCTTTGAAAATTAAACTTCCTTGCGCCTGGTGGTGGGCAATCCGCGCTCATTTGCTTCCTGTCTTCTTCCGTGACTTATTTTTCTTCTTATCTGTTACCTTTTTCTTGTTCCCTAAACGCTTAATTTATTCGGTGTCCTTTTTCAATAACGATTTATACACAGTGGCGTAATTTTAATCTTACGGTTGAATGCGTCGCAAACTGTACGCGTAGTCAGAGCAGCGTGTGCCCGTAGGCACGGGCGAGTGGCGGGTTGTCTATCGCCAGGCGCTTGGAAACCTAATTTGCAAAGCCCTGTAATTTCATTATGTGACGTCATGTGGCAACATACTACTAAGATGAAATGTTCGTCTGATGGTGCTTCGTGATTGTTTATTACACGGGATATTCACGGGCACAGAATTCTCCATTCCCTCTGTACCAAATATAAACTTTTACAGCAAAAAATTGCCGCATTGTTCTGTATTCAAATGAATCACTCGAATGTCGAGCATTCCCTTACACAAGTCTTGCATTATTCGAGGTACAAGAAGAAGGCAGTTCCGAATTTTCGATTTTGATGATTCTCGTGGATTTCCACTACCCAGGCAAGTGTCTCAGCAGGGAAGTCGATTGCATTGATAAATATTTACACTAATCTAGCAAACTGATGTTGTTTTAACTCGATCATATTAAAAAATAAATAGCAAAAAACATTATACATTAACTCTCTCCCCCGCAAAACAACCCCACTTGCGACCCCAATGTTTACCAACAAATTATTCGCTGATGATGCAAGAAAAATGTTCGCCAGCTGTTTGTCGCTGCGTTTTGTTTATGCTGCTATTTTAAAATAAGGCAGCCGACGAGCCATGGTGCTTTTCAGCGCGCCAATTTCTACGGGCGACCGAGCAAAGCTTTCTCTCCCTTCGTCCGCGCAAATACGCGGAAGCCCTTCGCGACCGCTCCGCTTTCCTTTTTTTTTTTTTTTTTTTCATATCACGGCGGAACGCCGAATCTTGATGCCCCTTCGAACCTGGTTCCCCGAAGAAAAGGAGTCCCCGATACGCGCGATAGTTATCGTGCCTCGCAGTGATACCTATAGCTATACGTTTTAAAGGGGGCGAAGTGGATAGCGCCCTTGAGTCTCTTGCAGACAAGTCAAGAGCCCAGGGACGTAATCAGCATGATTTTTGGATATTTGTATAGCGCCTTTCATAGATGTAGGTACTTACAAGGAGAGGTTCCCAGGTGTCCACCTCCGATTGCTTTGAATTTTGAATATGTTTTAGAGCACTGAAAAATAAGATATACGTGTTTTTTTTATAGCGGCCCGTTTTCATATTTAGGGGGTGAAACCAACTCCCAAAGTTATAAGATTTTCAGGTGTTCGTCCCCGATTGCTTTGGTTTTTGGATATGTTTTAGAGGGCCGAAAAATAAGAAATACGTGTCTTTTTATTTTAGCCTGCTTGAATGTTTAGGGGTTAAAACCACCCTCCAAAGTTCATAAGAATAGTTGGTGCCCGCCTCCGATTGCTTTGAATTTTGGATATGTTTTAGAATTTAGAGGACCGAAAAATAAGAAATGCGTGTCTTTTTATTTTGGCCCGTTTGCATGTTTAGGGGGTGAAACCAACCCCCAAAGTTATACGATTTTCAGGTGTTCGTCCCCGATTGCTTTGGTTTTTGGATATGTTTTAGAGGGCCGAAAAATAGGAAATGCATGTCTTTCTATTTTGGCCCATTGGCATGTTCAAGGGGTGAAACCACCCCTCATAGTTACCCCCTAATAACGGTGACGGACGACAAGAACATCGTCCATACAGCAAGTTATGACGCAAATTAAATTTATATCTTGTTTTACTCAACACAATTTTTGTACCCCGTATGAACTTTGGGGGAGGGGGGTGGTTTCACCCCCTAAATATGAAAACGGGCCACTATAAATAATACGTATATCTTATTTTTCCGTTCTCTAAAACATATCCAAATTCAAAACAATCGGAGGCGTGCGCCATTGTTATGAATTTGGGAGGGTGGTTTCAACCCCTAAACATTCAAGCAGGCCAAAATAAAAAGACACGTATTTCTTATTTTTCGGCCCTCTAAAACATATCCAAAAACCAAAGCAATCGAAGATGAACACCTGAAAACTTTGGGGGTTGGTTTCAGCCCCCAAATATGAAAACGGACCGCTATAAAAAAGCACGTATATCTTATTTTTCGGTCCTCTAAAACATATCCAAAATTCAAAGCAATCGGAGGCGGACACCTGGGAACCTCTCCTTGTTAGTGCCGGAAAAGTTGAAGACAACAAAGTTGCTGGGACCCTTGTGGGCCTTGTGTGTCATCAAGTCAAGACCTCGTAGGTGTTGTATTCCTAATTTTTTGAAATTAGTACTTCAAGGGCGTGACCACACAAGTAACAGCTGACGAAGAACGCGTTTGCGATATCCTTTTGTACGTCACTTGAGCTGGTCCCAGATTAGTTACTACATAATATCCATGTAAGGTGCGGTACTTTAAGGCCCTAGAGTGGGGAGGAATGTGACCACATAAGTACAGCCCAGTAACGGGTAGCCGAGAACATATTTGGCTGCTCGTACCCTCAAGAATATTGCTTTACACACCACTCGAGCGGGTCTCGGGTTAGTCACTATACCCCTGCGAGGCACAATACGTATTACGAACATTCGACGACGGAAAAACTGCCAACACGACACCACTGCGTGACCCAGATAAAAGGATAGCCACCGAGGATACGCTGGCCGAGGCTTTTGTCTGGCTTTGCAGAACTCGAGAAGTCAGCTCATCAGCGTGTCTATTCTCGGAGAATGGGACATCTCGAGAACCTAGTTAGTCAAGACGGCTGTCCACTTCAACATAACAGAGACAAATTAGAGTTTTTCACGGTGGGAAAAAGGGACCAGCCGTGTATATAAAGACGCGAGCTGACGACTTCCCTGCAAAGGCCAAAGTTCCGAGATACAGGTACACTCCCGTCCGTAAGTCACCGGGCACTCGCTTGTTTTCCGCAAACTGATTATTGCGAGGTGGATACAAGTTTCTTAAGTGACTTGCAGTCTTGCGTTTTCTTATATTTACTTGTTTTTACTTCTATGGGAGATTGAAAATTTCTCACGAAATATTTCGCTGACGTTGCTGCAACATCTCTGTATATCCGCTTCTTTGCAAGATTGCAGTAAGTAGTGACGAAAATGTAATTTGTCATCATTTGTAATCATATTATTATATATTAGTTTGATAGTGTATAATATTAATATTATTATTACAACCAAATGAAAATTGTTTTACTCTGTAATTGTACTACCGGGAGAATAAAAGGGAAAATCAAAAGTCACGGGAATTCCAACCGAAGACCAGTTGCATAGTAGTCGAGCACTTTTTTGTGTTTTAAATATGCGTTTATTAAAGGATCAACAGTAATAATAGAATCTTAATATATAAAGCAGAAAGCTTCTACATGTTTGTGTGTTTGTCTGGCGCCTAAAAACTTTCGAACGATAAATTCTGGGGTCACGAAATGTACCTCAGCTCATTATGCGTGGCTAATCCAGACAAATGTGACTATTTTCACAATAAAAAAAAACTAAAAAAAAATTCTCGTTTACAATTTAGTTTTTAGTTTTTTTTTGTGAAAATTGTCACATTTATCTGGATTAGCCCGAAATTTAGATTATGTGACTATTTTCACAAAAAAATTTCTCTTGTATGATTTAGTTTTTAGTTTTTTTTTTTGTGAAAATTGTCACATTTATCTGGATTAGCCCGGAATTTAGATTCTGTGACTATTTTAACAAAAAAAAACTAAAAAAAAAATTTTCTCTTTTACAATTTTATAAAAGGCTCGGCTTTCCCCGAAATTTAGATTCTGTTTATAAAATTATAAAAGAGAAAAAAAAATTATTTGAGTTTTGTTTTGTGAAAATAGTCACAGAATCTAAATTTTTGATGAAGCCGAGTAGTAAAGCTAGTCAACTATAGGTGGAGGTCAGATATATGGTGTATGGGGCCTTTAGGCTCACTGGAAGGGGTCGATTTCCCCTCGATCGCTGTTCGCAAAACCACTTCAGACCGGTCAATATATCTGACCTCCACCATAGAAACGGAGGAACAGATAAAAGAGAGAATCCTTAAACGTGTATAAAAAAAAGGAAGGGACCTACCTGATACATAGGTTTAGCTTGAAGACTGAAGACTATAAAATGACTATACAGAAATGGTAATTGCATTTAATGCTTAACACCATTATAGCAGCACAAAAACGTAGTGTACCTTTGGCAATTGTTTGTGGGTAAACAAAGAAATAAGTGGAAAATTTGTTTAAACGCCTTTATTATATACATCTTAAGTAGGTTCAGGCTATTTTCTTTTTCTTTTTTTTTTTTAAATGATACTTTAAACGCATTTTTCTCGGAACCACATTTTTTAAATTGGCCAGCAGCACCATTTGAACAAATTTTATTCGATTCACTTGAAATTTTTACAGTAGCTTCTGAACTACATTCTTCATCGAAGTACGTACTGATTCTACAATTTGTTGAAAACTTTTAAAGTTATGTATAATTTTTTAGCTGAAAATGGTGCTGGACGTAGATGAATGGAGCTAGAGAATGAATCTTATGTTCAAATGCTTACCATTTCTAAGAAAAAAATATTTTACAATATCGATACGTACTTCGATGGAGAATGTAGTTTAGAAGCTACTGTAAAAATTTCAAGTGAATCTAATAAAATTTGTTCAAATGGTGCTGCTGGCGAATTTGAAAAACATGGTTCCAAAAAAAAGCGTTTAAAGTGCCATTTTGAAAAAAGAAAAGAAAAAAAATAGCTTGACACTACTTAAGATGTGTATAATAAAGGTGTTTAAACAGATAATCGACTTATTTCTTTGTTTACCCACAAACAATTGTCAAAGTTACACTACGATTTTGTGTCGTTACAGTGATGTTAAACCAATATAAATGAGAGCGAAAACTGAACTAAACTTAAATTATGGTTTAGAAGTTAGCATAGAAAAGACTTATGGTAAAAACTATGCTACATAGTTGTGGCGATGGCAAGAGGGCAAGAGATAGTAAGGGGGGGAAGTGGAAGAGGAAAAATGAGCTTGTGATGTACTTAAGAAAATATCCGGTAAACAACTAATTGCACTGTAAAAGAATAAGAAATTAGTAAAGACTATTTTGTAATATAACACAGCGACCAATACTGATTAACTTTTTCTATGATTGTTGCTTAAGTCTATCTGAGGTTAAAGTTGTTTAGATCAATACCACTTTCTTATCATATGTAAAATAACTTCTTATCGAATGTCAACCACTTTACTACCGCAGATACCACCGCTAATTGAATACAAGGCTTATGACGACTTACGTAATTTAATTATATACATATATGGGTACTATGCACTAGCATGCAAAACTTTAAACTCATATTTCTCAAAAACGAAGGCTCATTTTGACAAACCCCATTAGGGTTTTGTAATACTAGTTGTGTACTACAACTTCCACCCTGTATCATTGTACATAAAAAATGTACATACTTAGAATGTCATTTTAAAAAATTAAATTGTTCTTCAAATCTCAAATAAACTATTTACACATCATAATGTCCCCCTCCATACCAAACAATTCTCATAATAACAATTTTTGCATATCTTCAGTTAAATTAAACGAAACACACTGTATAACCCACGCGACATCATGTATTTTTCGAAGTCATAGTTGCTTCATAATATTGCTGCAATGTTTCCACGATATTTTCAATGCAACATTGCATGGTAATATTTTCACAATATTACTGAAACATTGTAATAGTAATATTGTAATATTGTAGCGATGCTTATGTAATATTAAGTGCTGTAGGGGTTGAAAAGAAATTAATTCCGAAATATTAATGAGATGGATACATTGATGAAAAGGAGTTACAATATTATTTACGAAATTTTTCAAAGGATTTTAACACACAATTTGAAGTACACATTCTCCATACTAGATATAAGCAATAAATTTGTGTTAACTTTATGTCAAACTGTAAGTCATTTCATACTGTAAAATCGTCCTCTTACTAACTTTACTGACAGGAGGAAGCTACAAAACTGTGGTGCGAGTGTTTTAATCAGTTTCTTTTGAGATGTAGGGGAGGACACTACAAAAAATAGCAATGAGCAACTCTTTTTTTCCGTTCTCGAGAAATAAATTCTTAAAAATGCGAAAATTTTAATCGATTAGTATGTACCGGGTAAATTGAACTTCTATCACAATGGCAGCATAGCGCCGGGTGGTGGCAGCATGATTTTCTTTCGAACAAATTCAAAAAGTGTTCGATATTAGGTAATTCTAAATTTAACGCACTATTCGGCCAAGGAAGTAAATTCTTATTAATCTTAATATGCATACAAAAAAAATCACAAATTAAATCCTTTCGTACAAAAATTTATTAAATAAATACAGATAGAACACGATATGGCTCACGCCGATCTGAACTCAAATCATGTAAGATATTAAAATTCGAACAGACTTAAAATTTAAACTCCTGCATTTAAATTATACCTTAATCTGATCTCTCCAAAAATATTACGCTGTCATCCCTAAAGTAATTTGAGGCAGTGATAGCTACAACGACCTTACCCACACTTTTTTTCGAAATTGAGTTAGTAGCAATAACGTATTCCAATAGGCTCTACTAATCATATAAAATAGGAAAAAAAAATTGAATGTGAGTTGGTCCTTTTACTGCCTCATTTAATCCATTTTTTTTTTAATAAACTATCAGTATAATAAAAAATAATTGGTTAAATTTTTTTTAAGTTTTATAAATTTAAATATCCTCCCAAAAAAATAATTTATTTTAAATAATTTTTAAATAATAAAATAGTCATTCAACAAAATTGTCGCAGGCTACAACTTTCATCATCATCTAAACTCTAAATCTAGAAATCACTTTATTTATTGCAGAATTATTGTACTCCGCTTTCTACTTTTGTAATATTGGCTAAGCAATAAAGGTAGTAGCATGTTCGCCTGCGGAACCTTTTTGCCTCTGTCCGTGTTCGAGTCCCGTGCCAGCGATCTTCTTTTATCTTTCTATTTATTTTGTAAGTGCCCAGTCTTGGACTTATGGACGGCAGTGTATGCTTGTACTTACATATCACCTGCCGTGCAGTCCATGGACGCTGTCACCGTGCATGGCATTACCACTCCAAGATTTTTTAAATTAGAATTTACGTACTGTTTAGGAAAGCTGCATGGGAAATTTCGTTTTCTTTTTGATGAAATTTCGAAAGCATGCATAATTTAGTAAAAATTCATAGATAGGAATTCAAATACATAGATTCTAATGCGAATTTTATACTTTATTTCCAGCGAATTGACCTTGATATTTCAGTTTGGTAAAAATTATGAGTTCTACAAGCCAGAGAGACTTGGGCGCGGAACAGGTTGAACGCGTAGGGTAAAGTAGCCGAATATGAGACCTATTTCTTAAAAACATCATAACTCTTGACTAAGGACACTTTTATTAAAATTCGATGCACGTTTTAAAAGTAGAATATGTATTCTTTAGCAACCTACTAGAAAGTACTATAACAAAGATTCGGCTTCTTCATAATAAAATAAGAACGAAAGTCATTCAAATACGCAGATAAAAAAATGGGTTCCTAATATGAGACCCAGTTTGTTTTTTTTTCTGAAAATTATTTTTTCTTTCTTTTTTTTATAAATTCGGCACGTGAAATCTATTTCTTCACTACCGCAGTCTTCGTGGGCCCACCACCGAAGTTTTCACGGGCCCACCACGCCCAACATAACAATTTATACGTACACTTAACCCATTGTTCACCTAGCACATCTGAAGAATAAAGACCTGTGCAAAACAGGCATTCTGTATCATTTTCTTTCTTAATCACTTTCGTCGTTCAGAACAATTTCTTCTTCACTCTCATCAGTTGAACTTTCACGAGTCTGATATTCGGAAACAATAACACGATAACTATTAAATAGCTTCGAAGTTAAGTCTTCATCATTTAATGACATACAACTAGTAAGCCTTAAACTCCATTGCAAGCACTATACAACAGTACTTGTGAAAATCATTATACACTTACCACTTTAGAGGTATTTGTAATTTAATCGAACGACTTCAAAAACATTCTGCAACGTATTTCAGAAATGTGAGCTTGCTCAAGACGCTTAATTGATTACAATGCCACTGTGCGGACATAATCAACAAATACACGGTTAGTTAGTAAAGAAATAGCATCGCTATGGCATTCAAGAGTTCTGTAGCGGAGATAAGCTGGAGTCTCATATTAGGAGAGGTCGTCATATTCAGCTACTTTACCTTATATAGTGCTCGACACTATTTTTTGCCGATCCGTCACACGACAAGTTAAAAGAAATTCATGTAAAGTATATAGTGTATCATCTGATACATAAATAGCATTGTTGTAAATTATCAGTTATGAGTTAGAAGAAGATGGTGTATTGATTCAAATTTAAGAATGAGTAAACAAGTGACTATTCAAAGCGACATATTTTTTTTGCCGATAGTTCCCTGTTCAACAGCCGTCTGGACTTGTAACATTCAATACCCATTTCTTATAGATTTTTGTGCGCTGAATACGAATCCGAAACCGTTTCATCGCCATCACCCTCAGTTCTTGAGAAATTCGATTTTGAAAAAAATGCAAATTTTCAACTTTGAACATTTTTTTAGTTCAAATAGTAATAGTTACACAATTGGTTGTTCCGCCAAATTATTCTATGAACCATCCCGAATACAACGATATAAGTTATTATGGCATTATGAACATTTAAATATGTTTAAACAACGATCAAAGGGAAAAGAACACCCGAAATGCACCAATTTTTCAGATATCTTTCAATTTATTTAAAAAACTAAGGGTCTAGGATAAAATCTGACGGCTCCACGCGATACAGCAGACATTTTTCCTCCAGAAAACATCAACAGCAATCGTAACTCCCGTTTTGTTTTCAATACAGAAACGAAATAGGCAGTGGTACTCGACGGCGGCGAGCGTATCATTGCCGCCCAGCGTAACAGTCGGCACCGCACGTTTCGCCAAACCATTTCGTTTCTGTATTGAAAACAAAACGTGGTTTACAATTACTGTTGATGTTTTCTGAAGGAAAAATGTCTGCTACATCGCGTGAAATTGTCAGATTTTGTCCTAGACCCTTAGTTTTTTAAATAAATTGAAAGATATCTGAAAAATTTGTGCATTTCGGGTGTCCTTTTCCCTTTGATAGTTGTGTAAATACATTTAAATGTCAATAATGCCATAATAAATTATATCATTGCATTCGGAATGGTTCATAGAATAATTTGGCGGAACAACCAATTGAGTAACTATTACTGTTTGAACTAAAAAAAATGTTCAAAGTTGAAAATTTGCATTTTTTTCAAAATCGAATTTCTCAAAAACTGAGGATGATGGCGATGAAACGGTTTGCGGATTCGTATTCAGCGCACAAAAATCTATAAGAAACGGGTATTGAATGTTACAAGTCCAGACGGCTGTTGAACAGGGAACTATCGGCAAAAAAATATGTCGCTCTGAATAGTCACTTATTTACTCATTCTTAAATTTGAATCAATACGCCATCTTCGTCTAACTCATAACTGATAATTTACAACAATGCTATCTATGTATCAGATGATACACTATATACTTTACATGAATTTCTTTCAACTTGTCGCGTGACGGATCGGCGAAAAATAGTGTCGAGCACTATATGCGTGCACAACAGCCAATGTGTTAAATAAACGAGACAGAACGTTACCACCAGTCTCGGTGGATCCGATGAAACAATCACGTTTCCTTGTTTTTTGTATACACAATGTCAATAGAATGCGTGTTCCTTTGATTTGCAGAAAATGTGAAACCGATGAAGTCGATCAACTTGCCGATCCCTAAGGGTATGGACTCGGACGAAGACGAGGATGATCTCGATGACGATGACGACCTTGACGGTGACTCGAACGAGGATGACGATTCTGAGGCGGACCCCGAGGACGTGTTCAGCGATCAGCCTGACGACGACGAGAGCGACGAGGAATATCTTGACGATTACGACACCACGACAAGGTCAGCGCACCTTTGATTCAATAACTTATAAATAATTCGTAAGTAACTTTATGCCTGGGAATTGGCGATACTAACGAAGCACGTGCTTTCTATTCTAGTCGATTATCAACAACAATTTCAACAACGGAGAAACCTAAACAGGACGTGACTGCGATGCCGTTGCCGGTTAGTACCAGCACACAACAATCCCCGCAATCACAGAGTACACCTGATCCATACCTAATGCATTTTGATCCACGTTCCGAGCACCAGAGTTACAAACAGGCACAGATGAGGCTCGAGGAGGTGCACAAAGAGAAAGTGACAAAAGTAAGCGGGTATTATTGTTCAGGTCGCCTTTGTCCATGAAAAATCTACTCGGCGTGTGCACGGCAGTTGCTTTCACGAGTTGTCGTTTGATGTGTTTCCGTTGATTTCGTTTTGGGACACTTGCGATATGTGAGCGAGAAACAAAGTAAGGAGAATAGTAAAAACACTGTGTTTTTATGAAGCAATCTGTGTCAGTTTCTCAAGTTTCTAAGTGGTACCATATGATTTTACTTTTTGCGACGTATTCATTCGCATTTCCTGTGAAATTCGGGATATTATTTGGACCGGTGTTAGTTACATTTACAAATTTTTTGAATTTGTTGATTTTGTTAGAGAGAAATGCTGCTTGGTGATATAATTGTGCTGTAATATCCACTGACATGAATGTTTATTAGTACTTTCCAAAACTTCAATGCATAATAACTTCACATTTTTTAGAATAATATTTATAGGTACAAGCTGTACAGATTGGACAATGAATTTTGAGTTTGAAAACTGTTACTTATGATAATTAATTGTTACTTACATAAAGAATATCCTTTTTTTACATCTATACAAAAAAAGTAGTGATTCTATATGTTACACATTAAGTTTAATTGATATTACTAACAGCATTATGGAAAGAGAATCGTGTGCTCCCGTTTAAGAAATTCAAGATAATAATGAGCTTTTAATAAAAGAAGAAACGTTTTCAATATTATTATTTTAATTTTTTGTTTATTTTAAACAGAAACTTTGTTTTATTATTTTATTGCAAGTGTGTCAAAAATCGCCCAAACTGTCGCAATGTAGTTATACCGTGTGCATTGAAGATGTTTCGGCGAATGGTTACGGTTAAAGGGAAAGACGAATCGAATTTTCGAGAGACTATTATTATCTCGCGGGACACTAGTGTCGAAATCTTTGTGCTACAACGATTTCAGGTGATGAAGGATTGGAGTGATCTTGAGGAGAAATATCAAGACATCCGTGCGCACGACCCTGTCGCCGCTGATGCTTTCAAACGGTGGATGACCGCACGATTTCAAGAGACTGTCGCTGCTCTAGAAGAAAGTGGAGCCGCAGAGAAACATCAGTTGAGCGCTATGCACCAACAAAGAGTACAAGTACGTGATTTTATATGGAGTGAAATTTAAGGAATAAGAGAGCCTGCGCCCCACAAAAGTAGCTTACAAAAATTTCCAGGATGTTCGGCACATTATGTTGAATCAAAAAACTATTATAATGAAACTTGACCCATCCCAATTTCGAGCTTGTCATTGCCGAGTGTCTTCAGATCAAGCAAAACTATTGAAGTATAGAAAGCATTTGTCTATTATCACAAACCGTAAATGCATTGCAAATCCATATTGAAAACAAATATATAGCTCCCTGTGGGCTTCCTTCTGCTCAGGAATAAAAAGTGTCGTTGTCCATCGCATGTACGTCAGAGTCTACATCCTCGTTAGTAACTAGAAGACTTGATATCAAAATCACTTATCTTGGTAACTGATGGAAATAGAACCAGTGTGTTTGTGTGTGTGTGTGGCCTTTTTGAAAGACAGTTATTAATTAGTTTAATGTAACATTTGCGCAACAAGGTACGATATCTTCTGTTATTAACTTGCAGGAAGCTGTTAAGCAAAGAAACGAGGAAGCGATGTCATGTTATACCGCTGCTCTAAACGAGACACCACCAAATGTAAGTTTACTAGGAGCTTGACTTCGGGTGTTTCACTTGTAACGTCATAATAATTCCCATTGTTATCTTCCCTGTTCAGATGCATCGTATTCAAAAGTGTCTGCAGAAGCTGCTTCGAGCTCTCCACAAAGATAGACACCACACGATCGCTCATTATAAACACCTGCTGGATAGCAGCCTGGAGCAGGCGCAACGCGAGAAACCCGCAACGCTGGAGCACTTGGCGGAGATCGATAGAATCACCAATCAGAGCCTCCTGATGCTAGAACGGTAATGTGTCGGTCAATAGAACGCAACGTCAGTCGCGGAATACCAAGCTGTAGATTTTGATATTTCCAGCAGAAAACGTGTGCACTTTTGTTTATAGAATACTATATAGAAGATTTCATTCCTTATATTTAGGTATCCTGATTTAAGCGCAAAAATTGGCCGGCTTATGGATGATTACGTTTTGGCCCTCAGGAGCAAAGATGAGACTCCTGGACTGCTGTTAGCGATGACACGAGAAGCGGAAGCAGCTATTTTAGACAAATATCAGGCCGACGTCGCCAGCAAGCAACAAGGTAACTTGGACAAAGCGTTACTAATAAAAGGAAAGGGGCGATTTTTAAGGAAACGCCTACGCGCCACGTAGATTAAAAATACCTACATATGTGTACGAACTTTCAGAAAAAGAACATCAGAAGCAACTCGAACGCGCACGTAAGGAGCAACGCAAAGCGGAGCGCGGCGAGTTACGTACCGAGCAGGCTCTACAGGAAGAGAATGACTCGATAAATGACAACAAGGATGCTCAGCAACAGCAACAGCCAGAGCAACCGTCAGCAGTAGCCGCTATGCACAGCGAAGGCCTCGTTAGAGCAGCCCACAGCATGACACACGACATTTCTCACTCTGAACCGGTAAGAATAATTGTACGATATCTACCAAATAATAATTCTCCTCGGAATATATTGGTAAACTTGAAAATATTTCTATTGCCTTTACCATGTGTACAGGGTTACTCTGTGAGAAGGGAAATCTATCACAGGGAGAGTCGATCCGTTTATTTCACACTTGCGTTTGCTGGAATCGCACTCATGGCTGCTGCGATAGTAGGCGTAGCAGTATTCAAAAGACGCAGTGCGAGAAGCCCTCACAGTCAGGTAGATTCAATGATTAAAATTATTAAAAAATTGAAAGGGTAAATGGTCCCATTATCAGGCATTTATTAATTTTTTATAATAACAGGATTCACCATTGACTTATTTAGTGTAACAAACATTGGTTTTGTTCAATCCCTTATGTAATTTATTTTTAAAATGACAAGAATTTTTGTAATCCTATATAATAAGACGCTTAAGGTGGATGCAGTGTTGCCAACCCTACGGATTTTCCCGTAGATCTACGGATTTTTTACTGTATCTACGGATCTACGGATTGTAAACTGAAATCTACGGATTTTTTATCTTTTTCATGACCCATTGATTTTACGATCCAAACCGCCGATTTACTGCGGGTCGCTGAATTCAACTTCACTACAAGAGCTTTTCATCACACTTAATCGCTGGAATTCCAGCTATTATTTTCTAGTTCTACTACCCTGCATTTTGAACGGGTACAATAAGAATTAGCAAAGTTGATCTCAGAATCTTTGCATGTGAACTTTTTTAATTCCTATTCGTGAATTTACATCGGGACGAAAGTCTTTGGCGAAAACGACTTTCGGGGAAACATTATTTTTGGGAAAAGCTCTTGCACTGAAGCGGAATTAGTAAAAGTTGATTTCACAACTTTTGCACGTAAACTTTTCTCGTAACTTGTGAATTTTTGTTGTGACAAAATTTTGTTTGAGGATGTTACGGGCGGGTCGAAATATAAGATTTCTAGAAAGGATTTGGGAAAGGACAGTTTCCATGAGCAAGGGAATTAGTTTCTTTCATACATGTAATAATTAACACTTATGAAGAAAATCCGTAGATCAACGGATTTTTCAAAGGGGGATCTACGGAATTCTACGGAGAGATTTACTCTTCTCTACGGATTTTCAGAAATCTGAGTTGGCAACACTGGGTGGATGTTCGTTTGTTAGCAACATCTTTTTAGAGGTTTTTTTTTCGTATTTCCCGATGACCTACAAGGTTCAGATTCGGAATGAAGTTTCCTCGGCACCCAAAGACGCCGTAAAAAATCCAAAACCTGGAAATTTCGATAATGGGTAGTACCTGTGGCCTAAAACAGGTATTATGTACAATGTAGTAGCTGCTACTGAATTGTATGTAGGTCGCGCTCGAGCTGAAAGACGAAGAGAGAGAAACTTTCGTCCTCTTTCACTCGCTCACGAGTGCTTTCACTCTCGCTCTCGACCGAAGAATCCGCAAGAAGTGGTGGAGATACAAACGCGCGCTCAACGCAAAATCGAAATGCGCCCTTTAATTGGGCTCTCATGTAGACAAACTAAATTTAAGAGTGTATATGCTCCACAAATTTCTTTGATTCGAGGTAGCTATGTGACTCAGGCCCCTCGAAATGCCCTTCTCGAGACCAATTAGACAGGTACCCTTCTGGTACGCAAAAGTTGTAAAATTTCGGATTTCGCAGCGAAAATTGTTTCTAGGGAAGTGTCCAACAAAAATTGTGATTATCTTAGGCGTCTTATTATATAGGACACTAACGCCTACCAAAGACAGGCTAAAATGATATTTTGTTGAAAACTACATCTGCCCTTTGATCCCCTTTAACGACTTACGTATCTTTACTGGCAATTATATTCCATCTTCGTCATCTAATTTCCTAATTGCATTTTTCCTAGTAATTTCAGTAGATTACTTTTTACATCAATATACCTTTGACATTTATATCTGTCTGCTCTTCTTGACAATAAACAGACTTAGTAGTTTACCCTGATAACCATCTGTCTCCAGTCTGACATCAGATTGGTAGCAGGGTCTGGCGCTGGCATGAGAGTGCAGAGTCTGACAGAACCATAGCAGACGGCAGAATCTGCTGTCAATCTGCTGCCGATCTGACATCAGGCATCTGACATCAGAATCTGCACCTCAGAACGCAGCCAAAAGCGGACACAGACGACTACGGTTCTGATGTCAGATTCTGCTGCCAGATCTGGTTATCAGGGTATATTTATGAAGATTATTGATAAATTTGATAATCCAATCAAATTATTCTGGGTGCTACACTTTTAAGGGGAGATTCTCCTTTGGAGGCCCCAAATCATTGATGTTTTTAGGAATTTATGGGGAATAAACTACTGGATAGATTGTTCTCAATTCTTATTTATATATGTGTATATATATTTTCATTGGCTTTTAGCCAATACACATGAATTATTTCATATTTATATAAACTACGAACAATAATTCAGACACAAGAAACACGAAATGTTGAAAATTGTAAAAATGATGGCAGTTGAAAGTTAAAATCGTAAAAAAATTGTATCTCTTTTATTAAATAACAGAAAAACCATCGAAGGTATTTGTACAGTTCTAGTTCGTGCAATTGATTGAATATTCTTGAATATTCGTTATAATTTCAAATCGGTAGTTGCATTAGTTTTTGAGATATCGCTTCCACAAACTTGAAAAATATAGTTTCGTGAAAAGCGGCTTTAAAGTTTTTATAATGATTCTCGTATGCTTACAAAACTTCCGCCCGGTAGATTATTCTCTATAAACTTCTAAGAAACACCGATGCTCTTCGTGTCTCCGAAGGAGAAAGCCCACAAAACAACTGAGATCAATAAGAAGGTTTGTTCGTAATGGGAAAATTTACCTTAACACACTCTTTCCTAAAACGACTGTTGTGAATTATTCCTAATATTGAACAGGGTTTCATCGAAGTGGATCAAGCGGCTACGCCAGAGGAGCGACACGTAGCAAACATGCAGATCAACGGATATGAAAATCCTACATACAAATACTTCGAGGTCAAAGAATAATTCAGCCACCTCGGTCTACAGGAGTTTTATTTGAAACTGGTCTTAATTGTCCGTTATTCGCGTATGTCCTTCAAGAATCTCATAGTACGTATTTTGTTAGTGTAAGATATATCTTTCAGGTCCGAGGTTCTTCCGAAGATTCGAAGGTATATAAACCCGTGCCCTAGTCGGCACGGGGGATAAAATCTGTCCATAGGGTGATAGGTGTTGCGATACAGTATCATTATGTGACGTCTCTTTGCGTATAAGCTTACGGACGTACCACGACCATACCTTAAATGCTCTATGATATATGTATAAAGCAATGTTCATACGACATCTGGTAGATAGAAACGATACGAGTCTCATTCAGCAATACTCGTAGCACGTCAGGTTTATCTACGAGGCAATGTGAAAGGAAAACAACACGCCAATGTGCCATATTTATGGGAAACGAGTGAATCGTCTTCGGAAGTATCTCATACACGTTGTTTTCGTTTCGTTGTCATACATGTTACTGAGAAAGAAGAAGAGAAATGAAGGAAACGCAGGAAGGAGCGCTCACAATAAAAAGAAGAAAGAAAAAAAAGAAACGGTTAATCACTAATGTTAACGCGATATACTTACCCTTCAGACAGAAGGCTGTGGACTATAATCTCTTACGAATTTGTTGATTTCGGCGGCCGAGAATGCGAACGCGCTGAAAAGAGCCGTGCCGCTCGTAAATGAAGCATTCGACGCGTGTGCGTGCTGTTGCGCTCTTTGCTGTACTCTTTTCACTTCTGATATTTTTCGAGGCAGGTCAATGGCAATAAAAGGCAAGCGCAGCTTAAAATAATATACGAGGAAGGAATATCAGGGGTAGCCAGCTCGCACAGCGGCACCAGCAGCGTTATAATCAGATTTATAAACGAAAGCGAATTACCATGCGTACTGTTATGTAGCAATATACGGGAGAGACGTGTATGCTGCGGAAACACTCTTAAAATATCAGAACGGCGACCGATGCACGTTCACCTTCGCGATGCAGCTGTTTTTCCATCTCCGTTCGATTTCCCACTGCCTGATTTTTTCAGCGACCTTTTCAGTACTTAACATCTACTCAGATTATACAACTTTATACTTAAGAAAATTTTCAGATCACTAACGTATCGAAACTCTTTAACGAGAAGCAAGATATTTTATCATTCCATACGAGATGCCCACTATCTTATCGAGGTGCTGTCCGAACGTATGCACGGAAAATATTCAGCAGCCTTGTTCGACTCGGCCGGGCGCCGGTCGTTTTAGAAGCGAATGGATCGAAAGGGTCACGCCGAGGCTGCCGAATAAGAGGAACAGTTTAACAGGGAGTTTTTTTGAGTGGCAATTAGTACCTCCGATTTGGGTCGAATAAGTGGCGACTGTTGAGGAAAGCAAGCATTTCTATCCTCCTCTATTTGATTTCCTCTCACCACCAACACCACCCCCCCCCCCGCCCCCTCACACCACCCACCCCAACCCCCATCTTTTGTTTTCCCCCCTTTCTCGGAGAAAGATGGTTTATACAATAACTATCTTAGGATATTAATTATATATGATGACGATAATATATTACACGTTTAATGCTTATATATTTGTATATGGTCAGATGGTAGCAGGCCGCGCTTTGGCCAGGGTCGCGTGGGAAAGCACAGCTCTCACATCGTTTCAATGAACGCCGCACGTTTCCGTCAGACATTATTCTGTAACGTGTGCGCCGATTAACGGCGCGCGGTAACAATCGAACAACACGTGTCCGTACAATTACAAGATTATTCGGTACGCGCAACTTTTAAATTGATAACGATACTAAGATGCTCTTTATTATTAAGATTTACCCGTAAGTTTGCCCCGCCGCTTGCGAAACTTGTATCTGTATGTTATATTTAGGGGGTTGGTTCTGTTTTGACGGTTAATTTTGTTGAAATAAAATTAAGAAAATGCGCAAAAAACCGAGGGCCGTCGATTGTCCGTGGATTTCCTAAGCGCACGTAAAACAGCTGCCTTCCTGATTTTCTTACCGGACAGCGGACTGTCTCACGCAACTCTGGTAGAAGGACGAGCCGACACGAAGTACACACAGGCACACACATTCGCGCATCGCTGAGTGTTAAAAATATTATTTTAGATATATTAAAAAGAAAAAAAATGATAGCGATTAACTATATGTCTATGAATACAACAAAAGCATAGCATCAATACGTTAATAATAATAATAATAATAATAATAATAATAATAATAATAATAATAATTATAAAAATAAATATCTATATATAAATATATATGTTCGTGTGTGTGTGTGTGTGTGCGTGTGTAATATATGAACAATATACATAATACATGTACACCTATCAAATTAACTATACAATTATGTACCTATAGCGTATATAGTCGTTAAAACGAGGGAAAATGAAACATTGACACGTCGCGTATAAATCTGACTTGATACGGATTCACAGATGTTGAGGATCTTCGTCGTTTAAGTGTAAACGCTAATCTATTCTTTCAGCAGCGATGTCGCCCCCCCCCCCCCCCCCACCACACACACACCGATTTCCGCGTGATCCCGGTGATTTCCGTGATTTCTACCCATTGTAAAAAGAAATTACCAAAAACGATAATAAAGGTGGTACGCGATGAGAGATAATGATCGGCCCACGTTGACGGATCCGCTGTTCATCATACGTTATATTTGTCAATGGATAATGATGCGAACAGCAGCTTGCCACGTTCATCTCGCGTCCCATCTTTCGAGCGTGTACGCGGGTTCTCAGAGCTATTGGCGTTGTTATGAAAAAATTTGCGGGCGTATAAGGGGGAAAGAAACGATCGCTTCGGCAGAGCGTCGAAGTGAACGTGCTTCGCGCAGCAAATATATAAGACGTTAGCCTCTTCGACTTAATCGCAGGGGATAAAGGCTATCTGAACATTAGCTTAAACGCCCCCTCGAAGCATATCAGTTCTAGCCAGTTCGTTCGGTGACGAATACAGCGTCCCTCTTTGCCACCTTCAAGATACTGTGAATTTGCGTCGAGCCACCCTGTATAAGTTTAAGAATTGATTTTTGTAAAGAGGTAATAAATATTTACCGAGGTAACTAACCTAGCTTAACGAACAAAAGAAACAAAAAAAAAACAAATGAAATGAGGCGACACGTGAGAAGTGAGGAAAGGGAAAGGAACAAAAGAAAATAAATACGTCCTTTGCGTAGTGAATCGGATTATAGATGTTGGCGAATGGGAATAATAACGGAACTAAACTTTATTTTTGCAGTTATTTCGGTATATTACAATGTCTATTCTTACGATTACCATCGCCTTTAACACGAACCATCGATCGCCGTCACGTATGAAAAAATATTCACGGGTGACGATCTCACGTGCAGTACTGACGTCGCGTCGGTGTGTATGCCTATACAAAGCTCTGTATTATATAGTTTTCGATCTTCTGCCGAGTCAAAGCTCCGCCCGATATCACTGGTTACAGTTCTCTTCTAGTCACGCGTCCAGCATTGGTTCTTTCATCGGCAGCTGGATCTTCTCACAAAGATCCCGCTGACCTGGCGGAAAACGATCGATCGTACGCTCGAAGGAATTAGTCAGCGCCTGCATTCTATGATAGGACATCTGGCGTCGAGACGAACGAAAATGACACGTAGAAACAGAGACACGCGGCTCGAATCGTGGGAACACAACTGGATTGGTTGTTTTCGTGTTGTTGTTGAATTAGGTAGGATCGAAAACTACACACGCTCGCTAATAGAACGCTTCTGCGACCGATCTTCGACGAGTAGAGAGGTCACTAACTGGCGGATAAAAACTAATAATTCCCCATCTCCCTCTTTCTCCATCACAAGGATTTCTCCTCGCCACTCACAAATTTTATCGCATTAATACACTCCGTGAAAGAACGTATTGTGTTTGTGGATATATGTAATTTTACTTATCAATAAATAAATTACAAAGAGCCACTAGCGCCTGAGTCACTTCTTGCCAACAAGTCGCTGGAAGGTGCAATGAGATTGTCTCGCTGGACTTAAATCCATTTACCCATCAGTTTTAGGATTATTGCGTGTTATCAGTTTTTCGAAATATAAAAACTTTCGTATTGCATTTGGAACGAAAATTTTCACTTGAAAATACGTTTCCTAATCGAACAAACTTTTCTCCTTTGGCAGAAAATGTCACTTTGTATTTTTATGAATCATTTATATATATAGATTAACACTTGCTGTTTACGTATAACTGGGAAAAAGTGTGTTTAACTAACGGGAACAAAAAATCGTGCGTGATAAAATTCTTAGACAGCATCCTTTCGTTATTGGATATCTCAATTACATATCTTTGCATGATTGGAGGCCCCGTTCGACGCGGCTGGCTGACGGGCCGCGAAGTAATGATGATCGCGGAACTGGAACTTATTATTTGTCCATTTCCATGAGTCTGGCAAAATGCTTCCTCACCGTTGCGCTAGCTCTATTTCAGTTCCGTATGTGTAGTCATCATTGCAAACACTGTAGTATCAGAGTATGCACACGTTGGGTAAGTGTTGCAATAATTAAATAGCTTATTCATTAACATATATGTTGTTGCTCATTAATAATACCAGCTAGAAAATAGAATTTCTAAATAAACGAGAATCTGTTTTTATTAGGTCGTTAAGCCGCGAATTGCAATTGAAGAATTGGTGACAAACAAATAGGAAGAATTGTTTTTACAAACATCTAAGTAACTTAAAAGATATAAAAGATTTAATTTAAGAGATCGAATAGAATTTTTCATGGGAATTTTATAGAGATTGTCATTTCCCGTTTAGTCCGCGACATTCAATTTGATTCAATTTAGCTTGTGGTTATCAGCGACTCATTATCAGTCAGATAAGTAGTTCGTAGTTCTGAAAAACGTGAACGACACACACAACAGGATTTAATTCGTAAATAGCGCGTGGTATTGTTACCACGATAGTGATATCGATCGGGAAAACAATATGGCGGCGACAATAGGTATCTGAGAAATGTCAAATCCAAAATAAAGAGTGACGCGTAGCCTGCTTCGTAACGTGCAGTGATCTCGTGAGAAATGGGCATGATGTAGTGCAAATCGGCAATAACGAATATTTCCGAAGCAATGCGTTCGTCGCGAATTTGTTAACCTTATTCAAATTAACACCATGAACTTCAAAGGTACTAACGTTAATTACAAACTATTGACTAATCCCTTTCGATCCTATGTTCTGACAGAAATTAGGATGCTCGTCTGCTGACAAATAACAAAATCTATGCTACAACTTCATCACATAAAATAATATAGAAACTCATGATTCTGTCAACAACTGGTACGATAATATGAGAATTGATTGTTACAGGATCAATAGTCGTCCTTTATTGTACCATATTTGGTTAAATATTCATCCTCGAACGGTTGAACAAGAAGCAGCTCAGATGTCTCTCAATGATGACTTCGACAGACCGTTCGAAGACTTTGAACCCTTACAATGGGGAGCGCTGCGGGAATTATGTCAGGCCAATGCGGAGTACTTTATGAATCATCAAGATGAGAACGGCGTTAGAATCAGAGCCGCGCTTATGGCGATGTTAGATCATTTAGAACAATTACAGCCACTATACAAAGAAATTAGTAGGGTAGCGCCGATGTTTGATTTCGACGAACAAACACCTGGCAATGGCTATAGAAGTTTCCTAGTTCTAATAGATAAATGTATCGTATACTCACGTTCCGTCTGCCACCAAATCTATTGCCAAAAGGATTCTATGTTCTTTCGTAAAAGTTACCAAATGAGGTGATCATCGTGATTTAACAGATTCTTGAATATTACGATCCATCTTATGCAACTTACGCCGACAAACATAAATGTTTATAGGGAAATAGAAGCCTGCTCGCAATTGCTAGCGTCCTTGTACACTTGCTTCGAGCACTTACAAACTCTGTTCTCATGGAGCGAACAGATGAACGATGGAAAGCCGTCTCTATTTATCGGGGACAATCGAGACCCTTATGAAATTTTGAATAAAGTAGATAGCATCAACCAATATTGCTTTTACGGCAGGTGTTTAGGATTTCAGGTATTATTGACGGTAGTTACGTAGGATCTAAATTAATCGCTAAACGTTTTAGTAAAATGTATTGCTTTCAGTTTTACGATAGCTTGAAGCCTGTTTTGAAAACCATACTAGTTTGTATGGCGACGTTTAGCGAAGCGTTCTATTCTAATGGAACATTGCTGGCACGATGCGCTAATTCTGTTAAGTATATGATAGACCCCGAGGTAAGGGCGCGCCGTATCGTTGATGTGTCTCGAAGCGCTGATATTTCATTTTGTCAGGCCTTCTGGTTTCTCAACGAGACTGGTAAGACATTACTCTTAACTGGAACGGCAAACTTAACATTTCACTATTATTTTAACGTGTACGATTTACATTTAACAGATATAGCACGCAGATTACCAACTATAACATCTCCTTCTCTGGCAATCAATCAAATAATTTCTGTTCCACCGGAGGAATTAATGCTCCCCGCGTTAGATGGGACGATAGTGTCGATTCCGATACCAAACAGTCATATCGGAAAGAAGCCGATACATGTTAGGCTGTTCAGCTCTAAACGCCGGCTAGGAATGGTAAAGAGATACAAAATTTATGGAATCTAATCGCTTTGTACAGTTAGTGCAAACGGTATTTTCACTCACTGCTTTCGTTTGGTTAAGAAGAGACTCTTATGAGGCATTGATTTCACTCCTGTGCAGTACATGCTTCTTGCAGGTGGGTTCGGGGGGTGTTGGGGGAGAACTGCTTGGATTGTCGGACGAACTGATAATTCATTGTCACGGCGGAGGTTTCGTAGCGCAGACTTCGTTATCTCACGAAACATACTTGCGTGCCTGGGCTACTAATATTGGTGTACCCATTCTGAGCATAGATTACAGTTTGGCGCCTCAAGCTCCATTCCCTCGTGCACTCGAAGAAGTGCTGTACGCGTATGCATGGGCTTTAAATCATGCGAGCACGCTGCTTGGAAGCACAGGGAAAAAAGTACTCCTTGCTGGTAAGATGTTGGCAATTGGATTACGCAATTTTCTTGATGACTTCGTAATACTATAATTTATACGATTCAACTTCTTTGTAGGTGACTCTGCTGGGGCAAACTTAAATCTGGGAGTTACTTTGAAATGTATACAATTGAATATTAGAAAGCCAGATGGACTGTTTATGGCGTACACGCCAGTATTTGTTGATTTTGTACTGTCGCCTTCGCGGTTACTTTGTGTTACAGATCCACTATTACCTATGGGATTTCTTATACGTTGTTTGAAAGCATACGCAGCGTCGAATAATAAAATAACTACCAAGTAAATTGCATCTACGGAAGTGAACTCCGTTTATAAATAGTACTATGATATAATAATGTTCGTTCTATTGGATTTTCAGGGAAAAGCAACCTGACAATGGTGAATGTACAAAATCGGACACAGAATCTTTCGCGGAAGTAAGCGAAAGCGATTTAATAGCATTGGCTCTCAGCCCTAACGGAGATGAGACAAACGACGCGCATAAATTGGCATCCTTACCATCTGACTCTACATTGAACTCTGTTAGTTTAACAGAAGTTGATGGTAAATATATGAAAAAGATATTCTTAGAGGATAATGCGAAATTATTTATTTCGTAGAATCTAATTTTCATTAACCCTTCAACGATTTACTCACTTTTAAATAATTTCCAATGATATTTCTCTAACGCAGCAGGGGCAGAGCATCCAAAGGAAGGGAAATCTCAAGAATATATTAAAAGATTCTTGGAATTATATCGAAATTCCGGTATAAATGCTTCAACGTACATTAAAAACGATACTAACGGTGTAGAAAATGATGTTTCAAGGGGCGAGAGATCGTGGTCTTTCTTTGGTTGGTCTCTTAGAGGAAGGCACAGAGAATCCAGGGAACTTGACATAGAGACCGTAAGGAGCCCTTTGGAAGAGTTTATCTTCACGGTGCCCAGGGATCCATTTTTAAGCCCCTATCTTGCACCGGATGATCTTTTAGCACAATTGCCACCTGTCACAATGCTGGTAAATGCTTTATTACTTTTTACCTCGTGTTCGTAATCATACGTAGGACTGGTATCTGACCTTTCTTTTTCGTAGACGTTACAGCTCGATCCGTGCCTCGACGATTCCGTCATGTTCGCAAGAAAGCTTCGATTGCTCAATGTAGTAGTCACACTTGATATATTGCCCGGCTTACCGCACGGATTTCTTAATTTAACAATGGTAAAAGAAGCATCTTTGTCAAATAAATACTATACAAATTTCGTACACTCAACAGCTCGATGTTAATTTATAGGTTTCGAAAGAAGCTAGCGAAGGATCAGATTTATGCATCAAAAGAATGCAGGAGCTGCTGGCATTATAATTCTGTGCATATAGCGAATACTCATTGAAGTATAAATTTTAATGCGTGGGAACAACAAAAGCTTTTATACTATTGTTTTTTCTTAAATATTGTAAATTAAGTTTTTACGTACTAAGATTAGCTGCAATAACTTATGATGTTCAGAAACTTTTATGCGTCGGCATATGAATGTTATAAATATATATATATATGTCTGTTTTTATGTACAGTAAGTTGCAGAAGTATTCGTACTGTCGCAGTTATCGATTTCAAGTCATTGATATTCGTGTAAAAAAGTCCAATTTAATATCAATGGCAATGCGTAATGTGCAAGTTAAATTTTTCGTTTCTGTAAGCTTGACACAGAAATAATAATTCAATCTAATAACTGCGATTTCTGTTTAGGTATTCAGCACTACAAACATTTTGTACTCTTATAAATCATCACTAAATGTAATCAATCTTCTTGAGATTTATATTTTGTCGTACTGACTTGAATAGTAAGTGTTTTTTTTGCTTAATATTATGGCTCAAATAGTACGAAACCATTTGATTTCATATTTTCATTCACATATCGAATTGGTACATTTACTTTTATCCATTAAGCCTGTTCGAGTACTCGGAAAAAGCGAGCCGAACCGAGCCGAGTACCCGTAAAACCGAGTGGCTCGAAAGAACTGTGTATTCGGGCCGCTCGAAAAAATTCGAGCTTCTCGGTTCTTTCGGGCCGCTCGAAAAAATTCGAGCTACTCGGTTTTTACGGGTACTCGGCTCGGCTCGGTCCGAACTTCAAGCTACTCGAGTATTCGAGTACTCGAACAGCCTTACTATCCAATATCCATTGTACTCAATATTTGCTATCGTTGTACTACTTATAAATCAACTTTCTTTTGTTCTCACTTAGTTGCTTGCCACTTAACTAACCGATGGCAATATAGTACATAATCCAAATTGTACGAATACTTTTGTGGTGCTGTTTTACTGTTGATTTATTGAACGTCAATTCTCAATGTCCAATAAAGTTTACGCTACTTAAAAGTTCGATCAATTTATTATTCGTTCCAGTCAGTGACGATCCCATCGGTCTTCCTCCAGAGAAATATCAATCGTTTGAATCTGATAGCGGTGACGGTACAGCTAATTATTACTTTTCAGTCTCATCTATTTTGTACTATAAATTTCTATTTTTATAAATAATGTGTTTAATACCGACAGTGCAATCAAATCATAGCAAAGAACTGTACTTAATTGATGGAAATGATGGAGACGCTGTATAACTTTATATTACGTTTATCAAATATGCAATGTTGTAGAAAATGCGATTTATCTTTAAATTTTCCGCGTAAAAATGGAGGATCGTTAAAAGATTAGGTGAATAGATAGGATATATTGATCGTTAAATGTATTATGTGATAATTTTGGTTCACAGCACAAGTACAATACATCACGCTGCTCTGTAATATTTTATTAAACTGATGAACATGATAAACTGTGCTGACGTGCTATAAATTATTGTTAACGCGATGTCAGTCTAATGAAATTGTATGAGAAAGCAGATGATATGGATAACACCAACAATAAACATGAAATTACGCTGTCCTCTCGAGTCAGTATTAACAATTTGTAGGGACTATTAAATGTATGTTTCTTTTTACACGGAAGTACAATGTATTTGTCAACTTCATTAAATTATTTATAAAATTCTAATTTTATAACTTATAACGCACTGGGAAATTCAATAAAAATAACTTTATTACCAGACTGTGTAAATATAGTTTTTGGGATGTGATAAGTTAATGATTAACAATTTTCATTGGTTGGCTTGTTGATTATTCGTTTGATTTGTTCTAGGTCGCAATGTTTTCTGTAACACGTGCGCGTCTGCGGGTTCTATTCTCTTATAATAGTGCGCCTTTGTCTCTACTACTTCGAACCCAAATTTTTTATAGAAGTCGATAGCCCCTTCATTGCTTATTTGGACATGTCTGCGAACAAGAAATACGATGCCAGTATTGTAACGATTAATCGTATGCTTACACAGTAGTATCCAACGTTCGGTTTAAATACTTACAGAAAGATCGAATCAAAGTTTCCATCTTTGCTAACGTAATTTAAAACATGTTGTACCATTACGGTACCAATTCCTAGCCTTCTATAGGGATAGAGGCATCCCAACGTCATAATATATAAGCGCCTAGAATTTTCAGATGTATCTACTCTACAACAAACTGCGCCAACCTAACACGAACAACATAATCGGTCAGCGAGAGTTTTCTGTAATTGACGCTTCGTCAAGGTTTACGCTTTGAATAAATCTTTTCATAGTAAATATAACGTACCACTATGTCGTTATAATATGCGAGTTTTGCTAATTCTCCAGCCTCTAACACATCCTTGTAAAATTTCTCATTATACGAGACTGGAAACACCACTTGGTTAAGAAGTTTAAGTTGTTTTATATTATGCGGTGTTACATCTCCTAATTCTATCTTTGATCTGCGATTTCAAATTTTCTATTTTCATTAAACATTGAATATATTAACTATATCTAATTGTATCCAATGGAATAATAGTAGAAATGATTTAAATAGTTCAAAATATTTACAAATTTTTTTTCTCAATGAAAATAAAGGAATATTGATACTTTCAAATTAATTTTCATCTAGGTATTAGAAGTGTTTGAAAATTTTGCAGTTTAAAGATCAACGAGACATGAAATATTCTATCAAAGTATAATAAATATTTGATTTGAAATATTTGACAAGAATGGTCATACTTAAAAATTATTTTGTGTCAAGGTAATGAAAATGTTTAGAATTATTATCCTTACTTCTTTTTTGTTTGTGGGCACACGTTTTCAAATGAACGTGTCCTTGAAAATAAGAATATTTAAAATTTCAATTCACTATCAATTGTTGTAAACAATAAACAGAGATGAATTATCGTGGCGTATTATCATATTTTATATCGAAATACGAAATCGGTAATGATTTCCCAAGCTATTTTGACTTATAAAAATATAACCTCAAAATCATTGAAACCTACCTAGTCATATTAGGTAGTACCAGTTTTTTAACGTTTCTAAAATGATCAGTAATAACAAATTTTGACACTAACGGGTTTACAAGGAAACGTGCTAACATATAACTTTTGTTGACGATCCACCAACGTTCTGCCGCCTTATTCTTACCACTGAAATCTTATTATATAGCAGAGTAGGATTTAATATTACCTGCTTCTCCAAATTTGGATAGGTTTGGGAATACGTAAAAGCTCATTTGACCACACTACAAGTTATAATTATAATTGTAAAATAAATATTGCGTAATCGTAAAAATATACATATGGGAAGAATGATAATCAATATTTTTAATTATCCTACATTTTTAAATATATACATTATTTATTGAGGACCGCATATATTTTTAAAAGCTCAATCAAACAGATTTTCTTTTACTTATGCCCGATTTCTTCACCTCCGAATAAAGTCCCGGTCAATGAACGACCAATTGGATGCTATCATATGGAACTCGTCGACCAGTTGGATGCTATCATGTGCCAGATATCTGGCAGATAACTCTAACTGGAAGATATCTCGAGGTGGAGAAATCGGCCGTAAATCGAATGATGTCAGCCGACTAAAAACTATCGACTACATAGTCGATAGTATGTCGCAACTAAATAGTAAGTAGTCGATACTTCAATTTATTCGATGGTGCCCATCACTACCCAGATAGCACAACGTCTGGTAAAGTCTTAAAGACGTCCAAAAGGCGTCTTAAAGACGTCCAAAAGGCGTCTTAAAGACGTCTTAAAGACGTCTTGTTACAAATCAAGACGTTCAGACCTAAAATGGACATAAACTAGACGTCTCTAAGACGAGGTGTGCTATCTGGGTAGATATATGCGAAAAACAGTTCCTTTTACCTTCAACCCTCTGTTCAGCACCGATATTTTCGCCCATTCACAACTGTGTTTTTCGGCGCTGGACAGCGTTGTGAATGGGCCCAGCACTCATATTTACAGTGCCCACTTTTCGAGCACCGTTCCCAACGGTGGATATCTTTTTCCGTGTAGTGCAGGTTGCCGAATGTGCTATTAGAAACGTTAAACACATTTTTACGTATTCTAAAATGTACGTCTCCTTTTCTACGACGTTTCGTACGAAAGCATACGAAACACTTGAGTCACTTTTAGGTTAGGTTTCCAAAGTATAAGTGCAATTCGATATTCATTCAGAATGACTTCGAAATCAAAAGAAAGTAGCAGAAAGAGCCTTTCCCCTTGGATGACATGCGACAAATGTCAGAGCACTGTAACGCAGAAGGATGTAGCCGAGCATGATAGTAACTGTCCACCTAACCTACAGAAGTGGACTCACGATTTCATTCATAGTGGCACTTTGCACAGCACTCTAGAAGCGTACAAATCACAGGGTATGTGTGCCGTTATACTTGCCACTGTTTCTACATTCCGTCACATGTATACTTCTTGCGTAGAACAGCCAAAGAATATTCCTGGAAGAGCATTGGATGACATGGTATTTGTATCGCAGTCCGCTTTACAGCTCTGCGAGATTGCACTAGCGGATCACGTTCTCGTTACTACCGAAGAAAGCGCCATTGTTAAGACAGCATGGCCCACACGAGACAAAACTCTAACAAGCGTTTCGTTAACCAAACATGGTAATTATCGCATTGAATCTCCTCAGACAATGAACATAAAGGTTTCTCTATCCGTGTGTTTCTTACAGCGATAGAATTAAATGGCCTTCGAGGTCTGGTTAAGGTTCAGAAATTGAACTGTCCCGTTAGCATCGCCAAAGAATTCATTATCTCTAGCGTTGGAAGACACTCATTGGCGGAAGCAAGCACGGAACTGAACATAGTTTTGAAGAATCATAACGAGCAGAAGATATTTTCCACGGGCGATAAACTTAGCGTGCCTTTTTATGGGAAACTGTTAATTTACAAGATTGCAAAAGTTGTAGCTGATAAGTGCACGGATAAGGAATTATCTGAGGAATTTAAAGAATTGAATGTGACGGCAGATCAAGGCTCTAGCATTAAATTTTATAAAGCACTTTATAACACGAAGTGGACTGTTTTAAATGAAGAACAAGACAAGCAAAAGGAACATAAAAAAACTAAATATAAAATACAAGATATCGGAGGGTATGGAGGCTTAATAGAGGACATCAAAGATGTCCTTGATGTTGGCCTTGGTAGATGCGAAAGTATCGGAGATTTTTACATTAGTAAGGGAATATTATTGTACGGTACCGCCGGCGTCGGTAAATCTATCATCGCCAATGCGTTGATATCCGAATACGACTTCAATTCCTACACCATTTATAGTTCAGACATCTACAGCAAGTCCCTCGGCGAAACGGAAAGGAAATTAAAAGATATCTTCATGGAAGCAAAAGCCAATGCTCCGAGTATCATTCTAGTAGAAGAAATCGATAGTCTGTGCCCCAAAAGAAGCACTTCGAGCACAGACCAGGAGAGGAGGGTTCTCGCGCAACTGGTAGCGCTTTTCGACGATATACAAAACACGAACGACAAGGTTGTGATACTAGCCACAACATCGAAACTCGATCTAGTGGATAGTTCTCTAAGGCGGCCCGGCAGGATAGACAAAGAATTTGAAATTTTCGTGCCTACTCCAACGATGCGCGCCGAAATACTTCAGAAACTGTTGTCAAAAATCCCAAGCACTTTATCTACAGAAGACGCGGCGAATATCGCATTCGTCACTCATGGATTCGTGGGCGCAGACTTATACGGCCTGTGCTCCCAAGCAGTTTTAAACGCCGTGAAGCGTCAGCAGAAAGGGAATTCACCTTCCGAGACTTCGTCGAAAGTGACATTGCCAGATTTCACTTACGCTCTGACGGTAACAAAGCCATCGGCCATGAAAGAAGTTCTGATAGAAGTGCCCAGCGTTCGGTGGTCGGACATAGGAGGGCAGAAAGATTTAAAATTGAAATTGAAACAAGCGGTGGAATGGCCGCTGCGTCGTCCCGAAGTATTTCATAGAATGGGCATAACTCCGCCCAGAGGTGTGCTGATGTTTGGACCACCTGGCTGCTCCAAAACTATGATCGCGAAAGCTCTCGCGACAGAGAGCAAAGTGAACTTCCTGAACATAAAGGTGAGACATTACCGTCTGACTTTACGTTTCGCAGTATTCAATAAGATTATTTGCAGGGTCCAGAGTTGTTCTCGAAATGGGTCGGCGAGTCTGAGAAAGCTGTAAGGGAGGTGTTTAGAAAAGCCAGGCAGGTTTCGCCGTCCATAGTGTTCATCGATGAAATCGACGCTCTGGGGAGTGAGAGAGGTTCATCCTCTAACGCCGGAAGTAACGTGCAGGAACGAGTCCTAGCGCAATTGTTAACGGAACTCGATGGGGTCACCGCGTTAGGAAGCGTCACGCTAGTGGCAGCGACCAATCGGCCCGATAAAATCGACAAAGTCAGTTGAATTTTAGTAAACTGTTACATCTGCTAAATCATTTCCTAGTGACCAGAACGGCGTTCTTTCCTTAGGCACTCCTTCGACCGGGTCGTTTAGATCGGATCATATACGTGCCATTGCCCGACGACGAAACCAGACAAGAAATTTTCGATATAAAGTTGAGAAACATGCCGATCGCCAAAGATGTGAACGTTATTGATCTAGTCGAACTCACGGAGGGATATTCCGGTGCGGAAATCCAGGCGATATGTCACGAAGCCGCAATGAAGGCACTCGAAGAGGATTTGGACGCCGCCACGATCACCAAAGAGCATTTTAAGGCGGCCCTGGCCATAATCACTCCTCGAACTCCGCCATCCTTGATCAATTTATACAGCAATTATATGAATAAAATGTATTAATCCTTGGATAATGACGCGTTTCGCAACAGAAGTCTCCATTGGCGTCCTTCCACATCGATGCTCCAGAAAAAGTATTACGCATTAATAAACAAATTTGTATATTTTTTCATATAACGGCCTTTTTCAGTGAACGGCCGTTCGAGCTAACGAGCTATCGATTTTTGTGTTTGACAGTTTAATTTACCTACCACGAAACGCGAACGTTTAACTGCGTTTCCATGCTCATTTCATTCGGACCAGGAATCTCGCTCGAGATAACAGGGATACAGGAAGCCGTGGAGGTATTTAGGTGTGCACTAAGGATAAAGGTAATATCGTTCCACCAACTTTGATTATGCTCGCCTGATATCTACTTATCTCAGTCAGGCAGCCGGCGCGCACGGCGCGGAGAGGTCTTTCCTAGAGTGTGCCAATTGAACTTGTCTATATTCGGTTATTTATCGGAATACCATTCTATTATTTTAACGCCACACTTCATTCAGGTACTGACTTCTTCATTTGGAAATACCATCAAAATTCGTAAATGTATACATAATTCCATCGATGAAGCTATAGAAAGTCGGTGACGGTTGAGTGTGTACGGAATTACGGTAAATCGGATTTAAAGAAAATCATTGAAAGGTACAATTGTTCTTGAGCGTGTGTGCGTAACACTTGACTGGACGAGTGGTTGTTTCAGTTGCGGTTGTTGCCCTCCAATGGAGCCGCGGTGTCCACCGATTTGCACCTCGTGCCCCCCAGAGTCAAGCATAATATGTTGTCCGCCCGCGCCTTGCTGCCCTCGATCCTGCACGCCGTGTCCCCCCTGCCCCCCTCAATCCTGCACTTTACTCTGCCCCCCACGCCCCCCTTGCCTGGGTTATCCCTGTATAACCTTCGCATCCCTGCCTCAGCCGGTGCCTGCTCCTTGCGACTTTGGACCTGTCCAAAGGACGCGTATCACTACCGGAGGACTGTTCTACACAGGAACCCTTAGGTGCTACTACCCTTGTTTGCCACCTATTTGCTGAACTCCTTACCTATTTAGTAGCCAAATTCCCGGGCGACCTCCCACTGCTCATAATTCTGTCAGAATTTCAACAATCCGCTGTACAAGTGAAATAAATTGGCATGTCCCGGTCGTAAACTCCTCGGCAGAAAAGCTATGAATGCAATGTGACGTCGATATTATTCTTGCAACGCTCAATTATTTAGGATAACTTTTTTATAATACTTTATTTCGATACATCTGCAAAATCAGGGGTATATTTTGCATAAGTGCCAACCGCATGGGCGTCCGCAAGAGGGAGGGGGGGGGGGCAAAAGGGGCAGTTGCCCCCCCCCCCCCCCCGGCTTTTGAGAAAAAATCGCTTATTTTTCAAAACTGATCTTTATTAAGTTTTATACTAAAGAAGGGAATATTTTTAAATTTCGGTTTTAAATTTTTAATTAAATTGGCATTATAAAATGGATTAAAAAAAGCAAGAGGGGTATATTTGTCTTTACCATCATCCCAAAGTTGCCCCCCCCCCCCCCCCCCCCTGGAAGAAAGTCTGCGGACGCCCCTGGCCAACCTTATTGCCCTAAGATTCAACCGATAAAGGCGGTCAAGTAAGAGTTTCACGCTCGTTTGTGGCATGATGGTAGATGATTGTAGAATATAGGGGTTGTTCTTCGTTGTGGATACGATTCTGACAAAGCTTCAGAGAACCCAGCACCACATTCACAGAAAAAAAGTGTTCCCTCTGATGTGATACCAGAGAACGAAAGCAGAAATATTGCTTCTGTAAATGATACCGGAGGTAGAAACATCAAATGCTCAATATTTGACTTTATGGGAAATAAATGTATGACTAACAAACTAGTCTCTTTTCTTTATACAAGTTACAGATCGGTGCAGCTTCAATTTACAACGTATTAAAACTAAAAGCCATACATCTACTGACAATCGCAAATATATACCAGCAGTTACTATAGAACAGAAACATAAAGAAGTCATATAAGTAGAAGATGAAAGTATAAGCGTAAAACGAGATAAAAATATTACGGCAAGAACAGAAAAGTTGTCTAAAAGGAAACCATTAACATTCGACAATATTAAAAGGAAGCCTGACTTGGTAGTGCTTCTAAATAAAGAGTCGTACCCTGGTTTGGATAAATTACAATGGAACATGATCACCACTTGCGTCAGATGCTTATTGGATATTCTGGTACTAAGAGCATAACATGAGGGCGTGGTCTCATCCATAACTTCAATCCTCCGTCGAACTGTCTCTTCTTCATATTGTTGAAGCAGCAGGCTCGAAACTGTCTGGTACAACAAATATCGGCACATTCTCTGCCGCATTGGTCGCATGACAAAGCCTCCCCAAAAGTCCACAGCGCGCGCACTGTAACACACAGCTCTCGCTCAGTTTTTCCATGACATAAAGGGAAGAGATGCATTTATGGATGGCATCTCGACACCCCCTGGCGTTCAGTAATGAATGTTAAGCAAGTAATTACATGTTGACGCATTTGTATGACACGCGCGAGGCAATGCATAACTCGATCAAACTTTCTTCAACTTATCGAATCTTCCGGCAGAGAAGATGCGAAGTAGAGTGTAAATACGTGTTTCGGAGGAATTCAGCGATAAAAGGTCTTATAAAAAATAATAGAGTTTCTAGGATTAAAATTAATCGCAGTCTCTTTTAGCTCGCTTCTGTATCAATTAACAAGAAGACCGACGATAAATTTAGCAATACCGTAGCGACTGCTATAAGGAGTGCGCTGTTTGATGGGATTATCTCCTTAAGGAAGAGATTACAGACGGTCTGAGAATCTCTCCTACTACAGAATCCTTTGACGTATTTAGCGATGGTCAGAATAATCCATTGTTTTTTTTTTTCAAATATGTACGAAACATTTACTATAACTGTGATTCAAGCTACTAGATACAAGTTCTATACAAAGCTTCGTTCAGAAATGTGAAGATTGAGCTGAATCGCCGAAAGGACACCGGGATTTTGTTTTAAAAAATGCAATACGTCACTCACCTACAAGAAACAGTGTCAGACAAGTACAGTTTATCTTCATGTTTGGTGATCCAACGTCGAGTGCAACAAGTGTCCGCGTACGATAATTGCCTTGAACAAGGTATACAGTTACCTTCTTTTCTGAAGGATATATTTTACGTTCGGTCGTTAGAAGAATAAAAGAAATCTAATAGCGTAACGAGACTCGCGCGATGGAACTTGTGTCCCGTGCAATACGCTTAAGGAAAATATTGCGATTGGTGAAGGACTGGTAATGCAGCAGCAACGTTAAGGAGATGAACTCACCAACCCGCCGCGGATGAGCGTTGAAGACCAAATGATAATCCTGCGGAGGACCTCTACCTCAACATCTAGCGCCCCACCAGCTTCTGTCGCCTCCTTCATCCTTAACGCACACGCAATCGCATTTTCAGCTTCGATTTGGTATTTAGAACTTATCAATCGAAACTACTACTATTATTAGGCGAAACTACTATTATTAGACGAGACTTATAATTAGTCACCTACAGAGAATGATGAGCAAAGCCCATTCTATTACTGAACAAAAAACGACGAGGGATCTAACAACAAACAGGACAGATTTAAACGTGTATTAGTATATCGAGAATAACGTTAATATGTACGAGAAGCCGATGGCCACGTGGGTATTGAGGGTAGTACTTTGATGGCTTCCAGTTGCAGCACTCGTTTGCGATAGCGATTGAGCTGAACTGTACGGAAGGGGAAGACACAATCGCACACACGGGCAAGCGTGTACAAGTATAAAGGTGCGAATCCACGATGAGATTTTACATGAAACAAAATCTCAGCAACAACTAATGGCGTATTCGAACGGTCGCACTGGTGCGCACTGAGTGCGAATTTTAGCCAATCGGAAGCGAAAAAGTTCACATTCAGTGCGCACCACTGCGACCGTCCGAATACGCTATAAATGTAAATAATAGAAATAGTAGCGAGCGATGAGATTTTTGAAAATATATCATGAAACTTGATAAAAATAAAAATAATAAAATAATTGTCTCATGAATTTAAAGTTTCATGTGAGACACGATATTTTTGTCTCGTCGTGGATTTGCACCATAAGAATGTAATTGAAAGGTATTCGAACTGGGATAGTAGCCGATCCTATACGCTTGTAATCCGTGTGTGGAATACAAATCTCGTAGTCTAGTAGTATCGGCTCCATAGCGTTCCTGACCAGTGCACTGCGTTTCACGAAAGGATACCTCTTGTGCCATTCCTTATTCTCGGCCCCGCCGTAGTAACTGTCCACCTCGACCCACACAGCACAAGGTCCCAAGGACGTCCACAGACGTCCTTGGGACCTTGTGCTGTGTGGGGAATCCCTCGACGTAGAATTTTAAGACCGGACGCGGGTGTGTTCCGTTCACTTCGCATGTCAGGTTCAAGTGCGACTCGTTGAAGGGGGAAATGCGGATCCTCGCGTCGGTTCCGGGTTCTACCAAGGCACCACCGCGATTTGCAATTGTTCGTTTCTGTTATCTACCTTGTTATTACTGTAAACGATCATTCTTGTCCGTCGCAGGTCCTCTTCCTGAAAGGTGTTGATCGTGCATGAATACTCCCCGCTCATCTCCACGGTGAGCACTTTCAACCGAATGATGGACCGCGAGTTAGGGTGCTTGAGATTTTGCTCCGGGTATTCGGCGAATCCGTTTATCCCGCCCACGTTTTGAGGCGGCACTAGAGTTACGCATAAAATGAAAACAGGTCGCAACGATACAGCTTCTTTAAAAAATTCGATCGCCGCTAAAATTACGTGGCGGTATCCATTTGTAGATCTGGTCTATGTTGTGGTCCATGTTGTGGTACGATTTTATCACGAGACCGTTCTCCTCTGGTCGGACGTTGTAAATGCAGGATAGATCGATCGGTCCGGTACCATTACGCACTACGAGACGGATGTCCAATGCGTCGATCTTTGAAGCGTGAACGTCTGAGAAATGGTCTTACTGTTAGTTCGGAGCAACGGAACTGGAGGTGATCTTGCGAACGTAAAAACACGAAGATATCTGAAGGAAGTGTAGTACGATAATCTCGTGATCCTCTAGAAGTCTAGAACAATGTATTCGGGATGAAAGAAATTTAAATTGCCCCATTAAAGCGAGAGTGCGCGAGTGCTTTGTCCTAAGTGTTACGCAGTGAAACCAAGTCTGGTGGGAAACAGCACAGACGAGGTATAGGAGGACGAGGATATTCTATACCTCGTCTGCGGAAACAGTAAGAGCAGCTTTACCTGCGAAAGGATTCGATATTGCAGCGGCGAACAGGAAAACCGTGTATGTCGGCGACATTTTCAACGAAACTCTGTTTTCAGACTGATGCACAATTAAACATGCTTCGTTAAACTTAAATCAAGCGCAGGCGAAAAATTCTGCGCAGCCACCGGATAGTATCGTTCCCTGAATAAATATTTACACGTACAACATTCCCTAATGAGGAAGGAGGGTTGTCTTTTGAGGTAGTATCTAGGAGGGCATTTAATTTTCGTAAAAATGGCAAATAATGTTTTTAACAATCGTGTAGTTGCGTGGATTGTATCCAGCAAAATGTTATTCCAATTCCATCATCGATTGTAATACCTTCCGCCAATTCTTTAAATTCTCGCAGACGGTCTTCTTGGTTCACGCTGTGGCCAACAGATGGCGTCAAAGTACCCCTTAAATTTCAATTGAGGGTTTCATCTGCGTGCATCCATTTTATCCGTTTTAAGACTGAAACCGAGTAAAATTATCAGGCTTGCGAAGCAACATTTCGTTTTCCACCTTGGCGTTGATTGGTTCGACGGCGCGGCGCCATCGCGCGCATGCGTCCGCTAATCCTGATACGGGCGTATAACATTTCTTCCAATCCCTGGCCATAGTGAGCGATAGAGCAGTGAACGGAGGAAATGCTATGATCCCCTGAGGAATTAGCGGTGGGGGTAAAAGCCTCTGAGGAATTAGCGGTGGGAGAACGTCGAGCCAATCAACGCCAAGTTGGGAAAGGTAACGGCGCCACCGTCGAGCCAAGCCAGGCCAACCAGAGTCGTCGCGGACTCTGTTGTCGACGCTGGTTGGCTACGGCGTTACTTGCCTTGGCTAGCTTGGATTGGCGGTGATGACGCCGCGACGTCAACCAATCACCGCCAATCCAAGCTAGCCAAGGCAAGTAACGCCGTAGCCAACCAGCGTCGACAACAGAGTCCGCGACGACTCTGGTTGGCCTGGCTTGGCTTGGCTCGACGGTGGCGCCGTTACCTTTCCCATCTTGGCGTTGATTGGCTCGACGTTCTCCCACCGCTAATTCCTCAGAGGCTTTTACCCCCACCGCTAATTCCTCAGGGGATCATAGCATTTCCTCCGTTCACTGTTTGGAACGCAGCCATAATAGTTATCAGTCTGTAAGCCAGACATAACGATCAGGGGGGGCCAAGCTTCCCTCTTACGAAAGTTGAAGCAGAGTTTGTAGCGCCTCCTACCTATTAGGTGCGTACTAAACTGTGAATGTGTGAATCGGGACGTATGGTATGTGTATATGTGTAATGCACCGCTTACTTTAAAACCTGTCCACGGATCGTCGCGCCAGCGACACGTATGCAGCAGATAGAAGGATAAACATTGAAATTGAATATTTCTTCTTTTCTTAGGAAAAGAAAATATATTCAATTTCTTTGTATATCCTTCTATCTGCTGCATACGCGTCACTGACGCGACGATCCATGGTCAGACGGCCTTAGAAAAGGTAAACCAGGGAAAGTGAGGACGCCATTTGAAGGAATGACGACGGTCGTCATGGTAACATTTCACCAACGTCGAAAGGTTATGCGTCATGCTCACTGATACACCTAGGTATGTGTGTGTGATGTACCTAGCGCCTCCTACCTATTTGGTGTTAACTAAACGGGAACTTCGGCCAAACAATGACGGCTTGGTTAGATCCATAACGATCCATCGTTAGTGATAGGCAGTGATAGTCCACACGAGTTTGCATTTATTTCACGGAATTTATTACAAAAAATCACGAAAAATGAAAGGTGTTCAGTATACACCATATGAACATCACAGTTTAAATGAAGCAGTTCGTGAAGGAAGAATAGAAAGTGTACGAGAAATAATTAGTTCTCGCAGTCTATATTACTCACAGGAATGGTCAGATGCGTCAGATGGATATGCTTTACTTTGTACTGCTATAGAGAAAAAACATACAGAGATTGCCAAACTACTTCTAACGAATGGTTCCAGACTTAACAGCGAAAACGAACGTCCTTCTGACACTCCACTTCATTTTGCTATTAGAAATGGTGACATAGAGATTATTCAAATTCTTCTGGATAAAGATGCTAATATCAATGCTCTAACTATTTCTGGCAATACTCCACAAAAACTAACTCCACTTCAATTAGCATTCACTTTATATCAGAAGAACAGAGAAAAAATTATAAACCTTTTAATAAGCAAAGGAGCTAATGTAAATGTTAAAGATGCATATGGTGAAACTCCTCTTCATTGGGCAACAAGGAAAAGGAATTCACAAATTGTTGAGCAACTTTTATCACACGGAGCTTATATTAATGCCTGTGACAATCAGAGTGGTTATACACCACTGCATTTTGCTGCTAGAGATGATAGCGAAGAAATGATCAAATTGCTTTTAAGTAAAGGTGCTTATGTAAATGCTGAAACAAAAGACGGTAGAACTGCTCTTCAAATCGCATTAAAACATCAGTATCAACAAATTGCGGAACACCTTTTAAATTATGGAGCTAACGTTCATGGTGTGTATCATTTTGGAGAGCAGGATAATTATACAATACTGCACCTTGCTGCTTGGAATGGTAGCAAAGAAATTATCAAATTGATTTTAAGTAAAGGTGCTTATGTAGATGCTGAACTAGAAGGTGGTACAACTTCTCTTCATATCGCAGTAAAAAGAAAGAATTTACAAATTGTTGAACACCTTCTAGATTATGGAGCTAATGTTCATGCTGTGCAGAATTGCTCTGGACTGGAGGATGGTTATGCACCACTGCACTTTGCTGCTAGAAGTGGTAGCGAAGAAATTATCAAATTGATTTTAAGTAAAGGTGCTAATGTAAATGCTGAAGGAGGAGGTGGTATAACTTCTCTTCATATCGCATTAGATTATGGGCATGAACTAATTGCTGAACACCTTCTAAAATATGGAGCTAATATTAATGCTGTGTATAATACCTCTGGACGGAAGGAACGTTATACACCACTGCACCTTGCTGCTAGAAATGGTAGCAAAGAAATTATCAAATTGATTTTAAGTAAAGGTGCTAATGTAAACGCTGAAGGAGGAGGTGGTACAACTTCTCTTCATATCGCAGTAAAAAGAAGGGATTTACAAATTATTAAACACCTTCTAGATTGTGGAGCTAATGTTAATGCTGTGTATAATTATCCCTGTGGATCGGAGGAAGGTTATAGACGACAGCATCTTGCTTGCAGAGATAGTAGGGAAGAAATTATCAAATTGCTTTTAAGTAGAGGAGCAAATGTAAATGCTGAAGCAAAAGATGGTATAACTTCTCTTCATGTCGCATTAGATTATGGGCATAAACAAATTGCTGAAAACCTTCTAAAATATGGAGCTAATGTTAATGCTGCGTATAATACCTCTGAACTGGAGGAAGGTTATACACCACTGCACCTTGCTGCTAAAAATGGTAACGAAGAAATTATCAAATTGATTTTAAGTAAAGGTGCTAATGTAAATGCTGAAGGAGGAGGTGGTATAACTTCTCTTCATATCGCATTAGATTATGGGCATGAACTAATTGCTGAACACCTTCTAAAATATGGAGCTAATGTTAATGCTGTGTATAATATCTCTGGAGAGAAGGAAGGTTATACACCACTGCACCTTGCTACTAGAAATGGTAACATAGAAATGATCAAATTGCTTTTAAATAGAGGTGCTAATGTAAATGCTGAAGCAAAAGATGGTATAACTTCTCTTCATATAGCTGTAAGTGATGGGCATGAACAAATAGCTGAACACCTTCTAAAATATAGAGCTAATGTTAATGCTGTATGCAGCTCTGAAAAAGAGGAAGGTTATACACCACTGCACCTTGCTGCTAAAAATGATCATCTAGATGTTATCCAGCTGCTCTTAAAATTTGGTGCCCGCACTAATTCTACAGATGAATATGGTCTAACAGCACTTCACATTGCTTCTAAGGATGGTTGCATAGAAATTGTTACGGCTCTCTTAGAACACGGTTCCGATATTACTATTACAAGTAAAAAAAATTACACGGCGCTTGATTTCGCTATGTATCCTCACAAAGCATTTGGTGATAATTATATGTATAGTAATTATGGTCATGTAAATGTTGTTAAGATTCTTAAACATCACATGGTTAAGATAAAAGCTGCAAATTTATATGCAGTTAACAATGATATACTATCAATTCTTCCACCCACATTAGGCAGCGATGCTGAAGAACTAACTGATTTTCGGAATGAATGTGAGAAGGAAATAGCAAGCATGAAGAGTGAGGTTATTAATGATAATATCACACTTTATGATATCTTAACAGGAAGTGTACGTCTATTAACAAAGTGTGCAACAAATGAAAGTATAGTAAAGGCCTTTGGATCAGATAATTGTAAAATAAAATTTCCAATATATGCTAGTATGATAAAAAGGAATTTTAGAAAGGGGGAAAGGGAGAAAAAGTTTATAGAAAAAGGTGATACAATTTTTGGTTTTCTTTTTAGTAAAAATTTCCCTTGGTTACCACCTGACTGTACTGCAAAAATACTTAGTTACCTAAATTATGAAGATTTAATATAGATTTCATACATTTTAAGTTGATTATGAATCGTATATGTGATAATTATAAATAAATAAATATATCTCTGAAATATTAATATGGAGGATCAATAATAACATATTATCATTATTTTAAGAATTTCAAAGTATTATTTTTTTAGAAATGTAATGATTCCTAAGTATTTTAACATACTGTTGAATAATACACTTTTCTAATTCCTCTTGTCCCGAACTTTGCGTGGAAGTCATAGTTTTACATCCTTTCGCAATGCAAACTAGTATTTTTATAATTGGATTTATAATTACACAAGAACCGACGCCGCAAACAACTACTGTATGCATGTGTACAAAATGACACCAGGCCACGCTAGTACGAATAAATAAATTTGTAATAAGTAATATGTATAATTTTTAATGCTGGTCTGTATTGGAGCCCATGAATGTGCCCCACACAAGGGAAGAACCCGAGATCGAAAATTCAAAAAATTCTGAAACTGCGAATATGTAGGGAATTTCCTTCCGATTACAACGCAATTTTTGCTGCCCAAATTCACATTGGGGGAAGGGGGGGGGGGGGGGGGTGAAATTAACCCCTGAAAAATCGGCTATTTTTCGATTTTGTGTTATAACTCGTAAACTGTAAGAGATAGAAAAAAGTTTCAAGACAAAAGTTACTTCTTTTAATTAGATCTACCATTTGATAAAAAAATGTTTGACAGTTCATGAAATCGGAAAATAACCGGATTTTCAAGGGTCAATTACACCCTCTTAAAGTGAATTTGGGCAACAAACAAAAATTGCGTTGTAATCAGGAGGAAGTTCCCTATATATTCGCAATGTTTCAGAATTTTTTGAATTTCCGGGTTCGGGATGTTCCCTTGTCAGTGCCCGCCAGTGCTCGCTCACTCCCTCCGTAACTTCTAAACCTAATTTTAGTTTCGTTTCTCAGAACGTGTGAACAGAAATTTATATTTGTATAGTTTGCTTTTGTAATAAAAACATCATATGAAAATTACACAAAAACACCTCTCATAGAGAAAAAAAGGTTATGAACAGTTCAAAGTCATAACCTAATCGCGGGAACGCTATTCAAAAAAGGCACCATAATACGAACAACGCACTTTTTAGAACACCGTAATTGGGACAAAAACATATATTATTTTAATTAAATAAATATGAAAAATTAACATTTTTAATCCGAAAATATGCCTTAATAAAGAGAAAAGTTTAAAAAACCCATATAAATTGTCATCCAGCAAAATTAAAGTCAGAGAAGTCAGTAATTAATTCATTCATGAGCAAGTCTGAGGCAATGCACCGTAATAGGAACATCTACTCTAACTGCCTTGCGGAACAGTTCAGATTTACATCGAAAGAAAACTCTAAGGCCGGTATTCTCAGTCGCTACTTATTCTTAAGCAAATGCTTAAGCATGCGGCATCCTCTACTAACCTAGTAGCTAGTAAAGGATGCCGAATGCTTAAGCATTTGCTTAAGAATAAGTAGCGACTGAGAATACCGGCCTAAGTTGGCCTAAGTCTAACTTCAAAACAGTTTGTTTTTTGACTTTGCTTTATTGAAACACGACGTCAAAGAACGGTGACTCTGGGAACTATATTCAACTCAATTACAGATTACACAAGAGAAGCCGGTAAAGTGTAAAAATGAATGATTCTCACACTGCGTCTGCCTCACTTTATAATTCATGATAATTCACACCTCATGGTCTACACAATATGTATGTATTTACATATATGTTACAGTCAAAGCGTAACAAAAATAAGTAAAATAACCTAACTTCGTTCAGCGAATGTGAGCGATGTACTTATATAGTTATTTAAGCACCAACCCAGCACAACCTGCACAACCCAGCTCTCACTTTTCAGAAACAATTCATTTTCGCTGAAAACACGCAACGATACTAACTGATACTATGCATTGACTAGAACGTAATTATCTGCAAATTTCAATTATGTATTTCTACGATTGCATTAAACTTTTTAAAATATTTGACATACATTTTTACTTATTTACCGCTAACAGTAATGCGAAAAGTTACATAGGTTAAAGAGTAACATATAAAGAGAAGGAAAGTTCCGCCGACAACTTATTTCGTCGAACGAAAATTTAATAATCTTAAATTAACAGAAGTGTATAAGAACATAGTTGTTAGCTTACTGTTCTTACAAATACATATGAAAGTCTTTAAATAAACATTGACACAGTACCATTCAAATAAAAAAATGAATTTCGTATTACTAGTGCGACCTTATAGTTCTAGTACTTCTAATACGCTAAAGAAAAGTTCAACGATAATTCGAAATGAATTTCTGGATTATTTTAAAAAAGATTTGGGGCACACTTTTATTCGATCAAGTCCTGTTACTCCTGTGAATGATCAAACGGTTGCATTTGTTAATGCTGGCATGAATCAAGTATGTCTATATATATATACATGTATATAAATATATATAGAATTTATATTAATATAAGAATATCTATTATGAATGAATATCTTCTCTTTATATAAAAAGTATATTAATAAATCCATATCATAATAATACATTATTGATTTGACTTTTATTTTACAAATTATTATAATTGATTTAATCGGTATCAATCACTATACATAATTATCAATTGTGTTGTAGTTTAAAGGAATCTTCTTAGATTACCATGATCCACCTGCAACAAAAGTTACAAACTCGCAGAAATGCATTAGGATTAGTGGGAAACACAATGACCTAAATTTAGTTGGGAACGATACGTATCATCATACATTCTTTGAAATGTTAGGAAATTGGTCTTTCGGGGACTACTTTAAGGTATTTGATATTTATAAAGCAAGTTCTTCTTGCTTTTATAGTCGAATACATACTACATAAAATAGGAACAATATATGTAAACCGAAAATTTTAAGGGAGAAGCTTGCTGTTATGCTTGGGACTTATTAACAAAACATTATGGTATTGACAAAGAATTTTTATACGTAACGTATTTTGCTGGAGATGAAAAATTGGGTTTAGAACCAGATTTAGAATGCAAAGATATTTGGCTGAGTATCGGCGTTTCAAGAGATAAAGTTTTACCATTTGGATTGAAAGAGAATTTTTGGGAAATGGGTACTTCAGGACCGTGCGGCGCTTCTACGGAGATACATGTGGATCATAGAAAACGAATAGCAAATCAATCTATGCGAGTAAACAAAGGTTACGCTGATCTCACAGAATTATGGAATATAGTCTTTATACAACACGAACGGTATGTAGTAAATCTTAATATATAAAGCAGAAAGTGTTTGTGTGTTTGTCTGTTGCCTAAAAACTTTCGAACGGTAAACTCTGGGGTCACGAACTATGTTCCAGCTCATTATGCCTAATTAATCCAGATGAATGTGACTATTTTCACAAAAGAATGTAAATAAATTTTTTTTTATAAAATCAGAATCTAAATTTCGGGCAAAGCCAAGTAGTAAAGCTAGTAATAAATAGTACTGAAAGCCACACTTCTAATTCCTAAAGTAGATAGTTTTATATTGTTTACCTTTAGAGATTAATTAAAATTAATTTTCTATTCTCAGATTAATTTTTCAATATTTTAATTAGGTTAATAAATGGTTCGATAGTGCCGTTATCAAAACATTATGTCGATACGGGCATGGGACTTGAAAGATTAGTTGCGCTATTACAAGGAAAACAATCAAACTATGATACTGATCTTTTCCAGCCGCTTTTTAAATTCATTCAGAAATATACAAAAGCACCGGAATATAAAGGCAAATTTCATGGCAATGAAAATGAACTTGATACTGGATATAGAATATTAGCGGATCATAGTAGAATGATCAGTGTTGCCTTAGCAGACGGAATGGTACCAGATGAAAAGTAAGTTGTTTTAATCTACTAATATGATTATAGTCATAAGATATTCTAATAAGCAACATTTTCAGTTATAAACTTAGAAAAATAATAAGAAAAGCAATTGATGTAGGTGAGAAAGTGTTTAAAATGCAAGGGATAGTTTCAGAGCTTTCATGTGCTGTAGCGGACAACTTAGGTGGTGTTTATCCAGAATTACACAATAATCTGAAAAAGGTAATATAATATTCACGCACGAGAGTCTTTATAACGTGTCATATAATATAAGTGTACCTAGGTACAAAACATAATAAAATTTGAAGAAGAGTTGTTTAAAAACTTGCGAAGCACTTCTGGAAAAGAATGGGAAAAAATGGTTAAAGTACGCCCCGAATTGGCATTAGTTACCGATTGGATGTCTCCTGGTTTAGTAGGTGGATATAAATACCTACAAAGTACGCTTAAAAATTTGTAAGTAATGAAAAAATTGTTTATTTAGATACACACACACACACACACACATGCAGGGTGTATCGTATAAAGTAGGGCTGGGACTATTTGTCGAATTTTTCGATATTCGAATACTTCAGTTGCTCAATTATTTGGCGAGTATAATTCGAATATTCAAGTATTCGATTACTATTCGAATATTTAAGTATTCGTATACTATTCGAATATTCAAGGATTCGAATACTATTCGAATACTTAAGTATTCGAATACATTAGTATTCGAATAGTATGGTGTGAATTATAAATCAAGTTCTTTAGGTTCATCTGTCAGGGTGAAATCTTGTAAGCTAATTTTGACCCACTTCACACCATTCTATTCGAATTAGTATTCGAAGAATAACATTCGAATACTCAAATATTCGAAGTTTATTCGTAGCATTCGAATACTTGTAAAATATTCGAATATTAAATTATTCGAATAGTCCCAGCCCTAGTATAAAGTAGCTGATGCGATTATCAATGAAAGTTGGAGATATATGAATAACCCCAGTTGGGTGTGAGATGTTCTGCGGTGAAAACAATTGGAATGCTATTTGTTTTTCGTTACAGAGTGATAGTCGATTTTAAGATTTCAGTGGTTTATGGTATAGGGTGAATAAAGGTCAATAAAGATCTAGAATATATGATGAAATATCGTTTAAAGTACATTGTGTTATTTTGTTTTTCTATAATAAATGTATGTTTTGTTACGGTACATAAATACCTTCAACTGGTTTGGAAATGTAAACTATAATGTTGTTACGAGTCATTGGGATTCGCTGGCACGGTCTTGTTTTCCTTCGATACTTCATGTTCCTTCTTTGATGTGTCTGTTTCAAAAAGATGCAAATGTAAGATGTACTTTAAAAAACGTTTAATTTCTGACTCTGAATTACCTTCAATAATCCTATGCCAAAACATAGCTGCATTCATTGTAGAAATGATTGTTGCACTGTACAGTCGGATACACAACATTCCATTTAAAAAATTAAGTTGATTCTAGAATGTCCTTGATGCCTCCACCTGCAAAGCAATTGTTCACTTTATACCATACACCATATATGTGTGCGTGTACGTCCTTATGTGTTAGAAATCTATACACTTCTTAAAATGTTTTCTGAATTTTAAAGGGAAACAGCTAATGTGCTGCCAGGAAATGTTGCTCTTAAGTTGTACGACACGTATGGTTTAAGTGTGGAAACAGTAATGGAACTAGCAAAAATTGAATCTCTACATTTTGAAGAAGAAGCTTTAAAAGATGAATTAGAAAATCTTAAGTATCGATCAAAAAATGGTGTAGGATATAACAGCAAAATGGCTATAGAATTACTTAAAAAGAATCACGTACCTAAAACTAATGACATTTTTAAATATGAATATGCTTTTAATGGAAATAATTGTCAGTTTCCCACAATTGATAGTAAAATTATAGGATTACTTATAAATGGTAAATCTTGGCAGTTAGTGTATACATATTTGTTATCAGCAAAATTTAAATAATGGAGAAACATGTGGTGAATTCGTTTTAGGTAATTTAATATTAAATTTAGAGAATGAAACGTGTTCAACTATTCACGAAAAGAATGTTGATTTGAACACAGTGGCAAACGAAGGAGATGAGATTGGAATTATATTGGATAAAACGTTGTGTTATTCGTTGGAGGGAGGTCAGACATCAGATAAGGGTTTTATACACGTAAAAGATTTAATTTTCAACATAAATGATGTGAGGAAAATTGATAATTATGTCGTACACTTTGGAAGATTTGCACAAGACAATTCAAAGTAAGTATTAATTTCAATCTTCAAAGTAATCCAATAAAATGTAAAAAGATAAAGAAGCTACATATATATATATATATATATATATATAAATATTCATTTTTCATTTAGAAATTTAGATGAAAAAGTAAAAGTTGGAGACAGTTGTGTGGTTTCTATAGATCCTGAGCTTCGAATAGGAGCAATGCAACACCATACTGCCGCACATTTGTTACATGCATCTTTGATGAAAATTATGCAAGTAGTTTATCCACATAGTTCTTTTGTTTTACCACATGCTTTAAGATTTCAGTTCAACTGTTTCGGAGAAAAGCTCTCTTTCGAACAATTGAACAAAGTTGAAGTCTACGTAAACAGCGTTATAAAAGCTAATGTTCCTGTTATGACAAAGATATTAAATTCATCCGAATTATTAGCGGAAGATTTTGTGACGCTACTACCAGGAGAAATTTACCCTTACACAGATATCAGAGTTGTGGAAATTGATACTCATGATTTAAGATCAAAGTAGGTGAACTGATTTTCTTCTATACTTGCACTAGTCTTTATTAATACTTGACATTATAAATCTTATTTAGAGAAGCATGTTGTGGCACACATGTACCCGAGACAGGAATACTGAAACATTTCTGTTTGCTAAATTATTCCACAAAAGGAGCAGCAAGATTTACAATTAAGGCAGTTACAGGACCGCTTGCAACATCTGCTAAACTGGCAGGTGAAAATTTGCAAGATAATGTTTTGAAATTAGAACATGAACTTAAAACTGGCAATGTTACATATGAAGTATTCAAATCACTTAGCAAAGAAATTGGAAATGAAATAAGTGATGGTAATAAAAAAATGTTGATACCGTATCTCGTTAAGGAAGAGTGTTTAATAAAATTGAAGGATTTAGATAAAATCGCTTGGGCACATGCAAAAGAAACGGAAAAGTAAGTGTATTGTTCTATTCATGATGGTGTACAAATGATTCGGAATCTTTAACATAACATTTGTAGTCTTTATTGCTTTAAAAATCAGTCAAACGAAGATTCTTTGCTTGGAATCCGCGCAACTTGCATACCACGAATAACTTCTAAAATATGCGCTGTACGAATTTTTTTTATACAAGAGTTGCGTGGTTTGGAAGTGCATATTATGTAGTGCATGTACTCTTTTTTTATAGGTGCAGACGTTTCGGAGATTTCAAGGTGAACTGCGTTATTTTAAATGGAATGGTACATTTTTTACACCAAAATATCGAAGAATGTTGAATTGTGAGCAAAAAGGTATCGACCTTTATTAGCCCTAAACCTAATAATTAGCGAATAATTTCGCTTCGTTTCATAAAAATTTACTTTGCATAATATCAATTTGGAGATTCAATATTGTCAATGGTTTCCGTAAGACAACACTACACATTGCAATCATCTATTATGTCCGTGATTCAATATTGAAATTATTATCGGTGTTTGTACGTAACTATCAGTAAGGTAAAAGAGAAATGCAATTTTCAATAATAGCGGAAAGCTGGATGTGCTTTTAGTTTATAATACGTGCGGTGAAAATGCAACAAGAGCTAAAACTTTGTATGCCGAAAGGTATTCTGAACGAAATCAGCCATCTCGCTGGATATTCCGGTGCCTTTGTAAATTGCTTCGAGAAACCGGAAGTTTGAATGTTACCAAACGCAACGTAACCGAAACCGCTACTTCTGATGAAAATACTGTTGCAGTCGTAGCAGCGGTAATGAATTCGTGAAGCATGCATTACGCTCGGTGCAGAAACAATTCAGAGTGGAATTTCCTCGGTGGTTAATAGATTGCATCATTGTATTAATGTCAATGAAAACCATTTGGAACACCTACGTCAGTGAATAGAGATAGACGATCGCAATAAGGAAAAATCTGTAATGTTGATAAAGTCTTACGGAAATCTTCGATGATATTGAATCTCCAACATGACATTACGCAAAATAAATTTTCAAGAAACGAAGCGAAACTATTCGTTACCTATTAGGTTTAGGGCTAATAAAGGTCGATACCTTTTTACTCAGAATTCAAGATTCTCCGATATTTTGGCATGAAAAATATAGCATTCCATTTAAAATGAGGCAGTTGACTTTGAAATCTCCGAAACGCCTCCATCTATAACAAAGAGTACATGCACTACATAACGCGCCCTTTCAAACCATGCAATTCTTGTATAAAGAAAAATCTCGTATCTGTTGTGGAGCATCATGGTGATAGATCATTTTTTAAATAACATTCTCACGTTTTCTATATGAAATATCACAGATCAAAATAGTAAATAACTTTAACTGATAACTTTAAATAACTAATTTGTTGGTTTCTTTATACGAATATGTTTACATTACACAATTTTTATAGGTCCGTTGTAAGTATGGATATAAAAAGTGCAAGGAATTCAAGTTCCTTTATCGTTCATTGTTTACATAAAAATCCCACGTACTTATCACTTCATGAAATTGTATCTCTTTATCCAAATACACCAATAATGATTCTTTCATGCGAAGATAGTATAGTAAAGGCAAGATGTTCTATACCTCGGGTATGTATGACCAAAGTATATTTTAAAACTTGGGTAGAAACCTTATAATGTACAATTTTTTTGTTTCGACATTTATTATCTATTTCAGGAAATTGCAAATGATCCATTTAATGCACAAACGTGGATGAAAACAGTTGTTGAAGTTTTCAACGGAGAATATAGTAAGAATAAAGGTTTTAATGATTTCTTGTTCGCTAGTATGAAATCTACGAATATTTCTGAAACGCCATCGGAGTATTTAGTAGAGAAAGCAATTGGAGCAGCTAGAACTTTTGTCACTGCACATGTAAGAGAAGATTAAATATTCTGTTTGATTACGTTGTAAACACGTTTCAGTTTACAACTAAATTTTACAAAAGCCAGTTGTAGTAATTATTAAATTGAATTCCTCGCGTATATTGATCTTTCAGTTCGTCAGGTGAATCGAAACAGAATAAATATAGTTTGCAAAGTAGGATTCTTTAAAACATCATATCTCATTTATTCATGTAATAATACAAAATAAAGATATTTATATATTACAATTATAGTAATTAAATTCCTATTTAAATAATCCTATGACTTTTATTTTGTACATTATTCTTATAAAAAAGTCTCAGAGCATTCCATTGTGCTGTGTGCAATAAAATATGGGGCCTCTTTTGCGTCATGTATGCTACAGCTTCCTCTGGAGTCCACTGATTTTTCTAAAAAAAAAAAAATAATCTTTAATTTAGAATGCTTACATGTGTTTAAAAATGGCCGTAGCTCTAAAAGTATATAGAATTATATAAGAAATATGTTGTATATATTTTCAAGTATCTAACCATCATTAAATAGCATCCAACCAATGTTGCACTACGTGTTCTTCCTGCTTTACAGTGGACATAGACACTTCCAGGGTTGCAATAAGTTTTATTAGTAAAATCAGAATTATTAACTGACGTATTACGAAACTTATTAATAAAGTTTACACCACATTCTAACTTTTCTTGTGCAGGGGAATGAAAAATATCCGTGGTTGATAACTGCAGAAACTCCACATTTTTCATTTTCCATTCCTAAAACGTACATTATGTATAAAGCCAAGCCGAAATTTATCTCAATCAGACTTATGCCTTAAATCGAAATTAAATTAACATATAATAAACATACCCTTTCGGAGTTAGAAAGTAATCGTAATTCGTAATCTTCATTCATTGAAATAACGGCCTTAATATTTTCTTCGGTTATCAACTAAAATTTTTAAACAATATATTTTTCCCGCAATTAATGTGTGCTTGTATATTTTAATATGCTTTCGTAAATGTTAATTATACAATTACTAGCTTTACTACTCGGCTTCGCCCGAAATTTAGATTCTGGTTTTATAAAAAGCGAATTTTTTTTATTCTTTTTTTTGTGAAAATAATCATATTCATCTGGATTAGTCAAGCATAATGAGCTGAGGCACATTTCGTGATCCGAGAGTTTATCGTTCGAAAGTTTTTAGGCGACAGACAAACACACAAACATATTAGATGCTTTCTGCTTTATATATTAAGATATTCTTTCAAATATAGTTATTATTAATTTAAATACGCGCAACAATGTATTTACAGGAACGCTTTTACAATGGATAATTACATACCTGTTTCGTCATTCCTCGAAATGGTAGAGCACCTAACACGACGACCTCGTCGATTCTGTCATACCAATTTCTCGATGAAACTTTTTCCATTAATACATTATAAAGTAACGTTGGATAAAATGTCACTCTTGCAAACATTTTCTCTACAATTGTAGTGTACCAATAAATTTGATTAATTTTTTTCAATATTTTAAAAATCGCGTGTTGACTTCGGAATTGAACAATCAAATGCATAAACTTTAAGTATATCAATTCATGGTAATTTTATTTTATATTTTTAATAAAATATTTGTAGTTCAATTTGTCGATGTGAAGAATTTGAGGACGATGGTCATTGGTCTACTACAGTTAAAGTAGCAATGTTAAGTGAAAGTAACAGGACTTGCAGTTCTTATTGAGGAGACCACGGATAATGTAACGGTATCTTACGGCGTCCGACTTTGGAATCATAAAAATGTATTTCTTTTACTAATAAATTTTTTTACCGTGAAATCAATTTAACCGCATTAATATTTAATAGAGCATATGTGTCGTAACCATTTGTGTGTTAACATCATGATACGAATAGTGTTAAAAATGAACAATATTTCAAGCAATCAGAAAATATTCGTGATGAACTTTATTCTTCCACGTTTAAATATATCTACTTTGAGGTATTAATAATAATTTAAAAATATTATATTTATTTTATTTCACTTTTTATAGTACTTTTTTACTGGCCACAATATTGCTGCTGATTACCAAATGAAATATTCCATATCTCATTAAAAATATTGTAAATATATCCGGTTTAATATTACATAATTTTCATTTTAACAATTTTTCCATATAATAAACTTCTTATATGTAATTTGAAGTTGTCAAGTGATCTGCTTTTATATTTATATTATGGGGTCAATCTACTTTGATCGGCCGAAAAATTAGGGTATTTGTAAAGATTTTTTTCTCAGTAAATACAACATATCGACGCGCGTTACGAAGAATAGCACGTTTCATTTGTTTCTTACGCACAACTGTGTGTAGAAAAAATGAAACGTGCTACTTTTCGTAACGCGCGTCGATATAATGAAATAAATCTTTTTGGTATTTATTAAGCAACTCTTATATTATACAAAAAAAGTTATTTTTTAATTTGTTTTAATTGTTTTTTTACGGGGTCAGTATGGCACTTAAAAAAAAAAAAGAGATGTGTTTGTGGCGCGGATGATTTCACCACTCGGGCTTATGTGAAACAAAAAATTCGGAAAGATTCTTATTTTGTATGAGTGCCGCTGTCGCCCGTAGCTCAATTAACAATTTTTGTTGAAAAATAACAAAATGCCACCGGTTTGAAAAAGAAAGTTTAACGAAACACCCAAAAGGATATTTTTTCGGGTGTTCCCCGAGAAAAATTTCGGTTATTTTTCAACAAATATTGTTAATTAAGCTACGGGCGATAGCGACACTCATGCAGATTAAGAAACTTTTCGAATTTTTTGTTTCAGATAAGCCTGAGGCGGGAAATCACCTGCGCCACGAACATACCTCTACTATTTTTAGGTACCATTATGACGCTATAAAAAATAAACATTTAAAACAAATTTAAAAAATCTTTTTACAATTTTCTTGTATAATATAAGAGTAGCTTAATAAATTTCAAAAAGATTTAATTCCTTATATGTTGTATTTATTCAGAAAAAATCTTTATTAAAAAATATAATAGCAGTTGAATTGTTAATATATTTATTTTATTTTATATAAAAATTCTTTTATAATGATTTGTGTGTATCGGATATTTGAGGAAGAGTGTAAATAGCTTCGATAAATTATTTGGGAAGACATTTCGAGTTAAAAATATTATATAAAAATAAATAATATTCTCAATACTTACATCATTATAATTACTAAAAGTTTTATTGCTGCCAGATTAAAATCATCAGTTTAATACGAAGCGACTTTTAATAAATCAAAACAGAATCCATTGGTATTTCTATTTACAAGGACACTTAAAATAAATGGTGTATAGTATTGAAATAAACATTTGTAAATATATATCGCAGAATTATTAATGTGTTTAGTGAAATTTTTTCTAACAATGTAATCATAACATTTATTTTGTGCACGTGATTTACTGATACATCAATGCAACGTTTGCATTCAAGCTCAGCAAACACATTTTGAGCATTTATTGTAATAAAAATTGTGATAAAGTTTGCGATTTTAACTACAGTAAAACTTTAAGCAGTTGTAACTATGTAAGTATTGCGAATACTAACAATGTTCAAATAATATCTTGTACCCAAAATGTCTTAAATAATTTGACAGTTTTTACACTCGACTTGAAACACCTTATACCTATTTATTAATGTATATTAATGACTGTTTAATAATTATTATCCTCTTTCATTGAATCGATATAATCAACAATAATTTCCATTATGTTTTCCTGTGTTTATTATTAATTAGTCTTATTAATATCTATCATGTACAATGTGTATATTACAAAAGTAAATTTGCATGCTCTGCATATTCATAATTGTAGGATTATATTAACTGTATTGCTAATTATACAGTACTATGCAAGTCTGCGATAAAATGTTGTCGTTTTCAAATTGTACTTGAACTATAAATAAAGGCATATCCAAATTATTATAATGAAAGATGCAGCGTGTTTAAGTGTGTTTTGTTGCTAATTGTAACAAATCTTCATCCAAACAGTAGACACCTAATTCTCCTTTCCTAAATATGTTAATAAAATATTCAGCTGCATATCTTAAATCTGGTTTTAGAACAATATTTCTATGATGATCCTTTATCCTTAAAGTTTTTTTCAATTTTGCTGCGATATATGTAAGAGTATAGATTATATCATCAGTTGGCTCTGTTAAACCTAATTTTGTTACATATTCAAACTGTTCGTGTTTATTTAACCAAAACAGTAAATAATCTGCAAGCATCTCCGGACCTACTAAATGATCTTGCATAGAACCAACTAATGCTAATTTTAGACCGCAATATATATCGTCTATTTTAGGAGTTAAAATTCCAGGTGTATCTAATACATAAATGTCTGGATTTTCTGATATTTTTATACGCGTCGACACAGACCGTGTAATACCAGCAACTCCGCCTACTTGGGCTGCCTTGGTTTTATGAAGGTGATTATTTCTTAAACGATTAATAAGCGAAGATTTTCCAACATTTGGAATACCAATAATCATTATCCCAAATGAATTCTCTTCTGCTCTGTTATAACGATTCGATTGTTTAATTAGTGTTTGCGCTAAAGGCAGCAACTTTTTAACACCTTTACACATTTCATTTTTAAAATTAGTAAATAGGACGTGAGAAAATCCTTTTTTATTTAATTCCGCTATAATAGATTCCTTAAACGTCATGTCAGCTAAATCCATTTTGTTTAATACAAAAATATGGGGTTTCAATCCGGTTAAGGTATTAGTAAAATCCGCATAGTGCCCAGAAATTGGAACCCTTGCATCGTGAACTTCAATTACACAATCTACGTTTTTCAATTGCTGTTGCATTTTCTTCAAACTTTTACTCATATGTCCAGGGAACCATCTTAATAAATCTTTCTCCACTACTCGAAATGTATCACGAAATTTAGGTATTACATTACCTCCTAGGCTCGTCATTTTCAAACGGTTTATAACCTTCGTTGACATCGGTGTTTCTCAGATACTTTCTGTAATAATATTTCTCGTAAATTATTTTAAATTAATTCATGAATATTTGTTACACTATAATTTTTATTATAAACAGCTAGAGTTTATGACAAAAATTTAAACTCGCATGTCAACATTGCTATATTATACCTGCTTTGTTAGCAATATTATATAAAGATTCTACTCAGTTAACCTTAAATCTTTTGTGTACCTTTAGTATTATATGTTGATAATAATTCATGTATGTACAAAAACAATAAGAATCTCTAATTACATAGTAATTATATAAAATGTACTTAGTTGTGTAAGATATGATATAAAAAATATGATAAGTGTATCAACTAAGAATCACTATTCTTCATACGATACATTTAAATATTACAAATATTATAGTATTTTATATTATTAATCTAATAATACTTAAAATTATTCTTTCCAAATACTTAATACACCCACATAGCACAGACGTCTTAAAGACGTCAATTGTACGTCCGTTTTAAGTCTGGACGGCTTTAGGACGTCTTTCGTATGCATTGAATGGGTGAGTTCAGCACACTCAACTTGACTCAACTGTTGAGTGATCTAACTAGATTTTACTCTGAAGCAGCGTTGCCTAGAGAAATTCTCTCCGAGTCTGAGGGAAATACTGGTTGTGTTCCAATTCACGCATACTGGGCATGAAATTGGTGGCACCGTATTGGTGGCATCGTACGATTCCCTAGAATTTCTCTCACTTGCCACCAATACGATGCCACTTCCGGTGCAGCGAGCGGTGCAGCAATCGCAGAATAGGTGCATAAATATATATTTCTATTACTATTTTGTGTTTTCTTTTACATCTTATTAACATTACATATACCCGCGTGCTGCACACATAATTACCGATTCGTACTAGGGCCGGGACTATTCGAATATTTTACAAGTATTCGAATGCTACAAATAAACTTCGAATATTTGAGTTTTCGGATACTGATGTATTCAAATAGTATGGTGTGAAGTGAGTCATAAACTTAAATATTTGAATACTTGAATATTCGAATTATATTCGCCAAATAATTGAGTAACTCAAGTATTCGAATACCGAAAAATTCGACAAATAGTCCCAGACCTAGGCCGGTATTCTCAGTCGCTACTTATTCTTAAGCAAATGCTTAAGCATGCGGCATCCTCTACTAACCTAGTGGCTAGTAAAGGATGCCGAATGCTTAAGCATTTGCTTAAGAATTAGGGGTGTTCGATTCCGATTCGATTCTTCAGAAAATCGATTCTTTTGGTTAAAAGATCGATCTTTTGAACCGATTCTCTGGTATCCGATTTTCCCCAGAATCGATTCTTTGATGTAAGAATCGACAATCGATTTTTTGCCCTCTGGGGGAATTAATTGCCATTAGTGAAAGGATCAATCAAACTGCTTGCTCAAATTTATACAGGATTCGCGCCAAATTTATATACGATTCTTATGTTCTGCATGATTCTGGACAGTTCTGGATCTTTCTTTACCATTCTTCCTTGTGGCACTGCACACTGCACAGTGCACAGCAGTGAGTGAGTTGTTGAGTGATTACTAGAAGTTTTATTAGAAGCTTTACGGAATGCAATAAATTAATGCAGAAGTTGGTACGTATTGAATTATAATTAAATATTGTATAAATATTTCTTTTTTGGTGTGGATTTTAATATTGTGCTTTTTCATAATTTTATTTATATATCTTGCTTGTTTCCATCCCAATTGTTCCTTGCAAAAGAAATTTTATATCGATTCTTTCAAAATTATTCAAAACCGACTTCCATATGTACTAATTTTGGAAATAAAGTTTTATGATTTTGGCGATTTTTTTCATCTCGATTCTTCCAGAATCGATTCTTTGGTTCCGATTTTTTAGAAGGATCGATTCTCACAATCCGATTTTGAATCGATTCAAGAATCGATTCTTTGAGCTGAATCGAACATCCCTATTAAGAATAAGTAGCGACTGAGAATACCGGCCCTAATTCGTACTGCGACCTGGCTTGGCGCTGGCGTCGGTGTCATTTCCCATCGTTTCCCACCTTGGCGTTGATTGGTTCGACGTCGCGGCGTATCACGCGCATGCGTGGACGTGCGTAACTTCCCCCACTGAAAACAGGCCTGAGCGGTTTTCCCACAACGCTGACCGTAAATATCAGTGCTGGGCCCATTCACAACGGTGTTTCTCGATGCTGGACAGCGTTGTGAATGGGCCCAGCATTGATATTTACGGTGCCCACTTTTCGAGCACCATTCCCCAGATAGCACACAGGCGTCTGAGCGACATCTTTCGGCCGTCTGCGCCAGACGTTCCCATCGTTTGTGAGACGTCTTGATTGTCGCAGCTAGGCCTGGGTTTGGTCTTCTGCACGGCTGTTGTTACAAAATAGTACGCCTTCAAGACGTCTTTAAAGTCGTCTCAAAGACATTTAATGGACGTCTTGGGACGTCTTCAAGACTTTTTTAAAGCCGTTTCAAAGACGTTTAATGGACGTCTTCAAGACTTTTTTAAAGCTTTTTCAAAGACGTTTAAAGATCCCTTCAAGACGTGATTAAAGTCGTTTCAAAGACGTTTAAAGGACGCCTTCAAGACGTGATTAAAGCCGTTTCAAAGATGTTTAAAGGACGCCTTCAAGACGTGATTAAAGCCGTTTCAAAGATGTTTAAAGAACGCCATTAAGACGGTTGAAAAAGCATTTCAAAAACGTTACTGAGACATCTTTATTAGGCCCAAATTGGGTCAGATACAGCTCTTAAAAAGTCAATATTAGGACGTATTTGAGACGTTATTATCAGGTCTAAATTAATTAGGTCAAGTGCAAGTGTTTAGATTATGAATTATCTAAATGAAAAATGATTAGATAATGTAATTAAAGCGTTTGTCGATATAGGAATTAGATTTTATACAAATCTAACGGAGGAAATGGTTTTGAAGGTAGAATAAAGTTTAATAAAATATGTATTTAACAGTTACTTTTATTTGTATTATTATTACATATCAGGTTTAGTAAACGATCATCTATTGCATTATTACATGTGTTTACACAAGTCTTAACGAGGAACTAATATATATATATATATACTTATGCAATACTTAAAACTACAAATAATGTATTACAAATGCGGACACGGATGGCTACGATTCTGCCCCGTCAGACTCTGCTTCCCAGATTTGACTAGCAGAGTATGATGTTGTATCGACTACATGTTGTATTTGACATATTATGACGTGGAAGCGGGTGGTTCTCGAACGTAGTACACAGTCAGTTTTTGTATGCAATAATAGTAAACTATATTAAACAGAATGAATAGTACAAAAATATAATGCCTTATCCGCTAATACATACATTCAGAATGCAAGCATGCGCACAACACGCATAAAACAAACTAAATAGTAAACGTTTTTCATTGTACCTTAACATTTATAGACACATCGTATTATGTATACATATTTGTCATCAGATTATTAATGCTTATGTAAGAATTATGAATACAGGACATATGTAGTTTGAATAAATAGTACACGTTAGAATACACAGACTATATACGAAGTATATATACAGAGAATACACAGAATATGTGTACAGCTTGTCCCACGGATTTTGTGAGTTTATAATTACAAGTGTTTCGTTAACAATTTTGTTGCGTCGCGGACTAACGTTGCGAAGAGCTACAGGGGTTCTTGAGTAATTTATTGCGTGGTACTCCATTTATATGAACTCTACTTATATCAACGAAATTTCAGTAGTGGCCGATTGTATGGACTCTTAATTTCAATTGAATTGCAATATTATTATGTGGTACTAGCAAAATACCGCGTGCTTCGCTACGGCATCACTCAGACTTTCCGTTCTCATTTACTTTACCATTTAATTTTAAGCCCCTAACCCATAGCAGTCCCATTAAAACAAAGATTTTTCAGGCATATGGTCCATCGAAATCGGTTCAGTAGTTTTCGAGTTTTTCGCTTCTTACATACATACATACATACATTCACACATGCACGGCCCGACCATTTTTATATAATCGTATAGATTCAAAAGCAAATGTTTGGAAAAATCATTTTTATATGAACATTTAAAAATATCATGCAAACATAACTAAATAAAATTAGTAAAATGGTATAACTAATACATTATAATATTATCATTAGCTTCACAACATTCTTTTAAGAACAAATCCCGATATTTATCACAGTCATGCACCGTCGCACCCGGCAGCGAGAAAAGACTAACGTTACTGCACTCCGCGTAAAAATTGAAGGAACACAATATTTTCCCGAAAATTTTGGTCATTTTCAAATGCGAAAAATGTTCGCAGAAAATATTTAAAAAACGCATGTTAACGCTTGAAGTTTCTAGTTTTCGAATCAAACACTCAATTTTTTTTCGTCCATTATGATACTGTTTTAAGAAGATGAAGCGCAGGAAACGAAGTTTCAGAAATTTTTGCCTACTTTGAACATATGCACGGGTCAAAAAATTGAACATGACATTGAACATACAAAAAAAAAACGTGCATCAATCGTTCAAAAGCTTCGAGAACAAGAAAAGGGTTTTCAAAAGACACATAACGTAAAAGAGGTAATCGCTTAATTTTTCAGACTATACCGCATGTTTGATCTTCGAGGACATACGGAAAAAAAATCTGATCAATCCGGCGTTTTACACAGTGTTTAAGGGTAGTTTTAACTGCCAAAAAACGAGAACACTTAAATGATTACACGATTTTCCTTCACGTGGCATTATGTTTTCTAAAAAATGGTAAGTATGCCGTTTTTGGGGTCATTTTAAAATGGATTTAATACAATTAAAAAAATCTCATTTAATTCTTAGCTTTCGAAAACAATCATGAAAATTCGTCCACGATAATGAGTTCGCAAGTTATAGGTGTTCAAAGTGAAAAGTATCTTTTTTGCTTTGATCGCAAATAACTCGGGCAATAAAAATCATACAACAAAATAAAAAATCGGAAGTTAAAGAGAAATGTGTGCTCTATAAGACCTCTTCGTTGGATTTACGGGAAACAAATTTTTTTGGCCCGTGCACACGTTCAAGCTAGGTAAAAATTTCTGAAACTTCGTTTTCCGCGCTTCCGACGCCACCAGCACACGTGTCACTAATTATAAAACATTATGTGCCTACCCAAATGAAAAATTCGCGCGCAAACCATACGCACTCATGCAAAATCGCAATATTAAGTCGCATAACAAGTCGTGACATGTCTAAAATGAGAATAGCTTTTGCGGTTTTTGGCAACAATAGATGTTTGATCATATTATAAAACATGAAATCGTCGGTCGAAAAGACCCATGCGCGCCTGCTCCCGGGTGAAGTGTTTCCATGCAAAGTTCCCCCATGCGAAGCTCTCCCATACGAGAGGATGCTGTGCGAGGTGATCCTGTGCGAGCTGCTCCCCTGTAACGTTCTCCCGGTCAAGGTGCTCCGGTGCGAAGTGATGCCTTCAGGGGTGATGCCATGCGAGAGGATGTAGTGCAGGATGATGCTCAGCCAGGTGATGCTGTGTGAGCTGCTCCCCCGCAACGTTCTCCCGATCGAGGTGCTCCGGTGCGAAGTGATGCCTTCAAGGGTGATGCTCTGCGAGGTGGTCCGCTGCAACGTTCCCCCGGTCGAGGTGGTCCGCTGCCAAGTGATGCCTTCAGGGCTGATGCTGTGCGAGGATCTCCCGTGCGAGAGGATGCCGTGGCGGATGATGCTGTGCGAGTTGCGCCTAGTTAAAACTAATGAAAAGACAAAATAAGAATAAAGTTTAAATGTAAGATAACTACTCGACTGTAAGCATTTCTAGAGGAACGCTTACTATTTAGCAAAACAAGATATCAAATAGCATAAATGGAGGAAACATACGGGAAAATTTTCTGTCGGAGGCTTGTGTGAGTATCCCCGTCGAGGTGATGCCGTGCGAGGTGATGCCGTGCGAGGTGATGCTCTGCGAGGTAGTCCTCTGCAACGTTCTCCCGGTCGAGGTGCTCCGCTGCGAAGTGATGCCTTCAAGGGTGATGCTCTGCGAGGTGGTCCTCTGCAACGTTCTCCCGGTCGAGGTGGTCCGCTGCGAAGTGATGCCTTCAAGGGTGATGCTCTGCGAGGTGGTCCTCTGCAACGTTCTCCCGGTCGAGGTGCTCCGCTGCGAAGTGATGCCTTCAAGGGTGATGCTCTGCGAGGTGGTCCTCTGCAACGTTCTCCCGGTCGAGGTGGTCCGCTTCGAAGTGATGCCTTCAAGGGTGATGCTCTGCGAGGTAGTCCTCTGCAACGTTCTCCCGGTCGAGGTGGTCCGCTGCGAAGTGATGCCTTCAGGGCTGATGCTGTGCGAGGATCTCCCGTGCGAGAGGATGCCGTGGCGGATGATGCTGTGCGAGTTGCGCCTAGTTAAAACTAATGAAAAGACAAAATAAGAATAAAGTTTAAATGTAAGATAACTACTCGACTGTAAGCATTTCTAGAGGAACGCTTACTATTTAGCAAAACAAGATATCAAATAGCATAAATGGAGGAAACATACGGGAAAATTTTCTGTCGGAGGCTTGTGTGAGTATCCCCGTCGAGGTGATGCCGTGCGAGGTGATGCCGTGCGAGGTGATGCTCTGCGAGGTAGTCCTCTGCAACGTTCTCCCGGTCGAGGTGCTCCGCTGCGAAGTGATGCCTTCAAGGGTGATGCTCTGCGAGGTGGTCCTCTGCAACGTTCTCCCGGTCGAGGTGGTCCGCTGCGAAGTGATGCCTTCAAGGGTGATGCTCTGCGAGGTGGTCCTCTGCAACGTTCTCCCGGTCGAGGTGCTCCGCTGCGAAGTGATGCCTTCAAGGGTGATGCTCTGCGAGGTGGTCCTCTGCAACGTTCTCCCGGTCGAGGTGGTCCGCTTCGAAGTGATGCCTTCAAGGGTGATGCTCTGCGAGGTAGTCCTCTGCAACGTTCTCCCGGTCGAGGTGGTCCGCTGCGAAGTGATGCCTTCAGGGCTGATGCTGTGCGAGGATCTCCCGTGCGAGAGGATGCCGTGGCGGATGATGCTGTGCGAGTTGCGCCTAGTTAAAACTAATGAAAAGACAAAATAAGAATAAAGTTTAAATGTAAGATAACTACTCGACTGTAAGCATTTCTAGAGGAACGCTTACTATTTAGCAAAACAAGATATCAAATAGCATAAATGGAGGAAACATACGGGAAAATTTTCTGTCGGAGGCTTGTGTGAGTATCCCCGTCGAGGTGATGCCGTGCGAGGTGATGCCGTGCGAGGTGATGCTCTGCGAGGTAGTCCTCTGCAACGTTCTCCCGGTCGAGGTGCTCCGCTGCGAAGTGATGCCTTCAAGGGTGATGCTCTGCGAGGTGGTCCTCTGCAACGTTCTCCCGGTCGAGGTGGTCCGCTGCGAAGTGATGCCTTCAAGGGTGATGCTCTGCGAGGTAGTCCTCTGCAACGTTCTCCCGGTCGAGGTGGTCCGCTGCGAAGTGATGCCTTCAGGGCTGATGCTGTGCGAGGATCTCCCGTGCGAGAGGATGCCGTGCCGGATGATGCTGTGCGAGCTGCTCCTAGATATAACAAATGACAAGACAAAATAAGAATAAAAAATAAACGTAATATAAATACTCGAAAGTGAACAGTCACAGAGGACCGCCAAGTATTTAGCTGAGTAAGATAGCAAGTGAGATAAAGGATGGGAAGATACAAAGTTTTAATATTTGGAAATTTTTCTATTGTAGGTTATTTGATGAATAAGGACGTGGCCCATATTACTATTACTACGCTGCTCGATATTTCCACCTTCTTCCTGACAATTAAGAATCTCAGAGTATGAAATAGCATAATACAGAACGGTTAAAACATACAGTTTTAAAGTGGCCTGTCCCCTCCTCTCCTGTCGGAAGCTCGCTTTAGCCACAATTGAATGTTTTTCTCTGTGTCCATCCTGTTCCCAGTGGCTTTGCCTTTTTCGGCAGCATCTTAAACAAGAATTTGGATGAAACATTATATTTAAGTTAGAGAATATTAAATATTAACAACAATAAAATGAGAATGACATTTACATACCTATTATCAATTTCGCCACCGAGGAATTATTAAATGGCCGTTTCCCCTTTCTCCCCAGCCAACTGTATTTTAGGGCCAATTCGTTGACCATTAGGGGGGTCAGCATCCGTTTCACACAATTGTAATTGTTTGACCCTCCATACTTGGCCAATTCAATAACCTAAAATTAAGAATTATTAAAGCATAAAAAATGTAAATATAATTTCTTTTTCGAAGAAATGCCGAAAACGAATTTTAAAAACAGCTTGTAACTTTAGATATTTTCTGCATTAGATATTTTCTGCAAAATAAAATGACCTATCCCCACCGTAATTTATTACGATAATAAGTCCAAACACGATATATGTAAATACTTTACTTACCGCCTCTTCAAAATCCTCCCGATTCTCTAAAACTTCCTCCAGCATCTTTAACTCCTCTACACTTTGCAACGGAAATTTTAGATGCTGATATTTGATGAACATGGAAGTTGTACTATTACTTGGGGTGTTTCCATCTATTTTATTTTCTATTACTTTTAACATATGCGCACCCTCCACCTGAATTGCCCGAAACAGGTGCATCTGTGACGCAAGTTGCTTCATGCATTTCAGCACTTCTACACAGTGCTTACAACACCCGCCCGTGCTTGCGTTTTCTGGAAATTATTTATTCCATTTCAATGATAAAAAAAAATTTCCGCCTCCAGTATCTTTACATAAATACATATATTAGCTTACCAATGATGCTCCCGTGATGCGAGTTGCTCCCTTGCGAGGTAGTGCTGTGCGAGGTGAGGTTCTGCGAGGTGATGTCGTGCGAGGTGATGTCGTGCGAGGTGATGTCGTGCGAGGTGATGCCGTGCGCGGTGATGCCGTGCGAGATTCTCTCGCGCGAGATGCTCCTGTACGAGATACTCCTCTGCGAGATTCTCTCGTGCGAGATTCTCCTCGGCGAGGTTCTCTCGTGCGAGATGCTCCTCGGAGGGGTTCTCCCGCGCGAGGTTCTCCCGTGCGAGGTTGTCTCGCGCGATGTAGTGCCGTGCGTGGTGCTCCCGCGCAAGGTTCTCCCGTGCGATGTAGTGCCGTGCGTGGTGCTCCCGCGCGATGTAGTGTCGTGCGTGGTGCTCCCGCGCGCGGTTCTCCCGTGCGAGGTTGTCTCACGCGATGTAGTGCCGTGCGTGGTGCTCCCGCGCGAGGTTCTCCCGTGCGATGTAGTGCCGTGCGTGGTGCTCCCGCGCGATGTAGTGCCGTGCGTGGTGCTCCCGCGCGATGTAGTGCCGTGCGTGGTGCTCCCGCGCGATGTAGTGTCGTGCGTGGTGCTCCCGCGCGCGGTTCTCCCGTGCGAGGTTGTCTCGCGCGATGTAGTGCCGTGCGTGGTGCTCCCGCGCGAGGTTCTCCCGTGCGATGTAGTGCCGTGCGTGGTGCTCCCGCGCGATGTAGTGCCGTGCGTGGTGCTCCCGCGCGCGGTTCTCCCGTGCGAGGTTGTCTCACGCGATGTAGTGCCGTGCGTGGTGCTCCCGCGCGAGGTTCTCCCGTGCGATGTAGTGCCGTGCGTGGTGCTCCCGCGCGATGTAGTGCCGTGCGTGGTGCTCCCGCGCGATGTAGTGCCGTGCGTGGTGCTCCCGCGCGATGTAGTGTCGTGCGTGGTGCTCCCGCGCGCGGTTCTCCCGTGCGAGGTTGTCTCGCGCGATGTAGTGCCGTGCGTGGTGCTCCCGCGCGAGGTTCTCCCGTGCGATGTAGTGCCGTGCGTGGTGCTCCCGCGCGATGTAGTGCCGTGCGTGGTGCTCCCGCGCGCGGTTCTCCCGTGCGAGGTTGTCTCACGCGATGTAGTGCCGTGCGTGGTGCTCCCGCGCGAGGTTCTCCCGTGCGATGTAGTGCCGTGCGTGGTGCTCCCGCGCGATGTAGTGCCGTGCGTGGTGCTCCCGCGCGATGTAGTGCCGTGCGTGGTGCTCCCGCGCGATGTAGTGTCGTGCGTGGTGCTCCCGCGCGCGGTTCTCCCGTGCGAGGTTGTCTCGCGCGATGTAGTGCCGTGCGTGGTGCTCCCGCGCGATGTAGTGCCGTGCGTGGTGCTCCCGCGCGCGGTTCTCCCGTGCGAGGTTGTCTCGCGCGATGTAGTGCCGTGCGTGGTGCTCCCGCGCGATGTAGTGTCGTGCGTGGTGCTCCCGCGCGCGGTTCTCCCGTGCGAGGTTGTCCTGCGCGAGGTTGTCTCGCGCGATGTAGTGCCGTGCGTGGTGCTCCCGCACGATGTAGTGTCGTGCGTGGTTCTCCCGCGCGAGGTTCTCCCGTGCGAGGTTGTCTCGCGCGATGTAGTGCCGTGCGTGGTGCTCCCGCGCGATGTTCTCCCGTGCATGGTGCTCCCGTGCGTGGGGCTCCCAGAAATAGTGTCTGAAGATAAGAATTATTTCTGTCAAAGAGATAGTATTTAAATACTACCTGCAGCATTGAACAAAATTAAATCGGAAACGTGTGGAAAGCTACTTTAAATTAAATTGGTACTCGAGATGTATTAGCTTTGAAAATAAATATGATAAATGGAAACACGTTTCAGAGTAGAAAGATGTGCAACCATAACTTTGCAGAAACGAAGGTGAGCGTACAAATGCTTACAAAGTACTTATTAGACCCATGACCTACGTGTCAGATTTATGTCAAACGAATAAGTAAAAGTCGAGTAGTCATCAGTAGACGAACAAAACATATCGATGGGTTTTACCATTTCATTACAGAAAATGTACAGAATTAGAAAATGAAAGTTAATCGCTTAAAATCGCAATAATAAACAAAATTATGTAAATATCTTTAGATATTATAATTTTTATATAGTATACTTTCCCTTTGTATTTACCCACCTAATAAGGAATTGGTTTTCCTCATTTTGGGTGTCGGTATATTTTCCTCCTTGCTGCCCGAAAGCTTCCTCTTTTTTCCTTTCTTTTCTTCTTTTGCATCATTTTCGGACAAAAAATTGAGCGTTTGCTGCACCTCTGTTGCCTTGGCCCTAGCTGTGTCATAATCATCTGCAGGCACCCATTAGTAAGTAATTGGTATACAGTTAACCATTAATTAATATAATAAATAGTAATTATTGTGCAAATTTCAATGTACCAAAACTGGTATTTGTAATCGTCTTGACCGAAAACTGCGTCCACGAAGCTGCCGGTATCTCGCATTTCCGAATGGCAGTGGCTAGACGTTTCTCATTGTATGGTGGCCACGAACATCTCCCTGCCTCTAACCATATCAATGGCACCACCTCGACCCTTCCATCGTTGTAAAAGTGGACGATTTTCCACCCGTGGTACATGATTTTTCTAGAGTGATAACTCGCAATAAAACAATTGAAGGCTCGGATGCAATAAGGGGACTAGCCCTCGAAAATGCGAAAAACTATTGTCAAAATACTAAGAAAAATTGAAAAATTACATTTTGTTAAACTGGATTTTAAAACATACAGTGTTGTAAAGCTCATCACGGCACATATTTTTTCTATTTACAGTTTTTTAATCGAATCATTAGTATTCGAGATAAAAATTATAAACAAAAAAAATTTCTTCGGCCAAAGTCAATATCTTTTTAGACATAAAATGCGATATCTTGAGTAAATATTAACGGATCGTTATGAGACTTGAAACATAAAACTCAGAAAACTCTAGCGAAACCATAAAATGTATGCACAAAACCCTTATGTTAAAAAATGTAATAATGTTTAATTATAATGAAATACTGGACACAGCCCATGTTTTTCAACGTTTGCCGTTAAAAAGTATCGAGGAAATTTTGAGGTACATATAACTTGCAGTGACAAAGTTTTTCTTTAATATGCAAGGAAGTTTTTCACCAATTTTCACACTGATTAATAAATAGGTGTAGAAGATATGATGATATATATAATTCACGCTCGCCACCAACAGTCAACAGCTGTGTATAATGCGCTATTTAGCAGCTTTAACATTCGGGTTGACAGTTGGTGGCGAGCGCGAATTATAGGTATATATCATCATATCTTCTACACCTATTTATTAATCAGTGTGAAAATTGGTGAAAAACTTCCTTGCATATTAAAGAAAAACTTTGTCACTGCAAGTTATATGTACCTCAAAATTTCCTCGATACTTTTTAACGGCAAACGTTGAAAAACATGGGCTATGTCCAGTATTTCATTATAATTAAACATTATTACATTTTTTAACATAAGGGTTTTGTGCATACATTTTATGGTTTCGCTAGAGTTTTCTGAGTTTTATGTTTCAAGTCTCATAACGATCCGTTAATATTTACTCAAGATATCGCATTTTATGTCTAAAAAGATATTGACTTTGGTCGAAGAAATTTTTTTTGTTTATAATTTTTATCTCGAATACTAATGATTCGATTAAAAAACTGTAAATAGATAAAATATGTGCCGTGATGAGCTTTACAACACTGTATGTTTTAAAATCCAGTTTAACAAAATGTAATTTTGGACAATAGTTGTAAGTTTGGACAATAGTTTTTCGCATTTTCGAGGGCTAGTCCCCTTATTGCATCCGAGCCTTCAATTGTACAGGTCAGTAGTATTCTTACATTAAAGACTATAAATATATGAAACAGGGAAAACCTTGAAACCTGGATGATTTGTATGGCTAGAAGTTGAAAAATATAAAAATTGAAAGAGCATTTTGTTAGTGTTTCGGAAGAGTCGTATGCAATAATGGAAATATAATAATTTTATCGTCTGTTTCTAATTTGACACATTTATAAGATATGTCTGTGACATTAAAAATTTGTAAAGGACCTAAATTATCTGTAACGAATATTCCTAAATCTGATGATTTGAATGGATCTGTATAAAAATCTGTTAGTGTTAAAAATGGTTTACCAACTATTTTCCGTTTATTATCGGATAAAACTAAGTTGTATATAATAATAATGCTGCCGTCGTTAAGACAGCAGCAGTTATTAGGATTTTCAATTTTTAAAATATAATGTGGAAATACGATACTTCTGAATTGATGAGAGTCGCGAACAGTATCGATTAATGGACCTTTAAAATGTTCTGATTTAAAAAATGGATATTCTACGTTAGGGTTCAATTTTTTTGGTAAAGAATTCATTTTCTCTGAATGGCGTTTGACTATTTGCTCTAATGGTTGCTGACCCTTCCTAACGCACTTCAAAATGCCCTGTAAATAGTTCTCGAATGGAAAGCAACTGAAGTCGTCAAGCGGGCCATGATTTTTAACATCTTGTGCAATGTGTAAAAGATTGTGAACGTTGTGGGACACGTATTGTTGGCCATATAATTCTATAAATTTAGAAACAAACTTTTGCAACAGATTAGCTGCGCGATCAATGTGGACAGAATGTCTTGAATGAGATAGAATAACGGATGCTATGTGTAAGTGGAGAAAGTTTCTATATCTACTCTTAGGTATGGTGCGGAATAAAACTACAGGTCCTGTATAGAACAAAAATTGACGAAATTCTGTTGCCTTCCATCTTTTTAAATCATCCAGACTTCGAGGTTTTCTATTAAATTCTACTGGAATACTCTTGTACAAAGCTATTAATTTTAATGATATCTTGGATACTGTAGGTGATGAAAGTTTTATGCAGGTTTCGCCACGACACCACAGCTTCAGAAGTACTTTTTTAATTACGCCAAGACAAATCAAATGCATATAATCTAGAGGAAAGGAGTTGATCATGTCGATGCCGGGAATATTTTCTATAATCGATGTGCCCTTATGGTGCTTTGGTGCAATTTGTAATCTAAAATCAATATCTGTTCTTAAAGGAATTGTATCTGAATCCGGAAAACAAGTTGTTCTAGCTACGCTACTGCCTCTGATATGGCATTTACTGCAAGAATAATATCCAGTGTGACCTTTTGTATACTTAATAAAAGATTTAGCAGGGACATCACAAAGAAATGATTTGATTTTAATAATAAACAGTTGTCCATTAATGGCGATTCTATTGTTAATAAGGTCCATGGCTTCATTGACAAAATCTTGAAGAAAAGAATTGGCATCATTGGGTTTCTGATACCCATGGTATATGCCGATCATCGCTATATCTTTGGATCCTGCAATATTGCATAAAATGGGGTACACCTGGCTACCGGAACTCTTAGAAATTGGTAGACCGTCAACGTTGATATTAATATAAATTGTATTGTTTTGAATATGAGATACACCAAAAGATTTTATAAGTTGTAGAATACTATTTTTTAATCCAAAATGATAATAGTGTCCTGGCTCAACACATTTTGTCACGATTTTTCTTTCTGTTTTTAAAAGCGTTCTGGCGTCAGATGGGAAATCAAGTGAATATGATTCCTTCAAAATTGAAAGCAAATGGTTAAGTGTACTATGAGGAACGTTGTGTTGCAAAGCCCACTGGGCTAGAGGAGAAGAGAAATTCTGACTATTGGCTGGATTTTCTTCTACACGCGATTGACAATTATAATTATTTTCAGAAAAATTAAAAGAAAGTTCGGAGCTACTGCCAGACGCAGGATGGATATCAATAGCCGGATCACGAAATGAACTTGTAGAACATGAATCTAAATGACAATTAACATTATTTTCAGAAGTATTAAAAGAAAGTTGGAAGCTACTGCCAGGTGATGGATGGATATCAATAGCCGGATCATGAAATGAACTTGTAGAACGTGAATCTAAATGAGGAGTACCAGTGCCAGGTGAAGCAGAATCATTAGTTTGAAGAAGTAAATCAAGTAAAATTTGGTAATTAGTGGCTGGTGATATGGTGGCGTCTTCCCGAAGGGACTTATCGAATGATCTTTTAGCACGCATGTAATACTTGTTCAATGGAAATCTGTCAGACATTATTGCGACGGGGAAGAAGTAAAAATATGTAAAGAGTGTACTTTAAAAGAAAAAGAGTAGTTTTAGAAATATATAAATACGGAACTTACCTACGAGTAGTAGAACACACTAACACACTAAAAAAATACTCCAAAGTATTCGCACCTGGAAATACCAAATAAGGACGCTTCAAATCGCTTGTTCGTACGTGAACGGCGGATCCACGATAACTGCCGTAGCAGAGTTTGCTGTGATGTGGAAGAAGGCACCCTCGCCATCCCCACTCCGTGGCCTCAACCCCCGGTGGACACGCCCGTGGCAAAGAAGGGTGGGGAGTGGTCCGTCCCCGACTTGAGGCCCCCATACCAACCGCCGCACAGTAGGCTAAATATGCTTCAAACGCGAAGAAAATATTATTATGTCTCTAGCAGTGTTATTAATTAAGTAATGAAATGTATTTGAATGATAGATATATACATGATATTAGGAGGACAAAAAAACAAAAATATAAAGTTATAATTTTGTTTACTTACATAAAATAGGGGCCCAGGGGAGGGGCCCCGTCTGCCCGGTGCTAAGGGCGGTCTTGTCTGTGGGTGAGAGAACAACGCAATGGTGTATATGTACTGTATCCCTCTATTCCTCACTTATAATTGCACCTCAGAAGTAGCTAGTAGCAGCCAATTTTTTTTTCAATTTATAGGTAAAGCTTTGCCCTTTACAATGCGGTGACCAGAGAAAACCCCGAAAACAATCAAACCTTCGAGTGCCCAAAATGGAGGAAAGGGTTTTGAAGGAGTAATCACCTTAGGAGTCGGAGGCGGATACAGGAGCCTTTCTTAGAGGAGGCAAAATATGTAAAAGTACATAAGTACATTTTTTAACTTTTTTTTTACAAGATTTAAAATTTGCTTGTAATTTATACTTTAATATCTCTATCTGATACTATAGCCTAAATAATTGAATTCACATTAATTATTTATACAGAATAATACACAATGTCATAATATTTATCTATTTTATTACTCTTGGGGGGGGGGGGGGGCGATCGCCCCCCTCTGGATCCGCCCCTGTTTAGAGTCACAGTTTTCACTTGCATATATTGTCTCTTTAAATGAACTACGAGTATACATTTGTAACTCAAAATTACACAATACTCATTCGGGCATAGTAATGGGGTAAAATAAAATCTTTTTCACTCCCAACTTTGGGGGCCGCGCGCAGTCACAGAATTACCTGCCTCTTTTGTTCCTGTGTCCCTCCGCCGAGTGTTCCGACGATATAGTAAACGCGTGTGATTTTTTAATTCAAAAGCGAGGTAGTGGGATTGGAAAGATTAATAACAACAATACAGGACGCATTGAACAAAAAAAGGAGATATTAATAATAATTACTGTAAAGAATTAAAGTACATCATATAGTGAATGCATATCGTTAAAAATGTAACCCATATATATGTATACAGTGACTCCCGAAAGTGTTCGGACACATTTTAAAACAGAATAACGCTTTCGAAGTTGGGTCAAACGACTTGAATTTTTTTTTTTTTTGAGAATCTAGAAGGATTAGCTTACTCGTTGAGGTGTTTCGGCGTTTTGGAAAAATTGCAATTGATCGGAATAGCGAAGAAAATAGTGACGGTCGCTTTTTCAACTTTTTTGTCCGAGTCCGTATTGAAAACGTAAAAATTTAGCTAAAAAAGCTACAATTTGTAGCTCATAGCTATGTTAACCGATTTCGAGGAAATTTTCAGCATGCATGCAACTTACTTAAATCTACAAACGGGATTTTTACATTTTCAATACGGACTCGGATAAAAAGTTGAAAAAGCGACCTTCACTATTTTCTTCGCTATTCCGATCAATTGCAACTTTTTCCAAAACGCAGAAACACCTCAACGAGTAAGCTAATCCTTCTAGCTTCTCAAAAAAAAATTCAAGTCGTTTGACCCAACTTCGAAGGGGTTATTCTGTTTTAAAGTGTGTCCGAACACTTTCGGGAGTCACTGTATATATATTCGTTAAATGTTTATGAAAATATATTAGCAATGGATTGCGAATCCCATACATGATACGAGTGTCACCTGATGATGATAACCAGGTGACAAAACTCCAAATGAATACGCAGGTGGATGTTTCCACAGAGTCGGCAATGTTTCCCCTCCGAAACGGGAAACCTGGAGGGGGCCAATGTCACGCCGCTAGGCACTCGGCCGACTTTGCTCACCGTCCACTTGAATATATGTACAGTTTTCGGGTACATGTGGCCAACAGTGATTTCTAGAAGGCCGCTTGAAGCAAGGGGCGAGTTGCTGTATCCTACAGAAATGTTGCCAAGTCGCTAGATACACGTTGGCGGCGATTTGTTGCCCGGTCTACACAGACGCACCTTAAAGGTCCATTTATACATATCCGTTCCGGGTCCGTTCCGTTCCGGCGTGCCAGTGGTCAGAAGAAGAGGGGCATAGAGGGTCTCTTCTTCTTACCACTGGCACGCCGGAACGGAACGGACCCGGAACGGATATGTATAAATGGACCTTAAAGGTGTTCCCCGTGGTGCAAACAAGTCAGAGGAAATCAGTAAATTTACGGGCGCAATATCTCGAAAACTTGTTGAAATAAAGTGTGTACGTTACAGGTTATTCAATTTGTCTTGAATCGCACTGTCAAGTGATTTCTAAAAAAATATATCGTTCTATTTAAAAAACGAACTTGACAATCGTATCTCTTAAATTAATAATCTACAAAAAAATCGTCTGCTGAGCTAATAAATTTGCCCCATCGAACCATTGAAATTCCGTATATGTAGACGTTTTTTTTCTATCTCAAATACGTTAATAAATATCCAGCTGTTTACTGTTCTCGCTGACATCCTGTACATATGTATATATGTATATAAAGGTGGAATTTGACGGCGCGCCACTGAGGCAAACCCGCGAAATTCGTACTACAAGTAGAGCTTTTCAAGTATTTTTTTCAAGCGGCCCGAAAGAATCGGGCGGCTTGGAAAGAAGCGAGCGGGCCGAATGAACTTGGAGCAGATCGAAAACTATTTGTCCGATTTATTTAAAACTTGATACACATATTCTTAATGGTATTATCTAAAATTTAGCATATCATTTTATTTTATGCGGTAACCCATTCGTATGTAATAACTGTTTTAACTTTGCCTTGTTAGGTAAAAAATTAATAGCGATATTCACCTTGCTCTCATTTGTACAATAATATTTTTTCTTCTCAAATCCGTATGCTAATTGTCTTGTTCTTTTCCGCGTCACCTTGTCCGCGCAGATTTGGCTGCAGATACAGGCAAAACGGCTTTTCGACCCTACGGCGTAGGACCTATGCGGATATATACTACTACCAATAAAATAATAAAACGTTTCGTACCGACCGTAGCAAAGTATAATGACTTGCCACGTTTATTTCTTTAAGCACCTCTACTGAATTATGCGTGTCTTGGATTTTTTTCGTCAAAGTTATTAAACAGGACCTTCCGTTGGAAAAAGAATTTCAAACAACGAGACGCGTATTTTCGTCGTAATTGCCACCATATGGAATGAGACAAATTCAATGAAATAAATTTTGCCGTACTTGCTCCGTTTTCACAAAGATCGTTCATTCACCCTCGGCGTGAGCTGTTTACGTTCAATATTAATTACGTCTTTGTCTCGTAATATTTCTGCCACTTCCTTCCTCCCAATACCCGAAACGCGTTTCTTTTAACGGGCTAACAATTTTACGGTCCCAGGTTTATCTAACATGATTCTAGTGTTCATTAATAAAATATCTACAATGTAGCATACGGATTTGAGAAGAAAAAAAATTATTGTACAAATGAGAGCAAGGTGAATATCACTATTAATTTTTTACCTAGCAAGGAAAACTTAAAACATGTATTATATACGAATTGTCGCGGTAATATACGGGTTATCGCATAAAATAAAATGATGTGCTACATTTTAGATACCATTAAGAATATGTGTACCAAGTTTCAAATAAATCGGATAAATGGTTTTCGATCTGCTCCAAGTTCATTCGGCCCGCTCGCTTCTTTCCAAGCCGCCCGATTCTTTCGGGCCGCTTGAAAAAAAAATCAAGTACTTGGTTCTATCCGGGCCGCTCGGTTCTTTCGAGTACCTGGCTCGACTTGGAAACCGAGCCCCGGATTGATTCGGATTTCAAGCTACCCGAATATTCAAGTACTCGAACAGCTCTAACTACAATTCTATATTTCTTACATCGCGATAGAAATGAGCATTTCGATCGTTCATGCTACCTCATCCCTCTCCCCGCACCTACCACAATGGCCTTTAAACTGTTATAAAATATGCAACAAATCTTTAGTCGTACAATGAGAAACATTATGTTGCAAAGCCTACAGTGCTAGCAAAAAAGACAATTTGGGGTTATTTGCTTGATCCGGCAAATCCTTTCAGTGCTACATATAATCAACGCAGGGTCCCATTGGTGCAACGGCGCGCCACGCACCGATCTGATTTCCGAGTTTCTCGGCTTTTCGAGCAGTTCGGAGCACTTGAAAGGGTTGATTTGTACGACGAGGTGCGCGTCGAAAGCATTCGTGTGCGCCCTATGCAGGGATTTCAACGTGCTGAAAGGTGGTTCTCGGCCTCAAGAGCAAAAATTGAATGGCGGAGAAATATGGACACCAATGGAGTCCTGGCGTTCTCCCGATTAAAATTATAATCAAATGTCATGTAAACCGTGCGTGCGAGATCGAGTCTGGCCATCGGCGTTCTTTTAATTCGATTGAAAAAAGTCGAAGTTTTCGAGTCGAAGTAAAAGAACGTCTACCTGTACCGCGTCGTTAACCGCCAACTCGCGGGACAATACGGTCATAAACCGCAACCCTGGCGAAACGCTCTGGCCGATCAGCCTGATTAATTTTTGGGTACTAGATATGGCATTGTCCTCCTCTAGTAGCTAATCCCTCTACGTTCGGCAGGCAATAAACCGTGCTCCGCTACAACATAATTATATTATACTGATGTTCTGAGCACTGACCATGACGTAAAATTAATCTTATGGTCCGTACGATGACCAAAAGAAGATGTTCTTATGTTAGATCGAAGAATGTTTCTCCGGCAATGGGGTAGGAAACGAAATAACTCTGAACAAGTACCAGTACGCCTCGCGGTGAGACACAGGGACAAAAGGGGTAGTCCCTCCTTCTACGACTCCCTTATCTCTCGAGTATAAACGCGCGCTCAAATTTTAAAACAAAAACACGCGTTAACGTATTCCGTGCGAGAGAAGGTGAACCTTGGAGAGAAGGTATTTGCTGTGTAGAGGGCCTCATCCAGAGAGTGGCCGTTTGTGACAAATACAAGCCCGATTGGTTAGGAAGCAGCTTACATTAGAACCAAGCGACGCCGAAAACGCGCAGAAAAAACGGGCGCGAAAAATCACCGGAATAAAAGTAACCGTATCCACGCGCGAAAAATACTTACCTGTGGGAGTCTGGTTGCCAGATGTGTAGCTTGGCTATAGCCCGACTCACCGAGGACCTCAGGGGAAGAACCCGACAGTATGCCGAAAATCATAAAGTCCTTTTACCTGAGAACCGAGACACGATAGCGGCGAAAGTCGAAATCCCTGAAAAACGGCACGGTGTCGATTGCCCCTTATCGACATATCTGGTAGGCAAATGTTTCCCAACGAACGCTTCGAGAGCAAGCGATTGCCTAGTCGCAAAGAAACGAAGAAATTTCGCTTCAAAAATACCAAATTTCCAGCTGTAAATCGCCTGCACCGCCAGGACTGTTCAACTTACGCAACCCCTTTCGAAGCCAGATACAGCGTAAATCCCCACCGTAAAACCCTCGAAAGTAGGACAGTATGGGCCCATCCGCCCTTCACTACACTTATACCTATTAAAAATCACGTTGACTGGAACAGTTTGTACATACTACTAATATGCAGAGTTGTGCAGAATTACAATTGAATTACTCCATGAATTGTAATTACAAAATAATTCAATTACATCGTATTCAATTACATTGCAATTCGTAATTCAGATCTCGCATTCAATTAAAATACATCGTAACTCGTAATTGCAATGTATTTGCAATTGTAATTGCACAGTACAATGTAATTGAATTATAATTACGAATTAAGAGGTAACCAAATTGAGAGCTATTAAGAGGTGGGAAAGAAATGTGTAGGTAAATGTTTCGAATAGAAAAAAATTACTATGAGTGCTGAATATGGTATTATTCATAAATTTATAATATATAAAGAGAAATAAACTCTTTTGTTACATTTTTTCCACTTTTTTTCTCACTTCAGAGTTTTGAGCTGTAATTGAATTACATTGTATTTCAATTACATTGTAATTCAATCACACGCACAATTACAGTAATTAGGAATTAAATTAATTGGAAAGTTTGAATTATGTATATGCACAAAACCCTTATGTTAGAAAAAGTAATAATATTTCATTAAAAAGGAATACTGGACATAACCCATGTTTCTCAACGATCGCCGTTAAAAAGTATCGAGGCAATTTTGAGGTACATATAACTTGCAGCCACAAAGTTTTTCCTTAATATACAAAGAAGATTTTCAACAATTTTCACACTGATTAATAAGTAATTGTAGAAGATATGCCGATATATATGAATCTCGCGCGGCACCAGCAGTCAACGCGAGTGCTAAATCTGCTATGGAACGCATTAGACGCGGCTGTTGACTGTTGGTGGCGCGCGAGATTTATGTATATCGACATATTTTCTACAATTCTTTATTAATCAGTGTGAAAATTGGTGAAAATCTTCTTTGTATATTAAGGAAAAACTTTGTCGCTGCAAGTTATATGCACCTCAAAATTGTCTCGATACTTTTTAACGGCGAACGTTGAGAAACATGGGTTATGTCCAGCATTCCTTTTTAATGAAATATTATTACTTTTTTAAACATAAGGGTTTTGTGCATACATTTTACGGCTACGCTAGAGTTTTCTGAAGTTATGTTTTAAGTCTCATAACGATCCCTTAATATTTACTCAAGTTATCGCAATTTATGTTTAAAGAAATAATGATTTTGGACGATGAAAAATTCCTTATTTATTATTTTTCAGCTCGAATAGTAAGTAATGATTCGATAAACAAACTGTAAACAGAAAAAAATGTGTGTCGTGACGAACTTTACAACATATTTTTTAAAATTCAGTTTAATAACATTTAATTTTCCAATCTTTCTTAGCGTTTGGACAATAATTGTTCCCATTTTCCAGCGCTAGTCCCCTTATTGCATCCGACCCTTCAATTAACAATTACTTCCGCGATACAGTCCACAGTGTATTAGAACGCTAAACACGGTGGACAGTTTAAACTTTTGCCCCAAAAAAATGGGTTTTCAGCCCACTGTGCGCCGTACGCGCAAACGCCTAGACCTGACCTGTGATTTTTCCAATATTAGCGGGCTCGCGCCGCCGACGACCCTCACGATTTCCTGTCTCTGCTTATTGTCACCCCCCCCCCCCTCCACGCCCCTCCGTGACGCTGGTCCTTTTTGCGCGTAGAAGCGGTTAGTTTTCTGTTTCCGGTGACTTTTCGCGTCCCTTTTTTCAGCGCGTTTTTGGCGTCGCTTGAGGACCTCGGTCCTCTTCGAAGGCAGTAGATTGAGTAGGTATAGGTCGAAACGTTTTTGGGAAGGTGAATATGAAATTAGCAATCGTAAAGAACGAATGAATTTTCGTTTCGCTCTGAAAAATTCCACAGGCTAATCGGCCAGATAGTCTCGCCAGAGTCGCGGTTTATGACCGTATTTTCCCGCGAGTTGGCGGTTGACGACGGACCTGCGCGTCCGAATTGTCATCGTATGTACTTAGTACCTACTATGTATCCACCGACAGAGCAATATATGGATTAACCCAGAATGAAGAATTCCGGTAATAATGCATAAAAGGGTACACCTGACCGATTCTGATGACCTTGAAATATGTTGTCAAGGTCATCATTCTAAGCAACTCGCTCGGCCTTCGTTTCCGAGATATTTACGAAAAACTTCTTTTGACTTATTTTATTACTTCTTTTGACCCCCCACATCGGCCAGGTTCACGAACGTCAAAAATAAAGAAGTGCGGCGCGGGGGCCGCAGGTAGGCAAGGCCTGCGCTGTCAACTTGGGACGGCCACGGGCGGCCCCCGCTGCTGTTTTTCGTCTGAATAAATTAACCAACTCGGCCAGCAATCTTAACTAAAAAGGGGAACGAGGGACTTTCCCAAATCGCGCGAGCACAATGGACTAATGTCCACGGGTAACGGTCACGACAACCTGAAGCGCACGTGCAGCACCCGCGAAACGAAAGACCTCCATAAAAACAGCTCGAGGCGTCGTATCCCAATATAACGCTAAACAGCGAAACAGGGAACAATAGATTCAACCGGTCCTCGGAGCTCGGCGCCGCTCGGGAAATAACCTCAATAAGCCAGGGAAATTAGGAGACCTGGCACCAAGGGACTAGACACGTGGAAGGTAAACGCGTACCCTCCAAAGTCCACAGACCATCGGGACCCGCGAGATCCCCACCACCACGGAGAACCCGCGGACAAGGCAGCGACAATAGGACCCTTTACACGGACGGTCTTGCGCGCGGTCCGGCCCGCGGTCCGGCGCGTCACGAGCCGCGCGGCCCGCAAAAGTACGTGAAGCCGGATCGTGGCGCTCCTTCGCGCGGGCCAGGAGGTCGTACCCGTCACTACTTAGAGACAGCGAGTTCGGGCTCCCATTTCTACGTCGACTCCACATGCTTTTTCCAGGAACCAGCGCAGTCTTGTATTGGGTACTACCTGTTCCATGTATATTATCGATCTGCGAAACGATCGGCAAGACACGATCGTGATATACGTAGGTTTGCGAAAAGTATACGAATTCCTCGATATACCTGGCTTATAGAGGATATCATAAATGCTGTTACTGTAGGGTACACTGAAACATCTGTTTTTAGGAAGCTACATTTGGTTGACCTGAAGGTGCTATAAATGGTGCTGGAAATGGTTTATGACTCAGTTATAACGACTGTCAAATTTTACAAGGGTACTTTAAAAAATGTCCAAATGTTTCCCCGGCAATGCGATGGCAAATGAAATTGCAGTTAACACATTCACTGTTGTGACGATCATAATTATTACTATCAACGGCAATAATTACCATGTCACTGCTTGTTTTAATATAAAAACTAATATTGATAGACAATAAATACATATAGGTATGCAAGTGATGTTATATCTAAGATAAATGATGAAGAGATGTAATATGCAAGATGTTTTGAAGAAGGGGGGTAGTCTTCTGATTGCTCGTGATGCAGGTCAAATTTTTTACCCACGCTCTTGCGTGGCGCGCAGCAAGAAAGCATCACAGTCCTGCCCGCGCGCCAGAAAGCACCGCGCTCCTGCCCGCGCGCAAACCTCGACTCCAGAAGAGTTTACATAAGAGACAGAACAGGTAGTTGGAAAAGGACAAAACGCCAGTTGAAACCAGGCTCGTCGGGCGCCTCAGGATTTCCGACAGTGCGGAAATCCTGAGGCGCGCGACGATCCTGGCAGCCAAGCCTCCACAGGCAACGCCGTCGATAAGCCGTGCCTCGATGGGTTTCGAGGACTTCGACCCTCGAGACCAGGGGGGCCGTACGATGTTGCAACCTAAGACGTGACGAATCGAAAATTCTACATTTCTCACCGGATCTTGGCGAAAGTGACGTGAATCGTTTCCTTATGTTTTCCCGATGGAAATGGTCCAAAGACGACACAAATGTAATTAAGGAATCTTCATAACAAATTGATTTCCATAACTTCGTTAAAAATAGTTCGATTTATATGAAAGTTGGTAGGCATAATTTTCATTTGAAAAACATGAGAAATACATCGGTATCACTTCCATATCGATAGGATAAAGAATAAAGTATACAGTTTTTCTGAAACAGATATGAATCCTTGGCCGACCGCAGCGAATCGAGGTCGGCGACCCACAGTCGAGGGTGAAATATTCATTACAGCGTATTAAGAAATTCTTTATTCTTCATCGTATCGATATGGAAGTGATACCGATGGATTCTTTACGTTTTTCAAATGAAAATTATACCAAATTTCATGTAAATCGGACTATTTTTAACGAAGTTATGGAAATCAATTTATTATGAAGATTCCTTAATTACAATCCGATTTGTGTCGTTTTTGGCCCATTTTCATCGGGAAAACATAAGGAAACGATTCACGTCACTTTCGCCAAGATCCGGTGAGAAATGTAGAATTTTCGATTCGTCACGTCTTAGGTTGCAACATCGTACGGCCCCCCTGGTCTCGAGGGTCGAAGTCCTCGAAACCCATCGAGGCACGGCTTATCGACGGCGTTGCCTGTGGAGGCTTGGCTGCCAGGATCGTCGCGCGCCTCAGGATTTCCGCACTGTCGGAAATCCTGAGGCGCCCGACGAGCCTGGTTTCAACTGGCGTTTTGTCCTTTTCCAACTACCTGTTCTGTCTCTTATGTAAACTCTTCTGGAGTCGAGGTTTGCGCGCGGGCAGGAGCGCGGTGCTTTCTGGCGCGCGGGCAGGACTGTGATGCTTTCTTGCTGCGCGCCACGCAAGAGCGTGGGTGAAAAATTTGACCTGCATCACGAGCAATCAGAAGACTACCCCCCTTCTTCAAAACATCTTGCATATTACATCTCTTCATCATTTATCTTAGATATAACATCACTTGCATACCTATATGTATTTATTGTCTATCAATATTAGTTTTTATATTAAAACAAGCAGTGACATGGTAATTATTGCCGTTGATAGTAATAATTATGATCGTCACAACAGTGAATGTGTTAACTGCAATTTCATTTGCCATCGCATTGCCGGGGAAACATTTGGACATTTTTTAAAGTACCCTTGTAAAATTTGACAGTCGTTATAACTGAGTCATAAACCATTTCCAGCACCATTTATAGCACCTTCAGGTCAACCAAATGTAGCTTCCTAAAAACAGATGTTTCAGTGTACCCTACAGTAACAGCATTTATGATATCCTCTATAAGCCAGGTATATCGAGGAATTCGTATACTTTTCGCAAACCTACGTATATCGCGATCGTGTCTTGCCGATCGTTTCGCAGATCGATAATATACATGGAACAGGTAGTACCCAATACAAGACTGCGCTGGTTCCTGGAAAAAGCATGTGGAGTCGACGTAGAAATGGGAGCCCGAACTCGCTGTCTCTAAGTAGTGACGGGTACGACCTCCTGGCCCGCGCGAAGGAGCGCCACGATCCGGCTTCACGTACTTTTGCGGGCCGCGCGGCCCGTGACGCGCCGGACCGCGCGCAAGACCGTCCGTGTAAAGGGCCCTATTGCCTGCAAACAACTGTGGGAAATAGAACAGAGAACGCCCTCCGGGCTCCAAGATCGCGACGGCCGAAATCGATGCATTTTTCAACGAGTCCTCTTGGATAAGATTTATAGAAATAGTACTCCAATTCCAAATATCTCTACGCGCTATTCAAACTGCTCCTAGTACGATGCAGGAACGTAATGGAGGAAATGGAGATCACCAATGGATTCCTTATGTTTTTCTGATGAAAATCATACCAAATGTCATGTAAATCAGACTACTTTTACATAAGGAATACAAATTGCTTTTGTAAAAGTAGTCCGATTTGCATGATATTTGGTATGATTTTAATTGCGAGAACGCCAGGAATCCATTGGTGCCACTTTCATATCGATACGATAAAGAAAGAAGAATTTCTTAATAACCTGAAATGGATGCCTAATGTTCACATTAGGGGAGGATTCTCCGATTTCAATGACCTTGACATATGTTGTCAACATTTCCCTCTAAACTTTTTGGCGGTTCGCCTTAGTTTCAGAGATATTAATAAAAAACTTTCGGTATAATATATTGAAATCAGTTTCATAACCGACGGTATTAGTGTGAGGTTGGGGATAGATTAGGACGGGGGGCGCGCGTAAAGCATGGTAGCGAACCGATGTGAGTATGTGTTAAACTCGTTAATTCTAGTGTTAATGTGCGTGACGGGAAAGTGAATTCTTGCTTTACGCGCCCCCGCCCTTACCTAGCCCCTACCAATACCAATACTGTCGGCTGTGAAACAGTCGGCAGTTCTAGTGTTAAGTAAAGTTTTTTATCATTGCAATCGGAGAATCCTTCCCTAATGTAAACATTTACCCATACCTGTTTCAGAAAAAAATAATTCTTCGTTCTTTATCGTATCGATATGAAAATGATGCCTTATGTTATTCCGATGAAAATCATACCAAATTTCATGTAAATCGGACTATTATTAACGAAATTAGCTTTAGGTTATGGAAATTAATTTCTCATGGAATTTCCTTCATTATTTTCCGAATTATAAGGAATCAATTGGCGTCGTTTTCGCAAAGATCTGATGAGAAATGCGGAAGTCGAAAATTTCTCACTTCTTAGTAGGCACTTCACAACCCCTTCGAGGGTCGAAAGCCATAAAATTTGATGAGGCACTGCGAGGGGTTGTCCTCGCCACGCAGTACCAGGCCGCATCTCTGTGACGGGCGTAGCTCCAGAATCACCCTGTAGAAACGATATATTCGTGTTTTTGCATTCGTTATCTTACGGTTTCTATTATTTTTGTTGGCTTTGTTGTTTTCATTGTTATTATCGTTATCGTTGTTATTATTTATAATACATGCAATAACACAAGTATTGAATAAACATCTTTTTCTTATAATTCCCAAGCTTATTATTTTCTCGTATATGTACAACAAATATCCAAACGTAATCCGAAACCCCTTCCACCCCGTTCCATAGTATCTCGGCGAGGGTCTCGAGCGACCGTGAGTATGCATTAGTGAACTATCGGTGTGGTTCTGACTCAGGACTCAAAGTCCCATACTCGAAGCATTAATAAACAGTTAATATAATGGATGGTTTAAAAGATCGTTGCAACCAAGAAATCAACGTAGAACAAACTTTAAAACATCCGTGTGTGCTGTAGTAGGTATACCTATATATGTACTTTCCCAACTAAAATGTGGAGTTGACTGTGACCAATTAGAAATTTTGGGTGTCCTTCCTCTTTCACTAAACTCTAAAGAAATTTTTAAAGGAACGAAAGATAGGTAGGGAAAGTAACCGTGGTTCTAACCCGCCGACATCTGTTGCCTACTAACGTTCAGATGTTGGGATAGGTAGGTACTTACATCTGGCAGAACTCGCAATAGCATTCTCGAGAGGATGGCACGAAACAGTCATTGCTCAGTTTTTTTTTTTCTGACGGACCGGTCAATGTTAACGATAAGTAGATATACATACATACATACATATATTGCATTACCTACCCAAATTCTCGGCGTTTGAGAAGACATAGTTCTTACAGCAAATACTCGTAAATCGACTCGTTAAACGTAATATGTACAATATGTAAAAGTTTTAACAACATTTCCGGACCTTTGCGACATTATGCGTTTTTTTCTTTAAAATTTAAACATTATCTCGTTTGTCATAATCAACCTTGCGGAAAGGTTTTTTAATGAATAGCCATCGATTCAGGGGTGCAAATTCATCCCTTATTGCTCACGACAATATAATCCCTTTACACCCTGTACATCAGATAAACAGAAAGTTTGCAAAGAGCAGCGATAACGATAGGTAGCAATTGTTCGATAGGTTAAATGATTTTATTCAGCTTCAATCCTCTGTCTGTTTGTTTGTTTGGTTCAAATCTGGAAACGCAATTTTAACCCACTTCCAACTATCGAATAGACTTGCAACTTTACAAGCGTATGTAGTTTTGATGACAATACAAAATTTTGAAAAAAAAAAATTAATCCCCGAGGGGGTGAAAAAATTGCACACCCTACGATAAACACGCATAACCACTCCAAACTTTATATTAACGTCAATTTCAACTGTCCGAATTTGCCCGAAACGGAAAAAATAGCCAAAATCATTAAGACTTTCACCGCTCAGACGCGTGCTACGCCCGGTGGACATAATAAAATACTTGATAGGAGATGATTCAAATTATTGCGAATCGTCAGATACAAACCAAGATACATGTTCCGAGTCCGATTCTGATTTAATATGATAAACAAATTTTTCCATTTTATTATTATTTATTATTTATAATTTTTTTATTAATGTTTTCATTTTTATGTTATTTTTTATGTTTTACATACTACGTAATGAAAATTACAAACCAAATAGAAGAAAAATGTTGAATGTGTACGAAGGTATGATATTTGCCTCCCACATCCATATATGTAAAACGACCGCAACGGTTTTCAGGTATATCTGCGAAACTGATGAAAAAAAAGTTCCAACAAAAGTGAGTCAGTATTCAGTTGACAAGAATTTACAAAAGTAAAAATTAATAAAAAACATTTTATTCAATAAATATTCAAAATCACCTCATTTTTTTTAAAATGGAAATCACCATATTTTTTATACACCTATCGATGCATCTTTCTATTCTCTTTAAAAAAAAAGTATGAGGGCTGGAAGGATTAGCTTACTATTTAGGTGACGTGTTTCGTCGGTTCCCATTAAGGTTGTAATTGTTCGGAATAGGGAAGAAAATAATAGCGAAGGTTGCTTTTTCAACTTTTTTATCTAAGCCTGTAATGAAAATTTAAAAATCCCGTTTGCAGATTTAAGTAAGTTGTATACATGCTGAGAAATTATTATCACTTTTATCTGCTTGTACTGTCCTCCTTAGTTAAACTGTCCTATCTAGCATTTTTTTATTTTTTGAGATATGTTGAAATATTTGAAATTCCACTCGTCTTTTACCTTTTAAGTAAAGTTAGAAGACTTCTACATGCTTCGTATAACTTCTTTCCAAATGATTAAAATATCCTATCTAAAACAATTAATTAATTGGCACGTTAATAATACATTACCTACCGGTATACCTATTACAAAAAATTAAATTAGGTCGTTATGAAATAATGACATGTTTTAATCAAGGGAAATAAGGACGGTACAAAGTAAATGATAAAACTTCCGTTTTCTCGGTTGTTTCAAATTGCTAGATAGGACATTTTAACTAAAGAGGGCAGTGTAGCTCAGAGCTACACGCACGCACGTATACATCATTCGAGAGTAGTTCTTGATTTGAACGCTGGTGTGAGAAGAGGACGCTAAGATCAGTCACCTTCAATAATTATGGGTCGGTAAAACAGTTTCGTTGGGCCGTCCAATTCATTGCAAGTTAAAAGTTTAAAGTAAAAATTAAAATGCCACTTAAAATTGACAACGCAGCCATATATATAGTTAAAGTTAACTATATATAAGTTAAAGTTAAAAGTAAAAATTAAAGTTAAAGTAAAAGTAAAGTAAAAGTTAAAGTTAAAAGTAAAAATTAAAAAGTAAAAATTAATATATATATGGCTGCGCTGTCAATTTTAAGTGGCTTTTTATTTTTTACTTTTAACTTTTAACTTGCAATGAATTGGATATATATATATATATATATATATATATATATATATAAGATAGAGTTCTTTTACATATATTTAAGATAGAGTTCTTTTACACTGATTATTAAAATAATTTTTAAAATTTTAATTTAATATTTATGTTGTAAATGGTTGTTTAATATTTATTTAAAAAAAAATAATTATAATTAAATTTTTTGTATACAACTAAATTAATATTTATATGGCTGCTGTATATAAACTAATCTGCAAAAATGAACAAGGATGCGCACAAATACAAAAACGTATATATATGGTAACATTAAAAATAAAATACCTTTTACAACATCTAGAAATTAAGATACATTTTTCTAATTGTCGTTTCATTATATATCTGTGTCTGTGAAAATATGAATTATACTGGGTGATTAATATACCCTACGCAAATAAAGATATTGTAAAAAAAGAACAATACTTCGACTACTATGTAACGGGCACGTCTCAGAAATGTCCGTTCAGGATGTCTTAACAGCGTCTGGTACAGACATCTTAAAGACACACGCTACAGACATCTTAAAGACCCACGCTACAGATGGCTTAAAGACATACGCTACAGACGTCTTAAAGACACACGCTACAGACGTCTTAAACACGCCTGCTACAGACCTCATACAGGCGTCTGTAGCAAACGTCTTTAAGACGGTTACTATACGCCTGCTAAGATGTCTATCAGACCTTTGACAGACGTCTAGAGGGCGCCTTAGAGACACCGGAGAGACGGCTTCACAACGGCCATGTTACGATTGACGACGTTCAGACTTTCAGACCTAGAATGGACATGAACCAGACGTCTCTAAGACGAGGTGTGCTATCTGGGTCCCAACGGTACAGACCTTTTTCCGTGTAAGCGGGCGGTAAGCGGGCCCACGGACCGGCTTTTTATCAAAAATCCCCACGAAATCCCGTAACAATAGCATTTAATCTCCACGAACGTAGCTACAAGCTACAACGCTTTCGTGCATGCGTTCTGTCAATTCCTCATGGAGCTGACGTTTCCGTGATGTTGGCAGGCCTCTGTCCTGAAAGTGGTTGTTCACTTCAAAAGAATCGGAGCAAAGATGGACTCCTAAGAAATTTTTATACACAGCAGTCATTCGACTTTGGATTTTCTTCGTTAAATTTCCTTGAAACGTTCGAGATTATTCTTATATGACCAAGCCTGCCGTGTGAACGATGATCGTACAGGAGCCAGTGCAGGTAAAATCAATAGAGTTTACAGGGAAACTGCCAGTGACGTGCGATAATCTGTCGGGGCGCATCCACACTTATTGATACTAACATCAGAAATTGAACCGTTTACGCGTACGTTTCCACTTCCACGGAGGATTTGATATTGCGTTCTATGCGATGTACCACGACGTTCTGCTTGCTTCGTGGTTCTACGTTTCGTCGAGCAGCCAATATTTTATCCAATATTCCGCTAAATGCATTATCCCGTGAGGGTGTACTTCTTTAGGGTTGTTTGCTTTTGCGAAATGGACGTAAATGGGAGGGGATACGACTATAAATAAGTACAAACGTTTACGATGTTTACGACGTTTACGAGTGTTCCTCGTATTTTCTACCCAGATTTACAAACTTTACCAAACTGAGGCATGTTACTTCGTAGATCAGTAATTAAACCGATACTATGTATATGCTATCTGTTTTGCAAAAATCTTAGGATCAAATGTTTTTATCGCTACGCGCTTATAAGTCCTCTGTTAACATATTATGATGTATATGATTACAGGCGGCCATATGGCATTGTTTAAATCATTATGCTTATCCAGACGCAATATTTTTAGCAGAAAGGTTGTGCGCGGAAGGCAAGTTGCTGACTTTCTTACAATTTATGTAATATTTCACTTGTTCTTTAATATTGTTTATGTTATCGAGCAAAATATTTTACAGTTGACACAGAAGAAACATTATTCCTCTTGGCGACATGTTATTATCGTTCGGGACGAGTTAGACAAGCTTACGCATTGTTTTCTAAAAAAGCCCCAAACTCTGCGCAATGCAGATTCCTTTTGGCCAAATGTTGTTACGATTTAGAGAAGTAAGTACAATGTTATTTCCCTTTATTCTCTCCATTTAATTGCATAGCTTAACGCTTGAATTCGCAGATACGCAGAGGCGGAGGCGGCAATAATCGGAGGATACTATAAGCAGTTGAAGAATTTAGAAGAAATTATAACTCAGTTCGGTGATCATGCGTGTTTCTCGCTTCAGATTATAGCTAAAATTTATTACAAAATGATGCGCACCGCTAAGGGAAATGACGCGCATAAATTGGCTTTAAAGCTGAATCCATTTCTGTGGCATTCTTTTGAAGAATTGTGTAATGTCGGCGATGTGGTAGATCCTGCGAAAATCTTTCAGCTAGATAAATTAGACAATTTTTCAATGTGCCATGGCAGTATATCCACTTCCAATTATACCACTGAATCTGATCTCATCGTACCTGCTACTAATCCAAATGGTACACCAACTACGAACGGCATCACTGGGTAGGTATAGACTTAGATATAGACCTTTCATGATAACTTTATTATGTCATTTATATCTTGCAGTACACCGGCAGAAATGACAACATCAACCATAATAAACGGTGTAGGACCTGGTATACGGTTACATTCTTCTATAGATGAGAGCCCCCAATGTCTACCTACGCATTATAGTAATTGTTCCTCGATATCACCAAGAGCTAAGCTTCCACGATACCGTAGTATGTTTAATAATACTATGAGCCCCCTTACACCAAGTTTTGGTATCTTACCATTGGAGAACAATACACCTGAACCAACAGTTTTACCTTCGCATACGACTCTTACGGAAGCTAATGATCAGAAGAATTTAGTAAAACGTGTTAGTAGTCTGAAGGCTCATGTCGGGGTAAGATTTAAATACCAGTTATCGAATTGTGAAACACGTACTACCCATTGCATCTTGTAATCCGCAATATATTTTGCTCCGCAGCAATTGATGTCAAGGAAAGAAACACCTCTGCAACAAGGAAAACCAGTATTTTCACAATCAGGAAATACAAGTAACAGCGCGAATATTGTAACAGTTACGCCTACCACTCCAACACCCGCAGCACCAACGCTGCAAGGCACCAACGTTAGGCGTTCATCACGGCTGTTCAGCCACAGCTATTCAGTCAAGGTAGTTTACAGTTCTTTTATCTCTTTAACTTCGTAATTTTATATTTTATTTAAACATCATTTCTAACTACAATCGATGTGTTTGTTTCATTAGGAAAACAATAAATCACCTAATAGAAATAAATTCGCTACACCTAAATCCCCGTCGCGAAAAACAAAAGCTAGACTTTCAAAGACTAATTTAAATAAAGCTAATTTCAACGAGCTGAACGAGAGAAACCGAAATGAAAAGGAAAAGTCTGAAACTATTACATCGGAGAAGGCTGTAGCTAGTGTGAATGCATTGAACAATCAAAGTAGTACCAATTTCTGTGCTGTAACACTTCAGAAGCAGTGCGCTGGTATGCTATTGGTGTCATAAATCCGTCTAAAGGAAACGAATATCGTTTTATTGCTGGTATAAACATGCATTTCCTCTGTTTTTAGAGGGTTTAATGTCGCTGTTACGTGAATTGGGAATGGCATATCAACATTTAAGTCAATTTAATTGTACTCAAGCTGTTGAAATATTAAGTGTTCTTCCGGCGCAACATTATAACACAGGTTGGGTATTATCCATGCTAGCTCGTGCACACTTCGAGATGATAGATTATAAAAAAGCCGCTAGGTAAGACTCTACCTGTACACCATAAAATGTAAGCAAACTGTCTAACGGGAATTTACAGTTACGTATTCCTCGGCGTATAGTTATTTTGTAGAAGTGAGACAGTTGGAGCCCCAGAGGACTGAACTTATGGAAATTTATAGCACAGTGTTGTGGCATTTACATGCTGAAGTGCAGCTGTCCACTCTTGCGCAAGAACTTGTTTCTGAAGATCGCAATTCACCAGCCGCTTGGTGCGCAACTGGAAACTTATTCTCTGCACAAACGGAACACGAAACGGCAATCAAATTCTTTCAAAGAGCTATTCAGGTGTGCCATCCATTTAAACGTTTCACTATTCATGGAAACATTATGTTGGGTCATTTGGTTTTCCCTTTGTCATCATTCACTAAAACACATTTCGATCAAACTGTTCTCTAATTGTAACTGTAGTAAAAATTGCGCGTTGTTAAAATTTATAGGTAGACCCCAATTTTCCATACGCCTATACACTTCTTGGTCATGAGTACGTTATGACAGAAGAATTGGATAAGGCGATTACTGCATTTCGTAACGCCATCAGACTTGATCCTAGGCATTATAACGCATGGTATGTCTTCTAAAACAACTGTATACATCTTATTAAAATATCAGTTAATTAAACGTAGAGGAAAGGTAGCCATTTAAGATATTAGAGTTTAAAATGAATTTGCGAACCTATGTAGCCCAGTTATTTACGCCTAATTAATTTTCCCATGGTAAAGTATTCATATAGCTTTTGTTTTGCAGGTTCGGATTAGGAACGATATTTTCCAAGCAGGAACAGTACAGCCTGGCAGAATTGCATTTCAAGCGTGCTTTGCAGATTAATCCGCAGAATTCTGCGATAATGTGCCACATCGGTGTCGTACAACACGCGCTGAAGAAAACTGATCAAGCTTTAAAGACGTTAAACACCGCGATCGCTAACGATCCCGACAATACATTATGCAAATTCCATCGCGCGAGTATTAATTTTTCCATTGGTCGGCACGCGGAAGCGCTTAGGGAATTCGAGGAGTTGAAAAACATTGTACCCAAAGAGTCTCTAGTCTATTATTCGATAGGAAAAGTAAACATTCGCTTGTATTCTTTAGTCCTGTTACTTACGTGCTTTCCAATCCGCTATTTTAAACACGTTTTCTTTTTAGGTGCATAAAAAATTGGGCAACACTCATCTTGCACTAATGTACTTTAGTTGGGCGACAGACCTAGATCCAAAGGGTGTCAACAGTCAGATTAAAGAAGCTATATTGAGCCCAGGTCAAGGAGATGAAGAATCTCCCGCAACTCAATCGGGTAATTAATTAGGCAGGGCCTGATTACGAACTTCCAGTATTTCTGGCTGCTGGGCACAGAATGTTAATCATGTTACCTTTGTCCGTATTGTGTGAACAGACGAGCAGCACGTGCAGAATAATTCGATGGAGCAAGAGATCGAGGGCAACAGGGAAGAAAGTTCTAGCGGGCTCGCCGCGAATGTGTCGGTCGAAGCGCACGCCGACGACAGCGACGGTAGTTTATGAAGACGTCATCCTGTTGTGCGCAAGATCGCTACGGAATGAAGCATTGTCGCGTGTCGCTATTTATCTTTTTGCATTGATCGGATCGATCAATTCCTTCAATCCACTTCAGTCCATTCTGAATTCATCAATACTTTCGCGCGCACTCGTCGATTTCGTCTGAGCAGTGCTTCGTTGATCAGACTTTTAATATTTATAATAGCCTCCATTAGTCCCGTAGTAACGCGTCCCTTGGCTAATCGAAAGAAACGAAACGAACCAAAACAGCAAACCGTTTTATTGTCCTTTTGCTTTCTGGATCGTACAACGTTCGTCCTATGCATCCGCTGGAAACGAGAGAGCACTATCGAACGATCGGCGGTGTTCTACGGTGGCGTGAGAAATCCCGCAATATCCATCCGCCTATCTCGTCGAGTTTTGTATATTACGCTGTATATTTTTTACGATTACTCATCTTACTTTTCTTTTCTTTTTTATATATATATATATACGTTCGAGCGTTTGAGCACTTTCGTTTAAGGATTTACGGTTGAGTAGAGACTGTATCGCGTTTCGAAGGACGTGGCGGGTGTAAACGTAAGCATGCCGTAAGTAGATAGGGAATATAATTAATTAACTGAGGTAACCAAGTATGAGGAAGTGTAAATGTAAATTATTAATATTATTATATTATTATTACTGTATTATCAATATTAATTATCACCATTAGTGCTGTCAGTACTATTATATCCATATGATTACCGTTGTTGATTTAGCGATCATGGGAATATTATTTGGCCACGTCGATGGTCATTGGACGATCGTGCAATTCTCGTCATGAAACAGTCATCAGGTTCGCTCGATACACCCACGGGAGAGACTGGCTTCACCGTGGACTTGTGGTTCACTGCGCGCGGTGTCATTCGTTAAGACGATTCGATGACCTCAGGCGAGTTCAAAAGTCTATCCGTACTCGCGGGCGTTTGTTAATTTAATCGTGGTATCTCGAAAGTCTATTGCATACTTTTATTGATAAGATCCAGCTATTGTTCGAAATAAAATGCATTCTACGATACACGAACATCCGTATTTTGTGCACCGATCATCGATCAATCTCATTCTGTCGTGCCTTGTACGATCCAACATTTATCCTCGACGTCGCGCGACTGTGAATTGTTATTCGAGCAACTGGACGATTTCTCTCTTCTTCTTTCTTTTTTTTTTGCCAATTCTCACGTTTTCACGCACGGTGGTTTGGCGTTTGTACTACAATATCTTTCTTTTCGTTTTTGATTTTGGCGTTCAACGACGAGCAACTGGACGATCCAATAAACTTATGTTCTAGACTTTTCAGAGGCCCTAGGGAAAGAAGAGTTATTGGACTGTATTTAATTGTATGCGGCAGAATCTCTTTAATCGCGGTTTTGACGATATTATTTTGGCGTTCGTGTTCGCCGTTCGAATATTGCGCATGGAAGTGTTATCAGGCTTGCGTAGAGATGTGTACTCTTATTGACGAAATGATTTAACGGATACGCGTGCACGAAATGATGCTTGAAGGGAAAACGAAGACAGAGTCTTAGCATTTTATATTGTATACATTCGAAGGGAAGCGACGTAACAAGATGAGAAAGTAGAGGAATTGCCGACTGAAACCTGTATATATATAATATATAAGTATACCTTATATGTGATACGGCATCTCGTCCCTCTGATTTTTTTTCGATTAAAGCGTATCCCAATTTTCGATGTCTTGCAGAGCGAGTCGTCTCTAGGCTAAAATCTACAACTAAATCTTCAATTTACTTAAAAATTTTACGAATCATAAATTCTCATTTGCTATAAATTCTGTACAAAAATTCAAGAAATTTAGCTATTCGAGATACTTGATCACTTTTCGTAGCACTAGTTGTCCAAATAGTGGGAAATGAAATTAGATTCTTAGTAGGGAGATTGATTGAAAACGCATTTTACTTTAATGCGCTTAAAGAAGTTTAAATAAATTTACATAACTAACTGCTACATGCATGTTCTTAAGATAAGTTTAGTATCGTCTGATTGTTACACTTGTCCCCTTCAAAAGGGTTGCAAGTTCCGCGGATTGTGAATTGGGATACGCTTCCCCATTTCATTTCTCATTGCTCTCATGTTCTTTATTCTTCTGTTTAACATTATTTATTTATTCGTTTATCATTATTTTTATTTTTCTTCTCGCATTCGATGGAGCGAACGTAACACGACTGGGAGACAGATAAAATCGGACAGTTCTCTTTCTTGTTGATTCGATGTTTATAAAGTGAAGCGTCGCAATGCGACCGTTGCCTACAAGTTCAATACATACGCTTTTTAGTTGTAAGGGAGAAAGCTAATCGCCTGCTACGGGTCTAAGCAAGGGTTTACCGTCTCGCGATGCGTGGTAATGTAAACAGATCCTAAGAAGTGTCCAGCTTCCGTGAATGATCAGGAACGGGGGTATGAAATGTTTTCGCTTCGTCTGTCTGGTTCTTGTATTAGTAAGTGACTAAATCAAGTTCGCAGCAACTTTAAGGAACGTTGTCGTGTTACTCGTTACAAACAAATGTACGTGCAAAATAAAAGCCTGCACTTTGTATGATATGTTATATGCTTCTTATTCTTCCATCACTCAAGACATTCTTTTTTACAACCTGAAACTGCTGGCATCAGATTGATTTAAGAAAAGTTTCGTTATACGAATCTCTGTTACTTGCACAGAATATAGTACTGGAACAATTTGTTAGTCACTATTTGGTTTCAATTGTAGTTACAAATAGTAATTGCTTTTACGCATCTTTTCTGCATGGACTATTATTTGCAGTAGCTTAGTTGTCTGTATACAAAAATCGAAGTATATAAATAAAATAGATATGATCAGACTATAGTAAAAATGTGTGTTACGACTATTTCATGTCTGGAGAAAAGTATTGACAAAATCGTGAAGAATTTGTTTTCAAAATTTGTTGTAATAAATAGTTTTAATAAATATATTTCTGTGTTAAGTTTTATATGTAAATCAAGTTTTTCATGAGTGTGCCAATATCTTTCTTACCGTTGCCTAGACGTACAATGGTTGTAAAACATTTTCACTAATTTTGTATTATATATTTTGTTTATGCGGTTCTGTATTTTGCAAGGAGTCGAGACCGATATAATTTCGGTTACGAACGCTGCCACGGTCAGTGAGACGACCGAAATGGTACTTACTGGTACTTACGGTCGTCTCAACCGGAATTGGCGAGCGACAATCGGTCAAGAGTTTCCTCTCAACCGAAATTACTGAGCGACAATCGGTTAGGAGTTTGTTCTCGACCGAAATTCGAGTGAGAGTTTCTCTCAAAATTACCGTTAACCAAAGACTTGAGAGGTTGCAATACGGTCGACCGAAAGTCTTGAGAGATAGGAATATGGACGTTCGGAGGGTTGTGCAAAAGGGCAGTTGTCCTCCCACCCCGTGGCTTTTGAGAAAAAATGGCTTATTTTTAAAAACTGGTATTTATTAAGCGTATACTAAAAAAGTCGTATACTAAAGTGTATACTAAAGGTCGATCAAAGTTTTTGAAACAATTTGTTACTATCCCGGTCGCGATTCGCAAATCGCGACTAAAATTATTTAGTAGACTATTTTAATTATTTTTTATCACGTTAATAACCTGACCCATGGGCGTAACTAAGATTTTGGTCTGGGGGTAGGGGTAGGTCCCAACTTCTCCCCCCCTCTCTCTTTTTTACAGGTAGAGGAAATCTTTATATGCATAAACATTTTTTAACAATCATTTACCTACATATTTATTTAACACGAATGTTTTTTACTTATTTCGATAGTTTCTAAGGAGGGGCCATTCCGCAGTTTGGGGGTCCAGACGCACCCGGCCCCCTAACTAGTTACGCCAATGATTATGATGCTGAGTACAAAACAATACTATTAAAAATGGGACTCCCAATCCTCACATGAGCGGTGTTGCTACGTTGGTCAGCACGGCTAGTACTAGAGTCGGCTGTGATCTCACCTGAAGGACAATTAAGAACAGTGCATAAGCTAGACTTATGGACGCAGGGGTTGAAGAGAAAGACGGAAGGGGCATCGACCTCTTTCAGCCGCCATGTGAGGGTGTTGCGAGTCCCGTTGGTCTCGTGACGATGGGCTTTTATTTTGTTTTAAACAATATATCTAAAGTCCCCATCGTTCTAACATGCACTAAAAATTTTACAGAGGGTTGAAGGTAAAAATAACTGTTTTTCGCGAATATCTCGTTATCTAACAGTTTTACGACAAAAATAGTTATTATGAAATTTATAGCTTAGGAAATTCTTTACAAAAAAGGTTGTATGAGTTTTTTTTCGCAGGAGTAACCATTTTCATGTATGACGGCTTACAAAGCTTCAACCCTCATACTTGTGATAAGGGAAGATCCCGAATCCGGAAATTCAAAAAATTAGTTAACTTTGTGGATATGTAGGGGACATATAAAGATGTAAAATCTGACTTCCACGAAAGTTCGAAACAAGAGGAATTACAAAAAAAATATTATCCAACGGTATGTTAAAGTACATAGGAATCATCACATTTCCAAAAAAAATAATACTTTGAATAATACTTAAAATAATAATAATATCGTGATATTATTGATCCTCCATATTAAAATTTCAGAGATTTATTTATTTATTTAAAATCATTACACGATTCATAATTAACTTAAAATGTATGAAATCTATATTAAATCTTCATAATTTATGTAACTAAGTATTTTTTCAGTACAGTCACGTGGTAACCAAGGAAAATTGTTAATATAGAGAAAACCAAAAATTTTATCACCTTTTTCTATAAACTCTTTCTCCTTTTCCCCCTTTCTAAAATTCCTTTTTATCATACTAGCATATATTGGAAATTTTATTTTATAATTATCAGATCCAAAGGCCTTTACTATACTTTCATTTGTTGCACACTTTGCTAATAGACGTACACTTCCTGTTAAGATATCATAAAGTGTGATATTATCATTAATAATCTCGCTCTTCATGCTTGCTATTTCCTTCTCACATTCATTCCGAAAATCACTTAGTGAATCACTGGGTGAAAGAATTGATAGTATATCCTTGTTAACTGCATATAAATTTGCAGCTTTTATCTTAACCATGTGATGTTTAAGAATCTTAACAACATTTACATGACCATAATTACTATACATATAATCATCACCAAATGCTTTGTGAGGATACATAGCGAAATCAAGCGCCGTGTAATTTTCTTTACTCGTAATAGTAGTATCGGAACCGTGTTCTAAGAGAGCCGTAACAATTTCTTTGCAACCATGCTTAGAAGCAATGTGAAGTGCTGTTATACCATATTCATCTGTAGAATTAATGCGGGCACCAAATTTTAAGAGCAGCTGGATAACATCTAGATGATCATTTTTAGCAGCAAGGTGCAGTGGTGTATAACCTTCCTCTTTTTCAGAGCTGCATACAGCATTAACATTAGCTCCATATTTTAGAAGGTGTTCAGCTATTTGTTCATGCCCATCACTTACAGCTATATGAAGAGAAGTTATACCATCTTTTGCTTCAGCATTTACATTAGCACCTCTATTTAAAAGCAATTTGATCATTTCTATGTTACCTTTTCTAGTAGCAAGGTGCAGTGGTGTATAACCTTCCTCTTTTTCAGAGCTGCATACAGCATTAATATTAGCTCCATATTTTAGAAGGTGTTCAGCTATTTGTTCATGCCCATCACTTACAGCTATATGAAGAGAAATTATACCATCTTTTGCTTCAGCATTTATATTTGCACCTCTACTTAAAAGCAATTCGATAATTCGTAAATCCCTTCTTTTTACTGCGATATGAAGAGAAGTTGTACCACCTCCTCCTTCAGCATTTACATTAGCACCTTTACTTAAAATCAATTTGATAATTTCTTCACTATCATTTCTGCAAGCAAGGTACCGTGGTGTATAACCTTCCTCCTCTCCAGAGGTATTAAACACATTAACATTAGCTCCACATTTTTCAAGGTGTTTAGTAATTTGTTCATGCCTATAATCTAATGCGATATGAAGAGAAGTTATACCATCTTTTGCTTCAGCATTTACATTAGCACCTCTATTTAAAAGCAATTTGATCATTTCTATGTTACCATTTCTAGTAGCAAGGTGCAGTGGTGTATAACCTTCCTCTTTTTCAGAGCTGCATACAGCTTTAACATTAGCTCCATATTTTAGAAGGTGTTCAGCTATTTGTTCATGCCCATCACTTACAGCTATATGAAGAGAAGTTATACCATCTTTTGCTTCAGCATTTACATTTGCACCTCTACTTAAAAGCAATTCGATAATTTGTAAATCCCTTCCTTTTACTGCGATATGTAGAGCAGTTGTACCACCTCGTCCTTCAGCATTTACATTAGCACCTTTCCTTAAAATCAATTTGATAATTTCTTCAGTATCATTTCTGCAAGCAAGGTACCGTGGTGTATAAACTTCCTCCTCTCCAGAGGTATTAAACACATTAACATAAACTCCATATTTTAGGTGTTCAGTAATTTGTTCATGCCTATAATCTAATGCGATATGAAGAGAAGTTATACCACCTCCTCCTTCAGCATTTACATTAGCACCTCTATTTAAAAGCAATTTGATCATTTCTTTGTTACCATTTCTAGTAGCAAGGTGCAGTGGTGTATAACCTTCCTCCTCTCCAGAGGTATTATACACAGCATTAACATTAGCTCCATAATCTAGAAGGTGTTTAACAATTTGTAAATCCCTTCTTTTTACTGCGATATGAAGAGAAGTTGTACCATCTCCTCCTTCAGCATTTACATTAGCACCTCCATTTAAAAGCAATTTGATCATTTCTATGTTACCATTTCTAGTAGCAAGGTGCAGTGGTGTATAACCTTCCTTCTCTCCAGAGATATTATACACAGCATTAACATTAGCTCCATATTTTAGAAGGTGTTCAGCAATTAGTTCATGCCCATAATCTAATGCGATATGAAGAGAAGTTATACCACCTCCTCCTTCAGCATTTACATTAGCACCTTTACTTAAAATCAATTTGATAATTTCTTCGTTACCATTTTTAGCAGCAAGGTGCAGTGGTGTATAACCTTCCTCCAGTCCAGAGGTATTATACACAGCATTAACATTAGCTCCATATTTTAGAAGGTTTTCAGCAATTTGTTTATGCCCATAATCTAATGCGATATGAAGAGAAGTTATACCATCTTTTGCTTCAGCATTTACATTTGCTCCTCTACTTAAAAGCAATTTGATAATTTCTTCCCTACTATCTCTGCAAGCAAGATGCTGTCGTCTATAACCTTCCTCCGATCCACAGGGATAACTATACACAGCATTAACATTAGCTCCACAATCTAGAAGGTGTTTAATAATTTGTAAATCCCTTCTTTTTACTGCGATATGAAGAGAAGTTGTACCACCTCCTCCTTCAGCATTTACATTAGCACCTTTACTTAAAATCAATTTGATAATTTCTTTGCTACCATTTCTAGCAGCAAGGTGCAGTGGTGTATAACGTTCCTTCCGTCCAGAGGTATTATACACAGCATTAATATTAGCTCCATATTTTAGAAGGTGTTCAGCAATTTGTTCATGCCCATAATTTATTGCGATATGAAGAGAAGTTGTACCATCTTTTGCTTCAGCATTTACATTAACACCTTTACTTAAAAACAATTTGATAATTTCTTCGCTACCACTACTAGCAGCAATGTGCAGTGGTGCATAACCATCCTCCAGTCCAGAGCAATTCTGCACAGCATGAACATTAGCTCCATAATCTAGAAGGTGTTCAACAATTTGTAAATTCTTTCTTTTTACTGCGATATGAAGAGAAGTTGTACCACCTCCTAGTTCAGCATCTACATAAGCACCTTTACTTAAAATCAATTTGATAATTTCTTTGCTACCATTCCAAGCAGCAAGGTGCAGTATTGTATAATTTTCCTGCCTTCCAAAATGATACACACCATGAACGTTAGCTCCATAATTTAAAAGGTGTTCCGCAATTTGTTGATACTGATGTTTTAATGCGATTTGAAGAGCAGTTCTACCGTCTTTTGTTTCAGCATTTACATAAGCACCTTTACTTAAAAGCAATTTGATCATTTCTTCGCTACCAGCTTTAGCAGCAAAATGCAGTGGTGTATAACCACTCTGATTGTCACAGGCATTAATATAAGCTCCGTGTGATAAAAGTTGCTCAACAATTTGTGAATTCCTTTTCCTTGTTGCCCAATGAAGAGGAGTTTCACCATATGCATCTTTAACATTTACATTAGCTCCTTTGCTTATTAAAAGGTTTATAATTTTTTCACTGTTTTTCTGATATAAAGTGAATGCTAATTGAAGTGGAGTTAGTTTTTGTGGAATATTGCCAGAAATAGTTAGAGCATTGATATTAGCATCTTTATCCAGAAGAATTTGAATAATCTCTATGTCACCATTTCTAATAGCAAAATGAAGTGGAGTGTCAGAAGGACGTTCGTTTTCGCTGTTAAGTCTGGAACCATTCGTTAGAAGTAGTTTGGCAATCTCTGTATGTTTTTTCTCTATAGCAGTACAAAGTAAAGCATATCCATCTGACGCATCTGACCATTCCTGTGAGTAATATAGACTGCGAGAACTAATTATTTCTCGTACACTTTCTATTCTTCCTTTACGAACTGCTTCCTTTAAACTGTGATGTTCATATGGTGTATACTGAACACCTTTCATTTTTCGTGATTTTTTGTAATAAATTCCGTGAAATAAATGCAAACTCGTGTGGACTATCACTGCCTATCACTAACGATGGATCGTTATGGATCTAACCAAGCCGTCATTGTTTGGCCGAAGTTCCCGTTTAGTTAACACCAAATAGGTAGGAGGCGCTAGGTACATCACACACACATACCTAGGTGTATCAGTGAGCATGACGCATAACCTTTCGACGTTGGTGAAATGTTACCATGACGACCGTCGTCATTCCTTCAAATGGCGTCCTCACTTTCCCTGGTTTACCTTTTCTAAGGCCGTCTGACCATGGATCGTCGCGTCAGTGACGCGTATGCAGCAGATAGAAGGATATACAAAGAAATTGAATATATTTTCTTTTCCTAAGAAAAGAAGAAATATTCAATTTCAATGTTTATCTTTCTATCTGCTGCATACGTGTCGCTGGCGCGACGATCCGTGGACAGGTTTTAAAGTAAGCGGTGCATTACACATATACACATACACATACGTCCCGATTCACACATTCACAGTTTAGTACGCACCTAATAGGTAGGAGGCGCTACAAACTCTGCTTCAACTTTCGTAAGAGGGAAGCTTGGCTCCCCCTGATCGTTATGTCTGGCTTACAGACTGATAACTATTATGGCTGCGTTCCAAACAGTGAACGGAGGAAATGCTATGATCCCCTGAGGAATTAGCGGTGGGGGTAAAAGCCTCTGAGGAATTAGCGGTGGGAGAACGTCGAGCCAATCAACGCCAAGATGGGAAAGGTAACGGCGCCACCGTCGAGCCAAGCCAAGCCAGGCCAACCAGAGTCGTCGCGGACTCTGTTGTCGACGCTGGTTGGCTACGGCGTTACTTGCCTTGGCTAGCTTGGATTGGCGGTGATTGGTTGACGTCGCGGCGTCATCAGTGCGTGCATACATTGACTATTTATGAATGAATATTCTTCACGCTTTGACTGTAACACAAGCTCTATGAAAGTATTTTATAAAAAATAATTCAATCAAGATCAAGAATTACGATCACAGTACACAATTCATTCAAGTTAAAAAAATCACAATCACTGTCGTGATTGAAGTTAAATCACGACCGTGATCGTGAATCTGCGATCACTGTGATAAATCACTGGTAGTGATTTTGCACTCCATCTCTACTCACTTGCCACCAATACGATGCCACTTCCGATGCAGTGAGCGCGCAGCAAACGCAGAAATTCAGGGGAGAAACAGGGTGCGTTCCAATTCACGCAGTGAGTGCAGAGATCGCAGCGTAGCCGCTACGCGCATTCATATCGTTCCGTTTCGTTACGGCGGTTTATGCGTTCTTGGAATTTGAAAATGCTACTATGGACAAAGAAACGTTGTTTACAATAACCTTGATACTATTAAATAATAGTGATGAAAGCGAAAATGAAGATGATTAGAAATAGAGAAATTCAAATAATCAAAGATTGTAGAAACAAACACGCATGCGCGCTGCGCAGTGACTGCTTCACCTCTGAAATTCTGCGTTGGCTTCTGAAATTCTGAAGTGGCATCGTATTGGTGGAACGTGAGAGAAATTCTAGGGAATCGTACGATGCCACTAATACGATGCCTCCAATTTCATGCACTCACTGCGGTAAATTGGAACGCACCCACATCTTTGATTATTTGAATTTCTCTATTTCCAATAGAGAAAACTCGCCGAAGAGTCACGAGGGTCACGAGCACACCCTGGTTCTTTGCGCTCCATACAAATCTGGCTGACGCCACATATTACTTCGTCAAGTTCTCGAGGTTCGAGAACTTTTCGTAATTTTGCAGCCGCAGCTGCGTGTCTAGCCCAAAATCCAGGAAGGCCATCGCCAAAGCCTCGGGCAAACCGTACAGCAGCGTGGCACTTATCGTGTGATGATAAACCTGATTCTCGTTCCCAAAACATTTCCAGTAAATAATTTCTTGGCCCCGGCACCGTTAAAGTTTTCACTGGCAATCGCATTTTTATCATAAGTTTCTTCGATGGTTTCTTGTGAACGGCGAACTGGCTCCAATCGCTGTTCATGCTTGCTCTTTCACAAAATGAAACTGTTTTTAAAATATTCGCTGTTACCTTAATGTCGTAAAGAAATTAATTCGAGTTGAAACTTTTGCAATGCACAACGAAATACATAGTATAAATGAAAAAAATTTATAATAGAAAATAAAATAAATTTTTTAATTTATAATAAATTTTTAAGACTAAATTTATTTATTTTTCTCAATTTGTTACATTTTATAGATTATTTTATGACATATCAACTTGAAATATTTTTATAAATGAAATATTATTTCTATATTATACTGGTATTTTTATCTAATAATTACAACCGAGTTTAGCTTTTCCGCTTGACGCTCGTTCACTCTGACTCGCTCGTTCGTTGGTTGAGCGTCGGTCACGTGATTGGTTTTGACGCTCAAAACGAGCGTCGAGCGTCAGCATGAAATCGCACCTTAACGGTCGGTAAGGGATGAGGCATAGAGATCGAAATTCGGGAATGGGTAATAAGGAACGGATGAGATCATAGAAATAGAGGATGGAATTTGGAATGTTTACATTGTTTACTGCCAAGGAGTGATTTGCTCGGTTTACAATTATTGTTATCTGAAAAAGTAACCGGGTGACTTAAACTAATACTAATAGAGAAGGAAATTTGAACTGTAATGACGTTGGCATACAACACTATTACGGTCAGAATTTCTCTCACATCCCGTTACGGTCACAGGTCATTGAGATATGTAACCGATCATGAATTTCGGTTACCGCTTCGGTCTCGACTCCCTGCTTTTTGTACATACATCGATAAATGAGATGCTGCAAATAAAGGTCCATCGCAGAAAAAACACACAGGAACAATTTTTCATGCAGTACTGTATATCCTAGAACATCCCTTTTCCTATCTTTTATATGTATAACTATCGTTTTTTGCAATCATCAAAGATAATAATTATGATTATAATGTACTGTGTTTAATGTAATATAAAGAAATGGTTTTGCAAATAAATTCTTTTTTAATCAAGTGGTAGTGGCTGTATGTACAATGCTCTGGAGGCAAGAAATTTCTTTGTTTAATCCTTTGTTGACACACCTCTTTTCTTGATCAACTTTGACATACCTGGGTGGCTCACACCCAGAGCAATTTTTGAACGACTGCCATTCTCATGTAAAGAATCCAATCGTTATGAAAGAAATCATAGCTTAATTTTAAGGTCTCTAGAGTGCATTCCAATAGTTTTTTTATTTAAATTTTATCACAGTTTTTGTAAAAAAATTCTAGATTACCATACGTCGAGAAAAAACGAAGAGAATCTTCAAAAAATGGCAACTTTTACAAATTTCAATATTAGAAGCTAAAAATCTACAGAGTTGTTGTTCAGATATAATATTTTGACGAAAAAAATAGTTTGTATTTTTTGTGTTTGGTTATTTAGTTTGCATATAGAAGGTACAGACCGTCAAAATCAGCTTATGGGTGACTCACACCCGGAGTGTCAACGAAGGGTTAAAACACTTTTCACTACGATCATTTCTACAGTAAATGTACCTAAAGAATAACATGTTTCTACATTTATTTTTACATATACTTTCAATTTTCGAGAGACAATTTCATCCCTTAAAATTAAGATTGAGGGGAAAAATAATAAACTTCGTATCTCTTACAATTAGATTTCCATGGTTAACACTTTGAGTGATGCCTGGAGATTTCCACTCTGTGCACGATTTTGCACAGCAGATGCGACCACCCACGAAGATTTGAACTTTAAAAAAAACGATACTTCGCCAAACATCGCGTCACTCAAACTATTCATAACTGTTATTTAGATGCCCACAAAAAAAGAGGCAAATTCGTAGACTCATGTAACAAAGATAAGCAAAATTGTATGCACGCGAGAAGAGACAGTTCTTTCGTTATGTAACATGCATTGCACGCCAGTTTGAAACGTCAGTCAGTGGTGAGTGGTGCGACGAGCTGGACGTCCTCCAGCGTTTCTGTCGCGAAGAATTACATACGTGTAAGAGTAGCATAAAGATATTAGAAACGATAGATTTACAAAGTGTCAATATTTCGTACAATCTACGATGCTTCTCCGAGTTCTCTGATTTTCGTTTCTATTCCTTTAGCGAAATTATAGAATTCTTCATCAAGTTTCTCGCAATCAACTTTTCCTTCTTTTTAGAGATTTTCACGGTTCTCGCCTGATTTTGCTTTCCTATGTCTACAGAAATTGTGTTTTTCGACAATTCTCTAGTGAATTTAGTTTTTCTTTGTATGCAAATTTTAGAGATTTTCGACAGCTCTTTCGTCAGTTTTATTTTTTTATAGAAACATTTCAGAGTTTGACGACAGTTATTTTTTAATTTTAGATTTCGAAACTCATAAAACTCGAAGATAAATATTTACACGTTCGATAAGAAGATGGAGCGCGCGAGTGGTTGTGTACAAACTGGTAAGTGGATTCAACTTAGCACTGCAATTAATATTTCAAGCAAGGTGATAGCTCTATGAAACTCTTTTCACGCAATGGACTGTTACATGCTTTTAATTATAATAACAAGTAAAATATCTTTGGCAACAGACGTGTTAATGAACAACGTGCAATGATTACAGAAATATCCTGTTTATTTAGAATTTCTTCGAGGCTGTTTTATTTTAATTTGGAAATACTAGTCGTGAACTGCGATAGAGTAGCTAGGAATGGGATATTTAAAATTTATTAACACTATTCTGCATTGTTAAACGAGAATTCTCATTATATCGCATGAAAATGAAGTAATCTTGTGAACCCAGATAGCACTAAGACGTCCTAAGACGTCCATTACAGAGTTTCAAGACGCCTTATAGACCATGGTACGGTCCTAACGACGTCTTAAGGTGTAAACACATTTATCAATTCCGTGACAGGTCCTAGAAAGGCCGTCGCCCATTTCGCCGAAGCGAAGCGCGGCGACCAAAGCGAAACGTTCGTCGACGCTGAGACACGATGAGACTTGCCTCGAGCCTCGAGTCCGAAAGTGTGGTTAACATCGTGCGAGCCAGAGAGGTACTCGCTGTCGGCGATATCGGCGCTTGCGCATTGTGGACGACCGGGAAATCGCGCCTCTCGCTCGCACTAGCTCGCACGACATCTTTCTCTCTCGCACAATGTTGGTCGCAAACTGGCCCCACAGGAGACAGAGGCAATTTATCTTCCAGTCAGGGCCGTCTTAACAAATTTGAGCGCCCTGGGCTAAAAAATTTTGGCGCCCTAGCCCCCAAGGGTGCAATTTTTTCAGAATCGGTGCAAGGCATTACATCACAACCCGGGTCTCCACAAAGGCAAACACGAATAAAGACAATAGTAATTTTTCTCTCCAAAATTGAAGAGAAAAAAGCATTTCAACATATTTGATTCTTAAGCGCCCTTGGATCACGGGCGCCCCTGGGCTATAGCCCACTTAGCCCATTGGTTAAGGTGGCCCTGCTTCCAGTAGTATATGTTATAAGGACAGGTCAGTGCCGGCGCGCCATTGGTAAGAAAAAGAGGGACGTAGAGTTATCCATATAAAATATACCTCTATATATGAACACAGAATGTACCTAAATTATTGTCTCTAAAGGTTAAAGACGTCGTAAAGACGTCTGCACCATGTCTGGGTTAGGGCATTAAGAAAAAAAACTTGGCGATAACGAGAATCGACGACAGACTTCCCGCCTAAGGGGTCATTCCGGTTAGACGGGTTGTAAAAATCGACTTTTTTTTTTAAACATTTTTCGAAAGTACATATCCTTAAGTACATATCCCCTACATGTACTGTTAAATTTTCATGGAAAAATTCCAATTATTTTAGCTTCTACAGAGGCATTTTGTAGGGAGCTCAGATGCTCGGCCTCTATAGACGAAAACTTTGAACGCGTTTTTCTCAAAACGTCATTTCTTCACATCGTGAAGATAAAATGTCAAAATCTATCGAACCGATTGCTTTATGAATTTTACTGCTTATTCTGCACACCTATGGCTCTCACGGGGACTGCAATAAAGTATTTTTATTGAGTCTAATCTACTTTTACCATCGAAAATAGAAACGAAAAAAGCCGAAAAACATTTTTCTTGCATTTGGCCGCCATTTTGCTAATATTGAAGATAAATCACTATTTATAGTCCGAGCGATAGCGTCAGTCACACTGATCAAGAATCTGTTTGGATTTTTCGTTTCAGATAAGTCTAACAGCTGAAATCGTCTGCACGAGCGAGGCATGAATTTTTAAATATGTCATTAAGACTGCTTTCGAAAGCATTTTAAACACAATAATTTAATTACTTTTATATTTTGTATTTACTGTAGAAATCATAGTTTAATAAATAGAAAAAGTTTTATTCGATTACTATAATTCTTTTCATCGCAAAAAATTTCTGAAAATCGCTGAATTTATCTGCACGATAACCGAAATGACCCCTTAAGGCCCACCTTTACGAAGCAGCCGCTATTCGCAACTACTCAATACACTTCCTTGTAAAGCCTTTTAATTTCTAGGAATACAACTATTATTAATTGTTTATAAAAAATGCGCATTGACGCGAAATATTTTACAGAATAATATCATTCGGTCTTTAGACTGATTCCTCAAAATTTCACATTCATCTTAAGACAGACGTTTTAACGACGTCTTAAGACTGATGTCTTAAAGACGTCCTCATAAGGTCGTAAGACGTACAGACCAAAAACAGACTTAAAATGGACTTAAAAGACGTCGCGTGCTATCTGGGTATTAACTAAGAAACAATTAATCGTAGAACGTCATTCTCGTCTTAAAGGGGCGTTCAGTACTGTATCAAGTTACCCTACAGCAGAAATAAGTATACATACAACTGGCGTAACCCTTGTATAGATAGATAAAACTATAGTTGCATTATAACAACGGGAATAAAATAAATCAGTAGATTAATTTTTTTATTCATAAATTACATATATTGCTAAACACAAAGAGTGATATAAATAATTTAACATTCGCCCAAATACACATGGTGGCACTAGCGACTTCTGAACTCTCACGGCGTACCACACGTTGGGAAACACTGCCCTACAGTGTTTGAAAATATTGATTATACACGTCAAGATAACGAAATCTTTTAATCACAGCCAAATACTGTTATTTTTCTCGAATATAAAAAAGTATTTGAGACAGAGAATTGCACAAGTTTGACCAGCGAATGCAATACAAAAGGAAGATTATTGCAAGCTCATAAAAATTAATATTCTTTCACATTACATATGTCTAAATTATTTTTCAATCTTAAACTGTGTTCCTTATTCAAACTTCAAATCTTCTTTCGTGTGAAAATGTTTATTCAAACTGTATTTACACATTGAACCCTTTTGAACTGTGTCTCAAACAACTCTGTAAATGTAATTTGTATGGTATATATTGTTTTATGTGTTAAAAAAAATTTGCACCCACCTAATTTTCCCCATAAAGTAAATTTTACCAATCATGATTCACTTTTTTAGTACTCGGAGGAAAGGATGCTAACGAGCTCGGCAGAACTCTCACGCACGAACACTTAGCTTTGGCGTTTGATACTTTTTATGTACAACCTCCGAGCCATTTGAAACGTTTTCTGAATGATAAAATCGAGCTTCGAAATCTTGGTGCTCTCAGGCAATACCCGTAAGTAAAAGGGGTTTTGTATATCTTCATTAAATAGTAGATATATTTGTTCATGTTTTACGGTAACGGAAATCAAATTATGAACTGGACAGCTAATTTATATAATAATTTTTAACAATTTCTTCTAAAAGAAAGTAGAAATATGCAGATGGGGGTTTCTAAAATGTTTGCTCAAACCCTATCTGTTATCACTATATTTTATGTGAACATCACTTGGTACTTATTCTTTCACGATTATTGTTGTTCAACGACAAAATTTCTATACCTACACACTATCACAGTCTGCTTTGATGACCTCTTTCAGGATTAAAATTTTTAATAAATATGATAAAACTCTTGGAAATGTTACATGAAATACGCTCTCCACGTAGTTTAAAATTCCAAATGATAAGAAAACTTTTGATGTCTTGTCTTATGATTTGAGGTTCCTGTGCAAGGGCGTCCGGAGACTTTTTCCAGAGGGGGGGGGGGGGGGGGGGTACTGTGAGATGATGGTAAAAAAAATATACCCCTCTTGCTTTTTTTAACCCATTTTGTAGCGCCAATTTAATTGAAAATTTAAAACCGAAATTTAAAAATATTCCCCATTTTAGTATAAAGTTAATAAAGATCAGTTTTGAGAAATAAGCGATTTTTTCTCGAACCTCTCAAAATCCATGGGGGGCAACTGCCCCTTTTGCAATCCCCTCCGGATGCCCATGTTCCTGTGGATGCACAAGATACAGGGAGCCGCGGCCTTTAGACGTTCAATATTACTGTGCAATATTATTATCCTTGAAGGACGAGTTGCTTTAGTTCCTACCCTTTTTCTCACGAGAAAGTTGTTAAAACCAGGTTATAAAATGATAAAATTATTGTTATATAAATAATATAAATATCAAAGTTATTGCAATGATGTAGAATATTAATGACTTAGCAGTACAGAATGTCTTATAGAATCTATTTCACATTGATTTCGGATATACATACATAGGTAGTCATCATGGTTTTCTTCAGAAATTCTGTCACCTATTTATTATTACGAATGCAACAATACGATTACAAATGCAAATTACAATTTTTCCTTACAGTTACAGCAGTTTATGTAATTTAAAGTTTAACGATGAAGACGCAATGGATGCTGTATTGGAGGACGTGAAATTCTTTCGCGAGTTTGGGGGTGGTACTATCGTGGAGAATAGTAACCATGGATTAAAACGCGACATTTCATTGATGAAAAGAGTCAGTAATGAAACCGGAGTTAATGTTATTACTGGAACAGGTATAGTTCATCCTTCAATTTTATTATCCATAAGGTACCTATATACTAATTCAGATGAGGGCGATTCCACTGTCAGCCAAACGGTAGCTGTCATCTGAATTTTTGTCTCAATATCTTAAAATTAACGGACCCAAGGTTATTACGTTGCCGCGACCCAGAGCGCCAGCGATCTCAGCTTATCAACGGAAGACATGTACAATGTGATGTTGAAAGAAATGACCATTGGCTGCGACGAATGTCCCGATGTGAGAACAGGCTTCATTGGAGAAGTCGGAAGCACTTGGCCAATCGAAGGCTTGTACCCCATTTTTTAATGTTACCTAGAACCATTTTAACCCCTTGCACTACAAGTAGGTATGCTCTACAGCTGCCCAAGTAGTTTGAAAATCAGAATTAAAGCTTCCAAATACGTGAGATAGTAAATAGTGAAATACTAAAAATAACGTGAGGTGGAATTTCTTTTAAGAAAAAAAACTTTTTGTACCATTAAACTTTCGATCGAAACATTTTTTTCGGCCTCTTGTACTTTGGAAGTTATATGCGAAAAAGTGGTAGTGCCTATTTGAGTTTGAGGTCAGTTTGCACACCCTTGAAGGGCGATTGGACACGAATGGAACATACCGTTACTCTTGCCTTGAGTCACTCTATAAACCCACAAAGTTGCGTTCCAATCGGTGAGTAAGGATTCACGGTGTTCCCTTTTTTAGCTTGAATTTTCAAACTACTTGGACAGCTCTAATTGAGAACGCAATTGGGTCGAAAAACACCCAGCGTTTGCGGTGGGATTAATAAGCACAGTTGGAGTGCAAAGGGTTGAGATACATATACATATATATTTCTGTACTTAATCGTACGACGATACTACGAACAGATTTCGAGAAGCGGGCTATCCAAGCAACCGGAGAGCTTCAGGCCCAATTAAACTGCCCCGTCACGTTTCACCCTGGTAGGGATTCTGGAGCACCTGTAGAAATAATGAGACTGTATCAGGAAGCTGGCGGTGATACGCGGAAAGCGATTCTTTCGCATCTCGATCGTACGTTTAATACGTTATTATTTTTCACATGCCGCTTTATTATGTTATCGCGAAGCCTCGGCCCCGGAGCTATGTATGCACAAGCTACATGCTCGTTGAATAGTACATAGAAAGACATGAAAACACGTAAGGATGTCACGTAAGGGTGTTCCCTTTGTCATTTTTTATGCAAACTTATGGGAACGCAAATGTTGAGGATGGAAGCTGGGGTTGAGATTCTCGCAGAGAATCTCGTTGTGCACCGTGGTAGTCCTTCGTTGCGTCGCCCGACGGGCTCCGAGAATTCGGACAAGGATGCCGGACGGGATACTTGGTAGAAACCGAGGGTAGCCGGACCCTTGGCCGGTTGAATGGTTACAGCTCGCCGTAGGTTTGGAACAAGGTTTTATTTCATTCTCTCCTGATCTGGGTTACACTTACTGTGACATTTCCTTGTCGTTCATGAGCAGCGACGGATTTAACAGGGCGGCCGATGAGCAGTTGCCACCTGGGCCCCATCCTTAAAAAAAAAAATTATGATTTTATCCAACCTATATTTTATTTCTGTATTACTACACTGAGCCTGTTCCCGGTAAACTACCGCTTTATTTTCCCGAAAAAGGGCCTTGCTCAGAAGGCCCCCTTAGGGCTCTGTCTAAAAAAAAAATTATGATTTTATCCAAGCACTATATTTTTTTCTATACTTTCCTGTACACTTACCCCCTTTTAGTAAACTACCTCTCCATTCCCCCCCCCCCCCCCCCCCAAAAATAGGCCCCTTAGAATGTTTGCCAACTGTGCCTATTTTCTTAAATCCGCCACTGTTCATGAGGTATCTGATCTCTGTAGTTCGCGTATGCATACGCCGTATGGTTTTTATACACGTGTTCGGCTACACGTGGGAATAAATTTGAGGGGTGATTCTAGACACCATTCTAAGACGAAAATAAAAAATAACGATATTACGGTTGAGGCTTTGTTCCTTAGTTATAAGCATTTAAAGATATGCCTAAAAGCAGGCAATCCGCGTGCAGCGGTGCGCGCGGAACAAGTCAGGCTGGGGGTCGAGCAGTGGTTGCCAAAGGCACTGTCGCACGGGGCCACTCACCTCGGAGAAGCTGCGACGCAATTTACCGAGAATCGGCATGACCACACAATTCTGCGACACTTAATCCAAAATTAAAGGGTCGTTAGCTACTCGCTAAAATCTATTGTTCACATTATATCCACTGTAGCCCATTGTGCTATCGAGACACACACGCGCAGAAATCACACGAAGCACAGAATGTTTTAGTTGCGGTTTTAGTGTTTGATGATTTTTTTTTCATTCTTTGGCGTGTTTTAGTGCGGGTAAATTTGTGTTCTTTTTTAATTTTTTTTCACACGTTTTAGTGCAAGAGATCTGATTTTTTTTTAAATGGTGTGATTCTGTGATTTGTGCGATTTCTGCGCGCGTGTGTCTCGATAACACAATGGACTATAACAGTGGATATAATGGAAACCATGGATTTTAGCGGGTAGGCAGGTGTGTTGTAATTCAACCATATCATTCAATTTTGGATGAAATGATAACGAGAGAGGAGATAAACTTCGTCACAGCGTATATGAAGTGAGTGACCCCGTACGATAATGGCTTTGAATACCACTGCTCGACTCTTCTTTGTTGCCCCGCGTGCATCGCTGCGCGTAGATTGTAAGTCCGGGATAGTTCGACCACTTTTTGGAAAATAAATTGTAGCATTATTTTTTTTCAGATTTTTGTTGCTTTGGGGAAATTAAAGCAATGCCCACGTAATTTAGGGGATACATAAATTATATTTTGCGATAAATTAAAAGTTTTCCAACAAAAACGACATTGCAAAAGTTTGAGATCTAATGTAGTATATTCAAGAAGTTTATTTATAAGTTTATTTTTAGAAACGGAGACAAAGTTTCATGATAAAAAATTGTAAATATACGCAATATTACTTTTGCTAGGTATTATTATGTTTTCGGAGCAAATGTTAATTACTACTCATCTGTAGCAGTCTTTATCATAATTTCGAGGTGTTCGTCATTTTGTTTAAATCATTTCCATCTGCAATATTTATATATACAGGACTAAGAATTTTTAAATACATTTGTCTACTAATGATAAAAATGGAAGAAGATCGAAGGAAGCGTTAACAAACAAGCAGGGGCGGATTTGAAGATTTGGCGCCTCTAGGCTAACAAGCGTCTGCCTCCCTTTTCGGGAAATATCATAAAATATTTTAATTTAAGATAGTCGAGACAATTTCAAAATTTCTTCAATATGGCAAAACATATCTGAGTTATTGCTAATTCGCTAGATGAAAAAAGTGAATTTTTTTCAAAGTTGTCACAAGCCGCTGTATTTAAACCTTCCCCAATTTCTTTGGCCCAAAATTTGTCGCTTCCCAAAATTTGCCACTTCCTACAATTTGTCGCTTTTCAAAATTTGTCACTTCCCAAAATTTGCCGCTCCTCAAAATTTGTCGCTCCCCAAAATTTGTCGCTCCCCAAAATTTGTCGCTCCCCAAAATTTGTCACACTAGGCTACAGCCTACTCAGCTTATACCCAAATACGCGTCTACAAACAAGTACATAATATTACATCGACAGGGACTATACCCGACGAACAGATGCTTCTGGAATTTGCCGATGAGGCCAAATGCTACTGCCAGTTCGATCTATTCGGAACCGAATGCTCATTTTACCAGTTGAATCCATTGGTAGATATGCTATCTGACGCACAGCGCATCGATCGCGTGAAATGCCTTCGGGACGATAAAAAGTTGGATCGTGTGCTGTTGAGTCACGACATTCACACCAAGCACAGATTGGTATGTGTCAACGAATCCATTAAATTGCTTGAAAAATACTTCGCAAACTTGCAAATTATAATCTCACGGGAAGATAATTTCCCTCGAATATTCTAACGCACTATCCCATTGTTCTTTAAAGATGAGATTCGGTGGTCATGGATACTCTCACATCATGAACAACGTTCTCCCAAAAATGTTGCTAAAAGGCTTTACCGCAGAAGAAATCGACACACTAACTATTAATAATCCACGAACCTGGTTGTCGTCCTAGTAAAGTGATAAATACTTTTATATCTCCGAAGAAAAATCTACTTCTCAAAATAAATAACAAACAACAAGAATGACGGAACAATTCACTTTCCAACTGCACCAAACCCGTCCCATCCACCGAAGGTGCATTAAAATCCTCCATTTCACCGACTTCATCCACTGCAATTCCGTCTTACATGCACATTACTTGAGCTTCCACAAAGAAGCTCAATCGAGAAACAATGTTACCAGCTTTCAAAAACCTTGGCATTACATACTTACATTATACTGCTGAGAAAAGTATGCGTCAGTAACTTGCAGCGATACCACGCTTCTCAGTAATAGCTTCGCACACTTGCGTGGCAAAGGCAGATTATCTCGCGTCAAATTAAACGCTGCTGTTACGAGCGAGCAACTCTCGTGGGATATGCGCCGAGGTGGATAGCAGTAGCTAACAGTGCCGGCTTCTGATATCCGAAATTGAAGTTCTCGAGAGCGAAAGAGTATTTACCGCGGGGCAGCAGAGGATAGAGGCGACAGCAGGCTACAAGCACAATAGATCCAGGGGGCAAGGGGTGCAGGAAGACGACCCCCGGAGGTCGAGGCTCGAGACCGTTTCATCTTCCTCTCTGTAGTCACGGTCTGCTATCTAAGCTGAGAGCACGAGGGTACGAAGAATACGCGTGGCTCCGTTCGAGCGGGAGACGAGCACCGTGAAGATTTCAGAATCGAGATGAATGTACGGAAGCCAAGGAGGGACTCTGATGTCCTGCTGTCCAAGTTCGGTCACAAAGAGTTCCTTTTCAAGTTCCTTGTGATCGGCGACTATGGCGTCGGTGCGTCGTGGTCGTTTTATTTGTATTAGAATATTCGGCACGGTGGATGCCTGTTCAACTTGTGCCATGCAGAAATATTCGGGGCGAAGTTTTGTGCAACACTCTTGAGCGTATTGTTGATAAATCGAGAGCCCGCGGCTCATGTTCAGCATCGATTTCGGACGTTAGTTGAATGTCAGTGCTGTAAGGTCCGGAAATGTGTCCAAATAACGAGTGGCAAAGAATACATTTGCCGGCTTGAATCCTCAAGAGTATTGCTTTACACTCGATTGGGTCTTTGATTGGCCACTGTATCTCTGTAAGGCACAGTGTTTTTTTCTTCCTGTTCACTTTGGACAGCTTCGATATTGTAAATCGTTTGAATTCCAACGATCTCCGCTTTGTGACGTTCGTACGTTGCGCGGGTATTCGGAAATGGTTGGACGAATTTTTTGAATTTGTGTGATCGGGGGAATCGTAGCGAGCACAGTGTTTTAAAGGAATTGCTTTAGTTTTCATACGAATTATGTCGAAATATCTTGAGAAACGGGTTCATCGCGAGCGATCGGAAGGCCGAGAGATTGTGTGGATAACGATCTTATCTTAATTCCTTTCAGGGAAAACTGCACTCGTGAGGAGATACACAGAAGGTAATGAAAAGCACATGTACTATTTTCAGTGTTTTATTTGATTGGTAGAATGGTATTTATGTAAAGTGACTGAATGTGTGTACGTATTGCGCCACAAGGTGTTTATTAAAAGATGTATTGATAGGGCAAATGTAAAACATCACGAGAGAAAATTTTCAGATGAAGACGTTACGAATATTTCAAGCTCGTGCTTCTTTTCCTTCACTGGAACTTGTTTGTTTAATGCAGAATGCTCTCATAAAGAATGTACCGATATTGAAAGTTTGCAAAATAAAGCAATGAAATATATGTATGATAAGTGGTACAATTGTTGACCTCGTCCTCTTTATCAGCCAAGAGTTTTATTTTTCCATTAAAATTAGCAAATGAATAAGTTGAACACATTGTTATATTTCAAGTTGAAAGTATTTTATTTATTGATTCAATAATGAGTATTTCACTTAAATACTACAACTAATATAGTTAAAAATTAAAATTCAATATATTCCATCTAGTCGTTCATTCATAAGTTGATTTGATATCAAATTGATGGATATTTTTATCGAATATCAAGCTCGGAGAATATTGAGATTAAATAAAGAAAAATACGATTAAGAAATTAATTAAAAGGGACAAAAGATAATAGACAGTAAACAAAAGTGGTCAATGAAAGATTGGGTAGTTTTTTCAACACAATTCTTTCATAAAAATTCATTTACACTTCAATAATCAATTTAATTAGAAAAAGAAAAGACGAGCGAAATAGAAAGACGTCACGAAAAATCGTACTTCGTGACAATTGTTCCCACGTATTCATAATAGCGCTGAGGACTATTCGAATAATTTAATATTCGAATATTTAACCACTATTCGAATGCTACGAATAAACTTTGAATATTTGAGTATTCGAATATTTAAGTATTCGAATACTATTCGAATACTGATGTATTCAAATAGTGTGGTGTGAATTATAAATCAAGTTCTTTATTTTTTATATCATTTTTTAATTTTCTTTCATTTTTTTTTACAAGCTTTTATTTAGTTTCAGTTGTGAGTTCGTTAGTTTGTCAGCGTGAAATCTTGTAAGCTAATTTTGACCCACTTCAATATATCCGATCGGCTTGAAACTTTGCACAAATACGTAGTTCCGATGACATTACAATATTTTCACACGTTTAATTTTAGTCATATGAGGGAATTCTTCTCAGGCAGTCATCTGAGCCGGTATCAAAATGATTGCTTCCTTTTTAGTACATTTTAATAAAAGCTTGTTTTTAAAAAAAAATTACTATAAAGTATTTCATGCTTTTTAGTAAAAATATTGTATTGTCATCGGAACTCAAGTCGATCGGATATGTTGAAGTGTCAAAATTAACTTACAAGATTATTTCACCCTGACAAACTAACGAACTCACAACTGAAACTCAATAAAAGCTTGTAAAAAAATGAACCTAAAGAACTTGATTTATAATTCACACCATACTATTCGAATACTTAAATATTCGAATAGTATTTGGATACTTGGATATTCGAATTACATTCGCCAAATAATTGAGTGACTGAAGTATTCGGATATTCGAATACCGAAAAATTCGATAAATTGTCCCAGCCTTAATTCATAAACCATATTTCGCTTTGGACAATTATATTCTTCCATGTTCTGTAACGCGTTCTTTCTTGAAAAAGAAAGTCAAATTGCTTGATCTCGCTAATCTCGAATATCAAAACATGTTTGCACTTTTTTCCTGAAGCTATCTTGAACGGTTACAAATATTTCCGAAGTGACATTTCCAAATGCATTCGTTCTTTGTATTTCCATACTATCGGATATAATTGGTCAACGAGTAAAACTTGTTCTACATATCTTCGTAAAGATGATATTTTACACATTTTCACAGAAAAAATATCTAGCTAAGTTAAATCTGCAAACCTGAAACATTATTGTTTAAAACTGCAGCAACAAATCGAATGAAGAAGGTAACGTTCGAACTTAGAAAATTTTTCAGTCAATAATCATTGTAGAATGGAGCTGTTGATATTCCAAATATACCTAATTATAGTGTATTTCCTCAAACTTTTAAAAAATATTAATAAATTATTTCTATACATTATATATTGTTTGGTTACATTATAAGAAAGAAAGAACGATAAATGGCCCAGAAATATTTTCAACACCCCGATTTCAATTTAAAGACTTCTGCATGTTGAATTATTTTTAATCAATGTATTATTAACTAGCATAATCAAATTAATAGCATAATCAAACATTTCATTTTATCTAGGTATCCTAATATTCCAAAGATGTGCGTCATTTCATGCTACACCTGCAATCAATAATGAACGGAAAATAATCACTCTTCTATTTCCGTTCTTGACCCAATTCAGTTAATCTGTGCTTATTTAATCACTCATAAAAAGAACTATTTAAAATGTTTGATAACGCTGAAAACCCAACAGAATTTTTTTGTATTTTGCATATGTAGTCAGAGTTTTATTGGAATGCCTGTTGTTTCGACTGTGAGCGAAACAATTGTGTATTTGATATTGCTTGATTTTTTTTAAATTCATAATATTGGGAAATGTAATTAATACTCGACGAGTATCGATTTGTTAAACATCACTACCACTTTTTGCAGGAAGATTCACGTCCAATTACAAGATCACCATAGGGGCTGATTTTGCGATAAAATCTCTCGAATGGGACCCTCACACAAAAATAAACATGCAACTATGGTAATTTTTAATACGCTCATTTGTCTGAATGCCGATCTTTGCGTTTATTAGTAAAGTCTAAACAGAATATGTACATATGTATGTCAATTTGTAATATTATATAAAATACGAGAATTTGAATAATCACGGGGTATTCAATTTTATATTGGAAACCATTGGAAATAGTTTGTTTTCTTGCAGATACAAAAAAGCAAAATACATATTCAAAGGAATGTTTAAAAACTTAAAAGTATTTTTTTAAATATTCTCCATAATTTATATTTTATATGAATTCTTCTTATGTAAATTGCACCTTATCATCGAGTGGTACTCGTTCAACCAAATAATAAATTCAAAGTAAAAGATTCTAATTGTCAAATATCTAAATAGAAAACAAAATGGTTTTGGATGGAAGTATTTTTTGTCTATGAAACACAGATCGGCTTCATATAATTAATATGGCGCCGCTTTTTGCGTCGTACACTGATCGACTTAAATTTTCAGGGACGTAGCTGGTCACGAAAGGTTTGGATACATGACCAGGGTTTATTATAAATACGCGTAGGTACTTTTTCAGTAGATAAAATACTAACATTAAATAAGCAATGCCAAACAGGCAATGACTATAAATTCAAACATTTTTTTCAGAGTGGCTGCAGCATTAGTCTTCGATATTTCACGGGTAGCAACGTTTCACTCGATAAAAAAATGGCTCAACGATCTGAGGGAAAAGGTCGCGCTACCAGATGGATCCAATATACCAGTAGTCCTTTTGGCGAACAAGTGCGATATTCCTTGCCCTGTAGTTCCAACCGAGCAAATTGCAAAATTTTGCAAAGAAAATAACATAGGGGCGTGGTACATAACTTCTGCGAAAGAAAATACGAATATCGGTGAGTGCAATAGTGACTGAGTTGCAATATCTGCAGCGTTCAACTTGTTCTCACGTTGAACTTCCATTAACGATCATGGAAGCTGATCGTTGAAAAATAAATTTACAAATCTTCTTGATACAGAGGGTGGCATAGCAAAATTGGAAAGGAAGTGCTTCCTTCTGTAAAAATAAGTGGAAACTGCGGAAGACATCATTTTTATATTTGTATAAATTTCTGCTATCAAAAATATTCACTTGAGAATCTCGTTTTTTATTGGGACCAATTTTTGTTTTAAGTGGCGTTTTAGATTGACACGCAGAGGAGGTAGTTAATGTATAGTATAGGTATTTGAGAAATTCGATAAATATGGCAGAATATCGTATTTCAGATTTTTAAAGTGACCTACCTTGCATGTATCTGATAATGAGCATTGTTATAAAACAATAAGGTTGTTTCTGTTACGACTGCTGATAATTACTGTACCAAAAATGAAAGAATTTCAGTTGAATTGTAACCTCTGCTATAAGCTACACGTGAAGAAAAGCGAAAGAAGATTGCAATTGGTATTTGAGACATTGCTAAAACAAATGGAGATATGTACGTATTAGGGTGGTTTGAGATGCATTTAAATTTTCAGAATTTAAAAAAAAATCGGACATGAAATCTTGCACTTTTTAGGCAATAAAAAGAAACTATGAATCAAATAAAAAATCCGGGCTGTCAAAAAACCGATTAATAGTCTATCATATAATCGTGCAAAATTTGAAGTAATTCGGTTGAATAGTTTTTGGTTAATCGTGGGTAACATGTTTGAAAATCATAATTTCGAGAAAAATGCATTTGAATACCTCACTTCTGATGTCTATATCTTCGATATTTTTGCGAATTTCGGTGCCAATTTTTCACGAAACATTCATGACATATGAAACATTGAAAATATAATAAATTCTTTTTTAGTCCTCGAAAATAAAAATTACAATTTATTTCGCCTTCACAAATAAAAAGTGTTCGGAAAGGATTTAAAATTTCAAAATGTGAAAAAAGAAAAAGTTTTTCCTTTCCAGTTTTTCGGTGTTTTTTTCGAAAACCGTTTGTCGCACGGGAAAAAGTAATAGAACATAAAGGATGCTCCTCGTCAAGATCTAAAACATTTGTTTGACATATTTTTTTATGTAATCAATAACTTCGAGGATATTATATAAAATCGATTTTAGGAGCTGTTAAATAATTATCTAAATGTTCAAGGGCCCAGGAGCACCTTTTCCCCTTATCCGATCGGGCTCAAACTTTACACAGATTTTTTTTTTATTATTTGGAACTATTCTTAGGGGTGCCGCGAAGAATATTCAGAAGTCGAAAATAAGAGTACCACCCTAGTACATATGTACCTACTTATTAAAATTCTCCATAATCGTATCTTATTGAATTCTTGTTTGCAATCACTTTCGATGTAATTACAAAATATTGCTTCCCATTAAAAAAAATGAAGGTGATCTTTAAGTTCTCAAAAAAATTTCATTCACAAAAAAATGTTATCACTATATTCCAGTCTCTTGAAATGTGTGTGTTTTCGTTCCATTAATTAGTAATTGCTAATTACTATGTGATTGGAGTTCCATAGACACCAATATCGAACGTTCTTTTTCTGCTGTTACAGACGTGGCGATGCGTTATTTAGTGGAAAACGTTCTCAAAACGAAAATTGACGGAGGGATTCGAGATTCTGTCAGATTGCGTGATAGGCCTCCGATCCGAGAGAAAAGCGGATGCTGCAAATCATGATCAAGCTCCAAGTGTCATTTACGCCATAATCATCCTTATTCCAAAGACTTTTATACAAACTTTTACCCGCGAAGCATATGTTTTAATATGTTTACAATCACTCGTAATTCGTCCAACGTCCAATGTTGGAACGTCCAATTTAACGGAACAAAAAGACTTGAAAACATTTAACATATTTATTTCGAGACAGCACAGCCTCGCAGGGATGTTAACGCGATGCATCGTTAGATTTAAGGTAACGTCGTTGAAATCCAGGGACCTTTGTATTCAACAATTGTAGCTGGTGCTAGTGGAGTTACCAGCGTTTTTTTACAGCCATTAGGTACATATTCCTACGAAAGTTAATTAACGTAAAGGGTGATGTTATGTATTCATTAGTGTAAGGTACACACCATTTCAAGGAAGGAAGAAGTTAAAGCACGAATAATAGAAAAGTGTATTTAATTTGTACTTTCTCGCGTTTAGTTTAACCAAGGCGAGCATCGAATAAATATCCAGAGATTCCGTAACGTTCAAAACATAACGTTATCGAAATCCATTCATATTGTCACTGTATTTTTTACATTATATCGATAGAAATTAACGTAAGTCTTCTATATACAAATATATTTCCTGCGAAACCTTTGGTAAAAATTCGAGAATACTGCTCAGCGTCTCGAACATTAGAAACACGCAGTATCTTTCACTGCGCCTCTATCAACATCTCACTTGCCACTCGACAAATAACTTACTTCTACTTTCTATTATACAATACACTATGGCCATTCTTCTACCATTTAACAGCTCCGCTGTAACCTTTGCTCTCGTTTTCCTCCTTTTTTTTTTAATCCCTTGAGCAACCTTGTTCATTTACACTTTACAGGCTGCCTCTCATTTGCATACCTACATATATCCTGCCAACGTCCCTCATCTCTACACCTTTCAACGACAAACATTTTCTTTTGACCTGTATGCTCAAAGGATTAAACATATTTGCATTAATTTCTCTTCTTCGTCGGTTCGAGCCCAGACTCAGGGCCCCTCTTCGAGCTGAGAATTCCTCACGGGATTCATAGCAATGGAGACCGTCGACACCATCGTCTTGCTGAAGTCCTTCGAGTAGTCTGGACAAAAAGAAACTCCGTAAAAAATAGACGTCAGATTCGTAATACCGGTTCTCCTTCGAACGCGTGCTTCAACAATCAACGGAACGCATAAGCACAGCAAGCAGGGAACTGTTAATGAGGAAAACCGACGAACCGGATGATTCATGAGTATGGTTAGCTCGAATGCTCACGCCTTTGAATGCAATTTTGTTATTCTGCAATGGGAGAAGTTCAGTTTATAAATACAGGGCGGGGAGTCATTCGTGGTGCAACAAAAAAAAGGGGGGGGGGGGGATTTTCTCGTCTTAAAATAAGACGAATTTCCTCGTCTTAAAATAAATCGAAGATGCAGAATAAAATTCTTTTGTATGAGTCTTAAATAGTTTTCGAGAATATCAATTTCGGGTATTGATCGTTGAATTTAGAATTACTGGTTCAAATAATTTTCTGTTGTACTTTTATAGATATTTATCTTCTGTTATGTTAAAAGTTAGAGAAAATGTAGAAATTACCAGGTTTCTTAAATTTTCGAATTCTTCGAATCTGTGCATACGTTTCTTTATTTTCCTTTGGAAAAGATTTTTAATTTTAACCGTAAAGTTTGCTTTTTCAATAAAATTTTAGAAGTACTGGTCAAATAGTTGATGTTTGGAAATTTTATTTGAAAAATGGAATACTTGTCATATAAGAAAGTAAGGAATTTTAAATACAGATACAAGTCACACACGCTCGCCAGATTCTGAATCAATTGTGTACATATCGAATAAATATTCTAAATCGATTTTCACGATAAGGGAGCCACCTGCATTGAAATGTTATTTTTCACTGCATACACCACGAAACACCCCTCACACTCCACAGACATAAATCAGAGGTCGTAAGGTATTAATAGTAAGAAATATGTACCTAATTCGTTACAAAGATCTTAGGGCCCACTTTTCCTCCAGCAGAATTTTCCTTTTCAAACGTTCTAAACAATTTAAATAGACAAACTATACCTAGAAACAACTGACAAACGACGAAATCACAGTTCACACAAGAGCATACTCAATATTGTAGCAGCCAAAAAAATATTTTAAAACAGATTTTATTCTCCGAAATTAAAAATAAACGTGAATTAAAAGAAATAAATAAAAATCATAAAATGCTAGTTGCATTTAATGCATTGATGTTTAGAGAACATATATTGTGGTCCTTAGCAAAAAATGATGAAAAAACTGTGCAGCTTTTTGGTTGCACCCCCTAGAATCGTACCAATCTGTCGCAAAAGTCGCTTTCCTAAACAGATTCGTAAAAAATATTGCGTTTTGTACCAGCCAGTATCTCACTTTTAAAAATAATGATACATTTTAAACCATGTAAGGAATTTCATTTTAATCCATTGAAGCTTGAAGCACAGTGAACCGGATGCGGTCAAATAGCAACTAAAATAGTAGCTGCAGGGACTATTATAATCTAAAGGAACTTCCAGCAGTAGGGTCACTGCAAGATCGCCAATAAACAAAAGAGAAAGAAGAGCAGACAGCTATCTAACTGGAAAACTTTGCTAGAGGGTCTCCAGTAAATAGCTTATGGGATTTTACATACGAAACTTGAGGGCTCTTGGGTCACATTTCTCCGTTATTCGATCGAGCCCATCTTGTACACATATTATTTATTTATTGGCTGGAACCATTCCAGGTGGTGCGGTCGGAAAAAAAATCGGGGGTGAAAAAACTAAGGACCACCCTAATACAAACGTACACACACACAAACATGTAGGAGAAGAGAAAGGCAGACACTGGCATGCCGGAAGGAGGATGAAATTGCAATCTTAGAAAGCAGCGAATTTCTGTGCCCTTGACTTACGAAGTGAGCGAAGTGTGGTCGCTTAGCTCGCGTTCGGTCAGAGCTTGGTGAGCGTTACCACGCGACGGGGCTCGAAGTTACCTTGGCCGTAGTCCTGTTGGTGATGGAGGCCTGGCGCGCTGCTCCCGTAGGGTGTCAGGCCCGCCCTAATCCGCGAACAGCCGATCACCCCCGCGTACGCCTGCCTGTACTGCTTGTTCATGATCACGTAAATTATTGGATTCACGCAGGAGGCAAAGTACAGGAGAAGGTAGCCCAACACGTGAAACTCTGGGAAAACAACAACATACATATACATATGCGTGGGCGTTAGATAACACTGTCCAACACGATTTTTGGTCCGCAATATCCGCTGGGTGATTATTGTATAGTTTTTCGCCCTGAACACGAATCCGCAAGCAGAATTGCTCTATCACTCTCAGTTTTTGAGAAAATCGTTTTTGAAAAAAACTGCAAATTTTCAAATTTGAACATCTTTTGTGTCGAAACGGTAATAGTTATTCGGTTGCTCGTTATGTCAAATTATTCTGTGAACCCTCCAGAATACAACGATATAAGTTATTATTGCATTATAATCATTTAAATATGTTTAAACAACGATCAAATGGAAAACGACACCCGAAATGCACCCATTTTTGAAGATATCTTTCAATTTATTTCCAAAACTAAGGGTCTAGGAGAAAATCTGACCATTCCACGCGATGCAACAGACATTTTTCCTCCGGAAATCATCAACAAAAGTGGTATATCACGTTTTGTTTTCAATACAGAAGCGAAATAGTTTGGCAAATCGCGCGGCGTCGACAGTGGTAGTCAACGGCGGCGCGCGATCCACTGCCGCTCAACGTAACACAATCGGTTAACGCGCTTGACTACCACCGTTGGCACCGCGCGTTTTGCCAAACTATTTCGCTTCTGTATTGAAAACAAAATGTGACTTATCACTTTTGTTGATGCTTTCCGAAGGAAAAACATCAGCTGCATCGCGTGGAAAGGTCAGATTTTATCCTAGACCCTTAGTTTGGGAAATAAATTGAAAGATATCTTCAAAAATGGGTGCATTTTGGTATCCCTTTTCCCTTTGAACGTTGTTTGGTAATTTTTTTTTATTTTGAAATATCTATTCTCGGTTATACATAGGCACATTGAGATTTTTTTATGGGATTTGTATGGAAATCGGAGATATTATTTTTTGAAATGTAAAGGATGGTCACGGGGTTTGATAGTTAAGTTTGATGTTAAGATAGAGAAAATTAGTTACACTATTTTGTGATTTAAAAATTCTAATTTTCTCTGACTACATCGTTCTCATAACATGCATTGATGCACCTGCAAGATGCAACCTATATAATTGTTCTTAATAGTTACATAAATTTAAGGTAAAAGTTAATACGTAAGTACTTCGTATTTTATGGTACAAAATTACTTTCAGATGTATCAATAACCAAAAATTTGAAATATTAAAAATTTCAAAGTGCGAAGTTGAAATCTATGTAAATCTTAGGTTCCACCGGTAATTCTTGAGATTTGCCGTATTCGGGCTTTTACAGTAACATATACACGCTTTGAATTGAATGCAGGTATTTATGATAATTTATATCCTAATAGCTGTATTAATTCTGCTTTTTCCAATTACATACTGTCTATCACTAATGAAATGCCAATTTCATGTAGAGATATTCCAGCGGAGAAAATAATTTGCAACGCACTATGTGATCCACTGAATTAAGCAACAATTCCTGGTAAGCATTTCTTAGCTCAAGAAGTGTTTGAAAAATGTTAGTCAAGCAATTCTTTGATATGCGGAGATTTATTACACACAGCTTAAGTGATTCATTACCTGGGTATCTGACGTCAGCATCGGCGACCTTAACGATCGTAATGGGAAGATAACAGGCGACGAAGCTAAGGAAAATGGCAAGGACCATTTTCGTGATTCGCCATTCACTGCGCCTCTGCTTAATTTCTCTGGTGTCTCTCCCAGGTGTATGTGGTGATTTTATCGTTGGTGTCGCGTGTTTTCGCATTCTCGACTCGGATCTACAAATTGCAAAACGTGTTATTTATTATTAAAAGTTAAAAAAAATATAAATTCCAATTATGCCATCGTGGAGTCAGTTAAACTCTTTTAAAAAACACTTTCCTTGTAGGTATACATTTCTTTGTATCATGCTACTTGAACGTTTGTTACTACGAAACCTTATTTTCTATTCTAAAGGTATTTAATATAAAACAGAATTCTATTTTTCTTAAACATAAATTGCGACTAACACGCAAAAGGGGTAGGTAGATACATTCTGTAATAAATATATCTAAGCCGCGATTGTTATTGTGCTCCATCCCTTGTAAGTTATAATTAAATCACCCAGCAATAAATATTAAGCGAAAATGAGTATTTACCTGTGTACAACCCAGAATATTTTAGTGTAACATCCAACGATCACAAGACAGGGTATCACAAAACCCATGACGAAAAGGAATGTCTTCGAGGTGTGGCCTCTGTTATCTTTCACGATCGAGCAGGTTTCTAAGTTTGGGTCGTAATCGAATTTGCCTGAAGAATATGAAAAAAGAACAAAAAGGTGAAAGAGTCTGATACTCGTGGATCTGTATTTATAAACAAAGATATGTATAGGCACTCTGTCTTACCCCAAATTCCCAATAGGGTAGGCACTTGCATTCCGTAGGAGAAAATCCAGCAGAACAAAATCATGAATGCGATCCAATATTTCTTATAAACTTTGCTGTACAAGCCATGGTGAGCTATCATGATGTATCTGGAAAACAACACGCGAGTGTTTGTAAAATAGTTTCCTTCGAATTCATTTAATTACGATTTTATTTTTTTTTTGTGCTTTGAGGGAAATACGGTGTTTACTATATTATTATCGTAGAAAGGTGGCACTCCTTTTATTATTGACATTTTTATTACCAATCTTATCAATCAGGTGAATATTCACTTGATTTATCTACTGATATTGCAACCACTGAACACATTCCATAAAAATATACTATACATATAATAACTCAATTCCTGAAACTGAAATTTCAACTGGTAGAAATGAGTGTTACATTTGGGAGGCTCAGAATCACAGTGATGTAAGTCCAAGTTTTGATAATTTGAGGTACTAACAATTTTTACGTCTCAAAGGCTCCATCTGTTTACTTTCATAGTGAATTAAGTTGTAACTTCATTCTTAATTGAGAAATAAGAACATGTCTCTTTAGTACTTAACTAACAAGAGCAGAGCATTTCGAAACAGACTTACTGGTGTAAGTCCGACTGATAAACAGAGGTTTTTAGCTATCCGCCACCGATTGCTTTGGTTTTTGGATATGCTTTAGAGGACCGAAAAATAAGATACGCGTGTTTTTTATTTTGTCCCTTTTTCGTATTTAGAGGGTGAAACCATCCCTCAAAGTTGTAAGATTTTTTAAGTATCCCCCTCCGATTTCTTTGGTTTTTTTCTATGTTTTAGAGGATCGAAAAATAAGAAATACGTGTCTTTTTATTTTTGTCTATTTGCACGTTTAGGGGGTAAAGGCACCCCTCAATGTTCATAAGAGGAGGTACAAAAGATCCTACTGTTTTGTATTTATTTTTAAGTACAGTCGCGTCGGAAAATATGTTGACACTCTTTAAAATCGCATAACTTTTTTAAAATTGGTCAAAACAACTTGGTTTTTTTTTTAGAAACTAGCGGAATTAATTTTCTAGGTGACGTGTTTCGTCGTTTTGAAAAAATGCACTTATTCTGAATAGTAAAAAAAAAAAAATTGTAAAGGTCGTTTGTTAAACTTCTTTTGTGAGCCTGTAATGAAAATTCAAGAAACCCATTTGTAGATTGAAGTAAGTTGTATTCATACTGAAAATTTCATCTAAATCGGTTAACGTCACTCTGAGCTACACACGTTTAAAGATCGCAGAATATGGTCGAAAATCCCCGATTTCCGGGGATTTCTTGATTTTCGACCTTATTCTGCGATCTTTAAGCGTTCATAGCTCAGAGCAACGTTCACCGATTTTGATGAAATTTTAGGCACGTATATAACTTACTTAAATCTACACACGGGTTTTTTGAATTTTCATTATAGGCTCAAAAAAAGGTTTAAAAAACGACCTTTACTATTTTTTTTTTTACTATTCAGACCAAGTGCGTTTTTTTCAAAACGACGAAACACGTCATCTAGAAAACTAATTCTGCTAGCTTCTAAAAAAAACTCAAGTCGTTTGGACCAATTTTAAAAAAATTATGCGATTTTAAAGAGTATCAACTTATTTTCCGACGCGACTGTACATACATATTTATTACGGTAGTATTTTAAGCCTTTAGATGTGTTCCTACAACTGCAATATATACGTAGAGTTTTTTATAACAGTAAACGCGAAACATTGTTTTACGCGAAACACTATTTTACGCGATACATCATGCGAGTGACTTACACCACTATAAATCTTGCCCCCCCCCCCCCATTTGTAGACTCACGTATGTATACGTAAGACTGAATATTAATTGCAGTAAAACACTGTATCAATAATACTCTCGTAGATAATACTAATTTCGTTTAAAACAGCACTATTTCTAAAATATTTTTAACAGTAAAATATTTTTTAAATTGCCATTCGAATTCATCTAATTCTTTGTACAGACTCAACGTTATTACCTGTTGATGGTGATAACTGCAACGGAGAGGAGACTCACGCCAACATTTCCATACCTCAGAAAGGGTACAAGGACACAGAGGAATCGCATTTCCGCCCAACTAGCGTCCACGAACCTGATGGAATCAAATGGCAGCACTAGGAGACAAAAAACGAAGTCTGCCACGCAGAGGCTGCAAACGTTGCAAGAGAAATTTTATCGATACTATTCATTATAATACAATAAACGGCTCTAAATGACTAAAATAAGTTGCACGTATAGATCTACCGGATGTCCCATTAAATCGGTAAAATTGTGAAGAAAAAAATAGGGAAAAACCGAATGACTCTTGTAGTAGGTACCTATATTATTATTATTATCCATTTAAGTGTACGTATCAGTTGCAATGTCCAATCGTAATTTTTCTTTCCAATGGGTTCCCATGTTTATTAATGTCCTACATAGTTTTTGTGACTTTCTAAGGAGTGTCTTTTTGCAAAAAAGTTAAACTTTGAGAACCTCTTATAAACGCATAAATAATTAACAAAAATAGTACTACAGCACTCGACAGATAAGTAATTTATAAATTTGTTTATTTTGGAATACATATTCATTTTTAACAAATTTTAGAAACCTCTTTAGACCACTTTATATTATAACTCTTGTTTTCACACTAAAAACATGGAAAGGGGAACGTTTCTTAATTAAAAATCAACAATTTGAATTTATAATAAATTAACGAAATTGATAAAAAGTTGACCAAAAAATATTTCTACTAAATAAAAAGGTAATTTTGTTATTTCGTGGATTTGTGTACCTTATAATGAAAGCAGCCGCGACGTTGCGAACTTTGGGATACTTGCTCAGCGCAATGATTGTCAGCAAATTGCCAGTAAGGCCGATGATCATAATTAGAATGGCGATCACAGCCGCGAATGTCCTCAGTGCCTTCGGAAATCTATGCATACGAATTTGATGGATTTCAAATCTTCTCGGGGACAGATGCACGTGGAATATCTTACAAGTACATACTATAAATAATTAATTTCTGCTTACAAACTGATTAAAAGATACTTTTTCAGGGTCCATTCGACACATCAAAATATTGAGAAATGTATAAACATATACGATTGTTTTTTTCTTTTAATAATAATACATTTTCGAAATTCAAGCGAAAACGTCAATATAAATCTAAGCTTACATATATCAATCATCTTGCTACAGTAAATTTGTAATATCTTTTTTAGAAATGAAAATCCTATAATTATGTAGATTAAAAACTGTTGGACGGTCGCTTAAACACTAACTGTAAGAAATAGAAGTTTAGAGATATTAGATGTATAATTTGCACGTGTATATAAAATTTCATCTTTACTTTAACATTTAAAATGACATTTCTTTTAGCACTGTATAGCTACTATGTGTGAAATGGCGAATAACATTTTAAAATTAATTACAATAAAAAAATCATCGATCATACAGGGTATTCCATATTAGTCGGCTCACACGAATTTTGTTGACATTAGCCATATAAAGAAAGCGGTTTAGATGAAATTTAGGTAGTTATGCACTAGGTAGTGGTCAAAGAAAAGTTTAAACTGTGCACGGTAACAGAAATAAGACATTTCCATTAGAAAGGGTAATATCTTAAAATATATATCGCACAGATTGGCAGGATCCTTAAAATTGACCACTGATACCAAGGTAACACGTAGAATCTAGGATTACAATCGATACACACATATGTGTGCAAAAATTTGAGTTTTAAACATTCTTTTCACCACCACTGTATACCTCAGAGTCGATATAACGATTTTTTTATTATTGTAGACGTTTCAGACATATAACAATTTTGTTTAAATGGAAGCATGTATTTTCTTTAGTGTAGCAGTGTACTAACTTTGAAACAGCAGAAACTTTTATAACTTTTATCTCATACTTTATACTTTTGTTTGTATGTATATGGTAATCCCCATACAAACTTAAAAAAAGTAAACAAATCACGCCATGTACATGATATGAATATGTTAATAGTGTTTATGGAAATTCTAGTCACCTCGACAGCTCGCTATCAATTATCGTGCTTTCGGTGTTGTTCTCGGAAACACGTAGCAACCACGTGGCCAAATTGTCCATTTCGACGGTGACGAATCGTTGTTTCGTTTCGGGTGATTCATTCGACTTCGATCAACCTCCGCGGCCTGGAAATAGATGAGGAAATAGAAGAAAATGAGACGCACATCAGTTTCGTATCACTTATCGAACTTTGTTTTTAGCCCGATTGTAAACTAATTCACATATGTATATAGTCGCGATTGCTGATGTTTGTCGCGTGAAGTTTTTACACATTATGCAAGATGAATCTAGGAAAACCTGAAATGAATTGTACATCTGGGACCGAGGTCTTGAAAGTCTTGGAAGTCTTTAAAGTTTTGAAAATGAACATCTGGTTGCCAAAAACTAGCCAGGTTGATCGGCCAGAGGGTCTCGCCAGGATCGCGGTTTATATTGTCCCGCGAGTCGGCGGTGGACGTACATATGGGTCCGAAACCTACCAAGTCTTTGAAGCAAGAGTTTCAAGACTTCCAAGATGATCAAGACTTTCAAGAGTTTCAAGGTTTTTCAAGACTTCCAAGACTTTCAAGACCTATCAACACTCAAGACTTATCAAGACTTTCAACACTTTTAAACTTCGAATCATGTTCGAAGTGCTTCGAATTAGTCGCCTGATATACAAGACAGTTTCGAAGCGCTTCGAAGTGCTTCTGATCCCATCACTAACCATATTTCTAGGAGTAAGTACCTGCTGTCGACAAAATAAGGTTTTTCTAAAATGTCTATGGCTATGTCTAAAATTAACGTGGCAAGCAGCTAGTAAAAGCAGCGGTGCGGCCCGCTTCAGGTAAGCTAGCAACAGCCTCCACACTTCCGGTCGTTTGACCATACCACTCGCACCCCGCGTTACATCAATCAGAACGAAAAAGAAAATCGACTGCTCTCGTATCCGACTTAATAGTGTTGTTACGTTCAGAGACTTTCTGTTGACATTTTGACCCTTTCGGGTGTCTGGAATGCACATGGCTCGACGGGGGTCATCGTTTCTTGCAGTGGTGTGGTGCAGCCGAGGTTTTCCATCAAACTGATATTCAATTGAAGGTATTCATGTCCCCACCACATTCTAAGCACAATTTCGTTGTATAAATCTTTGGAAGGCAGAGGAATAGCAAGATCGGGTTGCATTCCCTTTTGATCAATTACACAAGTTAACCGTACAGTACGTAAAGTTGCTGTTAGGCATTATATATTTATTATCCTCTTTGGGACCCCTGCATTTCTCACAAGGAGAGGCTCCCAGGTGTCCGCCTCCGATTGCTTTGAATTTTGGATATGTTTTAGAGGACCGAAAAATAAGATATACGTGTTTTTTTATGGTGGCCCGTTTTCATATTTAGGGGGTGAAACCAACCCCCAAAGTTATAAGGTTTTCAGGTGTTCATCCCCGATTGCTTTGAATTTTTTATATGTTTTAGAGGACCGAAAAATAAGAAATACGTGTCTTTTTATAGCGGCCGGTTTTCATATTTAGGGGGTGAAACCAACCCCCAAAGTTATAAGATTGTCAGGTGTTCATCTCCGATTGCTTTGGTTTTTGGATATGTTTTAGAGGGCCGAAAAATAAGAAATGCGTGTCTTTTTATTTTGACCCGTATGCATATTTAGTGGGTAAAACCACCCCCAAAATTCAATAGTTGGTGCCCGCCTCCGATTGCTTCGGCTTTTGGATATGTTTTAGAAAACCGAAAAGTAAGAAATACGTGTTTTTTATAGCGGCCCGTTTTCATATTTAGGGGGTGAAACCACCCTCCAAAGTTCATACGGGGTACAAAAATTGTGTTGAGTAAAACTTGATATAAATTTAATTTGCGTCATAACTTGCTGTATGGACGATGTTCTTGTCGGTCGTCACCGTTATTAGGTGGTACCTATGAGGGGTGGTTTCACCCCTTGAACATGCAAACGGGCCAAAATAAAAAGACACGTATTTCTTATTTTTCGGTCTTCTAAAACATATCCAAAATTCAAAGCAATCGGAGGCGGGCACCAACTATTCTTATGCACTTTGGAGGGTGGTTTCAACCCCTAAACATTCAAGCAGGCCAAAATAAAAAGACACGTATTTCTTATTTTTCGGTTCTCTAAAACATATCCAAAAACCAAAGCAATCGGAGATGAACACCTGACAATCTTATAACTTTGGGGGTTGGTTTCACCCCCTAAATATGAAAACAGGCCCCTATAAAAAAACACGTATATCTTATTTTTCGGTCCTCTAAAACATATCCAAAATTCAAGAGAAGACCATCTCTCGCTGCAGAAAGCTGAGATGGTCGAGTTATGATTTTTTATTATTATTTGTTTATTTTTGTATTTTTTATTATTATTTTATTATTATTTTTGTTTATTTAGTTTATTTATTCACTTTTGCGTCCATTTGCCTTGCTAATCGCCAGTAGGTAGTTCACTTTTTCTTTGATGTGTTCTTTACTTGTTTAGCGTAAACAAATTAAATATCAATGAATCTGCAGTTGTATTCACTCATAAATAATTTCACTTTGTCCTATGTTAATTTTCCACGAATAATTATGTGAGTGGTCTCTACCAACGACGAAAACCATTTCTCCCGGCACCTCGGGAGAGGTGGTCAGATGTCATGACTTCAGTTTTCAACCCGATTTACAGTAAATATTGTCTTAAAACAAATATCGACCAGCTTTTCTGAATCAGCATAAAATTCTGAACCTATAGGTTTGTTCAGATAAAATAAGTCATTTCTATATTAGTTTTAATAGCCATTTTATATTAGGTTGACCGCGTCTCCCGGATTTACCCTAATTTTGTTATTTTTTACTCAGAGTTCATTATTAGAATTCAATCATTATTCCCGGTGTGAGATAAACCCACATCTTTACCACTCGACGTGTATCGCATTATAAAGTTACGAGACTAAACTAACATTGCTAGTGACTCTCGGTGTCAGCCAGGCACCGGCTCCTGCGCAACTAACAAACTCTGAACAACAATCATAGGTCCCCGGCTTCACAGTCGCCAATCTCATTGCTCTCAGCCTCGGCTTGTACCGGAAGGTGCGTATCGACCTTGCGAGGCTTCCTCGCGGAGTGGAGAGTCTGGAGATTGCCTCGACATGATCACTTTGTGGAAAGTGAAGAGGAACGGGGAATCCGCGAGTCGATGCGCATCTTTATGCCTGCAGAAGTGTGGCGTGCGTTTGGACTTTGGACTGTTCCGAGGGGAGCAGAAGGCGACCGGTAGGTATGGCAAAGGGTCATAAAATGTAAACCGAAGGTTTCGCAGCCTTGACGTTTTCGTCGGTTGCAGGCGAGAAAACCTTTCCCCTCTCCACTCGGGGTTTTCCCTATTTTGCACTCGGCATACATTTTTTTCGGCACGCTAACGAATGCGACCCATTCATTCGGCCTTGAATTCTCGACACGTGCAGAATTATCCGCGCGCTGTTCTAACGCAGAGCAAGTCGCGTTGTACACAAGAATAAACATTTTTGTTGAGTTTACTTCGGAGTTCACTCAGGTCTCCCACCTCAGAAGAGTTTTTTTTAACTGCTTTTTTTTAAATTTTAATAGGGGTCACACCAGAAAGTTCCTGTTCCATATAAGGTAAATGTCCCCATTAGCGACCGTTTAAGAGTGTGACTGGTTCGAAATAGTAATTTTTTTTACCAATATACGACAATGTTTGAGTAAAATATGGATCATTGTATTTTTTTAAGTCTCTAGTTTCTTAATCAAATTAGTTTTAAAATGATATTTGACTATTTACACAAAAATTATGGTGAAAATTATATTGGACCTGATGTCCCCTTTATTCATCAACTTGTACCATCTATTGACCGTCTCACGTCCCCATTATTGACCAGCAGTTTCCCCCATTGCAAACGCATCATTTTGTTTATTACATTTGTGTTCATGAGTATAACAAACTCTTTTTATTAACATTTTATGCAAATTAAACAATTTATAATCTATTTAAGATAATCTTTTATGTTTTCTATTATTTCCTAATAATTTCCGTTTCTTTTCTTCTTCAATCTTTTTCTTTCGACTCTTCTGCAGCTAAAACTCTTATTCTCTTTTTCTCCTCTTCCTCGTTTTGTTTCTGTAAATAAATCTCTGCCCCTTTCCTTTATGGGTTCTCCAGATTTTATTTTACATATTGCTTCAATTAACTCGGTTTCCGTGCATATCGCGCGCTTCTGCTCATTTTTCTTTGTTTTCACCATTGTTATTTTCTGAAGAAAATATATTTATGTTAGTACTTTTTGGTACTCAATTGTGAGTACAAATCAAATGTACTAAAAATTTAATAATTAAAAAACTACTTTAGTACTTTAGTTAGGTCCAACAACACCACTTGTAAAATGTCCGAAAACTGGTACAGACCGGTCTTTGACGGTACCTATTTCCGACCATAATTTTCTGCTACAATAATGAAAAAAAAATTAATATTTTCTTTTTACTTTACAATTCTGTATATATTTCTAGTTAATTTGAGTAAGTTACTGCATGGATCAATGTATTTTTATTGTAAAATTTGCGAGTTTAATGATATCACGTTATTAGAATCTGTCAACTTTCATGTCAATGACCAAGTCCTAATTTACATGTGAATTTACTTGAAGATGAATGTACGGCTACATAAACAACATATGAACCAATAAATGAAATACCCCTAATCACAATTTCTGATCATTCTGGGTGATATTTCGCTTTCTGTGTTGCAATAAACAATAATAAATTAATAATTGGTCACTAACCCTTATGTCAATAACCGGGTACCCGGGTGCCCACCTGGGCATGTTTTATGAAAAATTGGTATGTTCCCGTGAAAATTTCGAAAAGACCGTTTGGATCTTCGTTATTTCAACATTTTGAAAGAGGAATATGCTTTCAGACTCCGTTTTTTGGTGTTGGAGTCGGAGAATTATCCCGTCAAAGTTTACATGCTGGTTCTCAATAACCAGGGTACCCGGGTACCCACCTATAGAAACATAAGGTTTATAAACGAATTCCGAATGAACGAAACAATTTACAATAAGATATCGTTGCAGGGATCATTCAGTAAATAAAACCAAATAATTATGTGCAAAAAAAGCCGAAGGTAAAACATGCTTTGTTCAAAATTCAATCACGAAAAGAACGGCATTTAGCAGCTGTCGAAGGCTGGAGTGCCAAAATAACTGCGCGCAGCTACGTGCGGTATAACATTCGAGACCCATTTATATTATCTAGCCAGGTCTTTCTGGCTATCAGAGGCCTTGGCAACTTGGATGTAGATAGCAATTATCCACTAGAAACGTAAAAACCCCAAAAAGACGCGATAGAAAACATTTATTTAAAAAAAAACGGAGATGGGTACCCGGGTACCCTGGTTATTGAACAACGTAGGTATTTTTGGTTATTGACATAAGGGCTAATGGGGATGCGGTCGATAATGAGGACATCTACCTTAATGTTATTTTGTGTGTTTTGGTGTTAATGGTGTTTTGTCCTCATACTCGAGAAAATGATAACATGTCCATACTCCCCTAGTCCTTATCGTTATTGAACACGAAAATAACATGTATTCCTTCTATTCGTTAGTTCGTTCATTCTATTCAAATAGCCTAGCTGGTATCAGGGGTTGTAACCGTAACCTTAATCAGGTTGGATTCTCGGTATCGTAGGATAACCCGCATAACCGGGTAACTCGAGGCACTAGGCACAAAGTAACCCGGTTAACCCGCTCTTAGAGTGGGTCCCCGCTCGTGCAAAAATCGCGCGAAAAAAATCAGGATTTCAACTTTAAATAACCGTCATTTTGTTTTAAGTTAATATTTCGGAAATTCCCCCCGTTAATCAGGGGGTACATTAATATACTAACGAAATCTTTTTTGTTTTTTTTATTTTAGATAGGTAATCTGGTTCCGAATGGCAGTGCTCACCGCAAAACTAAATTTTTAAAAAGGCTTCTTGGATGTCGGTTGTTATTATATTATAAACGTAAATATTTTTCTACGAAAAAATTACCAGATATTCTTTAAATGTTGCTCTTTTGAGTGTAAAAATTTTTGTAAAAATATATGCTTCCGATTTTTCAAAAAAAAAATCACAAACATGTATCGATACAGATCTCAACAGGGCTGTAACGAATATTCGAATAATCTAAGTATTCGAATATTCGAATACCAGAGAATTCGAATGTGAGATTTTGAGGATCTATAATATTTTTATCCCCGTTACTATAATTTATTATTCGAACACTCCTGATTATTCGAATACTCCTAATTATTCGAATACTCCTGATTATTCAAATATTTGAATATTCGAAGAAAATATTCGTATTCGAAATTATTCGTATTCGAAATTATTCGAATTATTCTTCTTTTCCATAGAACACAGTAACAACCTAACAACCTATGTTTATTTCCGCAGTCACTTTCTGCAGAGAAATAAATAACACTGTAATTTTAAATACGTGAAAGACTAATTTATTTAATTCAATGCAACCACGGACATTCATATATCACCAACTCGAGAACAAGCATTCCCACGAAAGGGAAACAGCCATCAAAATCCCAGTGTAGTGCATCGCGGGTGACGTACACCGGAAGTCGCGGAGCTGTTTGGAAACACTTTCCTGAAACGAATCGAAACCTGTTCAACGAAATCATTTAATTCGATTCTTCACTATTGACGTAACTGTTATTAATAATTACAAATCATTCTACTATCTTTGGGAAATTATTCTTTTATTTGTGAGAAAAGTTCGTTGGTAGTTAATTATTACGTTTTATGTAGTATGTATAAGATTTAAAAAAGAAACAAAGTTCTTTAACTTATGTTCGTTTGTACACCGCCATTATTAAATTGTAACAATTTAGCAACATACACGAAGCGTGTTGGAAGGATATTAATCATGAAAAGTGATGGAGGAATTCATTATTATTTATGGAGTCGACAGAAGGGTATGTATCTTCATCCGACGGAAGTAGGTCTTCCGGAGGATTTAAAAAGGACGACATAAGATCTGTTTGCAGAGTACCTACCATCTCGGCCAATCTTCTTTTATTTCAGGCGATTATTTATGGTAATTAATAGATTAAGATTATTTCTTTACACAGGGTGGTTTGTAATTCGCTGAACAACCGAGGGAGCAAGCCTCGTCTAAAAATGATGAAATTTTACTGAATTTCAATTTTTTATTAAGTACAAAGCTTCGTTTTAAATAAACGTCTATTTTTATCTGCGAAAATGTTTCGAAATATAAATATTTTAGTAGGTACTGCATAACTATTTCACTGAATACATACTGTTTTCACAAATCTTTTAAACGAAACAAATTCCACAAAAAATGAAGAAAGCATTGGCGTCAGAATTAAATACTGCGCTTCACACAATCATCAATTATTTAACCGCAGTGAGAAAAAGAGCGACCTAAAAGATAGGCAGATGTCGAAGACAGCAAAGGAAAAAGTGTCTTGAAATAGTACCTTACTGAATGTGTTTTTATGGCAAGTTTAGTCTTCATTTTAAAAGTAAAGAAATTTTTCTTTACCCTTGCATGAGTTAATATCAAAAGAGATTAGCAAATAACAAGGATATCAATGAAGAAACTATACACTCGGTGCAGGCTATGCTGGATTTGGTAAACTAGGGTTAAGCTGCGGTGCGTTAACCTCGATTGAGCTTAATTAAGAGAAATTAACGGACACCCGGTACTAGGCGCTCCCTCGTGACAAAAAACTCGTCAAAACTTATAGAAGACATGGGAACCAACGGGTGATGTTGCCTCAGTTGTTCTATCGCTTCTTTCTACACGAGACCTATCGTTATCTCTGTATATACTGTGGCTGCATTCACTTCGTCGTCATTTTTATCATTGTAGTATAATATCAGCGTTATCTGTACGATACGAATAAGTAAATTTGTTACTCGATGTTAAATTAGGTAAATTTGTCATCCTATGACAATCCTCTTTGGGGGATCGTACTTTTATTGAAATCTCTTGCTGAGTTGTGGGTCGTGCACTTTGATCCTTTTGGATAATTTTTTGTTAGTTCTAATGAATGACAAAAGTAGAATAATTGTTTAGAGTTTGTAATTATAGTACGCTTTGGCCACCAAGCTCGTTTAATTTGAACCCCCTTGGTCTTCTATTATGGGATTTTTTCGGGAATAAAGTGTGTCCATAGTTATTTCTTGTAGTGAACCTAGTGTTCCTGATTTCTCGATATTTTTCGCATCTCGAGAAATGAGAAATCAGATTACATTTCTCGAGAATTCTCGAGAATTCTCAAGAATTTGAAAAAATATTGCAAAATTTATATTTTTGGGATAATGTTGACGATATTTATCACAATTTTTATTCGTGTCTAACTTTGACAAAACTTGTGTAAATGAAAAAAAAACAGATATTAAATATAATTGGTAAATTTAGTTATTTAATACAAAATGTGAGCAAGGCGAAACATTCCTCTTTTATTTTAAAATATTTTTTTAAAAAACACAATGCGTCTAATGTCGTGTCAGCCAATCTACTTCCTTTTTTTTGTGACAAAATCTGCGGCTGGAGAAAAATTTCTGTCATTCTGAGTGGATGTTGGTTTAATTGTAGGGTAAACCAACCAGTGAATGGCCGAATTGTTGAATTTATGGACCTTTGAGATTAATACTTGAATATATTTATGTATAACAACAAAACAACTGTTGAAATTGCATTTAAATTTATTTTTCTTTAAATTTTTATAAAAATAATTACTTATTCTTATCGTAATTTAAAAAAAAAAAACGATTATAAAATGCAAAACGTGTAGAAGCCCAGTAAATGACCGCATACTTTTAATAAGAATTGTACTTATTAATGTTTGCTTAATACGCGTAATTAAAAATATGGGGTATTAAAAGTGCAACTACACTCCATTTATAAACATATAATATTTTTAAATTTATAATTGACATTTCTTTGCCTAATGGACATTCACTGGTATGCGGTCAATTACTAGTTGGTTTACCCTATATAGAGCATCGGCGATACAAAGAGAAAAGTTTATAAACAATCGCACAATTCTTCGTATGTACCTATTGCTAACATTTA